>BSBN01000530.1:3390000-4015000 GCA_027924645.1 Cunninghamia lanceolata
ATGCTTTCTTATATTATTTGAGAGCTTTGAACAGTGATATTTCTGTTATGGTTCAATCTATGGGAGGAGCTTCCTTACCTCAAGCCTATGCTATAGCTATAAGAGCTGAGAACAACCTCATATAGGCTAGTAAAATTGCCCCTGGACCTCCTTTGCCAATACTCCCTGCTATTCAGCCACCAATACCAATGCATGTGCCTCCTATAACTATTATACCCGCTACACCAGCATTACTAGCACCTAATATCCAGCCTAATAACCAGGGAAATGCTGTTCAAACTCAATCTTTTGAGTTACAAGAGATCAAAGGGCTGTTACAATCTTTTGGTAATGAGATAGTAAACCTTAAGAGGCACCAAGGTCAGAATTTCAGGCCCCATCAACCCCCATTTCAATCTAATTACCAATAGAACTAGCCAAATAGGCCTCCATATCAGCCAAATAATTAAGGTCCAAGACAAGCCTTTAACTCTAGACCTTATCAAGCTTACAACCCAAACACTACTAGCTCCTTGAAAGAGATTGTACCCACGCAAAACAATTTGGCTCAGTGCTATGATTGGTGCTTTCCTTGCAATCAAAACCATAACCAAAGTACTTGTGCCAATGGGGTGATTAACCAAGCTTTGATGGTTCAAAATAGTCTAGCAGTACATTCTAATGTGCCTGTAGAACCTCCTATCCAACAGCAAGAACAGGTACATGAGACAACACTCCTAAAATGGCAAGGAGAGGAATTCTGTGGTATGAAACAAGTTGGTTCTTCAATTGAAGCCAATACACGCAGCAAGAAGAGGGCTACAAATGAAGGGCATCAACTTGATAAAGTTCAAACCCATGTGCATGAAGTGCCAAACATGGATCAAGGTGTTTCTAACCCATCAAATGCTGAGAAAATTCAAGTTTTATCAAAAAGTTAGCCTTTGGTAGGCAAGGAGTAGCTTAATCCACCAGTTCAACTAGCTTGTACTCAAGGTGACATGGCTACCCCCAAAAGCTAAGTTAAATCAGGTACATTTGCTTTCAATATCCTTGAGCATATGAAAGAAGTGAATGTATCTATGTCTATGTGGGATTCCCTAAGTATCCCTGGCCAAAAAGACTTGCTTCAATAAGCCTTATCAAATTTAAATTTGTCTCAAGAGTTTAGTATAGATAAGTCTAAGGCTGTGTTGGCAAATACGGCTGAAAATGATAAAGAATAGCAAGCTTCAAAGGTCAAGCCCCCATCATTTTATGTGTCCTTGATCAGAGGTGACCATTTAGTCCATAACTGCATGATTGACTTAGGTTCTGGCTTAGGTTCTGTCATGCCCAAACAGATTGTTGAGAAATTATGAATTGAATATGAGCCATTAGAGAAGGGAGTTGTTCAGCTCGATGGAACTACTGTTAATACAGTGGGTGTCATAAAGGGACTAAGTTTAACTCTTCATGCCTGTCCAAATTTCTCTATCCCATAGGATATCTATGTCATTGAGTTACTTCCTTGTAATGCCCCTCAATTTTGGCTTGTGTAGTTGATAGTTTTCCATTACTTTTAGACAATTTTGAGACATTTGAGTGGTTAGATTTATGGTTTATGCTTATTATGTTGATGATGGACTATGGTTGACTAATGTGGTTATTGACACGTGTTATGATGACATTATTGTTATTACAATTTATGTTGTGAAATGGTTAGTTGATAGTTAATTGAAATATAATGATATTGGTGACCAAGCTAATATTAGTTTAACTTTTAAAATTAGTTAGGATAGATCTGTAATATTTTATGATTATCATTATTAAATTTATTGAGTTATATAATGGTTGTGCTCACTTAATTGGTTAGATAAAAATTTGTTTAGTTGTGAATTACCAATATTCATGGTTGTTATAGATAAATAAAATTATAGATGAAAGATAGCTAATAAATAAATTAGAATATTAATGTGTGTTTGATTATAATGACAATACTAGTTTTTTTTTTTAAAATGTTAGATGGTGTACTATTTTAGAAAGTATGCAAATACAATCTTTAGTTAGAAAACTTCTATTTGTAACTCCATGAGCAACTCATAAATCTTGCTTTGTGTTTTTTTTTTTAGTTTTGATTTATTAAATCTTGCTTTGTGCTTTTTATAGTTTTGATTTATTAAAATTGTTAATTTGACTTTCTTTTTTATCAAACTCATTAAAAGGCAATAGTGATAAGATAATATTAGTTTATCTTAAAATATTAGGATAGAGTTGTATTATTTTAAAATTAATTTTATTTAAATAAAGTTGTTTTAGTAGATGCAAGTTCGTTAAATAAATAAATTAGCTTTTTTTATGTAAAGTAGATTTTATGGTGATGCTAGTCATTAAACAAATGATAAATAATATTATAATTCTAGAATTAAATATATTGAGTTAAGTATTAGTTATATTCTTTTTATCTTATTTAAATATAAATTTGTTTAGTTTTGATTTTGTAATATACTATCTTGTGGTACATTGATTTTAATTAATGAATAATAAATTAGATATTTATTGTGAATTGAGTTATTATGTTATTGATTAAACAAATAATAGATGAAATTAAAATTCTAGAATAGAATTATTATTTAAAAGAGAGTTAAAATTTTATAGTGTTGTTGTTAGCGAATAATATAGGAGTAGTGTCTTAAAACTCTATTAGATTGCTTGACCTATGTTATGGCTTTATGGTCGGTATAATTGTGCAATGTTGATGAGAAGAAGCTTTGCCTTACAATTTAATAGGTTTATCCTACAATATAATTACTTGGCATGTTTGGATAGTAACCTCGTAACTATTACAGTAGAATAGAATTGCTTAGGATTGTGTATTAATGTAATAGAAACCTTATAAAATTGATGATGTAGGTAATGAATATTTGATACTTGTATATGAACATTGTTTTAACGTCATAGGCATTGATGATGTTAGTAATATAAGTTTAAATGTTGTTAGTAACCTTCTATATTGAGGGATCTTAGTAGTATGAATAGGACTTTAATGCAACTTGACTATGACTAACATTCTTGATAGTAAGATAGTAGGAGCTTGATGTCATGATTTGAATCTTAATATTGTTTTATTGTTTTAAAAATCATTTTTGTTTTATATATTTTTAGAGTCATAGATTTACTTACAGTTGAGTTGAGATTGGGATGATTATAGTTATTCTTTTTAAAGGCGTATAGATGTGAATTGTAGTAGTAAGTTATTAAATAAATCATAGAGGGAATTATAGATCTTGAGATTTGATTAGAATATTGTTATCTTAAGTAAGTTTATGATTTAATCTAAAAAAAGAGATTTAAAGTCTTTTATTGAATCCATGTTAAAATAGTTCAAAAAGTGTAGTAGTACTTGGGTTTTGTTTATATATATATTCTTTGATTGTTTATTGCTAATTTTAAACTGATGTGTATCAACGATACAATTGGGTCATTGCATTTAATTTGGTTTTGAGTCTTGATGTTATGTTTTGTCTAGCTTAATGTATTGGTGATCATGTTAGTTTTGTGAGATGTCAAGGTTGCTAAGTGTCATGCTTTGGATAGTTGTCTATTGATATTTGTGTTAAAATCTTTTAGCTCCAGAGGTTTGTTACCTTGAAATTTAGTATCATTTTGTGGCAAGGATGTATTGGTGATGTGTCTTTTGGTATGAGGTCTTGACATGGATTGGGAAGAATTGTTGTTTTGAATTTGAAAATTGTTGATTAAATATTTTATTTGATTTGGGATTTTGAAATGGACAGGGGAACATTTCGTGGTTGAGAGTTTGGATTTAAAATGACCTATGTAATGTTTTGATTTGCAAAAAGTTTGATGCCTTTCAATCCCTTGTCCATGCATGTTATTGGTTTATGGGTGATGGTTAAGGCTTGCTAGTTGTATGTAGGAGAGTGGATTTCATGGTGGGGCCGGTGCCCAAAGTGGCTGCCTGGATAACCCCATGGAAGTTGTAATCAAGTGATAACTTAATAATTGATCTAGGTGGGTTGGGTAGTAAGTCACACAACAAGATAAGTATGATGCCTCACCCATGCCTTGAGTGCTTTCATAGGCTAAGGATAGGATGAGAAGACTTGGTTGGCAAGGTCGACCTCCTTGTCTTCATGAGAGGATGTGTCAGCTCTGCATGTGTCACCCTATGGGGCTGATACCTATAGAGAGGTCACCAGGAAAACCATAGATGGGGGCCGATTTATAGTGAGAGATAGCCTGGAAAACCCATGCTAGGACCATGCGATGACACTCTCCCTACTATAGCTTAGTTACTTCCTCTTTATCTTTTGTTGTAGCCTCTAGAGTATTGACTTGATGATTTGACTTGTCTTGATGATTTTACTTATCTTGATGATTGACTTGTCTTGAAGAAGTGACTTATCTTGATGAATTGATTTGGCTTAATGATTTGTCTTATCTTGATGAATTGACTTGTCTTGAAGAATTGACTTATCTTGATGAATTGATTTGGCTTAATGATTTGTCTTATCTTGATGAATTGACTTGTCTTGAAGATTTGTCTTGATGATTTGACTTATCTTGATGATTGACTTGTCTTGAAGAATTGACTTGTCTAGATGATTTGACTTGTCTTGATGTTTGAGTAGACTGGATGATTTGTGATGATCTGAGTTGTCTGTGTCAAACTTTTATCTATCTTCTTGTATCCCTTGACTTAGTGGAACCTCATTGTTATCTCCTAGCTCAGAGGGGTGGACCTCAAGGTTCCACATGGTTGGGTGGAAGAGATTAATCCATTGGTTTTCTTGGATGTACTGGTTTGAGGACATTGCAGAAGTGTTTGTAGTTCTAGATTTGTTCTGCATCTTCAGAGTTGTAGTATACCTTCATAATTGTTTTATTTTGTTGTATATTGTAAACTGATGTGATCGGTCATGTAATCTTGTATTTGAACCTTTGTAAATATTCATCTCTGCAAATGAATGATGTAAATCCTCTGCTGTTGTATTATAATGTATATCACTTGTATTGTTATAATTTTATGTTTTTTTTTCTAATGCAGTTATGTTCCCTAGAGGTGTTAGCTATTCATGTTATTTAATGTTGTTAATAGTGTAGATGATTAATGCATTTACTTGCTTCAAATTTTTTTTTTTTGGTAAATTTTGCACTTGTTAGTCTAACGCTCTAGGGTCGCATGATGAGGCATCACACTCCTTATTTCGCTATTTGTTTGTCAAGGGATTTTACTGCAAAAATAGGAGGTTACTTATCCTTAGATTGGTCTCATATGCTATTTCAAACTAGGTACGACACTAAGGCGACTATCAAGTCAGAACCCATTGCTAAAGACCATATTGAACCTTACACTCCACGTCCCATCAAGGCCAACTTGGTTACAAGTGAATAAGAGGAGTAACCTGCTATTCAAGAAGGCAGTATGCAAATAGAAGATATACCAGAAGTTCTTCTTGATGAGTGGGCATATCAGACTCAAGTGGTTGGTCCATGTGAGCACCTAGAAGAGGTTGGTTTGGGTGTGTGTATGATGCACGACGTTGATTCATTTCTGCCTAACATTGAAAAAAGTGCAGAACAATAAGATGGGTAGCAAGATAATGAGGTTTGGGAACTATTTTTTGATGGCTTAAGGAATAAAGTGGGTGTTGGTGGTGGATGCATGCTTGTTTCCCCAAAGAGTGAGAAGTACTATTTAACCTTTAGATTCTGTTTCAGTTGTACTAACAACGTGGCTGAATACGAAGCTCTTATTCAAGGCTTGGAATGGGCAAGACAAAAAGGTATTGGCTATCTAAAAGTTTATGGGGACAATGAACTAGTGGTTAATCAGGTGAGAAACTTGAATATTGCAAGAAATGATTTGATTAAATCTTACAAGCATAGGGTATGGGACCTCTTGGAGGGATTTGATGCATTTAACTTGATATTCATACCTAGAAATTAGAATAAAAATGTTGATAGACTGGCTGCTGTAGGGGCTGAATATGATATTCCAAAAGAGATTAGTAGTGATAAGACTAATTAGCATGTTAAGGTTGTTAGGCCTGCTGTACCAGATAACAACACACAATGGAAAGTGTTTGAAAGTGACTAGCAGATTGTAAACTTCTTGAGAGAAAAAGATGAATTCTCTCATGCTAAGAGGCTACAACACCAGTATGGTGATCAAATCATTCAGCTCAAGAATAACAAGATGCCAAAGGGTTTGGTCACCTTAGAGTCCATTTTTAATACTGATGATGAAGCTACAAAACCTAACTCCAGCATATAAGTTCAGCAAGATCACTATGAAGAAGTTGAGATCTTCAGGGATAAGCTTCTCAAACTAGGCAAGGTATGTACAACAAAAGAAAAACTAGCATTTGTTTAGCTTTTTCAAGAATTTAGTGACATTTTTGCATGGGAATATAGTGATTAAAAGGTTTTGATCCCCATCTTGCTCAACATACTATTGAACTTGAGCCTAATGCCAAGCCTGTCAGGTAGAAACAAAGGCCATTAAATCCTAAGTTAGAGCCTCTTATGAAAAAAAACTGAACAAACTGATTGAGAGTAGCATAATCTTTCCTATTAAGTACACCTCATGGGTTTCCAACCTTGTGCCAGTTAGGAAGAAAAACAGGGAGATAAGGCTGTGTGTAGACTTTCATGACTTGAATAGAGCTTCCTTGAAAGACCATCATCCTTTTCCTTCCATGGAGTAGATACTCCAAGTAGTCTCAGGATCAGAGAGGTTTTCCTTACTAGATGGTTATTCTAGTTATAATCAGATATTAGTGAAGGAGGAAGACCATTATAAAACAACCTTCACCAAAAAATGGGGGACTATGGCTTACAAGAAGATGCCTTTTAGTTTGTCCAATGCTAGAGCAACCTTTCAAAAGGCTATGGATATGGCCTTTCAAGGCCTAATGTACAAGACCATCCTAGTCTACCTTGATGACATTACTATTTTCTCTAAAGAGGCCTAGAATCATCTAAACCACTTAAGGCTGATTTTTGAGAGATGTAGGGAGTTTGGGATATCACTTAATCCCAAAAAGTGTGTTTTCTGTCCATGAGGGCAGATTGCTTGGTTACATGGTGTCAAAACAAGTATCACCATTGACCCTGAAAGGATAAGTGCAATCTTGACTCTCCCCTTACCAGCACACAAGAAAGGTTTGCAGAGTTTCATTGGTAGAATCAACTTCATCAGGAGATTTATCCTTGATATTGTTGATTTGTTAAGTCCACTAACTGCTATGTTGAGAAAGAACATGTCTTTCAGCTAGACTAGAGAGGGAAAAAGGAGCTTTGAGCTTATTAAGGAAGCATTGGTAGTTGCACCTACACTCCTAAATCCTAAGTTTTCTAAAGATTTCACTTTGTATGCGTATGGTAATGTTGATTCTACTTCTGCTATGCTGGTACAGAAGAATGATTTAGAAATGGAGTAGCCTTTAGCTTTTTTCAGTCAAGCATTGAAGGATTATGAGCTAAGGTACACCTTCGTTGAGAAACATGTGCTTGCTGTTATAAGGAGTTTAAAGAAATTTAAACACATGTTGTCAAGTAATAAGATTAATCTAATGGTTTCTCATCCGAGTGTGAAGGAATTTATGTTAAATAAGGATCTCAGTGATAAGAGAGCTGGCTGGGTGACTAAGGTAATGGAATATGACATGGACATTAAGGTTACCAAGCTAGTCAGGGGTAAAGGGATGTGTGAACAACTTGCTGATGGTGTTATTGGCAAAGAAGAATGTGAACAAGAAGCTATTCTATCATTGCAAGATCAAGAGCAAACAACTATTTCAGTTCCTGTTATTAATTGGGTGCAAGAAATGGTTCATTTCTTGCAGACTGGTGAGTGTCCTTCAGGCTTGGATAGAGCCAAAAGAGGGTATTTTAGATTGCAGTCTATACCTTATGTACTCATTAATGGTTTGCTTTTTAGGAAAGATTTCAATGGAGTATTGCTGAGGTGTATTGAACCTAACCAAGTTGAGAAAGTGTTGCATGAATTTTATGAGGGGTCAGCTGGAGGCCATTTTTCACCTAGAGCAATAGCTCTTAAAGTGATGAAGGGTGGCTATTATTGGCCCAGTTTATTTAAGGATGCACACTTGTGGGTCAGAAAGTGCAAGGAATGTGCTCTTTTTGTTGGAAAGGAGAAGTTGGCAGCCTTACCTTTGCAGTTGGTTTAGGTTGAACAACCCTTTATGAGGTAGGGGTTAGACTTTATTGGAGTTATAAACCCTCCATCTAGTGCTGGTCATAAGTGGGTTCTTACAGCCACTGATTATCTTACTAAGTGGACTGAAGCAGTCGCACATAATGAAGCCAATGAGTCTGTTGTTCAGAGTTTTTATGAAGAGCTGGTTATCAGATTTGGAGTCCTTGAGTCTATTATATTAGATAATGCCCTTGCCTTTGTTGGTTCTAGAATCTTTGATTGGGCTGTAAGAAATGGTATTTATCTGAATACATCCTCCAATTACTATCCACAAGGCAATGGCCAAGTAGAATCCACCAATAAGAACTTGATCAGAATTATCAAGAAGATCAAGAAGACCATGGAGGGTAACCAGAGAGCCTAGCATACACAGTTAAAGTCAGCATTGTGGGCTGATAGAATTACTACAAAATGGTCAACAGGAAATTCACCTTTCATGTTGGTGTATGGAAAGGAAGCTAGGCTTCCTATCACAATTGAGTTACCAGCACTTGATTTGGTGAATTGACTGGACATGCTAGAAGAAGGCCCTATGACAGTAAGGCTAGCTCAGCTAGTTGAGCTTGAAGAAACTAGAAATAATGCCATGAGAAATATAGAGCATCATCAAGCTCAAATGAAGAGGTCATTTGACAAAAGTGCATCTCCAAGAACATTCCAGGAGGGCGACATAGTGCTGAAATGGGATGAATTAAAAAGAAAACCTAGAAAGCACTCTAAATTCAATGCTTTTTGGAGTGGGCCCTACATTGTTTCAGAATGTAAACATCATAATGTTTTCCAGCTGTCTAGGCTGAATGGTGACATGGAGCCAATCCCAGTCAATGGGATTCACCTCAAGCATTTCTTCTGAGGTATGATCTTGCATGTTTGTACATATTTCCTAAGTTTTTGATGTTAAATAAGTGATGTTGCACAGTAGATTAGATGCATATTTCATTTCCATAAGTACATTTCTGCACAATTGTTAGTTGTTCCTGGGTCTGGTTATGCACAAGGTTTGAAACTATTGTAATGTACTATAGTTGTATCTGTAGACAACCATCATATGAAACAATGAATACATATATTCGCTGTCACACATCATACCTATCTCCCTCTAGAACTATAATAAATTGCAATAGTTTGCTAAGGAGGTGTTCTTGTTAATTATCCCCTTCTAGCCCATCAAGTAGATGCATATCATTAATGACAGTGATTTTTGTTGGTTCACTATCACCAACCATACACATGCACTTGATGACTTAGAAGAGATTGCAGTCTGAAGTAAGTTGCAACAATGGAAAGAAATTATTTTTCAAGGTTTTGTCAAGTATGAATGACTCTATGCCCAATAGATAGTTTTAGGTAGCTGGTCAGGGTACTTTGCAAGCAAGCAACACACAGATGTCGCCAGAAATGTTACCCATTTTTGTTTTCAAGCTCAATCAAGTGGAGCTGGTTAAGTTTCTTTAGTTTTGAGGGCTGCATGTCTGTTATTAGTAAGTGCTTTGCCAAGAGGAAAATGCCATAAAATAACTTCAATTAAATGCAATTATTTACAATCAAGAAGAACCATGGAACAGTGCATATTTTAAAAGGGCTTTTTTATTCATAAATGTCAAATGAAATGCTCCCACACAAGCAGTAGGAGTAACTGAAATAGGCAACATAAAAGTAAATTTTACTTTTGAAAACAATGAAATGCATAAGAAAAGAAAGGAGATCTGTCATTGCCTACAAATGACGAATCTCGTGGTTGAGCCAGCTGCTATTTTCCTCCATCCGTTTATGCTCCAGCGTACCTAGAAAATAGTTTTTGTTAATGCTCAGGGTCCCAAATCTTTTCATACATGATCAAAATTATCAAAAGTACCATCTACTTTCATGTAGTAGCAACATCAGTCATCAGATATTGGCATAAGACAAATTAGAATGAGCAGATACTAGTGCCATATCAGGAAAGAATATCATACAAGTCACATCACATCATAAACAAAGGTACATTTTTTTTATCTAACATGTTTGCTTCTTGTGCAGGCATATAAGAAATCAGTTTGCTGATTCATCTTTTATGAAATAAGCATGTGGAGAAAATGGGCTCCCATAAGGGTCGAGCCTAGTATGCTCAGAGCAATGACATTAATGCAGAAATATCCAAGATGCATTACTTTTTTAGCCATAATGAATGATCAATCACAGTGGAACAACAAATAAAATAGTCATGTTATGAAAAATAGCCAAGGCATTTAAAGATGATAGGTACTTTTCCATTCTTTGTCATGAGTAGGTGATTTGATGTGTCGGCAACCTACAAGGGAGGTGGCATTTGCTATTTTGGAAAGATGCTCTTGCTATCTTTAGCCTATATGGTGGCCTCTCCCTATTGGTTAGTTTTTCCATCTTTCCCCTCTCCCTGGTCTATATAAACTCACTACCTAGCTTGTATTTTGAATCTTGAATACATTGTCTAGTTTCTCTACCATTCTTTGTTTGAAGCTTTGAGCTCTTAATGCAATTATGTCACATTAACATTTGCATATCTCTTGGAATCATTGGTTTGCTTTTGCTTTGCATTTCCCAGTTTATGTAGCTTAGAATCTCTATCATAAAGTTCCTAGTTTTTACATCTTGTTCAAGATTTCTAATATGGTATCATGTACCTTTTATTTTGAGAGTTTTGAGTTCATAGATTCCTGATTTAGAGATTGAGTTCTTTGTGAGATCTTGTAAATCTCATATGCTCTTCTCTTGCATTTTTGAATGATCTGTAGAATCAAAAAGGATTTATCAAGACCCATTAACCTCTTTATTTTGCATACATGTTTTGTGAGATCTGGGTGAGTGCAACATTTTTGGCTATGCTGGCAGCATTTCTAGCTGTTTTAACATGTCTAGGAGGCTTGAGAAAGTCAAGATTGGCTTTTGTTTTATCCGATTTGGAGATAGTTTGACACAGTTGTGGAATGGGGGTTTCTTACTCAGATCTAGAACTCAGGTTTTGTTTGGGCCATTTTTCAGGCAAAAAGGACCTTGCCATTGTGTCCAGGAGTCTTCGTAGATGAATTTTGATATATAATTTGCCCAATTTTAGTGTCAAGAGCATCCATGGCAAAAAAAAATTCCAAGAGGCCATTTTGGCCTCCTAGCACATAGAACAAAGCTCATTTTTTATTAAAATTAAAAAAATAGTATTTTTTTAATTTTTTCCTGCATCGCAAGTTTTTTTTTAAAAACATTATTAGAAATAAAATAAAGTAAAAATTGCAAAAAAAAATTTAAAAAATATAATAAGCTCTTGAAGCACTTTTTGCAAGCATTGTATCTAAAAGGGCCTTGTGGAACCCTATAAAATTTTTCCTTGGTTTTGGTATTTTGCCATGTCTTGTACTATCATTCTTATGGGTCTCTAGCCTAGGGTTTTTACTTGTTAAAACATTTTGAAGAGTAACCTTACACCCTAAACCCTAGTTATTCAGGTAGATCTAGTAACAGCTCTCGAATTAGAACATTATGTACCTGGTAGGTGGCCTACACAAGAAAGCTTCACAGTGTTAGATCCAGAAAAATAGTTATGGGGTAAATATGAATCTAGACTGCATACGAAGGTAGGAGCAAAGCAAAAACCTTCTGAGTCACAAAGAAATTGGCAGTCTCAATGGATGCTCTCTGCACAAGAAAACTTAGATGATATGGCTGTGGATACTAAGATAGGTGTAAACAGAATAGTCTCCACCCAAGAAACTCTGTCTCAAGTGCAAAGTGTGGTTTTCAAGACAGAGTCTGTGATTAGTAAGGTTGAGAAACAATCTACTTCTCTATTAAATGATTCTGGTTCTATTTTGTACAATGTCAAAAATGTCCAGTCTCAGCAAAATTAGGTTTACAGTATTTCCCAGAGAATGGATTCTATGGCTACTAGAATAAATGAAAATGTAGTCATCTCTGATAACAAACGAGAAACTGCGGCTAATGAACAAAAAGCTCTGCTAGAACATGTGGCCCATAAGCTAGAAAAAATTAGAAAATATACTAAAAAGATAAGAGTTTCTCAGAAATGGAAAGATAGTTCAGAAGAAGAAGAACCTGAGGAAACAAAAACCCACAAAGCTGAGTCTTTTACCAGACCAAAAATACAAAAAGAAAATAGCATTTCTTTTGTTGATGAACCTGATGAACTAGAACATAAGTCTTCTCAGAGAAGTAAGTCTGCCCCGATGCCAACAAAACTAGTACTTCCCAAGCAAAAAGATAAAGAACATTTGATGCAAAATGCTGAACCTCTGAAGGATTGGTTAGAAGAATTACATCTTGACCAACCAGATGAGCCTATCTATATGGAAGAACCAGCTGCTGCAAATCATTCTGAAGATGAAGTATATCTTGAAGAAGAGGTTTCTCCAGCATCCTCTCATCATTCAGATGAAGATATTGAAATTAGTCTTCCATCAGCTTCTTTGGATGCAATAAATAATAATACATGAGATTGGGAAGAATTTTATTTTGCTAGTCAAGAGTCTATCCACAATGACTTTGATGTAGAGATGAAAGAAGTTGTTTCTAAAAATTCCAGGCCTGAAAACTTAAGAGCTTATGCAACTTCAGGTTATATCCTAAACATAGATAAGCTTGTAGATCCTTATGACGCCATCTGTACATGGTGTGACACTCTAGAAAATTTCTTTGATACTAGAGGATCTGTCTGGAATGATGCAAGTAAAGTTTTGTATGCAGTCAGACTCATGTCAGGTAAACTCAGGAACTAGTGGAACTCTTTACCAGATAATGGCATCATCACCACAAACCCAGAAACTGGTGAAGAGTATGTCAAAGAAAAAGATTTGGGCAGAAATGATATTTCCGCAGAAGGATTTCCTTTGCTAAAAATAACTTTGATTGGTTTGTTTGCTGGTAATAGAAAGAATGAAGTCTTAGAGGTAGAAAATTTTTTATTTTCCTTACAGTTGAAAGATTTAGGCAAGTTGAGGAAGTATAATTTGGTCTTTGAAAATTTCATGATTGCAGCCCATAAGTTACATGATCCAACAACAAAGAAATATTATTTAAGTTCATTACCTTGTGGTTTGGGTGAATATGCAGAAGATTACTTAATGAACAAATATAAGACCACTATAGACAAGTATGGTTTTGTAGACCTAAAAAATTTGGTGGCCTATAAGTTGGATAAGGGTTGTTTGACTAAAGCTTTGAATGATAACAAGGACCAGTATAACTCTTCCTGCAATATGAAAGATTATTGTGATCTACCTCCATTAAGCCAGCTAAATAATTTCAAGCATGTCAGAAAGTTTAGAAAATCTTCTTGTGGAAAACATTGTCGATGTACAAAATGCAAAGGATCTTATGATAATGATAATATGGAGAGATCTTTTTGGCATAAGAAATATAAGAAGAAATATAGGTTAGCCCCTGTACATAGGCACTCATTTAAGAAACGAGCTCCTCCCAAGTATCTGTTCAAAAGAACTAAGCATCATAGTGGCTCTAAGCAAGTCAAATGTTTCATCTGCAAAGGTCCTCATTATGCCACTGACTGTCCTAAAAGATATAAACCTAGTAACAAAGTTTATGCTTTATTTTCTGAACAGGATGTAAATATGGATTGGGATATTGTACATAGTAGTGATGTTCTGCATCAGCTTATTGATAATCAATTTTTTGAGTTAGTTGAAGTTATGCCAGAACAACTATATATGGCTCAAGACAAACATAAGAAAATCAGTTCTTCCTCCAGCAGTTCTGCAGTTTCTGAGTCCAGCAGTTCTGATGAACTTGGATCTATACCCAGCTTAGTCAAAAAGGCTATCTGAGATTTAGATTTTAAGATTAGCATGGCTAAATCCAAAGATCCTTATAGAATGCCTGGTACCACCGAGGAGAAAAAAGCTGCCGCCAAGAAGCAGCAAAAGGACATCAAAAACTGGGAAGCAGAGCGCAATGCTCTTCAACGAAAGCTTCGTAAAGATAAACGTCCTTCCTGACCTCATGATCAAGATTCTCAGTCTCCTCCACCTCTCTCCCATCACCCTTCTAAGTCTCATGACTATGTTGTCCCTACTTGGCATTTTGCCAAATCCCATAAGCCTAAGCATCACTCCAAGCATCGCTCTCCTTCGCCACCTCCTTCTCTTGGTCTCCATTGACGCTCTTGCTGCTAAAATTGATGAATGCCATGAAGAGTTGATCATTCTCACCCACCAAGTCACCCTGCAACATAAGGCCCTTGAAAAACTCACTTTACACGTGGGGGAATTACGAGATATCATGTTTAAAGTTGACAATACTGATTCTTCTCCTCCTCACTCCCCATAATCTGCCAAAGCTGAACCGGCTAATGCTTTATTTATTGCTGAAAACTGCACCTATATCTGAGTTAACCTTCAATTCCCAGGTTATAAGCCCATACCTATGGATGCTTTTGTTGACTCTGGATCTTCTAGAAATTTTGCTAATATGAATGCCATCCCAAAAGAATTCCAGAAGCCAAGACCAGATATTCCTGCAGGCATAGCAATAAATGGTCAAGATGTTGAATATGGCAGGTATTCACAAGATGTGCAGATAGAAATTCAAGGTAAGAGGTTTGTCACTGATTTTATTGAGTTACAAGGTCTTAGAGGAGATATACTTCTTGGTTTTACTTTCCTCACAAAGTACCAGCCTTTTGTTTTAAGGATCCATGAAATTTCTCTGAGGCATGAAGATGGACAAATAAAAATTCCATCTCTTAAAGTTGTAAATCATAAGTTCATAAATAAAAAGCCTGTGGAGAAAAAGTCTCCAAGAATGAGTAGGAAAGAAAACATAAATTTGCATTCTCAAGCATTGCCTCCTCTACTTGAACCAGTAAAAATCAGATTTGAGAAAGACTAGTTCTGGTCTAAAGATCATGAAGAATGTGAAATCAAGATTAAGCCAGAATGTTCTTCTGTCATTCCATATGAGCCAGCATATCTAATGAGTCCATCAGAGACCAAAGAAATTGATGAACACTTGAAGGAATTGCTTGATGGCAAATTCATCAGAGATAGTAAGAATCCTTTTACCTGTCTAGCATTTTTGGTAAATAAGCGAGTAGAGCATATTAGAGGTAAGAAAAGGTTTTGTATTAATTACAAACCTCTGAATGATATTATCCTTCCATTCAACTATCCTATTCCTTTCAATACTGACTTGATCATAAGAGCAGCATCAAAGAAAGTTTTCTCTAAATTTGATTGCAAGTCAGGTTTCTGGCAAATAAAGGTAAAAAATGAGGATAGATATAAAACTGCTTTTTCAGTTTCTCAAGGTTTGTATGAATGGAACGTGATGCCTTTTGGGTTAAAGACTGCTCCTGCTTATTTCCAGAGAAAGATGGATAAAGCTTTAAGAAGCCTAAAAGAATTCTGTGCAGTATATATTGATGATATAATTGTGCTTTCTGATGATTTAACACAGCATCTGCAACATTTAGAATCTCTGTATAATACTATTAAACATCATGGAATTTGCTTATCTACTAAAAAATTGTGATAGGTCAAGAAGAAATTGATTTCCTCGGGTTAATACTTTCACATGGGAAAGTTAAATTACAGCCTCACATCCTGAAGCACATTAATGAGTTTCTAGATGTTTTAGTAGGTGTCAAGCAGATTCAGAGATTTCTTGGTTGTTTGAATTATGTATCTCCATTTTACAATGGTTTGGCTAAAGATAGAAAAAAGTTGCAGAACCAGCTAAAAGGAGCGGGACCCTGGACTGATGAGTTGACAGAAATAGTCCAAAAGATAAAATTGAAATGTCAATATCTTCCCACTCTACACTTGCCTGAAGATGGTTTCCCATTAATTCTTTATACTGACGCATCTGATGAAGTTTGGGGTGTTGTTTTATTACATGAAATCCCTCTTAAAGGATCTCAAATTTGTGGTTACAGATCAGGCACTTTCACTGACACTGAGTGTAGGTACACAATTTATGAAAAGGAATTTCTTGCTGTCAAGAAAGGTATCCAAAAATTCAAGATATTCTTGAAACCTGCACATTTCATTGTCCGCACAAATAGCTAGCCAATGAGATCTCTGTTAAAGAAGAAGCCAGATAAAGACATAGCTCATGGACGTATTGCCAGATGGTACCTAGACTTTACTAGCTATGATTTTGATATTGAATGGATTCAAGGGGATAACAATCCACTTGCAGACAGTCTTACCAGAGAAATGGCAAAATTAGCAGAACCTGCAGCAATGTTGATTGAGATTGGTGACACAGTTAGGAGAAAAGATGGCATAGATGTCTTTCAGACTATTGATGAAAATGGAAAAGATATTTGGGTTCCTCAGCTTCCAGCCGACATTATTCATCCCATACTTGAAGTTTACTTCTTAAATAAATGGTTGGATGAATTGAGGAAATTGATCAAAGAGACTTATGAACAAGGAATTTTGACTCCTGATCAGAACTATAATTTCTTAGAAGCTTTTGGTCTAGAAGAATCCCAAATTGATTTTATGTTAAGAAATGGTCTACAAATGGATATCTGTATCACTTCTCTCCTGCCTATGCATTGGACTCATAGGGATAAACACAATTTGCTCAAAGTTGCCAAGTTTGGTTTCATTAATAGCATTACCATTAGCCAAACATAATTTGAAGATTATGCTGACATTTTTCTTGGTATCAATGAACGCATTTTGCAACCTGATATGAATGAGTTTTTTGATCATATCCAAATTTTTTTTGGATGGTCTATTGAAGAAGGGTTGTGTGGACCATCAGGATATTTGCTACAACCACATGGTTACATGCTTCCACGGGTGGAATATTATCCATTAACTCACAATTGGTTTGCAAAAGCTATTTTAAATGATTTAACTCCATCTTTACATCCAGCATTAGTTGCTGCCCGAATAGAAATGGACATTGCTTATCTTGACCAAGTGGACAAGGTTATTTATGCTTTTCATCCAAGAGATGATGATTTAGATGTCATTTTCAGACCAATTCCATCACATTTCCTACCACCGACAGATCTTTCCGGATCTCCTAGTCCTCCAGGATCTCCAGGCTAGCACATGGGCTTGTCTGTGCCGTGACGTCGGCCACGTTAAGATTTCGACAGCAAGACGCAACCCTGTACAAAAAGCAAGATCCCCATATCTGCTTTTGGGTATAAAGCAGGCTGTGCTCGCATGCGGTGTCCCTAATGCGAATAATTATGACTTTTCACTGTAGTTAATGTTCACAAATAATACTGCTTAACAGCTATCCTCTCCTACAGTAGTAGACACGTGTCATAAGCGTATGGACAGACTTCTAAATTACTTTAATGTTTTGACGTCTGTTCCATCCTATAAATAAGGACTCTCCTCCATTCTAAGGCATTCGGAGTTGGAGAAGAGATTAGAGTCTAAGTCTTAGCAAAATTATGCTCTTGTTCTGCGCCTAGAGCGACCTGAACAATCAGAAATTGCTAATTGTAATGACATCTTAGAAAGTAATATAAAGTGCAAATGGTTTATGTTTAATTGGTATCAAGACAATCCATGTGAGTCAAGCTGATTCAGAACATCACTACATAGTTCAAGACAATCCATGTGAGTCAAGTACATTGAAGGATATAAAACATAGTAGTAGAGTGACTTGCATCATGAACACCAAGTACCAGAGGTACAAATGACATATGTTATATGTTACATTGCATTCTTATTACTTCCATATCTCACCAACATGATTAGCCATATTATGAGGAGCAAAGAGAGTGACCAGTTTTGCTATAGGAAAAGTGTTGCTAAAGGAAATAGAAACATTCATGTTTCTATAGAGATAAAACTGAAACAATGAACTACATAATGTCATATCAAGATGGTGGCAACCAAAGACACATCATGGAACAACTTATAGGCAAGAAGGGAGTTCACCTTATGCATTAATAGTTAACTAAGTAAACAACGGAGTCTTCAAAGAGGAGTCAAATGAAATAATAGAAGCTTATAATCCTGTCCATATACAGGAGAAGTAAACAAAGAACAACTGGTATTTCATTACTTATCAAGTGGATTCACCTGGAACAAGAGCAAATTTTTTATCAAAGTGATCAAGACATCCAAAGATGACAAATAGTTTGCTGGAAGAGAAGTGATTACTGTTGGTTTTTCACTGATTACAGTTCTAGTTGTGCTTATATTTTATACCTTGGGAGTTGAATCAGATCATGAAATGATGCAAATGATAGGTAATGCAATCAGTGATCCTAAGAAAAGCGAGTTATTGATGTCATCAATTTACAAGATAGAAAGCAAGCTAAAACTATATTATGAGTCTCATAGGAACAACCAAGTATTAATGACTAGTAAAATGTCTAAAAGGTAGGAAATGATACACAGTAATAAAGAGATCAGTGCCAAATGCCTAAGTGGGACAGCTACCAAAAGAATATAATCTAAGTGCCATAGAAGATATAGTGCAGCTACATCACAGAGCAACATATAAAACTTCATGACAAGTCAAGAACAAGTAAATCAATTATTCAACATGATATGTATGGAGATATACTTGAAAAGACATCATAGACTAGAGAAGCAAACTAAACATGAGAAAATCAGAACAACGGACTATAAAGCATGGTTTAAGGTGCAACAGTTTGTGAGAAATAGGCCTAATGCATGTTCACAGTAAGACAAAGATATATGACATGGAGTTGCAGGTCTGTTATCATGTTTAAAGTATGCAATAGCCTGTTAGGGGAGTCAAAGGCCATACACTAACAGTCATGAAGGACTATGATGACAGTCGTATTGGATGATGTAGAAGAAACAATCATTAAGGCAACAAAATATTCAGAAGGAAACATTCTAGTTTTTGAAGTTTTGTGAAAACCTAGATGAAGATACAATGCTTTTTAGGTTTTTGCTGTTATAGAAAAAGCCATGAGAGTCATATATCGACACATAAAATACATGGTCTCATATGATAAGCAATGATACATAGAATGCTCAAAACGTGCCTCTGACAGAAATGCAGTTTTTGAGTTCAATAGGCACAGATGTCTTAGGAATGTCATTTTGTAAGTTTTGTCATAGGCTGGGGCTCATTTTGAGCCAGAATAATGCAAATACAGAGAAATAAAGTAAGGTTTTAAACTCATTTCAAGCATTGATACACAGAACCCTCCAAATCGTGCCTCTGGTAGCGAATATATAGCAAAAAATCTTAGAAAATGAAGAGCATTCTATAGCAAAAACAAGTTACCTTTTTCTTTGCCATTTGTTGTGTGAAAACACATATTTTCTTCCTCAAACGACTTCCCAGAACGGCCTCAGAGAGTGAAAACCAATGCATAATGGTGGTTGACCAAAAAAACCCACAGAAGATGCATCAAAAGATAGTAAAATCAGCCTAGAATCGACAACAAAAGGTCAAAGTCTCAGTGAATACAACTTACCTTGCAAAATCCTCAAAATTTCTGCATTGGAACCCTCAGGAATCGACTAGAATCAAACATTCGTGCCTTCAAACCTCAGAGACATGGCGGCGCGGCACCAGGGCAGTAGAGAAGGTGAAATG
Source organism: Cunninghamia lanceolata (assembly GCA_027924645.1). Taxonomy (NCBI): domain Eukaryota; kingdom Viridiplantae; phylum Streptophyta; class Pinopsida; order Cupressales; family Cupressaceae; genus Cunninghamia; species Cunninghamia lanceolata. Next base: position 3,409,754 of record BSBN01000530.1, read on the forward strand.
CAAAATGAGAAATTTTAGGTTTTTTCTTCCTTTTCATCCATCGACCTAATTTGCATTGATAGTGTTTTTTGACTTTTGTTTTAAAACAAAATCATTGCAATCTATTCGTGCCATGGTGAAGACTTAGAGTCTTTTGAAACCTAATCATGATGCACATGGGGTCGGGACAATATGTCTTCTACCTTTTGTTCTTTTTCAAAGTCAAAAACATTATGAAGACATAAGGTTGAATGCCCTATTTTGCTAAGGTATGTGGGTTTTTGAAGTCATAAGGTGGGTGTGATGGTAGATATAAGGCATTGTAATGTGTATAGCGAGGCATAAGGGTCACTTTAAAATGTATTGCATTAGACCTTGTAAGCATGACGAGGTATGTCATGAAATGTGTGAATGGCGAGGGGTTATGAGGTGCTTTGATATAGCCATGTAATGCGTGTAATGATGCAAGTGTATGGAGGTCGTGTTTATGCCTAGGAATTACAAAGTGTTTTATGTTGATTTTGCATAATCTAGAAATAGATTAAACATTGTAAACGAGTGATAGAGTAATGGGTTATAACTTACTTTATCATTTGTAATAAAAATGCAAAAGGCAATAATAGGCAAATTTGTCACACGTGGCAAAGTAAGTCTCGTCGATTACTTTGTCATTCTTTCATAATATTTAATTTGTCTCCAAACCATGCAAAATTGGGAGATTAAATATTTATGTCCTAAATGCCATTATTTTCTGCATAGGTTTGTAATAAATTTGGAATGTAAAACATTAAACTAAGTGGTGTAATTATAAACCACTTAGTCAATGTTAGTTAAATACATAAATAATTTTATTTATGACATTTATTGTGCAAAGGGCAAGTTGAGGATGTTTGTAGATGTGGTCAAAGAGATGTGGCTGCGTATTTATGTGCAAATATCAAACATTTATGATGCTGTAGGATGAGGTTGACAAAGAGGTTGAGGAGTTATTGAGATATTTGGCTTGATTTTTATGGCCTTAAAGAGCATTTAAGGGCATTTTCTAGAGATTTTATGATGGGTGATGACATGCCCTAACTTTTTCTTCGTTGGGAACTGATTTTGGAGGACTTTAGATAGATATTTTGAGAGCTTTTATGAGATGCATGACCATGGAGGTTTCTCATCCTTATCTTGTTACAACTGCTTGAAGAGTATATAGTCATTCATTTGACTCTTTGTAGAGGAGTTCTTTTCATGTAAATTCTGGAGTTAGTAATTTTTCTGCAATCCTTACTCATTTGAGCATGTTTTTGTAACCCCTTTGAGATATGAAATACATAACAGACGTTGGATTTTCAAATACATTTATGTAAAAAGTGTGTTTGTGCAGGTTGCAAACTATGTCTTAAAACCGTATATGCTTTTTTAACTATGAATTTAGCTTCCTTTTAAAAGGTGAATGCATTTAGGCCTCTTTGTGAAGTGTTTTTGCAAAGCATACAATAATAGGTTGTGCAGGTTTAGTTTCTGATGTCTATGGCCAAGTGTATGCAAATCTGGGTTCCATAAATCATATCAAGTTGGTGTATCACCCTTGTTCTCATTTTAGAGTTTTACTTTTCATTTTTTAAGCATTCCTTTTCCCTTTTCCTCTGCAAATCTAGTAGTTTCTAGGTGATAACCAGCTAGGAAGCCGGCCTTCTCCAGAGGTTCTTTCCATCACAGGTGACCCACAGGTCTGAAAAGATTCCATATTTCTCTAGATTGCTAAGTTCTGCAACTTAGCAAGGGTGCAAATCTTAGAGACAACAATAACATCACACATTATCTCATCTTAGTAATTCTTCATATGAAATTTAACAAGGTATTATTCACTTACCAAAAATTGATGTCCCTTTTGTAGCCAATAAACCTTGTAGGGAGTTGGGTGTTTCAGCCTCTTTAGTTTCAACTTCTCCACCATCTCTTTTGACACTTAGTTGTTAGTGCCATCGTTGTCCGCAATGACCTTACAACATTTTCCTCTAGACTTAAATCAGGTTCTAAACATATTTCTTCGTTGTTGTAGTTGTTTTTGTACCTTCTTTGGTGTTAGAAGAATTTTTTTTAGCATCAAGGATTCTCCATCCTTGGGTTCTTCTCCAAATTTTGGTGAGGCTACACTTTTTACACTCTCCTCCTCAGCTTGTGCTATATGGACTCTAGTTTCTTTTCCCTTGCCACTGCTCTATTGTACTTGAGGACATTCAAATACCCTATGTCTAGCCTATCCACACTAGAAACATGTTCCACTAAATCCTCTTCCTCTTCCAAAATGTCTAGCTTATCTTGAGAACCATGGCTAGGATTTGATTGTCCTCTTCCTCTTGAGGTTTTACCTTTTTCCCTTTAACTATTATGCTTTCTAGAGATCTTTTCCTTTGTCTTCAATGAAAATTGATAGGCTTCTTCTACAGTAGAAATTCATCCTAATTTCATCTTGGATCGAATATAATGCAAACCATTAACATACCTAGAGAGCTTCTCAGCATCATCTTCGATGTGACCAACCTTGATGTTCAATCTGTAAAACTCTTCGGTGTAGTCTTGCACACTTTTCTCCCTCTACTTGAGGTTTTGCAACTTCTTGAACATGGTGATCTAATGATCTGCTGGTAAATTTTTTCCTTCAACTTAGTTATCATCCTCTCCTAGGTTTTAATCTTTTTCTTTCCTTTTCTTTGTCTTTCAACTTGCACATGATCCCACCATAGAGATGCATGTCCCTTCATCTTTGTAGCTGCAAGATTTACCCTCTTAGGGTCTTCAATGGATTCCAGCTCAAAATACTTATCTACCTCTAAGATCTAGTCTATCAACTCCTCTGGATTCAGACTACCACTGTAACTAGGTAGTTCTACATGGGGTTTACTGGTAATCTTTGTCATCACACTTAGAAACCTTCTTTCATGTTCATCTCCTCCTTCTTCTGTAACTTCTTCACTGATTTCTTCCTCATTATCACTCACATCCTCTACAGGTACTCTTCTGGGTTGTGTTCTTTCCATTGCATCTAGCCTAGCTCCTTTGCCTCTTAGCATCTCTACCAATATTGCATCTCTAGCTCTTGGAGCAGCTCCTCTTCTTCCTCTCGCTTAGTGCCATGTCTGCAGACCCTTTGCACTTGTAGATTTTCCACTTAACTCTACCTAAAACAATCTCCTCAAGGCCTCTTGCACAACATCTCCACAGTCTCAAGGAATTCCAAGCCTAGGCTTTGATACCACTTGATGCAGATCAAGGTTCAGGGGCTTTGACAAGCTATCTAACTAGGCAACCAAAACAAAACAGCACACAACAATAAACATAAATATCTTTTATTCACTTACAATCTAAACATTACAGCATGTGTACAATGGTCTTCATACATGCCTTGGCCTAAGCCTTGAAATCATTCCAATGGTTAGATTAGACTATCCTAGCCTTCCTATAAAAACCCAAAACAATCTGCCTTCAAACTTGAAATCTGTAGAAGAAACTATAGCAGTAGCCAAAAACTCACTATGGAGAAGATTGCCTTAAAAATCATTAAATTTCACTTTTAAATGCAAAAGAAGCAGTCACCACACGTCCTCATGTGAAGGGACACATGTCATCCTCTTACTGGTTCTCTAGATTAGTCGTACAGGCGGTTAAAACCATTTTTGTTACTTTCTAAGTACTTTTAGGTAGTGCAACAGAAAAATGTGACCCATCGGGATATTATGAGATTTTAGGGGTCATCGACATATTATGGGATTTCTGGGGCCATCGACATATTGCACGATTAGGGGTCATCTACATATGCAAGATTTTTGGGGTCATCTGCATATGCGAGATTTCAAGGGTCATCTACATAGTGCAGGATTTCAGGGGTCATCGAGATATATCCTGATGGCAGGGAAAGTTTCGCATACCTTGTTGATGCTCAAAGTTCTACCTAAGCATAACTTGCTCAATTTTGCTCAAAATCTCACCAAACTTGAAATGTAGACATCCATTTGGCTCCTTAACAAGATGAAGTCATCACTTAACCATGAACCAACTAGAATTTATTAGAAAATTTGATCATCAACTCCTGCAACAAAATAAGAAGGAAAACAAACAAGCAAGAAAGCAAAGAAATATTTTATGGTTGATGAGGATTGCTCATGGGTCTGGATGCTCTTGCATCATAAAGAAGTTGGTACAAGGTGGGCATATAAAATTAAGTACTAATTTGATGGAAGAATTTATAATAAGGCTAGATAGATAGCCAAAGGGTACACTCAACAAGAAGGTATTAGTTACACTAAAACATTTACAGTGTAGAACATATGGATACCATTAGACTAGTATTAACTTTGGCAGCTTAGTAGGGTAGGATAATTTATCAAATGTATGTCAAGAGTACTTTTTTAAATGGTTATATTGATAAAGAGGTTTATGTGACATAGCCTAAAGGATTTGAAACAAATTCTAAAGAACACCATATTTATTAATTGCATAAGTCCTTGTATGGTCTTAAGCAATCACTAAGAGCATGGTATTCTAGAATTGACTCATACCTACAACATAAAGGTTTTGTAAAAAGTGAGTTAGATCCCAATCTTTATATTAGGAATTTAGTTGGTGACATTATTATCTTAGTTCTCTATGTGGATGATCTTATCTACATTAGGAATAATTCAACTTTATTTGTAGAATTTAGAGTAACCAGGTTGTAGAATCTGAGATGATAGATTTTGGAGAGATGCATAGGAGAGTAGCTAAGAGGATGACATTGAGTTATGGTCTCCAATTTTAGCATTCAAAGGGTAGTAGATTGGTCGGATATATAGATTTAGATTACAAGTTCCACAAATTATCAATTGTCTACTTTTGGTTATACGTTCATTTTTTCTATATTATTTCTTGGAAGTTTAAGAAACTACTTGATGTATTATTTTCTATGTTAGAGTTAGAGTACATAAAGCTACCATATAATTTGTAGCTTTTTAGACAATATGGTTGAGAAGATTGTTGAAGGATATGCAACATATATGGCATGTACCCACCTTATTGTATTGTGATAACCAAAGTACTATAAAAATGAAGAATCCAATATTTCGTAGCAGGACCAAGCATATTGAGATTCAACATCACTATATTAGAGAGTCGGTTCAACAACGATTGGTTGAGATTGTATACTATCCTACAAAAGATAAGATAGTAGATATATTCACAAAGCCCTAGCTCATGACAAGTTTCATACACTTTGAGCTTTGCTTCAAGTTCTTCCCAATGATCATTATGGGGGAGAATAAAAAATATTGCCTATTGTGTAGTTTACATGTATTGTTAATTTTAGGCTCCATGTATTGTAAAGCATAGTTAGTCAACAATTTGTATGTAGATTGTATGTTAAATTTAGTTCTCTTGTGTAATTTTCTATATAATAGATAGTTTCTCCTCTCCTAATACACATAAAAGTTGGAGCTTTGCATAATTGTGTTATGTATGATCCTTAGATCATTATTCTTTATTATTTGTATTACTAAATTCTATTTCCTTTAATTATTAAAATAAAATCATTTAAAACTAAATTCTTAAGAAATATCTCTAGATATTATTATTTCACTCTAAATTCTTAAGAAATATCTCAAGATATTATTATTTCAAATGTAAAATACTTTATTTAATTTCATTTAAAAAGTTAATTTATTTACATAAATATTTTAAGAATCAATTTTTTATTTCAAACGTAAAATACTTTATTTAATTTCATTTAAAAAGTTAATTTATTTACATAAATATTTTAAGAATCAATTTTTTATAGTGACTATAATATAAACAAATGTTTTAATAAAGTGTGAAAATTTTAATATTAATAATTTAGAAAGTACTTTTCACTTCTTATTTTTATTCCAAATTGTTATTATCTCATAGGGTACATTTAATTGAATATAAGAAATTTGAGGTGTTCAAATAATAGAGAATATGTTATTTTCAAGAGAACATTATCAATCTCTTTATTATTTCATACAAAAATAAAAGTAATAAATAATTGTTTTATTTGAAAAACTAAAATAACTTAACTATTAATAACTATATCATAAAATTTTAGTATTATAAATTATTATGAATTTTAGGTATGTTTTTTCACATTCCATGAAGATATTTAAAGGTTTTTTGAATTTTATTGTGTAATTTTTTGCATCAATATTTCAAATCAACATTTCCTTATTTTAATTATGGATCATAGAAAGTGGTCCAAAATAATGATACAAAAATATTAAAAAAAAAACTTACAAAATTGAATCTAGAAACACTCTAAACTCATTACCATATTTTAATACAATTTAACAAAATATCTTGATAAAATTTCCCTTTCATTTAAATACATTCCTTTCTCACTGTAAAGAAAAAATGAAAAGTAGGAGAAAAATATTGCAGATGTTTTGTGTAGCTTCACAAAAGAAAAGTATTTGGATTCACTACCAAGACTTTGGTTTATACACGAGGTTTAATATGCAAGCTCTAGAACTATTATTATACACTAGAAAGAGTACTTGTGGGATTATCTAGAACCGAAATCTGTTACGGATGCATCATTAATAGATGGGTAGACCAAATCAATGGTAGAGGAAGTAGGGGAAGTTCTGATTGAAGTTGCAGATGTTGATGTACATGATTGAACATGTTTATGTGTAACATTAAAATAAGCAATTTTTGAGGGATCTGGTAAGTTGGTTACATAAGGGCTTGAAAGCATTGTATATACATTGGGCATGGGTGGGCGAAGTGATGCATCTGCTTGTGTACATAAAAGACCCACATGAATGCATCTTGAAACTTGCTCGCCAGAGAAACTTTCTATTATTGCATTATCAATCACATCCACAATATTCCCTCCCTTATAAGATCTCCATACCTGCATAAAATGATTTGTACTCATCTTCATAAGATATATAACTTTAGAAAATAAACTATAGTAACATGTCTTATGTTTATCTTACCCTTTCTAACAGACTTTGAAATTTTGGGGACAATCTATTTTTTTTTTTTAAAACAGAAAAAGGTGGAGACACCCATAGATTGAAAAAAGAGTAAAAAATACAGCAAAGTTTAAGGATCCTAATGCCAGGGATCCTGCAAATATTACATAACAAGGCCCTTGAGAGAGCAAACCATATAGCCAGGGGAGAAACAAAACAAACCTTAAGTCCCGATAATTCATACAAAGTCATAGTAAGAGAGATGGAAACAACCATCAACAAAACCATGCGAAGGAACACACGAGCCTGCCAACCTATCAAGCGCTACACATCGCATTCGCCGCCCAAAACAACCACCGCCACCAAACCACCCGCAGCACCACCGTAGAGAAACCCCCAGACAAAACAGACACCAGTCCACGAAAAGCCCAGGAGTAGAAAACAGAAATAGGAACAACGAAACCATGGGATCACCCTCACAAAACCAAATGAAAAAAACACAGACCAATGCCATCTTGACCACACGCACTGGGAGAGACATTAAGCCGCTGGCGGAGCAGCCGGTAGAGCCCTTTCCTCCAGATCCACTGTGGCCACTGACTGATCCCCTTCCTCCAAATCTACCAAAGCATAATAGGGCATCCCTGGGGCCATGTCAGACACATGAACTCTGAGGAATCGAATGGCCGTGAAAACGTCCTTGATTCGCTCACATCTTTTCTTGGAGAAAAGAAAATAGTAAGCTCGTAGGGCATCATCTAAATCCTCACTACATAAAGATTTGATACTGGACTGCAGAGCTCTGTAGATCACCTGCTGTGGAGGAGAGTTCCAAAGAGTTGTAAGGTTAAAAAGCCCACCAATAAGGGCGTCGCCTTGCTCCATGCGATAATTAGACATTGCCGCCTCCCAACGTTCCACTATGTAAAAGTTCTTAAAGAACAAGCCTGCCGCAAGGGAGTGCACATAATCCCCATCCACAACAAGATCCATTATATTGGAAAGAAGTTGTGAGACAATATCTGAATAGTTTAACACGCGACCCTCGAAACCTCTGATCCAGGCATGGCCCACGATATTCCGGACTGCAAACTGAGAAAGAGTGCAGTCAGAGTCGATAAGGGTCATGAGATCAATCGCCTTCACTCGCCCCTATATCTCCGGTTCCCAATCAAGGGCAGGGAAAAACAGCCTCTGGTTCAGTCACGTATCTGCCATCACCAACTTTAGGTGGAAGGGAGACAAGTGAAAAGGAGGAAGCAACACGGAAAGAGCAGGCAAGTGGCAGAGCAAAGAAGAAACCCTCAGAAACTCAATCTTGAGAGGAGCCCGAAAAAATAGGAAAATAATAAAGATTTGAGGGTTGGTGGAGAAGTAAAAACGCTAGCGTCAGCGGCACAACTGGAGAGGAAAGTACTCTGCCAGCCCATTAGAGAGCGAGTGGAGGTGACAACGTGTCCACAGTAGGTAGGAGGAGGCAGGAGGATTAAGCCATTACGCTGTCAAAGGATAATCAAGTAGTCCTTGCACGGCATTATCTATAAATGAACATAAGGTGAAATCAGATACGCTATCTTCCCCTTGTAGGTGGGACATCTGACAAAACCACATCAGACTTAATACATTTATCCCAAAAAAAGCTTGGAAAAGCGCTCCTGCAGAAAGTCAGAGATCCTTCAAAGAGAATAAATGTAGAAGTAAATGAGACATCTTCCTATCCCAATGCGAAACTAGGAGAGAAACAACTGGCCGTACTTGAGACTTCGCGATAGCTTGGAACCAGCCAAGAGACTTAAATTACTCATCTGCCATATCAGCAGATAGGAGAGAGGTCAAATGAAATGGTAGTTGAAGTGCGCCACGAAGGAAGATTACAGTGTCTTTATCACTATCAATTGCTACATTGGCTAGGAAGTCCGCCACCTTGTTGCCTTCCCGTAGCGTGTGGGATATGAAAAAATTGTCTAGTCTACTCAGAAGAGATTTGGCCTGAGAGAGGATATAGGTCAACTTCCAATTGTCTAAACCTTTCCCTTTAATGGCATTTATTACTAGCAGGGAATCACCCTTAATCCACACGTTCCTTAAACCTTTTTCAAGTGCTAGATTAAGTCCATGCACCAGAGCCCAAGCTTCTGCCTCATTGTTAGTGCCTGGGGGTAATTTGGATGACTTGGCTGCGATCAACTCTCCATTGTTATCCCTAATGACACATCCCATTCCAGAAAGACCAGGATTCCCTCGGCATGCCCCGTCAATGTTAAGCTTACAGAAAGGAGAAGAAGGTGGAGTCCATTTAACTTTATCTCTGTTTGAGGAGAGCTTAGGAACTCCTGTATTAATGCCAATCCCTAGGCATCTGACTGAGGGCCAGAGTGAGATAACTTCCGCATCCCATTTAGACCAAACCAACTTAGAGGAGTTAAAGGATCTAAGGTAAGCCACTGCCTGATCCGCTATAGCAGCATCTAGTTTAACACAGCCCTGAAACACCGATCGAGCTTCCTTCCTGAAAATACGCAGGTTCCTTTCCCACCAGATGTGCCAGATAAGCATAGAAGGACCTATCTCCCATAAGCAGGCTAATGTTGAATTACCAAATGAATGGGGCCAGTTTTTAAACATAAGATATAAAGATTTGGAGAAAGGGCTTGTCCATTTTATCTTCCTAAAAAACCAAGTCCAGCATGCTCTACTAAAGGGGCAGTGAAGCAAAATGTGGTCTAAAGATTCTTCCTCACATCCACAGAGCACACAGAGGAAATTAGAGCCCAAACCTAATCTTTTGATTCGATCACCTGTGAGAATTTTATTATGAAGCGCACACCATGAGAACGCTCCAGCTCTAGGGAGAATTGACATGCCCTAGCACAGCTTCGAGGGCTAGTTTGACAATGCTTTCTGCACGCCTAGATTATAGCCATCTTTAACTAAGTAGCATCCTGAAATAGCCGCTGTCCAGACCACTTCATCCTCCATGCTGGAGACAAGCACTGACCTCTTACCAAGGAGGCGACTGAGAAGTACTTTTTGGGAGTTAGGAAAATTACAGTCTTGGAACCCTTTCCAGGCAACTATAACTAATGTCCCCTCCCTAACCACCTGCCAGTAATCTTTTACTTTGTGACCCCAATTTGATTGGAGAAAGAAACATGCCTCAGAAAGCTCATAATACGTAGACAGTGGCGCTCCCTCGTCCCAAGAGTCGAACCAGAAGTCTGCCTTTTCACCATTATGTATGATCCAAGTGAGATTTGGTTGGAGGAGGTCCCTACTTCTTATTAAAAAATTCCAAATAGAGGACCCCTTAGGAGGGTTTTGCATTGTGAAAATCCTCTCATTATCCAGCAAATCAAGATACTTAGCTTTCATTAGTTTTACCCACATGGCGTTAGGTTTAAAGTACATGTTCCATGCCAATTTGGCCCCGAGTGCTTGGTTTTGAGCTTGGATGTTCAGAATTCCCAACCCTCCTTCCGCCTTAGGTTTGCACACTTTATCCCAAGCCAATAGGTGTATTTTCTTTTCTTCTAGAGAGCCTTGCCAGAGAAATTTTCTATAGAGACCATCAATTTTTGCAATAATTCATTTAGGGATGTGGAAAGCTGACATCATGTAGACTGGCACCGCAGACAAAACAACTTTAATCAAAACTATTCGCCCTGCTAAGGATAAATGGTGACCTTTCCATTTAGCCAGTTTTGTATTCAAGTTCTGTAAAACCTTGCCCCATAGATTGTTCTTGTATCTGCCCATGAATAAGGGTAAGCCGAGGCAGCTTCTTGGAAGAACCTGAGTTTTGAGATTAAGGGTGACTTGTATCAGCTTTTGGAGAAGCAATGGAACATTTTGGAAAAAGACCATAGATTTACTAAAATTCACTTCTTGTCCTGAGACAACAATAAGAGTTGACTATGTTCATCATTGATCTGGTTTCCCGTACTGATGCTTGACCAAAAAGTAAAGTATCATCAGCAAACAAAGCATGAGTGAAGGGCTCTTGTATACCTTTTATTTTGATACCTTGCCATTCTGACCTTCTCTTTGCTTCCTTTATGGACCAAGTAAGTGCTTCTGTCATGATTATAAAGAGATAAGGAGAAAGAGGGTCTCCTTGTTTTAAGCCTCGCGAAGGTTCAAAGAAGCCGGACTCCTTTCCATTTATTAAAACTGAGGCTCGGAACCCTGAGAGACATGATCTAATCCATTTAACCACTTCTTTGGAGAACCCCATTTGCATCATAATATCAAGCAGGAAGCTCCAATTCACTCTGTCATAGGCCTTGGACATATCTAATTTCACAACCATAGCTTTCTTCTTATCCTTGTTCATTGAATGCAATATTTCATGGGTAAGGATGGCGCCCTCCATGGTCTCTTTTCCTGGTACAAAGCCCCCTTGTTCACTAGAAATCAACTCCTTCATCAGGGGTGTTAATCTGAGCGCTATAGCCTTTGAAATTATCTTATAAATGAAGTTACATAAATAAATAGGCCGGAAGTCTTCAAAAGATTGGGGAAATTTTGATTTGGGAATAAGCATTAAACAATCTATTATCAGTGTTTTTTCTTCCACATATAATTTCTAGAATGACAACACCAAAACTATACACATCAGCTTTAGTGGATAGTTGACCTAGCATAGCATATTCTGGTGCCATATATCCATTGCATAATCATTAAAAAATTATCATCATAAGTTAGACTTAAAAATCTAATATAAATAAAACATTAAAAAAAATATATCTAAAACTAGCAGTGGCTGTTCGCCCAACAAGCCAATCGCTCCTTTTAATTTTCAAAATATTATGAAGTTATGTGATTTATAGGTAAAGCTGTGTGATGCAATGCTTAGATTCTTACTATGTTCCTGCAACCCTTGTCTCAACATGGCTCTCATCTTGACGAATCAATCTTACTAAGCCAAAATCTGATATTTTTGGCTCCATTTTTTCATCAAGCAAAATATTGCTTGCTTTGATATCCCGATGAATGATCCGCAGCTGAGAATCTTCATGCAGGTATAGAAGCCCACAGGCTACTCCAAGTATGATGTTAAAACGTTTTGGCCAGTCAAGCTCTTTGCTCTGCTCTGGATCTATAGCCATGCATCCAAATATATTATCCTCGAAAAGAACAAATGCTTTATGACTTTCACTCACTTAGCCTAAAGAAGAGCAAACATTGTACCACCTTCACTTTTATGTTAGATAGAATGTACTCACGAAATAGTATCTTGTCAAGGCTCTTGTTAACCAAGAACTCGTAAACAAGCAACTTTTCTGATTGCTCTGTGCAACACCCAAGTAACTTCACAAGATTGCGATGCTGAATTTTGGCCACCAGTTTAACCTCGTTTATAAACTCCCTTTTTCCTTGCAAAAGACTGTAAAGAAAGCTTCTTTACTGCTATTTGTTTTCCATCTAACATTGTACCCTGACATATAATAAAACACATAAACCTTCAGTTTATAACGCAATATAAATATAGAAAGTCCAGGGCTCTAAATTGGGTAAAATACTGCTTTAAACTTGGGCCTATCTAGCAGACTAGATAATCTTTGGTGAATTTTACTAGATAACATATCTGTGTAAACATTTGAACAAATATATTTAGCACAATGAGAGTGTAGATAAGTATATTGTAATTATATGTGAGAATCCTCAACTGTAGATAGAACTGTGATGAAAATGAAAATGCCCGGTTTGTCTGGTTCCACTCTTTTACGAATAGTGTGTAAATTATTGTGAAGGGAAAATTTACAAAAAAAAAAAACTTAAAACAGGAGTGAGGAATGGATAAGTAACAAGAAGAAAACGTGGTTAGTTAGGCTTATGTTACCTCGTATACAGAGCCAAATCCCCCCTCTCCAATCTTGTTATCATCCTGGAAATTTCTAGTTGCAGCCTTTATATTTTCCAAGTTAAAGATTATTTCATGTTCCTGGCCGATCGTTGAGTCTTCCTCTGTATCTAAATTCTCTGGATAATTAATGCACAGGGCAAAAAATTTACAAGTTTTTATCTAATTTTAACTAGAAAGATTTTGTTCTGACCAAAATTTGAGGACAATGAAGAGAAAATTTTCTCTATTCTGTTCTAATAGCTTTACTAGCGAGGAATATTGTTGATAAAAATATACAAGGACAAATTCAATAAAATTTCACCTCAGGATTACCTTTTCTTAATAAGTTTGGCTTCCAAAATGCCACAGACTTGAAATTTCTTCGGATTGGATACAGGCATGACAGTAACATCAGCAACAAGCCGCCGAGAATACCCAAAACTATAGCTATTTTGTTTGAAGACTTTTCTGCACAGGAGATTAATTTGAGTGCTCAGACATGTAATAGGCTAGGTATGTTAACTCACAAAGCAAAATAAATCCTATTCTGGTTATCTAAACAAGGAACAATTAAAATCGACTTGTAACAGCACATATAACAACCAAATGAATTATTAAACCTATCGGCATGACCTATTTTAGAGGTCATAGTTCATGCGGATAGATCCTTTATTCAATATTGTCATCACATACCTCTTATATGGAATTCGACAGCATACAAGGATAATTAAATTGGCTTAAAAGGAAATTGATATGCATATTACTCGGTGTTAGAGGTGATGAGGAAAGCCGTGGCTGTGGAGGGGCGGGATTAAAGAATGTGTATATTTCGTAACGAGCAAAACAACTTCCGGAGCCGGCCAGACCTCCAAGAGAAGTTCCATTGGCCGTCGCATCTAAGAACTTACGAATTGCATTTGTTAAGCATGTTTTGCAGTCCTCAACAGAAGTTAAATCGCTCCAACACTGAACCAGACTGTATATCGGATAAAATGTAGAGGTAGTTGTTGATCCAGTAGAAAATCGAATTGGGGATCGAAGGGCTTCATATGACAGATTTTGGAAGAGCTCCTTAACTGCCGAACTAAACCCAGCAGGGTCAGCTGTGACGTTTCCTGAAACGTGAACAATCTTTGTGTTGGTATCTAGTATTCCGATGAAGGAATAATTCTCGTAGCGTATGAAGCACTTGGGCAGCCAAGCTCTACCGCCTATTGCATTTCCACAATGCCAGCGAACGCTGGCATTTGCTTCTTGTGAACACCTGAAGCATTCCTCTTTAGTTGCGTCACCCCAACATTGGAGGAGACCATAAGCTCTGTCTGGAGTTTGGTCGGAGACAGAGGTACTGAAACCACTTGATGATTATGTATTGTTTACAAGATTATTAAGAACTATGTTCAAATTCCTCTCGAACTTAGCGCTTGTGTAGTTATTACTGTTACATATATGCAGAGCAACATCATTAAGATCTACCCCTGCGTTGGAAGCTACATCACTAAATTCTACCGCTACGTTGGGAGGAAAGTATAATAAGAGCACGACACAGAACAATTGTGAATAATTTGCACTGTAGGCGGTCTGCATGTTGTCTTCCACCTTAGAATTCTTTCAGAAGCCAGGCTTTTTAAAGTAATGTGAAGGTGATATTTCATTGATTTCTTCAATTTTAAAGATGTAGGAGATATTACCTGTTGGCCCACGCGGAGTTTTGTAAAGTAGGTCTTCACACACATTTAGTGAAGGCTGTGAATTATAGCTTAGCGACTGTTTAACAGGAATTGCGGGAGAAAAACAAGGTTAGATTTAATTCAAGCTCGTGTTAGCTAGAGAGTAGCAAACGTGTTGGGTAGAAAGTAGCAAACGTGTTGAATAGAGAGTGGAACATGGATAGTCAAGCCGGCATTATTGAATAGAAATGTTGTTCATGAACGTAGACAAAACTATATTAAAGATGATGGAGATGTTACCTGTTGGACCCGCCGAGTTAAGTCTGTTCACACATTTAATGCCATTTTAAACTTCCAAAAAATTTGCTAAAACTATATTGGAATTATGGCCTTAAACAATATGTTAATTTAGTTTAAAAAACTCTCTTACAAAAAATTTGTAAGTTTTTCAGTTACACACCTGACGCTAATTTGAATAGTTCTCGGGCTTAAAAGAGGGCATGATCAGAGCTAATACAGTTTTAATGCATGTTTTGTGAGCGAAGAGATCTCGTTTAGATGTTTGAATGCACGTCTATGACAGTGCTCCTGTAATCTGCTATATGTAATCTTTTATTAACTTTAATTCAATAAAAAAGTCTTTCTATTGAAGACCGTCTATGGAATCTTTAGTCCATACAATAATTTCTGCCATATAATAATTCATACTTGCCTTTTGGTTCGTCATCTTGATCGGAGACATTTGCTTTACAGACCAAGCCTGGAAATTTAGGAATGCTAATTAAGTTGTGAGTGCCATCCAACTCTTAGCGCACCTTAAATAATATAATAAAAGCCTCCCATCAAATCTATATTTTA
Source organism: Cunninghamia lanceolata (assembly GCA_027924645.1). Lineage (NCBI taxonomy): Eukaryota > Viridiplantae > Streptophyta > Pinopsida > Cupressales > Cupressaceae > Cunninghamia > Cunninghamia lanceolata. The sequence continues at coordinate 3,425,062 of BSBN01000530.1, forward strand.
ACACTAATTACTTATCTTGAGGACATTTCAGATTATAGCCTTTAGTAGAAAAGGCTATTAAAGTGTTGTTTTCGTAATAGAAAAGGCTATTAAAGTGTTGTTTTCCTCCTTTTTTTTTATTGTTTAATCATAGTATGTCTATAATTTGGGTACTCTGTGTAAACGGAGAAAGTTTAGTAGAGAAAATAATCAGCTCTTTAATATTGCAATGATAAAATTTGTATATATATAGTTTTATGTTTATTTTGGAGTAATATTTTAATATATGTATTGTAGTGCCCCTCATTTTGGTTTTCTGATTTATTGTTAGTTAAATCCTCATGGGTGGACTTGATGGTATATTCTGATGATTTTATTTTGACAACTGGTGATGACATTCATTTATGTGTTCTAGGATGACGTTCTGATGCTTATGCTTATGCTATGATTAATTATGTGTTCAGTTAATTTGATAGAACTATGCTTCATGAGATTATTAGACATTTGATTATTGCTCTGATGGTACTGATTGAACTATGGTCTTATTTTATGGACAGATACAAACTCAATTGATCATGTGGACAAATTTTAACATATGCTTATTTCATGATGTTTTATATAGTTGTTTAGTTCTAATAAACATGCTTCATGTAGTTAATTGTGATGTGATCGGTGGAAGGGACAATGTTGCATTACTCACATGTGAGTACCCTGCGACGTTGCGACTCCCTTCCATGTTGTGTCGATTTGATGATCATATGTATACATATGTATGTTCGACCCTTTTCATTGGCTGTAGGTTGCAGGTACCTGACATCGACTCCACCTGAACTGGCAGGTCTGAGCGTGCCTTATACCCAATGGAGAATTGTGGTTTGGAGATGGCAGAAGATCCCTTAGCTTGATATCGTCCTCGAAGAGGATGAGTTGTCTTGTTCCGTGATTTGTCGATTTGGTCAGACGGGAATAAGGGTCAGTCAACTTCATTGTAGGCATGTGTCGTTAATGCTTGGTCGTCAGTTGTTGGTATTGGATAGTCTTGTCGTATGGTTTAATGATGTTATGTCAATATTAGTCGTAGTATGAATTATGGGTCTTGTGAGCACTTTAATAATAATAATAGCATTAGCAGTATTTTATTAAGAATGATAAATTTGAGTGTTTTATGAGTTGTATGTAATTGCATGAAATATTTGCTAGTGAATGATATCTCCAATATATTCCATCATTTAATTTAAGGTTATTTTGAGGTTGTTGCATGTGTCAGAAAATCTTGTGTGATTATTACCGGAAGGATTTAATTTTCTGTTGGTCATGCATGGTTTAAAGGGGAAGTAATTGTGGTGTTGTGGGGGGGAAGAATAACGGAAAGGAAAATTTATTGTGGTTACCATTTTTATGTTGGGGGTTGAGAGTATTCTCTTTATTTATTTATTTTTGTGGACAGCCTCTTACAGACGGGAAGAAAAGAGAGAAAGACAACCGAAATTGAGGTGTTAGAAGCTTGGAGGGGAAAACAAACTAGCATTTCCGGCAACAGGTTAGCAGATATTGTTGAATGTGTAAATTCTGTTATGACAAATGTCTATTCTCAGTGATGTGAAGATAATAGCTATCTTTGATATACAAATTAGCATCATTGTATTACCTACACCTGATCTGCACCCTTTTTATTTAATCTTTGAGGACGATCCCATCTCTTCACTGCAATGTTTTTTGTAGGATAACGTTGGACGACCTCAACCACCTGGTTGGGTCACAATCTTATGTCCTAGCTATGCATCTCCCTGTCTCATATCTTCTTATTTGATTGCTGATCTCACCCACACAAAGTATGCACTCTGTTGCCATCATCTGTCAAAGCAACCTCTCCAACCTTTCATTAGTTTCGCGGCCCACAATGTGATCGAAATCCTTCTACACGCTACATCGTGATTGACCTGTGTTATAATCTTATGTGGCCTTCTGGAGCCAAGAAATCATGCCCACGCCTTCATCGCAGAACTGACTGGTATCTCATGTTATTTTAGGGTGTAATTTATTGGTCTCATGATGCGAAGGTCGTCTGATCCATCAATGTGAGGGGCGTGAACCATTACGCTCTTTCTCCCACGCTTATAAGTTTTTTTTTAAATTGTTGATTAAAATTAGTTCTTGAGTGTTGTCAGCCTCTGTGCAGTGAGATAATACCTCATGCACGTTTATTGTTGCCTTGCTATGATTATTTTGTTAGTAAGTTCTGTATCCTGTCCATTATCTGCGTGGTTTTGAAGCTGTCTAGGCTAGGGTCCTCGTTGTTGCCTGAAGATTGTTTCTTTTTATTCCTTGTTCTTGGTAGTCACCGAATCTCGGGTAATCAACCGCCAACCAGTTTGGTATGCCAAGTCTTTTGCGCCTTAAATGTTGACCCTCCCGCAAACCACGATCTCTACCATATCTTGACCGTGGCCTTATGTTTTCTGTGGCAGAAAATGAGTGTGTGGTATACCTTTCTGGACTATCATTTCCTTCCAACCAATAGCCCTTATAAGATGTCCCAAAATTAGAATCACTGTCTTATGTCATGCAACGTTGTTTGGTAAGTATGCTGCCTGTTATAAATCTCCATAATCCTCTGTTTTATAGTAAGCTTCTGTAATAGTCTAGTAATCCTATTTCTCAAATCCCCTATTTCCATGCTGTTGCTATGCGGAAGTTTAGCGATTTTCTTGTTTAGAGAGAGATTGCTCTCTGTCATGCATCTAAAACCTTTTCCTCAGAGCCATAACTCGCTCTCATATCTGTCAGATCTTCTCTCAGTGCAAAATTCCTTATTGTCATTTCTTAGAAGATCGAATCTTCCTTTTTATTCTCCTGCGTTCCCTCGAGAGTATTGTTGTTTTTTTCAGAAATTCTTTTAGCGTTTTCCTTGCAGCTTCCTCTTAAGAGTGCAGCTGTCATGGAGTGACATAGGGAATCTTCTAAATCATTATTATTTTGAGCAAAACATAAGTGATTAATTTTATCAAGTTTTGGGAGAAAGAATCTATTCACCTGTGTATCTCACCTCATGGTGGCGAGTTCTCAGATGTCTCTTGCTACAGAACCAAGCAAACCAGCTACCCTCGTTGGCGGTCTCTCTTCTAGCCTGTCGCTACTCTTTGAAATGTAGGCCTTCTTCTTTAAACCATCGTCGGTTTTATTCCTTTGGGAAAATGCTTCTTTTGGGAAAATTTGCCTCGAGAACCTCTCTCACTCCCGATACTTTTTGCCTCCATAACGTGTTGTTTTGGCTTGGGGTTAGCTTAGGGAACTTTCTATTTGTGTATCATGTCTAATAGTTGTTAATCTTTATTTATTTAGTTTTAAATAAACGATAGTGGGGTTTAGTTAAATTTAGATAGAATTTTGTAATTGTTCCTCAGTGTAAAACGGAGAATAATATGAATATCTTTTATCAGCGTAAGACTAGTGGTAGCACTATTATGATTAGAGGAGGGATATTGTTTAGATTAAAACAAGAACATTTCTCCTTGCATTAGTAACTCCATAGGGACAAGTATCTAAGTTATTTGACGAATAACCTTTGATTTATAGGAATAGTTATATATAAACTAAATTTATTTATTTTGTTTAAACCTTGATAGTTTCTAAACTAGATTTACATTAGCATTTCTTTCTATAGGTAAATTGGGCAAATATTCTTTATATATGGCCTTATTAGAAATTTAGATTTAATGATAACTTTTCTAAAAATTTTATATGCTTATATTTAAATTTTGTATTCTTGAGCATGAAATTATTTGGTTGATTTATTATATGAGAACTATAGATCATGTTGTTGTGAGGGCTCAGGGGTGTCTTCGGGCATAGGTTTAGTTGCCAAGTTTTTGTTGTGCCTTGTATCTTGAGTGGTCTAATAGTCCTACTATATAAGGAATTTCATGTTGTTGAAATAGATTAATTAGTTTTACCGTTCTGGAGATTGCCATATTGGGGAATTTATCATTGAAGTTTGTCTTGTAAGTCAGGAATGACAGTTTTGGAAAAGTTAGGATTCTTTATTGTTGGAGTCATGCCATGTTTGTGAAGTACCTTGGGAAATAAGTCTGGTTAATTAACATGGGTTGGTTTAGTAATGTGAAGGTCAAGTTATGGGTTATGGAAGTATATGTTTGTTTCCCCATAGGAACTGATTGGTCCCATGAGTTAATTGTTATGTGATCATAATGGAGATGCAAGAGGATAATTACTTGCAATCATTTATGGCCTCCGTTACTTTGTGAATGGGTTCCTTCTAGATGCAGGTAGAGGAGTGGCTCTTAATGGGGGCCGGAGCCCAAAGTGGCGTCTTGGACAACCCATGTGAGAGTTTCCTTAATCAAGTGATAATCTAATTAATAAACTTTGGGGGTTGGGAAGAAAACACACCTAACAAGATAATGGAATACCTCACTCATGACTCAAGTGCTCGTTCAGGCTTGAGATGAGATGAGAAGGCCTGGAATGGCATGATTCATTACCTTGTCAACATGAGAGGTATGTTGATTCCGTGTGAGTTTGTATGGGGGCCGGGGGTCGGAAGAGGCTACTAGGACAACCCAAGGTGGGGGTCGGGGCCTAGGAAGGCCTACCAGGACAACCCATGATAGACCTCGTGATGACACTTTTGTCTACTGCAGTCTAGCACTTCCTTGTTGTTACTTGCCTTGTTTGAGTGGTTGTCTCTGGGATGGATGTCTGTATTATGCTTGCGTGATTGTGTAGTTCTCTGTGGTCCTAGTACTTTCTAGTCAAGCCGGCTTTCCTTGTCGTGGGATCTTATTGTCATCTCCTAGCACGGGGGGTGGGCCTCAGGGTCCCACATGGTCGGGTGGATGTGCTATTTCCATTGGTCACTTTTCTGCTGTTCGTATGCGTGGAGAACTTATCTTGTTGAAGATCTTGATCTTGTTCCACTCAAGGAGGCAGACGGTTGTGTTCTATTTCAGCTTTGTTTATCTGTTGTAACCTTGTAATATTTATTAATGCATATCTTTAAATGTAAACTGGCGGCAGTAATGTAATCTTGTAGTGATGTATCCTTTTGTAATGAAATTGTAATTCTTTTATTGTTATCTTTTATGCTAAATCTTGATGTCGTCATCTAATGTCTTATTAATGGAGGTAGTTATGTGTTGACTCTCTTATGCTCTTGGTTTCAATTTGATTCATGAATGTTAATTTGGTTATGTTAGTTCTAGTGATGCAGTCCTGTGTACCCTAGAGAATAAAGTTTAACTTGCATGGTTGGCTATATTGATTACATTGTGTTATTATTGCCTAAAAAAAAATAAAAAATAAAATTAGTGTTGCCTTTTAAATGCTTAGTTAAGCTTTTCTCTAGGGTTCCGGGACGGGGCATTACATGTATATAACGATAAATGATATGATATTGTGTTTAGTCTCTTTATCTATTTAAGTTACATATATTCCTATACGTTTAACTCTATTCTATTTCATAGCTCAATCCTACTTATTACCACACAATGTTTCTTTTGAAAGTCTGGGTTGAACAATTAATTGAGTTAAGATCTAGATTAAGTCCTAAAGGAAGATATTTAATGAGGTCACAAACTAAGCCTAATCTATAAGAGCATCAAAAGAAAATTAAAAACAAAGAAAAGAGAAGGGAGAGAAGAAATAGTTGGAGAAGTGAATCTGCATATAAAGACCCTGCAATTCTATTACCAAGTCACACAAATCCCCCCTTAAACCAACTTATAAAATAGTTAGTCTTTGCACAATCTGAAATATGATTGTTACAATCTTCTAAGGGTATTGTGCATCCAAAAACCTTGCATCTACTTGTCACTAGTTTGCACTAAGCACAACATAGAATTCCATTAAACATATATGCACGATCATTAATTCAAAAGATAAGTTATGTATTCGTAAGGTCACACACAAATGAAACATAGAAATAATCAAAGTACAATGGATAGGAAATTCATAGAAGCAACTCGTTGCTAACAATCTAATTAAAAAATTAATGTACAAGAAACATGGTTAAGAGAATATGGTCATGAGTGTGCAATCATATCTCGAAATTACCTCCGGTAGATTGCTCTAACTAGCCTTCTCCAACCAATCTACTACTAATAGCTATTTTCCTAAGTTCTAGTTCTAATTGCTTAGATTCTAACAAAAATCAATTCTAACCCACTAAATTCTAACCCTTTACAACAATAATGAGACTAATTTATAATGATTTCCTAATGCTCAAGAACACAACAAATTTTGGTCAATTCTATATACATGGTTGGTGAACACAATTAATGCACTAAGACTCCCTTAGATGCAAATCATTTTGAAGAAAATTAAATTTCTTAGGAAATAAGATTGAGAAATCCCCTAGCAATGTGATGCCATTGAATTCTATAGACTTATTTTATTCAGGTTGTCCCTCCAACTTGTTACACAACAAACTCCTTAAGAAAATGTTTTATTCTTAGAACACACATGGAATTCCCCTTAAATTGTGTGTCTTTCTAGAATAAGGGAAGATTGAATCTACATTTGTAATCATAGTCTTTGTTGTAACAAGTTCTAATTGGTCCAAATTTTAGGCAAGTAGGGAACACCTAGTCATGATTATCACATGCAAGAGGAGGGGTCTAAGAATTGTCTAATGAAATTATGATCAATGGCCCTCAAAACTTCCAAAGAATCTAATTCTTTGAAGTTTCTCTAGATTCTAAGGACCATTATATGTAAAGGGAGATCAAGACTCTCAAAATCCTAGAGCTATGATAATGATGATCTCAAGGAAAGCTTTCAGATTGGTTAGTTTGGAGCTGAGTCAAATAGTGGTGGCCCATAGATATTTATTCTTTCATATGCACATGCAATGTCTTATTAGGAAGTTTTTATTATTCAAAGAAATAAGTTGTGGGTCTTGACTTGTATGACATCACCATGTAGACAAATGGATAAATGTGGTTCACCCTTTATAGCATGATGCCACATGAGCACCATGTGGACATGCTCAACCAATAAAAAGTGTATTTTAGTATAAGGGACTTGAAGAGAATGATGATCATTAATCTTTATATATGCTAAAGAGATGACATAATAGCAAGCTATATAATATAACATATCTCATTGCACAATGAGAGTGGTTTGAAAACCATCTAATGAGTATTGATGTCATGTCCCTTGAAACTTTAAAAGATATTAGAGCTCCCACCATCCTTTGGGTTTTGAGAAGTAATGGATGGGATTTAAGATCAATGACCCTTAGAAGTGAGGAGATGTGATAATAGTGATCTTAAAAGAAATCTTAATGATCGATTCATTTAGAGCCGAGTTAGCAAGTGGTGGGCCCTAGATCTCTATTCTCTTATCCCACATAGGAAATACATTAGTAAAATGTTCTTATTGGAAAAAAAAGCATAATAGTGGTCTTCCAAGCTCAAATATATATATGCAATAAGTGTGTCATCAACATTGTGATTTGCATGATCATTAGATGACATGGAGGATCAATAGGTTCTCAGAGCTTCCAAAGGTGTCTTTACAAACTATTAGTGAAAGGTTTCGAGGGCTATACCATGAAATCTAATCTAATGGGCCTCAAAGATTTCAAAGGTAGTTTGTATTATCAACCTCTCTATCTTTTGAGAACCACATGATGTGAAAGGAGATCAACGACCATTTGTGATCTATAAACTCTACTTTGGAATTTAGAAATCAATTAAAATTCTTAATATTTTCCTACTTGAACTTTGTAATAAAAAAATTATATTTTTAAGAGAAGGAATTATTTTTCTTAAGAATAATCAAAGATGAAAACAACTCACAACACATGGATTTTGTCTCAAAAAACCTCTAATGTGGAGGAAAAAATAGTTTTGGTAGTGGTAATGTGCCTTGCTACCCTCTTTTATTACTTTACAAAGAGATTATTATAGAAAGTGGGTAATCTTTCCATCTACTTTTGTTACTTATCCTACAATGAAAAGAAACATATGATAATTCTCAATTCTTTAAATACCAATTAAATTCTCACATACAAGCCTTCTTTATAGTTTTTTTCCAATGCACAATTATTCATAGGCATTGGGTGAAGATCAATAGTCATTAGATGTTGAACCAATGTTGTAGGGTGTAAATTCTAAGTTTGATATTGGTATGGCCATGGACACTAGTGCATATATGTCATTAATATATAGATATTAGAACACCTGCACTATCCTCTTCTCAACTGCACTATCATCTATACATGGTACAATCTGAAGTACTATCTACCACTTGTTCTTGTATGTGAAACTTGTTCTCTACTCCTATTTTCCAATTTTCATATATTTTCCAAATCCTTTAGACCACACCTCCCTTCTAAGGAAGTCTTTTGGTCCCATAAAAGCTTAATGAGACATCAAATGCGGAAAGATTTCTCCTACTCTCTCCTTAAAGTACCACTTATCTTGAATTACTTTTTGATCTTTGAGTCTAGACTTCCAAGATTCCTAAATTATATTCCTTTTTTCTCTTGTTTCCCTTTCTAGTACCACATGCTCATGAAGTATGGTCCTTCCTTCCACCCCAAGTCTTCTACGGATGCTAGTAGTTTTTCATCATCTTCATCTAAGTTAGAGGACTCATAAAGCTACAAATATTTATAATTTACAATTGAATGTATATTTTTAAAATGAGAAAGATCAATTTTGAATGTATTTTCACCTATGGCCTCCAAAATTGTGAAGGATCCATACCTTAATGACTTAATTTTTTTGGTTGTGCTTAGAGTCTTCCCTTGCCTAAAGAAAGCCAAACCTTATCTCCCACTTTCTATTTGTGCTTCTTCCTATGACGATCATGTCTTTCTTTATGCATTTGTTGTTTACTTTCCAAATGTTATTTTAATTTAAGTTGGATTTGCCTAATCCTCTCAATAAAGTTAAATTCCTTAGTCACCTCATTATCTTTCCCTACTTGTTCATCTTACTTATCAATGGCTAGATCAAGTGGACTAGAAGGAAAATGTTCCAAACATGCTTCAAATAGTGACTTACAAGTAGAAGAATGCAATGCTCTATTAAATTAGTTTTGAATGTATGGAAGAGTTTTATTTCATGTTTTAGGAAACCTACTATTTTACTCCTTGATGAGTTCTACCAAAATCTTGTTGACCACATTTATTTGGTCATTTGTTTGTGGGTGAAAGGCTACACTTTTCTCTAATTTGGTGTCAATCATACCCCATAACATAGACAAAAGTTTAGCAAAAACTATGTATGATCCTTGTTAGAAATAATGGACTTAGCTAGCCCAAAATGTACCCATTCATTGTTAAATGATAATTCAATTGCTTCCTTTCTTGTTATAGTCATCTTACAAGCCATTAAAATACACGTCTTTCTAACTATCAAATACCACAAATAAGTAATCATTCCCATGTCTAATCATAGGTAAATGCGCTACAAAATCCATAGAATCCATAGAAGCACTTTCCATTGGTCTTGAAAGGAAGTTGATAGTGTTAGAACACATAGATATACTGAGAGGGGGGGTGAATTAGTATATGCCAAAAACTTAATCCAATTCAATTTTATCAATCAAAACCTTTTACTTCCTTAAACAAATGATAAAGAAAATTGAACAAATCAAAGCACAACACATGAGCACACAACCATAACACTAGATTTATGTGGAAAACCCTAGAAAGGAAAAACCACGATGATCTAGCTACTTGGATCTACTGTCCAAATCTAGCCTCACAAGTAAACTCAAGATTACAATATTATTTATGGGCTACGACCCAAAGGAAGTTGCAACTCCTAGAAATACAATACAACAACACTTACAAAATGAAGCTACAATCTCTGTATATCACACTTGACAAATTCCACTGATAAAACCCTCTGCACACTTCACTCTAATTCAAATCTTCACTTCCTCTACACAAATAACACTGCTGCCTTCAACACACCTTCACATATACACTCACTCACTTCCACACTCACACCCTTAACCTCGCACACTCTCACACACTCACACTTCTCAACAAACAAGATCTTTTATTTATACCTTCCGCAAACTACAAAATATTTCTCCTTCATCGGCCAAGATGAAACATGTAAAAATGAAACGTGCAACATGATATAGAAATCTAATGCGATTCAAGCCAAGTGATAACTGGGACCTATTCTTCCTTAACACATTCTTCCAAGATGGCGCACACCTCAAAACATCTAGTGGGATTATTAAAACACATCATGTCATCCTAGAAAACACTTATCCTTCCTCAAAGTATCTCTAGACCTAAAGCGGTACTGGAGAGACCAATTATCACCATGTGGATCACTTCACTAGAAACATAAGACTTGTACAAACCTTCTCAAAGATTCCTTCATATGAAATATATGTTTTCTTTCTAGCGCAAACAAATAGATATTGAACTTGACATCACTTACAAACACTAAACACCCAGTCTTGAGATAGAACATTGAAAAACCAACTTACGATGCACTTCAATACTTGAAACCTAAAATGAACAAACATATAGACTAACTGAACTCATCCTCCAAACAGTAAAGCCAAAAGATAAATTGTGGTGAAATGTGGTGGCTTTTGCTTTCTCCTCCAGACAACCCTAATTAACAACAAGATTTATCTTTGCTTTGCTGACTTTGGAGAACCTATGTGGTACAAATTATCATCCAAAACTTGAATATATCATTCTTCTCATCTGTATCTGACTATCTTTCAAACCACAACATCATATCTTCTAATGCTGAGAAATGCAGAGCATTTCTTAAATCCTCTTTGACTGTACCAACACAGAATCACTGTCTTCACTCTGTGAGCTCTAGAATCTTCTGTGGTAACTGCCAATTTCTAAAATCAAGAACATACCTTCTTCACATCTGTCTCTATCTAACTTCCAAATTGCAAGGCCAAACCATCAAATGTGGACCTAAATGCGGAGCATTCTCCTGAGCTTCTTCTTTGCAAATTCAAGTGCCTTGGACTTCTTGAGACTTTATTTCAAAGACAAAGCAATGCTTTTCCTCAGGAAATAATGAATACAACATTAACCACACTAGAGACATCATTCAAAGCATCATACAATAATCACAACTCTTTTCAACAAGAAACTACAACTTCATATCAGTATACAACTTTTACCTCTTCATGAACTTCAAAAGATAGGGTACAACTATGTACAAATGATCTACTGATCCAAAGCATAGTACATGACTTCCATCACCTTACCCTTCTCTTCACAACTTCATTGATCCATCTCTGATCACCTCAGCATACACTCATCACTTTGCTTCTCTAGATCTACAACAATCTCTCTTTGGCATCACCAACACTGATCAACACATCATAGCACTGTTGACATCATCTCTATTAACATCACTTCCACTTCCAACCTTCCATAACATAACACTGTTGACATCAATAACAACACACTTGCAACAATCTCCCCCTTTGGCATTGATGGCAACACTTGACCTGATATGCAAATTTCTCCCCATTTGACATCAAGGACAAAGGGCTAGTGGTCTTCCTGTGAACTGATCTTCCTTTGGATCCCCTTGTATGTATTAGTTTTGATCTTTCTTTTACTACTCCTCATCTGTCAACTCCCCCTGACTGATCAATCCTTGTTATCCTTAACAACCTCTTGCCTACCTTCTCTCACTGAAAGGTAGCTTCCATTAATCCAGGGATAAAGATATGTCTTGAACTACTCCCTCTGGATAGATGCACCATCTATGCATCTAGTTAGAAGGAGGGGAAATAACCCCTAACTTCTATCTGAGATACTCAAATGTATCCTTATAAAGTGCCTTTGTAAATATGTCTACAAATTGATCCTTTGTAGGCACATACTCCAATTATTTGCAACCTTCTCTCTCAAAAAGTGATACCTAATAGATATGTGCTTGGTTCTAGAATACATCACTGGATTATTTGAAATATTGATGGCACTTGTATTGTCACAAAGAATAGGAATGGGCTCATCATATACTACCTTGATATCCTTCAATGTTTGCTTCATCCAAAACACTTGAGTGCAATAGGTTGCTGCAACTATATACTCTGCTTCTACTATTGATAAGGACACTGAATCCTACTTCTTACTAATCTATGAGACCAACTTGTCTGCCAAAAAGAAAGCTCATCCACTAGTACTTCTTCTATCATCAACACTACCATCCCAATCTACATCAGTATAATCACTCAGGGAAAAGTCATCATCCTTTTGATACCAAAACATATGTTTTGGAGTACTCTTCAAATATCTAAATATTCTCTTGACGACCTTCACATGTGTTTCTTTAGGGTTTGCTTGAAACCTTGCAACCAAACAGACAACTTGCATAATGTCAGCCCTTGATGCTGTTAGGTATAGTAGGCCCCCAATCATAGACATATATAGAGTCTGATCAGCTTCAGGTGACTCATCATCTTTACTCAAATTATAGCAACCAGTTACCATAGGACTACTCACTAGTTTGTAATCTTCCATGCCAAACTTCTTCAAAATTTCTTTGACATACTTTGCTTGAGATATAAAGATGCCACCATCTGATTGAGTAATTTGGAGTCCAAGAAAGAATGATAGCTCACCTAACATAGACACTTCAAATTCTTTCTAGATCTCTTTTACAAACTTCTTACACATCTCATCACATCTACAAAAGATTATATCATCAACATACATAGCAACAATTAGAATTTGTTCACCTTCAATATTAATGTAGAGATTACTATTTGTGATACCTTTCTTGAAACCTTGCTAAAGTAAGTATTTATCCAACCTTGCATACCAAGCTCTAGGGGCTTCTTTGAGACCATACAGAGCCTTCTTAAGTCTACATACCATGTTTGGGTCTTCTGATAACTAAAATCCATCAAGCTACTCTATGTAGACTTCTTCTTCTAAGTCACCATTCAAAAATGCAGATTTGACATCCATCTGATATACCTTGAATCCCTTATGCACTGCAAATGCAAGAACCATTCTAATTGCTTCCATCCTTGCTACTGGAGCAAATGTTTCCTCATAGTCAACACCTTCAACTTGTGAATAAACTTTGGAAACCAACCTTGCTTTGTTCGTAACCACTTCTCCATCTTCATTCAATTTGTTCATGAATACCCATTTTGTACCTATCACATTCTTGTTTATAGGCCTTGTCACGAACTCCCAAGTCTGATTCTTCTTTATCTGACTTAGTTCTTTTTCCATAGATTGTATCCATCCTTCATCCTTTCTAGCCACATCAAAATTTTTAGGTTCAACTCTTGATAATAAAGAAAATCTTACTTGTTCATTTGTTCTTACAAATCTTCTTCTTGTCTGTACTCCTTCATTCTTGTCTCCAATGATCTGATCTTCTGAATGATTCTTCTAAACATACTTGGCAGGAGTCTTAGCAGTCTTTTCTTGAGTTTCTTCCTTTTCTTCAACTTCTTCTTTTGTGTAGGTAGATTCATCTAACCAACAATCTTCTTACTCATCTGTGATTTTATGTGACTCTTCATCCAGTTTAACATTTGCACTCTCAACTATCTTCCTCAGTCTTTTTTTGTAACACTTTTAAGATTTGCTGGTAGTTGAGTATCCAAGGAAAATTCCTTCATCTACCCTTGAGTCAAACTTTCCCAGACCTTCTTCATCTCTTCTAATGTAGCATTTGCTTCCAAAAACTCTAAAATACTTGATTGATGTTGGTCTTCCATTCCACAGCTCATAAGGTGTCTTGGTGTTTTGTCTTCTTAGTTGTCCTCTGTTAAGAATGTAGACTGTGGTGTGAATTGCTTCTTTGCAATATATATCAGGCAATTTAGCTTCACTCAACATTGTCCTGGCCATCTCTTGAACAGTCCTATTCTTCCTCTCTGCAACACCATTTTACTGAGGGGTTCTAGCAGCAGAATAGTGCCTCTTGATTCCATGTTCTTCACAAAATTCTTTAAACTCATTTGAAGTAAACTCTCCACCTCTATCAGACCTTAAACACTTGATTCTAGCATTCATTTCATTTTCAACCATGGACTTCTGATTTTTCTTTCAAAAATGTAACCCAAGTTATTCTAGAGAAATCATCAATGAGCAACATAAAATACCTCTCACCTTGTAGACTTTTTTATCCTAGTAGGCCCACACAAGTCAGTTTGAACCAGCTCTAATGGCCTTGTAGTAGAATACTCCTTGGTCTTGAAACTTATCCTTGTCTGCTTCCCAATCTGACATTCCTTGCATATGGTGCTTACAGGCTTGATGATCTTTGGTGTGTCTCTTACTACTTGCATGGAGCCGATCTTCACAAGATTGTCAAAGTTGATGTGCCCCATCCTTTTGTACCACAACAAACATTCATTTGTTTGTCCTAGAAGACAATTCCTTTCATTAATTCCCTTTAGATTAAACAAGTTGCCTTCTGTCTTAAATCCTTCTGCCATCAATTTTCCAAACTTTGCTCTTCTGATTTCACACCCTTGATCATGAAATGTGAGACTATATCCTTTGCTACACATTTGACTTACACTGAGAAGATTGTGCTTGAGACCTTCTACATAAAGAACATCATGTGTTTTATATTTACCATCAATACTTATGGTGCCTTTTCCAATGAGCTGACCAAATGCATCACTATGCCCTTGAACACCTCTTCATCCTAGAATTCCAGGGGAAGGCCATGTAGCTGAACCCAAACTGGGGTGACATTGAAGGAGCTCTTAGAAGTATCAAAACTAGGTTCCCACTTCTTTAGAGCTAGGGTATATTTCCCAAACAACCAAGGCCCTCCTGTAAGCATGTTACATAGATCTTCCTTGTAGGAAAATGAGAAAGAGAAGAACCCTTTAGCTAAAGCAACAATGTCAACTTGCCCTTTTTTTTGCCATTTCTTAATGGCCCAAGACCTAACCAGCTCGATGTTTGGTCTCAAGCCCAAAAACTTACCCATTACGGTCATCTCCATAAGAGAGGCACCTTTCTCTACAATACTATCAAGAACAAAAAGAGAGCACTCACTTGATAAAGGATCCGAAGAGAGTCGGGTTAAATTTGAGGTACCTTTACCTTTGGGATGAGTTCTGAAAAGTGCAGTCCAACAGTTGTTCTACTTCTTAGAGAATAGGTCCTCTGCTAGGTTGCCTGTTTCCTTCTAGCCCTTCTTATCAAGCTCTGGGTCATCAATCTTAGATTTCTCATCTGTTGACGTACCCCCTAGGTCCGAGGGATTATCCTCTCCCCCTGTCCCATCTTGAACCACATTGGCAACTAGGTCCTCTTCATTTGACTGCTTCCTGTCAGCTGGATGACCTTCCGACAGGACCTCGCCTTCAACAAAGTTGCCATTTTTCTATAGACCACTACCACTTGCCATTTTCCTACAGATTTCTATATTAGATTGGCATTCAACGAGTTACCAATTACAAGCTAATTGACTTTTGCCTAAAACACACTAATTTAAATGCTCCTTTAGTCATTTTTGCCAAAAATAAATTTTTGGACAAATAGAGAATATGTTATTTTCAAGAGAACATTATCAATTTCTTTATTATTTCATACAAAAATAAAAGTAACAAATAATTATTTTATTTGAAAAACTAAAATAACTTGACTATTAAATAACAACTATATCATAAAATTTAAGTATTACAAATTATTATGAATTTTAGGTTTGTTTTTTCACATTCCATGAAGATATTTAAAGGTTTTTTAGATTTTATTGTGTAAATTTTTGCATCAACATTTCATATTAACATTCCCTCATTTTAATTATGGATCATAGAGAGTGATCCAAAATGATGATACAAAAATATTAAAAAAAACTTACAAAATTGAATCTAGAAACGATCTAAACTCATTATCATATTTTAATACAATTTAACAAAATATCTTGATAAAATTTCCCTTTCATTTAAATACATTCCTTTCTCATGTAGAAAAAAAAATAGGGGAAAAAATAATGTAGTCATCCTTAAGGATAGATGTTTTGTGTAGTTCCACAAAAGAAAAGTATTTGGATTCACTACTAAGACTTTGGTTTATATATGAGGTTTAATATGCAAGCTCTAGAACTATTATTATACACTAGAAAAAGTACTTGTGGGATTATCTAGAACCCAAATCTGTTACCGATGTATCATTAATAGATGGGTAGACCAAATTAGTGGTAGATGAAGTAAGGGAAGCTGTAGATGTTGATGTATGTGATTGAATATGTTTATGTGTAACACTAAAATAAGCGATCTTTGAGGGATCTGGTAATGGTAAGTTGGTTACAAAAGGGTTTGAAAGCATTGTATATACACTGGGCATGGGTGGACGAAGTGATGCATCTGCTTGTGTACACAAAAGACCCACATGAATGCATCTTGAAACTTGCTCGCCAGAGAAACTTTCTATTATTGCATTATCAATCACATCCACAATATTTCCTCCCTTATAAGATCTCCATACCTGCATAAAATGATTGGTACTCATCTTCATAAGATATATAGCTTTAGAAAATAAACTATATTAACATGTCTTATTTTTATCTAACTTTAGAAAACAAAGTATATTAACATGTCTTATTTTTATCTTACCTATTCGAGTAGGCTTTGAAATTTTGGGGACAATCTATTGTCAGTGTTTTTTCTTCCACATATAATTTCTAAAATGACAACACCAAAGCTATACACATCAGCTTTAACAGATAATTGACCTAGCATAGCATATTCTGGTGCCATATACCCACTGCATAATCATTAAAAAAAATCATTATGAGATAGACTTAAAAATCTAATACAAATGAAACATTAAAAATTAAAAAATCTAAAACTAGCAGTGGCTGTTTGCCCAACAAGCCGGTAGCTCCTTTTAATTTTCAAAATATTATGAAGTTATATGTGATTTATAGGTAAAGCTGTGTGATGCAATGCTTAGATTCTTACTATGTTCCTGCAACCCTTGTCTCAACATGGCTCTCATTTTGACGAATCAATCTTGCTAAGCCAAAATCTGATATCTTTGGCTCCATTTTCTCATCAAGCAAAATATTGCTTGTTTTGATATCCCGATGAATGATCCGCAGCTGAGAATCTTCGTGCAGGTATAGAAGCCCACGGGCTACTCCAAGTATGATGTTAAAACGTTTCGGCCAGTCAAGCTCTTTGCTCCGCTCTGGATCTATAGCCATGCATCCAAATAGATTACCCTCAAGAAGAACAAATGCTTTATGACTTTCACTCACTTAGCCTAAAGAAGAACAAACATTGTACCACTTTCACTCACTTAGCCTAAAGAAGAACAAACATTGTACCACTTTCACTTTTATATTAGATGAAATATACTCACGAAATAGTTTCTTGTCAAGGCTCTTGTTAACCAAGAACTCGTAAACAAGCAACTTTTCTGATTGCTCTGTGCAACACCCAAGTAACTTCACAAGATTGCGATGCTGAATTTTGGCCACCAGTTTAACCTCGTTTATAAACTCCTTTTTTCCTTGCGAAGACTGCATAGAAAGCTTCTTTACTGCTATTTGTTTTCCATCTAACGTTGTGCCCTGGCATATAATAAAACACATAAACCTTCAGTTTATAACGCAATATAAATATAGAAAGTCCAGGGCTCCAAATTGGGTAAAATACTGCTTTAAACTTGGGCCTATCTAGCAGACTGGATAATCTTTAGTGAATTTACTGGATAACATATCCGTGTAAATATTTGAACAAATATATTTAGAACAATGAGAGTGTAGATAAGTATATTGTAATTATATGTGAAAATCCTCAACTGTACATAGAACTGTGATGAAAATAAAAATACCCGGTTTGTCTGGTTCCACTCTTTTATGAATAGTGTGTAAATTATTGTGAAGGGTACATTTAAAAAAAAAAAAAAAAACTAAAACAGGAGTGAGGAATGGATAAGTAACAAGAAGAAAACGTGGTCAGTTAGGCTTATGTTACCTCGTATACAGAGCCAAATCCCCCCTCTCCAATCTTGTTATCATCATGGAAATTTCTAGTTGCAGCCTTTATATTTTCCAAGTTAAAGATTATTTCATGTTCCTGGTCGATCGTTGAGTCTTCCTCTGTATCTAGATTCTCTGGATAATTAATGCACAGGGCAAAAAATTTACAAGTTTTTATCTAATTTTAACTAGAAAGATTTTTCTGACCAAAATTCGAGGACAATGAAGAGAAAATTTTCTCTATTCTGCTGTAATAGCTTTACTAGCGAGGAATATTGTTGATAAAAATATACAAAGACAAATTCAATAAAATTTCACCTCAGGAATACCTTTTCTTAATAAGGCTGGCTTCCAAAATGCCAGAGACTTGAATTTTCTTCGGATTGGATACAGGCATGACAGTAACATCACCCACAAACCGCCGAGAATACCCAAAACCATAGCTATTTTGTTTGAAGACTTTTCTGCACAGGAGATTAATTTGAGTGCTCAGACATGTAATATGCTAGGTTTGTTAACTCACAAAGCAAAATAAATCCTATTCTGGATATCTAAACAAGGAACAAATTAAAATAAACTAGTAACAGCACATATAACAACCAAAATAATTATAAAACCTATCGGCATGACCTATGTTAGAGGTCATAGTTCATGCGGATAGATCCTTTACTCAATATTGTCATCACATACCTCTTATATAGAATTCGACAGCATACAAGGATAATTAAATTAGCTTAAACGGAAATTGATATGCATATTACTTGGTGATGAGGAAAGCTGTGGCGGTGGAGGGGCAGGATTAAAGAATGTGTATATTTCGTAACGAGCAAAACAACTTCCGGAGCCGGCCAGACCTCCAAGAGAAGTTCCATTGGCCGTCGCATCTAACAACCCATTAATTGCATTTGTTAAGCATGTTTTGCAGTCCTTGACAGAAGTTAGATCACTCCAACACTGAACCAGACTGTATATCGGATATAATGTAGAGGTAGTTGTTGATCCACAAGAATATCGATTTGGGGATCGAATGGCTTCATCTGACATATTTGTGAAAAGAGCCCTAACTGCCCTACTAAACCCAGCAGAGTCAGCTGTGACGTTTCTTGAAACGTGAACAGTCCTTGTGTTGGTATCTAGTATTCCAATGAAGGAATAATTCTCGTAGCGTATGAAGCACTTGGGAAGCCAAACTCTACCGCCTATTGCATTTCCACAAATCCGGCGAACGCTGGCATTAGCTAGTTTTGAACAACTGAAGCATTCCTCCACGGTTGCGTCTCCCCAACACTGGAGGAGACCATAAACTCTGTCTGGAGTTTGGTCGGAGACAGAGGTACTGAAACCACTTGATGATGATGTATTGTTTACAAGATTATTAAGAACTATGTTCAGATTCCTCTTGAACTTAGCGCTTGTGTAGTTATTACTGTTACATATATGCAGAGCAGCATCATTCAAATCTACCCCTGCTTTGGAAGCAACATCACTAAATTCTACCGCTACGTTGAGAGGAAAGTATAATAAGAGCACGACACAGAACAATTGTGAATAATTTGCATTGTAGGCGATCTGCATGTTGTCTTCCCCCTTAGAAGTCTTTCAGAAGCCAGTCTTTCTAAAGTAATGTGAAATGATATTTCATTGATTTCTTTCTTATTTTTTTTTTATTTTTTTTATGAATATCCTATTTCATTGATTTCTTCAATTTTAAAGATGATGGAGATGTTACCTGTTGGACCCCGCCGAGTTTAGTCTGTCGGCACATTTAATGCCATTTTAAACTTCCAAAAAATTTGCTAAAACTATATTAGAATTATGGCCTTAAACAATATGTTAATTTAGTTTTAAAATCTCTCTTACAAAAAGCTTGTAAGTTATTCCGTTACACACCTGACGCCTTGAATAGTTCTCGGGCTTAAAAGAGGGCATGATCAGAGCTGATGCATGTTTTGTGAGCGAAGAGATCTCGTTTAGATGTTTGAATGCACGTCTATGATAGTGCTCCTGTAATCTGCTATATGTAATCTCTTATTAACTTTAATTCAATAAAAAAGTCTTTCTATGAAGACCATCTATGAATTTTAGTCCATACAATAATTTCTGCCATATAATAATTCGTACTTGATTGGAGACATTTGCTTTACAGACCAAGCCTGGAAATCTAGGAATAAAGTAGATTATAAAATGGAAATATATACTATACTTAATTAGCATGATAATTAAGTTGTGAGTGCCATCCAACTCTTAGCGCACCTTAAATAATATAATAATAAAAGCCTCCCATCAAATCTATATTTTAACACTAATTACTTATCTCGAGGTCATTTCAGAATATAGCCTTTAGTAGAAAAGGCTATTAAAGTGTTATTTTCGTAATAGAAAAGGCTATTAAAGTGTTGTTTTCCTCTTTAAGTAGAGAAAGTTTAAGTATAGAAAATAATCAGCTCTTTAATATTGTAATGATAAAATTTGTATATATAGTTTTATATTTATTTTGAAGTAATATTTTAATATATGTATATAACAATATATGATATGATATTGTGTAAAGTTAGATTCATTCCTTTAGTTTTTTATCTATTTAATTTACTATATTCCTATAAGTTTAACTCTATTCTATTTCATTGACAGGGCAAAAGTCTTGTCAGTGTAGAGAAGTATGAAACTCTCTCGAAAAGGATGCAAGATTCTCCAAGATTTAGTATGCCTACATGCAGTTCATTAATTCATTGAAAAAGTTTCAAGCCAATACTTACAAGGCTGTGGAAGTTTGTTTTTTGATAACCCAAATAAATTCATTTCATAGCCCAATCCTACTTATTACCACACAATGCTTCTTTTGAAAGTCTGGTTTGAACGATTAATTGAGTTAAGATCTAGATAAAGTCCTAAAGGAAGATATTTAATGAGGTCACAAACTAAAGCCTAATCTGTAAGAACATCAAAAGAAAATTAAAAACAAAGAAAAGAGAAGAGAGAAAAGAAATAGTTGGAGAAGTGAATCTGCATACAAAGACCCTGCAATTCTATTACTGAGTCACACAAATCCCCCCTTAAACCAAATCATAAAATAGTTTGTCTTTGCACAATCTGAAATATGATTGGTACAATATTCTAAGTGGGTTATGCATCCAAAAACCTTGCATCTACTTGTCACTAGTTTGCACTAAGCAAAACATAGAATTCCATTAAACATATATGCAAGATCATTAATTCAAAAGATAAGTTATGTATTCATAAGGTCACACACAAATGAAACATAGAAACAATCAAAGCACAACGGATAGGAAATTCGTAGAAGAAACTCATTGCTAACAATCTAATTAAAAAATTAGTGTACATGAAACATGGTTTAGAGAATATGGTCATGAGTGTGCGGTCATATCTCCAAATTACCTCTGGCAGATTGCTCTAACTAGCCTTCTCCAACCAATCTACTACTTGTTACCATTTTTTCACCACAGCTAAAAAATTGGCAGAGCTGATGTGACAAGTTTATTTTTAGGGTGAAAGTTAACATTCTTCTGTTATGAGTTATTTGCATAGTTATTGTGTTTCAGTGTTAATTGCAGTTCAGAAAAGATTTCAGATCATTCGTTGCATTGCAGAACATTCAAGAGAGATAAGTATTTCATTCACCACAATGGTTATTCATTTACAAAGTTGAAATACATAAAAGGATAAGAATTGCATTGAAATAAATAATGACATATCAAATGTCCCACACAAGCCGTGGGTATAGCTAAACATATGCAGATATAAAGAAAATGCTATGCATCTAAGGACAAGAAAAGAGAAGGTCATAGCCATAATTGCCTTGTAGGTCTTCAATCTTTGAAGTTGTCTTTTGTCCGGCTCCCGATCCTCGACAATTACCTGTAAAAATGTGGGAAGGTCATGTTAGATCTCCGGTTATGAGATCCCTATATCCTATCAGAAGAGGCATAACACTTTGTTAATAATGCATTGATCAATGACCATCATCCACATGCACAAGGAACTAAGAAAGAAATAACTATGGAACTTCATTATTTTATTCTAATATGTTTGTTTCATGTGCAAGTATAGGATAAGTCATGTAGTTGATTGAAGACATATCAGCATGTGGTGTCAAGTGGGTTCCCACAAGGGTTGAGCCCAGCATGCTGCTTCCTCTTAATCTCAGAAGGGATGAATGGAAAAAGAAAGAATCATTATTCACATTGCTTTAATTGCATGACAAACTGGAGGAGTGTCAAAGAAGTCATATGCATTGGTGTCTAGTTCAGGGTATGTTCGTGATTGTAGATCAAGAAATGAAATGGAACCATAAAGATGAACTGAACTATAAAAGGGACAACATTTAATGCACAAAGAAACTATCATTATTGCTTAAGCTATCATTGGAAAAATAACATTCACATGTATTTCACTTTTATATCTTTCATGGTATACATCAGCGAAAATAGGAACATCAAGTACATTTCCATCATTTGAATGTCAATGGTTGCCAATGGATAATATCATGCAACAATACATAACTGCTAGGTCATAACATAACATCAGAAACAGATATCATTTTATGCATGATTTGAATAAATTGAAAAGTGCAAGTGGACAGCCATAGAAGAACATCATATGCTGCCATGTCACTTGAATGTTGAAATGAGGTACATTCATCATATGGAGCTATTTTGTTTTAAGCATAAGATGATCTTATATCATGGGGAGATCAATATAAGTTTTAGCAGACAATGCTACAGGAGATGATCAAGATAGGACAGACAATAAATGAAGTGGCCAAATCATGACCAGAGAGCTACAATGAAATGACTGCTATGCCAAGAGCCATCATTCAATAGTACTGTTATACTTTTGTTTGAAATATCACATGTATATGCTATAGGTAAAGTAACCATGTCAGACATGTGCATTATAGATGCAATACAATAGTGGATCATTTCAATGATCATGATATGCTATAGTGACAAGAGTATGCAAGTGTCCATAAACATTTACAGGATATCATATGTTTCTATGTCAATAGCCAGTGAGAGATGCCACACTGTATGTGGTGAATGAAAGGAACAGTGCACTAAATCAATACCAAAGTGTGTTTTATCAGGTATGTGCATATCAAATGGTGTTATCCTCAGAAGGTACAAAGAAATAATGAAAATAGTAGTTATGTTTCATCATGACAGCAGTGTGAGAAACTCCAATGCCCATATGTTTCATTAGTATCAAGTAATTGTATCAGATAAGAGAAGAAAGAGAGTAATTGCCATTGAAATGATGGAACTGGAAATGCATGAATGGAACAGCTAGTAAAAATCACATTTTGCAGATCAAATGATCATTCTTTTCACAAAGCAAAATGACAGTCAAACTGTTATGAATCCCATCTATCATTATACAAAAAGAAGAATCTACTGTCATTCATAATGGCATCTGATATAATTGCCAAAGCATATGTGTCTTGCTGCAGGAAAGCCATATAAAGTATGCAAAAATCATATGCAGTCAAAGTAATGATAGAAAGAAGATGATTTCAATATCATTTGATGCTTCAGGAGCATTAATGTGTTATCAGTAGTTCATGAGTAAAATAGAGCAATTATAGCATGTCTGATATCAAAATGGAGATCTCAAATGCATTACTCAGCTGTGGGAACATAGGGCATCATAAAGAAATAAGCATCATTGTCAAGAAAAAATGGTATAGATGCATTCTCAGGTTGGAACAAGTAGAGTCATAGCATATCATTATTATACAATATAAATGGAACATCAAATTGACATAAGAAGCATTTAAAGCATAAACTAGAAGGATTCCAATTTTGAGTAGTTACAAGAAAGGTCAAAAGACCACTACCAGTATAGTGTTTGAAAAGAAAAGAAGAGCATCAGGATCATATTTAGGTTGGAACTTCAGATTAGAATCTAGTTTAAACAGAGTTTCCTCACATAGTGCAGAAAGCGTGTCTACATTATACAAAAGAAAAGAAACGATTTTGAACTTGTCTCTCAAAAGTATACAGGAAGCATCATCAGGCCCGCAGCCTCTAGAAGAATCACATACTTCCTCCACCTTGAGCTCATGTGAGCTGGGAATGAAAGAAGGAAATGCTGCATAGTTCAAACAGAGGGTTTCAATTCATTGTAACCGAGTAAAAACTCAGAAAATGCGAAATGTGCAAGTTTGGCTGCGACGTGTGTAAGGGAAGGCTTTAGGTTTCTCAGCGGTTTAAAGCCCATATGGGGGTTTTTGTATCAGAGTTTCAAAGACAAAGAGATTGAAAGGGAATAATATGTAGCCAAGGTATATGCCGAACATAAGCAATGTAGAGTATGAAGATGTTAAAACCTACATGGATCTACGTTAAAAATAGTTAAACCCACTTCTAGCTCCTCTCAAATTCTTGTCACATTTCATACATTGAGTCACAGACAAAGAACAGTTTGAGATTATATGAAGGATTGCAAGTTTTTGAACCCCAAAATACACAGAAGCTACAGAGCCATGAGGAAATGAAATTTATATAGTGACAAATGAAAATTACCTGTGTATGAAGAAAGAGCATAGTGAACAGAGCTGAAAAGCTTCTTTCTTTTTGCTTCATTTTCCTTCTCAGGAATGCAGTCACGATGGCCAAATACAGAGGAAGGAGTGACAGAGGAACAAAAGGTGAACAAACCATTAGAATAATGCATAAGCCATGGTTGTAGAGGCCATTTTCACTTCAGAAATTCAAAACAAACTAGAAGATATCAAAGAACAAAGAGTGTATATGCATCAAATAAACCTATTACCTTCAAAATCTACAGGGGATTCATGAAGACCAAGCTCAAAATGCCAGAAGATGCAATGTTTTCGAGCATGAAACCCTAGGTTTTGTTGTTAGCAGTAGCGAGCCCAAATTCTCAAAAATGAAGTTACAAAATGAGTTGATAAGATAGGGTGAGGACTATTTTGTTCTTAGGGTTTCTTTTGCGCTAGCCTGAATGTTGGCATTTTTGTCACATTCATTTCTTTACAATACACTTACAATGCAAGCTTCAATGGTCTTCAACACTTGTATCTAGAGTCAATCTGGCAGCATAACAGTACCTGTAAACCTGCGATACAACTCCCTCTCCAAGCTCTGATTTTAAATAGAATATATAAGGCAATATTGGACCTATCTTGGAATGGGCTTCCAACAAGGCCTCATGGCCCAAAACCCATGCCTAAGGACACTTGGTCAACATTGTAGAATGTGCCTAACACTTGTCCACATCTCCCATCTGAAAGAGGTCACCTATTTCCAAAATGGGCTATGATAGATGCTCTTACAACACTTACGACCATCATAGAATCTGTCATAGCGGTTACAACTTACAACTGTAAGAGAATCTATCATACACATGCTATAAATAGCATATTCTCTTACAACATGTCATATTCCACCTTGGGGCGCCCAAATATGCCTTATTCAAAGATGCTTCATGACACATGTCTTCACCTGTCTTACATGCTTCTATTTCTGACTCTTACATGTCATAAATCCATCATAGGAATCTGTCATAACCGTTTTGGTCAAACATTCCCTTACACAACATGAAAGATGCCGACACATGGCAAAATTCTCCTACCACAAAGTGGGATGCCTATCTCCTCATGTGAGGACAAAATTACAAGTAGTCATATTCAATGTAGGATTGACACATCACCGTGCCACATCCCACAATATGACAATATGGAATTTACAAATATTTACAACATAGGCAATTAAATAATAAATATAAACATTAAAAATGCAAGGAATTACTAAGGTTGAGACACCTTAATTCCCAACATTCTCCCACTTGTCGAACACCTTGTAAGAGTCAATAGAAAAAAAATAGGATTTAACTGCTATAGGCCGAGAGGCCCATAGACTCCGAACACCATCTGAACTTCTCTGTGCCCACTGGCTTCGTCAATGCATCTACAACATTCTTCAAAGTATCTACCTTATCTAAATTTACCTTTCCATCCTCAACCATGTCTTGCACGGAGTGAAACTGAACATCAATGTGTTTTGTTCTAGCATGGAAAGTTGGATTCTTCACAGGGCAAATTGCACGCTGACTGTCACAACTGATCGTGATCTGACCTGCATCAACACCAATATCTAAACACAATCTCTGAAGCCAAATGGCTTCCTTAAAGCATGAGTTGCTGCCATATACTCAACTTCTATCATGGACAAAGAAACAACAGGTTGTCGCTTACTCATCCAACTAATAGCACCACCAAACAGTGTAAACACATAAGCACTGGTGGATCTCCTGCTGTCAATGTCACCTGCCCAATTTGAATCCACAAATCCATGAATATCAACAGAATGCAAGGTCCTAAAACATTACCATGATAGTATATGGAATACTCAGAAGTACCCCTAAAATATCTGAACACTCACTTAACTGCATCCTAATGAACTCGTCCAGGATTAGCCATAAATTGACTAAGGACTCCCACTGCTTGGGCAATGTCTGGTCTTGTGCAGACCATAGCATACATCAAACTGCCAACAACACTAGCATAAGGTACTCTGATTATGTGCTCCACCTCACTAGGAGATTTTGGACAATCCTCAATAGACAACTTTGTCCCCAAAGAAACGGGAACACACAATGGTCTACAATCTGCCATGCTGAACCTATCCAACACGATCTTCACATACTTACTCTAGCTTAACCAAAGTTTTCTATTGGTTTTGTCTCTTTTGAATTCCATTCCTAGAATGTACTTGGCTGCCCCTAAATCTTTCATTTCAAACTGTGTTGACAACTGAGATTTAAAATCAGAAATCATATTCTTACCCTTCCCAATGAGCAACATATCATCAACATATAGTACAAAAATGAGAATACGATCACCATCAAACTTATAATACACACAGTGATATGATTTCAATCTCACAAATCCAATTGACAACACAAAGGCATCAAACTTCAAGTACCATCTCCTAGGGGATTGCTTCAAACCATACAAAGACTTCTTAAGTTTGCAAACTAAATTTTCTTTACCTTTCACCATGTAATGCTTTGGCTGTGACATGTAGATTTCTTCTTCCAAATCACCATGAAGGAAAGTTGTTTTCACATCCATCTGTTCTATCTTCAAGTCATAAGCTGCTACAAGAGACAACAAGAATCAAATGGATCCATGTCAGCTTTGCAACGGGAGAGAAGATCTCACCATAATCTATACCCTCCACTTGTGAGTAGCCCTTCGCAACCAGTCTGGCCTTATACTTCTCAACACTACCATCTGCACCAAATTTATTCTTGAACACCCATTTGCATCCAATGGGTTTCCATCCATGAGGCAAAGGCACTAGGTCCCAAGTTTGATTCTTTTCCAAAGAAGCCATTTCATCCTCCATGGCCTCCTTCTAGGAACCTACATCTTTCATGTCCATAGCCTCTGATACAGTTCTAGGTTCATCACTGTTAATAAGCAAAGCAAAAGCACAACTAGAATCAAGCAATGTAAAACCAAACCTTTTAGGTTGCTTTCTTATCCATGTAGACCTCCTCAAGAGCTGAGGTTGAGGTTCAACTTCTTCATTTGAGCTTTCAGAGCTGCTAGAGCTCTCCTCATCATTAGGTCCAACATTGTCTTTCTGTTTAGTCTTCTCAGGGGTGAGAGGAAACTGAACAACATCCTCTTTCTTTTCTTTTTCTTCTGGCTGTAAAATAATGGAAGAAGGTGTAAGCTCTCTGAAAATGACACTTTTTCTATACAACACTTTTTCAGCCACAGGGTCCCAAAGCTTGTATCCTTTCACACCGACACCATAGCCAATGAAGATACACTTAACAGTCTTGTTCTCCAATTTTGACCACTTCTCCCTAGGCACATGTGCATATGCCTCACAACCAAAAACATGAAGATGCCTTATTGAAGGCTTTCTACCAGACCACACCTCAATGGGTGTCCTTCCAACAAGAGCTGATGTAGGAAATCTATTAACAAGATAGCAAGCAGTGGCAATAGCTTCATCCCAAAACTTTTGTTCTAGGCTAGCTCCACTAAGCATACTCCTAGCCTTCTCCATCAGTGTCCTGTTCATCCTTTCTGCAACTCCATTTTGCTTCGGAGTGTATGGAGTTGTCTTATGTCTTTCAATCCCAAGTTCCTTGCAATATTTATTGAATTCTATAGAATAGAACTCACCACCATTGTCAGTTCTTAAACACTTAATCTTCTTGCGAGTCTGATTTTTAGCAAAGGCCTTAAGCTCCTTAAACTTACTATAGACTTTAGATTTTCTTCTGAGAAAATAAATCCATGTCCTTCTACTATAGTCATCTATGAAAGATACAAAATATACATATTTTGATAATGAAGGAACATTAAAAGTACCAAATACATCAGAATGGACAAGGTCCAACACACCAGAAGACTTGTGAGAACTCGAATAAAACTGAACACGGTTCTATTTTCCATAAATGCAATGTTCACAAAAGTCAAACTCAAGATTACAATCGTCTAACCCCTCAACAAGGTTTTTATTTTTTAGGGTACGCAGACCCTTCTCACCAATGTGGCCAAATATCTGATGCCATAACATTATCTTTTTAGCAGGAAGTTTAACTTCCAAGGCATGATTACAAACGTCAGAACTAGAAACAACAGATCTCTTAACTACTCATTCAGATGATGGGGATGAAGTGGTTGCTGCCCTCTTCTTTGACTCAGAAGAACTATTGCATTGTGAAATGCATGCCTCCAGCTAAAATAGAGTACCTCTCCTAGTACCCTTAGCAAGCACCATAGCTCCTCTAGTCATCTTGCATCCTTCTTTCGAAAAGACAACCTGCACACCTGCATTATTCAAACTACTTACAGAAAGTAGGTTCCGTGCTAAGCCTGGGATGTGCATAACTCCAGAGACCCCTTTCACTCATCCATCAGGGAATCGGATAGAGACTCTTCCATGACCAACGATCTTCAGATGAGAGTCATCACCCAAGTACACCTTTCTACCATCAAACTCCTCATACTTAGTGAGCCAATCTCAATGCAAGGTCAAGTGGAATGATGCACCAGAGTCAATCATCCACACATAATCAGATGCATGGGTTGCCAGGGTTGCGATGAAAGCATCACCATCATCTTGTGATTTGTCATAATCTAAATTAGGAGCTTTCTTCTTCTTTTTCTTCTCCTTTTTGCATTCCTTTTAGAAATGCCTGATTTTACCACAGTTCCAACAAAGAGCCTTGGACTTTCCAGGAGATTTGGATCTCCCACGAGATTTGGATCTCCCACGAGATTTGGATCTCCCACGAGATTTGGATCTGCCCTTTTCACTTTTCTTGTCCTTCTTTTTCCCTTTCTCTTTGGGTCTTCCACGAACCGTAAGAGCCTCTTTGGTTGCATCAGAAGACTTTCTCTGCAACTCTTCAGATAATAGTGCAGATACCACATCTTCCATCTTAAAGGTGGTAGTGGTGTTTCTGATAGCAATGACAAGATGATCCCATGAATCTGGCAAAGAACAAAGTAGGGTCATGCATCGATCCTCCTCCTCCATTGTAACACCTATGGATATCAACTCTGGAACTAGCATGTTAAAAGTATTCATATGTTTGGAAATGGATCCTCCATCCTCCATTCAAAGAGAATACAACTTCTTTCACAGAAAAAGTTTACTAACTAGGGATTTGGCTTGATACACATCTCCCAACTTCTTCCAAAGCAAGGTTGTAGTTTTCTCCTCATGGACATTTAACAACACAGAATCAACAAGACTAAGTCTTATGAGACCCTTAGCCTTCTAATCCTTGAGATCCCAAACAACTTGTTGCATTGTAGCTGGTTTAGTTCTAGTAATAGTTTCCCAAAGGTCTCGGTCAACAAGCATGTCTTCCATCTTGAGCTTCAACAGCTCGAAATTAGTGCCATTGAATTTATCCACTTCCATTCTTCCGGATGTGCTTTCCATCTCCTTGCTATAATAGAAATTAGAATAATCTACATAGACTCCCACTCAGCTTAAGATCAGCTCAAAAAACCCCTACCCAACAACTAGGACCAAAGGTGATCAAGCTTTGATACCAACTGAAAGGAAGCTAGGTGTGTGGAAATAGCTTCCTACACTAATCTAATGAGGAGAGGGCTGTGCAAATTCAAATTAATCCTTACAAATACAGCAATATAGAACATGTAAATGAGATATTGTAGCAATACACATGAATTGGAAAGAAGACAGAAGAAGAGAGACAAAGATTTACGGTGGGGAAAACCCTTATCGGGTTAAAAACCCCACACTCAGAAACCTGCATAATATATTAACAAATCTGAAAGTTGTTTACAATACACTTGAAATGCAAGCTTCAATGGTCTTTGACACTCATATCTAGAGTCAATCTAGTAGCATAACAGTACCTGTAAACTTGTGATACAACTCCCTCTCTAAGTCCCTCTTTTAAACAGAATATACAAGGTAATATTGGACCTATCTTGGAATGGGCATCCAACAAGGCCTCATGGACCAAAAACCATGCCTAAGGACACTTGATCAACATTGTAGAATGTGCCTGACACTTGTCAACAACTCCCATCCCAAAGAGGTCACCTATTTCTAAAATGGGCTATGACAGATGCTCTTACAACACTTACGACCATCATAGAATCTGTCATAGCAGTTACAACTTACAGCTATAAGAGAATCTGTCATACACATGCTATAAATAGCATATTCTCTTACAACATGTCATATTCCACCTTGGAGTACCCAAATATGACTTATTCAAAGATGCTTCATGACACATGACTTCACCTATCTTACATGCTTCTATTTCTAACTCTTACATGTCATAAATCCATCATAGGAATCCGTCATAACCGTTTCGGTCAAACATTCCCTTACACAACATGAAAGATGCCGACACATGGCAAAATGCTCCTACCACAAAGTGGGATGCCTATCTCCTCATGTGAGGACAAATTTACAAGTTGTCATAGTCCTTGTAGGATTGACACATCACCGTGCCACATCCCACAATATGACAATATGGAATTTACAAATATTTACAACATAGGAAATTAAATAATAAATACAAAAATTAAAAATGTAAGGAATTACCAAGGTTGAGATAGCTTAATTCCCAACAATTTATAGGTTGTTAAAGCTAGAAAAAACAAATCAAATATTCTTTCTCGATTTGTTTTATTTGGAGGCAAAAAAAGACAAAATTTGAGATCTCATGGGCAAAGGAAAGAAGATTCATGGTGAGGTCACATGAGGGGATCTTTTGGCATCATGATTTCACAGTTTGGACTCTTTTTGAGTGCTTTTATTTGTGCTTTTTTGAGGAGCTCAAAAATGGACATGGAGGTCTATTTTTAGGAGCTTTTTTCCAGCTTTTAGGGAAGATTGATTTCAGAGCATATATGTTAGAGATTCATTTCTTTTTCAGTGGTTCTAGTTCCAGTCCCAGTTAGAGTTTTACAGTAGCATAGAGATGAGAGTTCAGGATCAAAATCTTCCTCTCACACTGAGAGTGTTGTATTCATTTCATGTTCTCATTATTCCTTCAGTTATTGAGCAATAGCTTTCCTTCACATTTTGTTCAATCATTTGCAAGTTAATCTGATATTGCATTGTGATGAATATTTATCCTTTGTTTTGTCTTAGCTTGTGATGTTTTTGCAAAGTCCTTATTTAATTCAGGTTGCATGTTATTTTCTACCGGACCTTCATGTGAAATATTTATGAGTTAAATGATCAGAGTGTTGTGAAGGCCAAAATTTAATAATCTGTTTGCGAGTAAGATCTATTAGGAGCCTTTCAATCTTAAAGGTTAACTAGAATTCATTTATTTTAGCATATCCTTCTATCCCTTTTCCCCTGCAAGTTAATTAGATTAGGAAAATCATAAGGAGAACCAACTCACTCTAGAGATTCACTCTCGTTATAGGAAACCCACATCCTGAGAGTGATTCCATGTCTCAACAGGATAGTCAAGTCTGACTTGGCTAGTGGCATAATCCTGATTGACAACACTACTAAAGCTAATTTCCTAGGTTCTAGTTCTAATTTCTTATATTCTAACAAACTCAATTCTAACCCACTCAATTCTAACCCTTTACAACAACAATGAGACTCATTTATAGTGATTTCCTAATGCTCAAGAACACAACAAATTTTGGTCATTTTGTATACATGGTTGGTGAATGTGCAATTAATGCACTAAGACTCCCTTAGATGCAAATCATTTTGAAGAAAATCAAATTTATTAGGAAATAAGATTGAGATTCCCCTGGCAATGTGATGCCATTGAATTCTATAGACTTATTTCATTTAGGTTGTCCCTCCAACTTGTTACACAACAAACTCCTTAAAAAATATTTTATTCTTAGAAAACACATGGAATTCCCCTTAAATTGTGTGTCCTTCTAGAATAAGAGAAGATTGAATCCATATTTGTAATCATGGTCTTTGTTGTAACAAGTTCTAATTGGTGCAAATTTTAGGCTAGTAGGGAACACCTAGTCATGATTATCACATGCAAGAGGAGGGGGTCTAAGAATTGTCTAATGAAATTATGATCAATGGTCCTCAAAACTTCCAAAGAATTAGATTATTTGAAGTTTCTATAGATTGTAAGGACCATCAAATGTAAAGGGAGATCAATGAATCTCAGAATCCTAGAGTTATGATAATGATGCTCTCAAGGAAAGATTTAAGATTGGTTAGTTTGGAGTTGATTCAACTAGTGGTAGGCCATGTAGATCCTTATTATTTCATATGCACAAGCAATTCTTTAGTAGGAAGTTTACATTATTCAAAGAAATAAGTTGTGGGTCTCGACTAGTATGACATCACTATGTAGACACATGGATAAATGTGGTTTTCCCTTTATGACATGAGGTCACATGAGCACCATGTGGACATGCTTAACCAATGAAAAGTGTATTTTTAGTATGAGGGACTTGAAGAGAATGATGATCATTAATCTTTATATATCCTAAGGGGATGACATAATAGCAAGCTATATAAATATAACATATCTCATTGCACAATGAGAGTGGTTTGAAAACCATATAATGAGTATTGATGTCATGTCCCTTGAAACATCCAAATATATTAGAGCTCTCAACATCATTTGGGATGTGAGAAGTAATGGATGGGATTTAAGATCAATGACCCTTAGAAGCTAGGAGAAGTGATAATAGTAATCTTAAAAGGAATATTAATAATTGATTCATTTAGAGATTCAAGTTAGCAAGTGGTGGGCCCTAGATCTCTTCCCTTATCCCACATAGGAAATACATTAACAAAATGTTCGTATTGTAAAAAAGCGTAATGGTGGTCCTCCAATCTCAACTTTATATATATGCAATAAGTGTGTCATCAACATTGTGATTTACATGATCATTAGATGACATGGAGGATCTATAATTTCTTAGAGCTTCCAAAGGCGTCTTTACAAACTATTAGTGAAAGGTTTCGAGGGCTATACCATGAAATCTAAACTAATGGGCCTCAGAGATTTCAAAGGTAGTTTGTATTATCAACCTCTCTATCTTTTGAGAACCCCATGATGTGAAAGGAGATCAATGACCATTCATGATCTATAAACTCTACTTTGGAATTTAGAAATAAATTAAAATACTTAATATTCTCCTACTTACTTTGTAATAAAAAAATTAGATTTTTATTCTTTTAGTGCATGCAAAATAAACAAACCATACAATCCAAGATGCTCCAAGATGCTCTGCTTTCTATGGTTGCTTAGGGTTTTCTAGGGTTTTAGCTTTGACTGTTTTCGGTGTCAATGGAGGCGGCTGCCTTGGGCAGCACCTTTGGGGCTGTGATGGTGGACGCTCCGTCTAACGGATGGAAACAAGCGGTAACAGGGGAACCGCTGGGGTCTTCTAAATGCATGGTGGGTATGCTTGTCCAAAAAGTTTCTGCAGATGGCACGGCTCTGGTTATTCCAGATGGTCTAGTTGAAGAAATTGTGGCAAACATGGATCTTGCTCTAGTAGGTAAATTCTTTTCCTTTCATCCCAATATTGAGATGGTCCATAAATGGGTTTCCTCTTGGTGGAGAGTTAAGGGTAGTGTTTCGGTCATTGCTATGGCAAGAGGAGTATTCCTGTTTAAATTTACCAGTAGGGAGGATATGATTGCTACTCTTGCTGGGGGACCCTGGCTTTATGGGTCGCACTCGCTTGCTTTATGCCAATGGAAACTTGGGTTTGACCCTAGCTCGGATCTCAATAAATTTGCTCCTGTTTGGGTTCGTTTACCTGGGTTTCCCTTAGAATTCTGGGATGAAAAGATTTTTTCTGCTATTGGTAACTCTTTTGGCCAGTTTGTTACTATGGACCATACTACCCGTACTCAATCCTGCTATGTTTTTGCTCATTTTTGTGTCAATGTGGAGATAAACCGAACCCTTCCTGTGTCCATTGCATTAAATTCCAAATATGGGGTATGGACTCAGCCAATCCTTTATGAAAACGCCACCACCTTCTGTCAAATATGCAAGAAGAAGGGCCACATAATGACTCAATGTAAAACTACCCCACAGGTTGGCAGACTGAATCCCATAATGAGGTTGAGGACCACTCTCAAACAGCTGTTACCCCTGACCATCAGGGAAAGGGGGTAATGCAGAAAATGCTTTCCTAGAAGACCATCCTGAACAGGCTAAGGACAAGACAAGCCCGACGGCTATGACCCATAAGGATATTGCTTTGTTGGAAGAGAATGCTGAACAGCTTCTGGAAATAGGTGGTCAGAATGAGGCTTTTGACACTGTTAGTCAGACGGTCCGACAAAATTCTTCTGGATGTGAGGAGGGCAAAATACAGGATCGTCTGATCAATGAGGTTGTTGAAGATGATAAAGCCCTTGATCTACAGGCTTCCTCTGCTATTCCCCTAGATGATAATGACCTTGAGTCAACCAGGAACCCTGTACGGGAAGTTGATGATCATTTTGCTGATCCTTCCTTGACAGTTGACATTGGCCCCAGTGGTAGTGGGAATGATCCTGAAGGCTGGATTACCCCTAAGAGGAAGACTTGTAAAGGAAAGAAGACTGCTGATGTGGGCACTGACTCAAAACAAGGGAGACCAACCCTTCGGGAAACTTAGCAAAGAGAGATTGCTAAGGAAATTGCCTCTGGTAAGCAGAAAACTCTGGAGGTCTCCTCCCTCAAACCTTTAAAATGAGGATCTTATCCTAGAATCTGAGGGGTTTCAATAGCCCTTCAAAATAGTTTGAGGTCAAAAACTGTATTTTGGATAACAAGTTAGACATTTTGCTTCTGCAGGAGGTCAAAATGACTGAGGAAAACTTTAAGAAAATTGCTGATTACATATGGCCTAAGGCCAAGTTTTGTATTAGTCCTACTATTGGGGCTTCTGGTGGGATTGTTACTATGTGGAACAGTATGAAATTTCAGGGCTCTCTTGTGGCTTCTGACAAGCATTTCCTGGTTACCAATTTCTCCTTACCCTCTTTCAACTGGTATCTCATCAATATTTATGCTCCTAACACCAGAGCTCAGAGACAGTCTTTATGGATTGATTTGAGTAATACCCTGACCAAGGCTCCGTGTTCCAAATGGATGTTGGCTGGTGACTTCAATACTCCTTTGTATCCTTCTGAGAAATATGGTGGGAACCTTGATTACTCTGATAGCATGTTTGATTTTGCTGAGTTTATTAATGATTGGGGACTACTTGATGTGGAGCTTCAAAATCAGATTTTTACCTGGTCCAACAGGAGACGTGGGGACCATTTGATCCAGGTTAAATTAGACAGGGTTCTTATCTCGAGTAACTGGGACACTCATCATAAGATGCAATTACAGGCTTTTCCGTGGACCATATCTGATCATTGCCCTATTTTCCTACATTGGCATGATTCATGTCATCGGGGTCCTTTCCCTTTCAGATTTGAAGCTATGTGGATTAAGCATAAGGATTTCAGGCAACTGGTGACCCAATGGTGGCAAATTCCTATTCAAGGTACTCCTATGTTCAGATTAGTTAAGAAGCTACTGCATATTAAACAGGAGGTTCGTGGATGGAATAGACTCAGTTTTGGTCATGTGTTTTGGCAGAAGAAATCTTTAGCTGGAAAACTTGAGGATATTCAGCAGCGGATTGCTCAAGGTGTTGTGTCCGAAGATATTTCTCAGCAAGAACATGACCTGATTTCGGAATGGAAGAATCTTATGGGCCGTGAAGAGGTCTTTTGGAAGCAAAAATCCTGGGTTCAGTGGCTTAAGGAGGGAGATCGCAATACTGCCTTTTTCTATATTTCTGCCATGAAACATAGGAAGGCTAACTCCATCACAAAACTATGTCTGGACAATGGGGATGTTATCACTGAGGACAATGAGATTGGGGAACAAGCTGTGTTATTTTTTTAGAACTTGTTGACTGAACCGGCCACTGGTGTTGATAATGACAGGGCTACTAAGTAGTTTATTGACAATATACCCTCTCTCATAACTGAGGACGACAATATGGAAATGCTGAGGCCTATTTCTGAGGAGGAGGTTCGTGCTGTTTTATTCTCTATGGGTTCTTTTAAAGCTCCGGGTCCGGATGGCTTCTCTCCTATCTTTTTTTTGGAGTACTAGGATATTGTGGGGGCTGACCTCACTGCGGCGGTTTGGGATTTTTTAAAAACTGGTAAGCTCTTAAAGCAGCTCAATAACACCTTTCTTGTCCTTGTCCCTAAAAAGTTGAAACCTACCAATCTTTCTGATTTCTGACCTATCAGCTTGTGTAATACTGTCTATAAGCTTTGTACCAAAGTCCTTGTCATGAGACTTCAACCTTTTCTTGACAAAATCATCTCTCCTTCTCAAAAAGGCTTCATTCCTGGGCGCCAAATTTTGGATGCTATGATCTCCACCCATGAAACTATTCATTCCATGGAGAAGAGCAGACTGCCAGGTATGGCCCTTAAGTTGGATATCTCTAAAGCCTATGATAGGGTCTCTTGGGATTTTCTGTTTCAAGTTCTTAGAAAATTCAGGTTTAATGACAAAATTCATCTCTTCATCTAGATGGCTGTCTCTTCCGCCAAATTTTCTATATTGGTTAATGGGATTCCTCAGGGTTTTTTCTCCTCCTCACGCGGTCTTTGGCAGGGGGATCCCCTTTCTCCTTACTTGTTTATCATAATGGCTGAGGCTCTTGGGAGATTCATTCAATATAACGTGGTCTCTAAACACCTTGTGGGCATTAAACCTGCTTCCTCCCTTGCCCCTATGTCTGTGCAGCAATTTGTTGATGATACCCTTCTCTTTGGCACCTCTTCGGTGATTGAAGCTCAGAGATGGAAGAATATTTTAAACCTCTATGCCCTTGCTTCTGGGCAAAGCATTAATTTCCAAAAGAGTAATGTGTATTTTTTTAATACTCCCACTTCTCTCCGTCAAAAAATTATCCATATCCTTGATTGTGCTGAAGATGTTCTTCCTGCTATCTATCTGGGTCTTCCCTTTACGGTTAAAGAAGTTTCTCCAAATTTCTGGAATAGCCTTTTGGAAAGAACCCAATGGAAATTGATTGGTTGGAAGGGCAAAGTCCTCAGCAGTGCTGGTAAGTTGCAGCTTCTTCGGGCTTCCTTTCAAGGTATTCCTACCTATTTCCTTTCTCTTTTCAAAATTCCTACTTCTTTTGCTGCTAAGTTGGAACAGATTCAAAAAATTTTTTTATGGACGAGAGCTGAAGATAAACAATGGATGTCCTTGGTCAGCTGGGATAAAGTATGTCTTCCTAAATCCCATGGAGGTCTCAATATCTGCAACATACAGAATATGAACAAAGCCCTGCTCTCCAAAATTAACTAGAATTTGATCCACCATCAGAAAGATTGGGGAGAAATCATGCAAGCCAAATATTTGCATGTTATTGATTGGTCTAACTTCCTCCAACAAGAAGGTCTTCCTAAGGGATTGCTCATTTGGAACAAAATGTTGCAATCTAGAAATCTACTCATGCAAGGGCTCCAATGGAAGCTAGGAAATGGCATGGGTATCAAGTTTTGGACTGATATTTGGCTAAAAGACAAGGCTCTCATCTCTCAGAGAGATATGGGTGCGATTGCTAGCATTGCTACTCAGTTTTTTAGCCATAAGGTCAGTGATTATATATCCAACAATAATGGTCACAGGAGCTGGAGGGATTTGTTGGATTGCTGCCCCCATCGCCCCGACCTTGCTTCTAAAGCTCAGTTGGTTCAAAAGTTGATTCAGGAAGTTAGAATTCCCCTCTTCCCTCGTGAAGATGAACAATTTTGGTGGCCGGATAAGAATGGCTGATTCTCTGTTAAGTCTGCCTATCACTTATTGGTCCCTGAGCTTCATCGAAAGGAGATATGGAGAAAAGTCTGGAACCACAAACTGATCCCAAAAATTAACATGTTCTGGTGGGCCTCTGTTCATAACAAAATTCTGACCCAAGATAATTTGCAGAAGAGAGGTTTCACTTTGGTCAACAGATGATGTCTATGCTGTGAAAAGGAGGAAACGGTTTCTCATTTGTTTTTTCATTGTAACTTTGCTAAGGACATTTGGAGCCTTATCCTCAGCAATTTTGGTATTCAGTGGGCTTGAAACTTTGATATCCTGGAAGTTATTAACAATTGGTATCCTCCCTTCTCCCATCCCTGGCTCGTTGAGTTATGGAATCAGACTCTACCATGTTTGAGTTGGACTTTGTGGAAAGAGCGCAACCATCGGATCTTTAGGGATACTGCGTGAGAGGTCTCTCAGGTCTCTCATATTTTCATTAAGACTCTTGTGGAGAGTGTTACTTTGGCCCATATCCGCACTACAGAGAAACCTCTGACTCCGGAGGAAGAACAAATTGCAGTAAACTGGAAGGTTCTCAACCATATTCCGGCTTATAACAATACTAAACTGTTGCAGAGACTTCACACTAAATGGTAGCCTTCGATTTCTAACTGGATGAAGCTCAATTTTGATGGGGCCTCTAAGCTTACTGGTACAGCTAGTGGGGGAGGGATCATCCGTGATGATAGAGGGTGGATGTTTGCTGTCTATGCTGGAGGTCTGGGTTGTCATAGCAATAACTATGCTGAGGCTATGGCTCTTCTTTGGGGGCTTAAATTGGGCATATCCCTTCGTATTCAGAGTTTGGAGATTCAAGGAGATTCTAAAATGGTCATTGATGCCATAACTAATAAGTTGAATGTTGGTATTCAGTTGAAAGACATTATCAGAGATATTCAGTTTCTCCTTGCAGAGGTTTATTAATGTGCATATCTCACATATTTACCATGAGGGCAATGGCATGGCGGACGCTTGTGCTGAACTCAGACAGCGTTATTCAAATTGGAGGGTTTGGCACCAATTTGATTACCTTCCTTTGAATATTAAGAATCTTATTCTTAAAGACGTGGCCGGGTCTTGAGGAGGCTGATGTGTTCGAAAGATAGCTCATACTGTCAGTTCCTTGGGAAGGGGCTGACGTGTCCCTTGAAGTACGCGTCCTTTTGTACCTTTTCTACTGTCAAATCTGCTCCTCTTTCTCATAAGGTGAGCAGATGGCTGGATCATCATGGCTTGTGCCGCATAATTATGGTTAAGCATGGGATTGGTGTCTATAAGGCCTCCCATTATTATGAGATTGTGTGTGATGTTATTACCCACATTATCTGCCTTGTTAATGATCATAATTTTCTTGTTAAGACTACTGAGGAGTCTGGGAGTTTCTGTGGAATGCGCTATCATACTGCTATGGGGGGCGACAAAATTAGAACTGAACCTATCTCGTGCTATGAATTTAGGGACAATTTGGTTGCTTGGCATTACTGCAAGGAGGGTGGGATTAGCCCCTATTTGGAGAGGCTTAATGGTTACAATGAAGCTCTTTCTGAACAGTTTGCGCGGTCTTGGCAGAATCGATGGGTTTCGGTGGGTGGCATCAGATTTGAAGTTTTCGAAAGCGTAATAGCTATGGCTACCAGTATGTCTACCCAGGGCTTGAAGCTGCAACGCAAAACTAAAATTGCAGACCTCTCCAGCCAGCAACTGTTCCTCAGAGATGGTGAAGAATTGGTCCCTTACCAGGGAGGTTTTGACAGAGCCAAGCTGCCGGAGCCATGGGACACTATTTGTTTCATCCTCATGAAATATTTTACCCTCGAGGGCCGCTTTACCAGGTTTTATAATTACCATCTCCCCATGTTAAATCATTTTCGTCACAATGCTAAAATTAGTTTTTCATTTTATTTGCTTTCTTCCCTAGAGTTTTCTGTCCTTAGGGTTCAAGCGAAACTGGCTAAAAACCCTGCTCTGAAGCCTATGCCTCTCCACCAGGGCCTTATTCTCTATTTGTATAATCATCATCTTGCCCTTGAGCCCTCTAAATCCATTCCTGCCACTAGTGGGGATGGCGAGCCCTCCTCTAATCTTAAGGATATTCCTGATGTTGATGAACCCGGGCCCTCCCCTGTTCCTATCAAAACTACTGAAGATTGCACTCCTGTGGCAAATCCTGTTGATTCCCCGGGCCTGACTGTTTTTAAGAAGGGTAAAAAGCGGAAGGTTACTGGTGAACTGGGTACTGGGAAGACAGTGGTTGGGACCCCTAAAACCCTTGGTAGGACCCTGGTGGGACAGCGAAGGGATTCCTCTGTGAAGGCTTGTGGGGAGGGGTTTTCTTTTGCAGTTCGGCGGTTTGGGCGTATTGCTGGCAGGCTGGCTCCCTCTGTCAAGTTTATTGACTATTCTAAGAGCGGCTCAGATGAATCCACTCGGGGGGAGGACGACAGGGATGTGGAGATTCAGGATATTTCAGGTGATGATGAAGACAAGCAGGAAATGCATGATACAGGGGAGGAAACTGCTGACTCTGCTAGACATGTTGACAAAGTGGGTGATATGTTTGTGGAAGAAGCTGAGGATGCTATGGAGACTGATGATGGTCCGGGGGCTGATCTTGCTGGTCTGCAGGTCCGCATTGCGAAGTTGGAATGGTTTCTCTCCATTGTACTCAGGACCTCTATTCTCCTCAACCTCTCTGTGCTGAAGAATTTGGGGATTACTGTCAATACTGATAGTGATGATTTGGCTGAAAAAGTGGATGCTATTATTAACTCTATGGTCTAGTAAGGAGAGTTGTGGTCTCCTCTGTCTTTGTTATTTTACTGCTGATACTCTGTTACTCTATTTTTTGGCTTTAGTTTTAGTGGCTAGTTTTGCTAGTTCTGCTGGCATTATGTACTGGTGGTATATGCTGTTTCTGGTGTAAGGCTCTATTTTGTCTTCGGGCCTTTCTGCTTTTGTTAAGGGTTCGGCCCCTTGTTTAGCCGCCTTATATAATAAAAAAAATTAGATTTTTAAGAGAAGGAATTATTGTGCTTAATAATAACCAAAGATGAAAACAACTCACAACACATGGATTTTGTCTCAAAAACCTCCAATGTGGAGGAAAAATAGTTTTGGTAGTGCTAATGTGCCTTGCTACCCTCCTTTATTACTTTACACATAGATTATGAAAGAGAGTTGGTAATCTTTCCTTCTACTTTTGTTACTTATCGTACAATGAAAAGAAACATATGATAATTCTCAATTCCTCAAATGCCAATAGTTTAAATTCTCACATACATGCCTTATTTATAGTTTTTTCCAATGCACAATTTTTTCTAGGCATTGAGTGAAGATCACTAATCACTAGATGTTGAACCAATGCATGTAAGGTGTAAATTCTAAGTTTTATATTAGTATGGCCATGGACACTAGTTCATATATGCTATCGATATCTAGATATTAGAACACATGCACTATCCTCTTCTCAACTACACTATCATCTATGCATGGTACAATCTGAAGTACTATCAACCACTTGCCCTTGTATGTGAAACTTATTCTCTACTCCTATTTTCTCATTTTCATACAAGTCTTTTGGTCTCATTAAAGATTAATGAGACATCAAATGAGGAAATATTTCTCCTACTCTCTCCTTAAAGTACCACTTAGCTTGAATTACTTTTTGATCTTTTAGTCCAAACTTCCAAGATTCCTAAATTATATTCCTTTTTTATCTTGTTTCCCTTTCTAGTCATGCTCATGAAGTATGGTCCTTACTTCCACCCAAGTCTTCTAAGGATGCAAGTAGTTGTTCTTCATCTTCATCTAAGTTAGAGGACTCATAAAGCTACAAATATTAACAAATTACAATTGAATGTATCTTCATAAAATAAGGAAGATCAAGTTTGAATGTATTTTCACCTATGGCCTCCAAAATTGTGAAGTGTCCATACCTTAATGCCTATGGCCTCCAAAATTGTGAAGGATCCATACCTTAATGACTTAGTTTTCTTTCTTGTGCTTGGAGTCTTTCCTTTCCTTAAGAAATCCAAACCTTATCTTCCACTTTTTGTCTGTGCTCCTTCCTATGATGATCATGTCTTTCTTTATGCATTTGTTTTTGATAATATAAGGCGGCTAAAACAAGGAGCCAAACCCTTACAAAAACCCCAGAGGTATCAGCACAAAAGAGCCTCGAAATAGTTACAGCATAACCCACTTAACCAGCATAAACAACATAGACAACAAAACTAGTCTAAAGACAGTATATATGAAGTAGCAAAGTAGCGACATCATAAAAGAAACTAGAACTAAGGAGAAAGATTCTCTCCTCTTTTAGCCATGGATTCAATAAATTCATCCAACTTTCTAGAGTTCTCATCTATGTCACCAGTAATAGTAGCCCCAAGATCCTGTAGCACAGAAAGATTAAGTAAAACAACACACCTGAGCATAGTGGAAAAGGACTGCTCCAGCTTCTCAACACGGCCCCTCAAGACAGCAATGTCATTCTTGTAATCAACATCTGTCTCTGTTTCATCAGCAAATTCCTCCACAAACATCTTTCCTGCTTCGTCAGCATTACCCTCAGAATCTCCAACAGCCCCACCAGCAGCCTCCAATAGTTTATTCCCATTCTTAACATCAGCATCCTCAGAAATCTCCTGCACTTCCATAACCTTAGCCTTATCACCCTGAGTGGACTCTTCATACACACTCTTAGAATAATCTATAAGTTTAGCTTTGGGCGCATGATTTCCAACAATCCTCCCTGACCGCCTAACCTCTGAGGAAAAGCCCTCATTTATATCCTTAGCAGATAAATTAGATTTGCTGCCCTGCCCCACAGGGGTACTGCAAAGATTTTTAGGGGTCCCCACAGCAACCCCCATAGTATCCTCTTCCACTTCTCTTATCTTCCTCTTCTTGCTCTTTGCACTAACTTTAGAGACCAGGGTGTTGGTAGTGGGTGCCATGGGAATCTCCTCAGTAGTAGAAAAAGAAACCCCTTTCATCTTAGGAGAAACAGGGGAAGGGCATGACTCTTCAGAAACAATAGTATCATCTGGGTTGGTAGACATTTTCCCACTATGAGTCTGGATAGGCTTAGGCGGCTCCAAGGCAAGGTGGAAATTATATAAGCAGAGGATGAGACCCTGGTGTAGGGGAATGGGTTTCTTGGAAGGTTTCTTGGCCAACTTAGCTCTAACCCTAAGAACTGAATGCTCAAGGGAAGACAGTAAATAAAATAGAAAACTAATATGAGCATTGCGTTTAAAGTGATTCAGAAGAGGAAGATGATAATTGTAGAACCTGGTGAAGTGCCCCTCCAGAGTGAAGTACTTCATAAGGAGAAAACACACCCCATCCCACGGCTCAGGTAGCTTAGCGCGTTCGAATCCTCCCTGATAAGGAACGAGTTCTTCACCGTCCCCAAGGAATAACTTTTGGTTGGAATGGTCCACCACTTTAGCTTTCCTCTGTAATTTGGTCCCTTGAGTCGACAGGCTAGACGCCATAGCAATAACACTCTCATAAATCTCAAACCCAATTCCCCCCACAGTGACTCGCTAGTTTTGCCAAGACCTAGCAAATTGCTTAGACATATTTTCATCATAACCATTAAGTCATTCCAAATAAGGGTTGATATCGCCTTCCTTACAGTAGTGCCAGACCACAGGATTGTCTTTAAACTCACAATAGGAAATGGGTTCTGTTCGGATTCTATCGCCACCCATGTTAGCCTTCCAGACAAAAGCATAGAAACCCCAAAACTTCATAGAGTTAGTGTGCAGGGTAACATTAACCGCTTGACCAGGGATAATGATATTGGTAATAAATCTGCACGCATTATCATTAATGAGAGCCGCCTTACGAACTTGACGCCTACTCTTCCCATGCTCGATCATGATTTTTTGGCATTTGCTATAATTAGCAGGTAAGCAACTTGCCTTACCATAAGGGAGTAATAAGGTAGAAGTGACATTAAGTAGAGAAGTACAAAAAATCACGTACTTCAAGATACACGTCAGCATCTTCCAACAAAGCTGACGGAGAGAGCTGTCTTTCCAAGAATACTAACTCATCCTTAACACATCACCTCCTTTTGAATTAAGTCCCTTATGATTAAAGGGATTTGATTAACTTGGCGCCAATAATGCCAATTTGAAAATTGTTGGCCAAGGTTAGCAAAGGCGTTTGCAACCCCATTACCCTCTTTATATATATGAGAGATATCCACTCTGGGAATCCTCTGCAGAAGGATCTAGATATCCACTATAAGATCTTTCAGCTTCCAACCACAAGTCGACACATTATTAACCGCATCAATAACCAGTTTGGAATCCCCCTGAACATACAATTGCCTAATACCAAGAGAAATAGCCAACTTCACCCCCCATAGAAGAGCAGTGGCTTCAGCATAATTTTTGCTTTGA
Organism: Cunninghamia lanceolata; assembly: GCA_027924645.1. NCBI lineage: Eukaryota > Viridiplantae > Streptophyta > Pinopsida > Cupressales > Cupressaceae > Cunninghamia > Cunninghamia lanceolata. The sequence continues at coordinate 3,469,763 of BSBN01000530.1, forward strand.
CAGCCTATCCCACCAGCATAAGCAGCAACTATCCACCCTTTGTCATCCCTTATAATCCTGCCACCACTAGCCTTGCCATTCGCCTTAGAAGCCCCATCAAAGTTTAGTTTGAGCCAATTAGGCCTCGGGGGAATCCATCTAGTATTTAGTCTCTGCAACTGTTTGGAATTATTATGAGATGAAATTTGGTTTAGGATCCTCCAATTAGCCGCAATTTGCTCCTCTTCGTGAGAAAGAGGTTTCTCTGCAATTTTGATGTGGGAATTAGTCACACATTCCATGAGGATCTTAACAAAGGAATGAAGAACCTGAGAGGTGTCCCTAGCAGTATCCCTAAATATTTGATTATTACGTTCTTTCCATAAAGTCCAACCAAGACAGGGCAAAGTTTGGTTCCATAGCTCAACAAGCCAGGGATGAGAGGAGGTAGGACACCAATTGGTAATGACTTCCTTAATATCAGAATTATAGACCCACTGAATGCCAAAATTCCTTAAGATCATGTTCTAGACTTCCTTGGCAAAATCACAGTGGATAATTAAATGAGAGACTCTTTCTTCCTCTTCTAGGCACAAACAACACCTATTGACCAAAGTAAATCCCCTCCTCTGTAAGTTATCTTGGGTTAGAATTTTTTTATGAACAGCAACCCACCAAAACATGTTGATTTTAGGTATAAGTTTATGATTCCAAACTTTCCTCCAAATCTCATTTCTATGCACCTCAAGAACCAACAGATGGTAAGCAGACTTGACAGAAAAATGACCTTGCTTATCCAGCCACCAATATTGCTCATCTTCTCTAGGGAAAAGAGGAATTCTGACCCCCTACATCAAATGTTGAACAGACCGCATCCTAGGAGTGAGATCAGGGTGATGAGTACAACAATCCAATAAGTTTTTCCAGCTCCTAATACCATTATTATTATACATATAATGACAGACTTTATCCCCAAAAAATTAAGTAGCAATGCCAGCAATAACTCCATAATCCCCTTGAGTAACAAGAGCCTTATCACTCATCCAAATATCTTTCTAGAAGTTAATAGAATTTTCATTCCCTAGTTTCCATCTAAGCCCCTATTTGAGAAGACTTCTTGACTTCAGCATTTTGTTCTAGATAACAGATCCCTGGGGTATCCCTTCCTGTTGGAGAAAACTGAAGTGATCAGTTCCATGAAGATACTTGGCTTGCATAATGTCCCCCCATTCTTTATGGTTATGGATCAAATTCTAGTTGATTTTGGAAAGGAGGGCTTTATTCATATTCCTGATAGATCTGATGTTAAGACCACCATGAGATTTGGAAAGACAAAATTTCTCCCAACAAACCAAAGACATTCGTTGTTTGTCTTCCACTCTCGTCCATAAGAATTTTCTTTGAATATGTTACATTTTGTCAGCAAAAGAACTAGGTATCTTAAAAAGGGACAGGAAGTAAGTAGGAATACCTTGCAAAGAAGCATGTAGTAGCTGTAATTTGCCCTCACTACTGAGTAATTTCCCCTTCTAGCCAACCAGCTTCTTCTGAGTTCTTTCCAAAATTCTATTCCAAAATCCTTGAGACACCTCTTTGACCATAAGGGGGAGGCCAAGATAAATAGCAGGAAGATCAGCTTCAGCACAACCAATAATATTAATAATTTTTCGCCAGAGATCATTTGGAGTATTAAAAAAATACACATTGCTCTTTTGAAAGTTTATGCCTTGACCAGAAGCTTTGGCATAGTCATTTAAAATATTCTTCCAACTACGAGCTTTGACCATAGAAGAGATGCCAAAGAGGATGGTATCATCCACAAACTACTGCACAGACATAGGAGGAAGGGAGGAAGCTGGTTTAATGCCCATAATTTCTTTAGAGGAAATCTTAGAGTGAACATATATCCCAAGGGCCTCCGCCATCATGATAAACAAGTAAGGTGAGAGGGGATCCCCCTGTCTGATCCCCCTCGAAGAAGAGAAAAAACCCCTAGGGACCCCATTAACCAGAATTGAGAATTTAGTAGTAGAAATAGCCTCACAAATGAGAAGAGAAATTTTATCATTGAAACCAAACTTTTTAATGACTTCAAACAAGAATTTCCATGAAACTCTATCATAGGCTTTAGAGATATCTAACTTAAGAGCCATGCCAGGGATTCTACTCTTGTCCATGGAATGAATAGTTTCATGAGTGGAGATCACAGTATCAAGAATTTGACGACCAGGGACAAAGCCTTTCTGAGAAGGGGAAATAATTTTATCCAAAAAAGGTTGAAATCTCAGGACAATCACTTTAGTGCACAACTTATAGACGGTATTACACAAGCTAATGGGTCTGAAATCAGAGAGATGAGTAGGCTTCAGCTTTTTAGGGACAAGGACAATAAAAGTATTATTAATCTACTTTAGAAGTTTACCGGTTCTGAAAAAGTCTCTAACAACAGTAGTGAGATCAGCCCCCACAATATCCCAATATTCCTGAAAAAATATTGGAGGAAAGCCATCAAAGCCAGGAGCTTTGAAGGGGCCCATAGAAAATAAGACAGCATGAACCTCCTCCTTAGAAATAGGTTTTAGTATTTCTGAGTTGTCTTCTTTAGTTATCAGATAGGGGATTTTATCAATAAACTGGTCCATAACCCTTCCATTCCCAGCATTGCTAGCTTGGTCAGACAACAAATTCTGAAAAAATAACACAGCTTGGTCTCTAATCTCAGTATCCTCAGTGATAATATTGCCATTTTCCAACCATAATTTTGATATGGAGTTAGCCTTCCTATGTTTCATGGCTGAGAGATGGAAAAAAGCTGTATTCCTATCTCCCTCTTTGAGCCACTGAACCCTGGACTTCTATTTCTAGAAAACCTCTTCTCTGCTCATAAGATTCTTCCAGTCAGAAATCAGATCGCACTCCTAAATAATATCCTCTGGGGCATCTCCTTAAGCCATTAGCCCTTGAAGTTCTACTAATCTCCCAGAGATATTTTTCTTCTGAATAAACATATTGCCAAAACTATATCTGTTCCACCCACGAACTTCCTGTTTAATGTGAAGGAGCTTTTTGACCAACCTGAACATAGGAGTACCCTGAATGGGAATTTGCCACCATTGAGCCACAAGTTTTCTAAAATCTCTATGTTTAATCCACATAGCTTCAAATTGGAAGGGGAAAGGACCACGTTTGCACTGATCCTTCCAATTGAAGAAAATAGGGCAATGGTCAGACATGGTTCTAGGAAGAGCTTGCAGACTCATATTATGATGGTTATCCCAATTGCTAGAAATAAGAAATCTGTCCAATTTAACCTGAATCATTTGATCTCCTCTTCTTCTATTAGACCAGGTGAAGTTCTGATTCTGCAGCTCCACATCCAGCAAACCAAAAGCATTGATAAATTCTGCAAAGTCAAACATGCTATTAGAATAATCAAGAATCCCCCCAGATTTCTTAGAAGGATATAAGGGAGAATTAAAATCACCAGCCAACATCCATCGGGAGCACGGGGAATTGGAAAGAGTGGTACTCAAATCAATCCACAAAGTTTTCCTCAGAGCTCTAGTATTAGGGGCATAAATATTGACTAAGGACCAATTTAAGGAAGGCAAAGAGAAGTTAACAACTAGAAAATGCTTACTAGAAACAACAAGCGAGCCCTGGAGTTTAGCATCGTTCCACATTGTGACAATCCCGCCAGAGGCTCCCGTAGCCGGGCTAATGCAGAAAGCAGCCTTGGGCCATATATAATCAGCTATCTTCTTAAAGCTCTCCTCATTCATCTTAACCTCTTGAAGTAACAAAATATCTAACTTATTGTCTAGAACACAGTTTTTTACTTCAAATTGTTTGGTGGGACTATTGAAGCCCCTCAAATTCTAGGATAGAATTCTCATTTAAAAGGTTTAAGAGATTGGATCTCCAGTGTTTTTTGCTTACCATTGGCATTCTCCCTGGCAATCTCTCTTTGCCTTGTTTCTCTGAGGGTCGGTCTCCCTTGTTTTGAGTCAGTGCCTACATCCGTAGACTTTTTAGCCCTACGGTTCTTTTTCTTAGGGGTAATCCAATCCTCCTGATCGTTACCACTGCCACTTGGTCCTATATCAACTGTCAATGACGAAATAGCTGTTTGGTCTCCCTCTTCCGTGGCAAGGGGTGGATCCTGCTTTGAAGATGGTCGGGAGGTTACCACCCCATCATTGCCAACCATTTCTGGGGGTTGGGCATGCTGGTCATCACCCAAGGCCTCGTCTCCTTCAATAACAGCATCCACTGACTGGGAGCGTATCTCACCCTCCTCAATCTGATTGTTTTGTTGTTCCAGATAGTTATTTGTGTCTAGAACAAATTTTTGACAAACTTTCTCCATATCCTTCTCAGTATAATCTTCTGGGATAACATTTTCCTCATTACCCCCCATTCCCTGATTAACAGGGGTAACTTCTTTGGATGAGTTCTCCTTAGCCTCATTATGAAGGTCAGCATTACCTCTCATTTGCTTTGCCTTACAGTGGGTCATTAAATGGCCCTTCTTCTTACAAATCTGACAGAAGGTAGTAGCATTCTCATAGAGAATCGACTGAGTCCAAATCCCATATTTAGAGTTTAACTCTATGGACATGGGAAGGGTTTGGTGAATCTCCACATTAACACAAAACTAAGCATACACACACTGGGACTTAGTGCGAGTGGTATTATCCACACTAACATACTGCCCAAAGGTATTGCCAATAGTAGAAAATATCTTTTCGTCCCAAAATTCCAAGGGGAACCCCGACAATCTTACCCAAACAGGGGCGGACCCGTTGAGATCCGTCCTAGGATCAAACCCAAGTTTCCAAGGGCACAATGCAAGTGAATGGGTGCCATAGAGCCAGGGTCCTCCTGCGAGAACAGCTAGCATATCCTCCCTATTTGTAAACTTGAATAAAAACAACCCTCTTGCCATAGCGATGACCAACACACTACCTTTAATCCTCCACCGAGTGGCCACCCACTTCCTTACCATCTCAATATTAGGACAGAGGGAACAAAACTTACCGACCAGTGCAAGATCCATGGCTGCCACTATCTCTTCAACCAAATCGTCTGGAATATCCAGAGCCATTCCTTTAGTTGAATCCTTTTGGATTGGAAGACTCGACGTGCCTTTAGGGGAACAAATCTTCTTCCCTATTAACACCCCTTTCCATCCTTTGAAAGGATCCTCCCCCACCGAGTTTTGGTTCCTAGAGGTACTGCCCGAGGTAGTAGCCTCCATTATCACAGAAAGGCAATCAGAAACCCTAAAAACCCTAAAAAGCCATGGAATGCAGAATGCTATTCACTTCAATTGAGTTGATATGTATGTTGCTATCATGAACATTATAATTATAAAAACTTACCAGGAGGTTTGAATCTAGGTTGTTGGCTCTACAGGCCGAAGCCCCACCATTTCACCATAGAGTCTCCCCTCTTGGAGGGTAAGCAACCTCAATTTTTGACACAGTAGAGGGTGACCTCGTGGGGTTTGAACCTCGGTTGTTGGCTCTAGTTTTCTTTCCAAATGTTATTTTAATTCAAGTTGGATTTTCCTAATCCTCTCAAAAAATTTAAATTCCATATTCACCTCATTATCTTTCCCTACTTGTTCATCTTTCTTATCAATAGCTAGATCAAGTGGAATAGAAGGAAAATATCCCAAACATGCTTCAAATAGTGACTTACAAGTTGAAGAATGCAATGCTCTATTAAATTAGTTTTGAATGTATGGAAGAGTTTTATTCCATGTTTTGATACACCTACTATTGTACTCCTTGATGAGTTGTACCAAAATATTGTTGACAACATTTATTTGGTCATTTGTTTGTGGGTGAAAGGTTACACTTTTCTCTAATTTGGTGTCAATCATACCCCATAACATAGACAAAAACTTAGAAAAAACTATATATCCTTTTTAGAAATAATGGACTTAGCTAGCCCAAAATGTACCCATACATTGTTAAACAATAATTGAATTGCTTCCTTTCTTGTTATATTCTTTTTACAAGCCATTAGAATACACATATTTCTAACTATCAAATACCACAAATAAGTAATCATGCCCATGTCTAATCCTAGGAAAATGTGCTACAAAACTCATATAATCCATATAAGCACTTTCCATTGTTCTTGAAAGGAAGTTGATAGCAAAAACAATTCCTACTAATCAATGAGAAGAGAAATGCATGCAAAATATGATCTACTAGTTTTAAAATAAAATACACACACAAAAGTAATACCACAACAACACATTGTTTATCCTAAGAAAATTGTTTTAGGGAAAAAACTAGCCTCTAAATCTCAAACCAATAAATTCATAGTACCAATATAATTACAATACATCAATTGGCTCATGCCTTGACAAGAGAACAACTAACACAAGTCTAGAGAAATTTTAGCAACATAATCCCCTAGAAAATTACATCTTACTACATCTCCATCTTAGACACCAATATATAAAGAAGATACAAATAAGGAAATCACAAATGGTAAACTATTAACCATGTGAGAATAAACTCCCAAAAATGGTGCCTAAATCCCCATGAGGAATTCCAATGACCAACTCTTATGATGAGTCAACATGCTAAATTGGAAGATTTTCTTACATTGTCACAATCCTTCATAGCCAACTCACCAACTTTGGTGATCCATATTGGCTCCATTATTTGCATTTAAATATGCCTTATGATGCATCATAAAGTTGGTCAAAAGTCAAGTCTACTATGTAACTCCCTATAATCATGCTCTTAAATGTGTTATAGAATCCATCATAAGTAACATACACATATTACACAATTTCCATAATGATATTAGATGCTCTTACAACTTCTTACACACATTAAAATGTATCCAACATGTGGCAAAAAATTCCACCTCAAAATGGGATTCCCTCTTCGCCATGTGAGGACAAAATAATAAATAAATACAATAACTAATTAAATATGAAACATTGGGACTGAAAGTTGAGATACCTTTCTCAAAAAGTCTTGTGGAAATAGGTAAAGGCATATGCATTTCTTCTTTTTATGTTTTAGGATTGCTACTGCAACACAATTTACAATTTCTAACAAAACCTTTCTACTTTGTGTTGTATTTTGGCCAATACACATACCTTTCCAAATGAGTCACCTTTTTCCTATCTCGAAGTGACCCACCACTTTGGAGGCATGTGCCTCCCTCATTAGTAGAAGCCTTTGTGCACTTGGAACACATAATTTTCCTACCTTTTGTAGAAACCCATATTGAAGATAAAATCCTTCTTCACTTTTTACAATTTCTTGTGATATTTTTGTTCTTTTTATTTTCCACCAAAATCTTTATCACATTCATATTATTGAATGTAATCCACCTTTGTGAAGAGCTCCATGTGAGTTACCATAGCCATTGTTGAAATAGGTGATCTAGATAACATATCTACCAAAACATTATTAGTCCTATTTTTATACTTGATTACTAAATGAAACTATTGAAGAAAATCGATCCATTTGTAGCATCTTGCATGTTGTAATTTACTTTGTGCTTGCAAATATTGTATAGGTTGATTATCATTATACACAATAGTTTCTTTACCAAATAAATAGTGTCTCCATTTTTAACAACTTGAAATAGTATATATAATTCCTTATCATAAGTTGTATAACCTCTAATTGTTGAATTAAAAACCTCTAAATGATAACATATAGGCTTACTACCTTGAAGTAAAATGATACACATTACATATTCACTAGCATGTGTTTCCACCTGAAATGACTTTTGTATGTTAGGAAGAGATAAAACAAGAGCATGGATTATTTTTTATTTTAATGTTTCAAATGATTCATTTTGTTCATTAACATAATTAAAGTTCCTTCCTTGTGATTTAATTTGACATAAAGGTGCAACTATATAGGAAATAAAAGGGATAAATTTTCTTATGAATTGTGTAGCTTCTAAGCCCCCACAAAACTCTTAGTTTCTATAGTAATTTATTTTGTGTAGGAAAATTTACAATTTCTTTCATGCTAGATGGGTCTATTATTGATTCTCCTTCTCTTATAACATTTCCTAAATATACCAAGGATTCTTTACCAAATTCACATATCTTTAGATTGCATAATAGTTGTTGTTCTTTTAACCTTTGCAAGACTTGCTTAATATGGATTAAGTGTTCTTCCCATGTGGCATTGGCTATTAGAATATCATCTAGATAGTCTATCACAAAGATATCTATAAATTCCGTTAAAATAGAATTCATCAATCTCATGAAAGTAGCAAGAACATTACTTAAGCTAAAAAGAAATTTGAATCATTCAAAAAGTCCATGTTTAGTTTTTAAAGTAGTCTTCTAAGTATCTTCTTCTTTCATTCATATTTGATGGTAATCAGAATTAAGATCCAAATTAGTAAAATAATTAGCATATCCATATTATATAACAAATCATCTCTCCTTAGGAATTTGGATATCTATTCTTAATTGCAATTTTGATCTGGGTGTGTGCAAGAAGTTGAGTCCACTTTTTGGCCAAAAAGTGGAAGTGTTTTCCCTGATTTTCAGAATTTGTCACATTTGACCTAAACATTTGAAGCACTTAAAGGTGGAATCTTGGAAAAGGTCACTAAATATGAAATGTAGTACTCGGAGTCTAGTTTCCAAATATGTAATTTTTTTCAATACCCAGATAATAGAAATTGATTTTGAATAGGTGTTTCTAAAAACCACTGTTTAAAAGTCACTTTTTTTTTTTTACTATACCATGTATGTGTACGTCATCCATATTTTGACCTAAATAATCATATTTTTTAAAATCCTTTTGGGAAAAGATTTGTAACTCATTGAAGCACGTTTTCCATATTTTTTGTAATTTTTTATTGAATATTTTTTTTAATTAATTTTTTATTGGCCATTTTTGGTCTTTTAAAAAATCGTGTACATCACGCATAAGATGACCTAAACTTAACATTTTTTATTTTTTTTTTAAAATTGAAAAGAATTGTCTAAAGTACGTTTTCGTACAATTTTTTAAAAAAAAAATATTTTAACAAAAAGTTATTAAAATACTAAAAAACCTTGATAATTCAAGTTTATGGACCTGTTTCATCAGAAATTGATTAAAAAATAGAAAAAATAATCCAATTGTAAAAAAAATTACATATTTGGAATCTACACTGTCTCATCTATAATGGGTTTTAATTTCGTCAAAACATGTTGCAAAATAGGCCTTTAGATATATGCCCAAAGTCACTATTTTGTTGTGACATTGACATGACCTCAAGTTGCAGGTCAAACCAGGTCCAGAGGTCAGGTTCAAGGCCCCAAAGAATTTCCCGAACAGGGTTACAAAGCAAAACCTAAGCTTAAAATTTAAATTTTAAATAACAGGATCCCATTTCTTACTCTGTCGGTACAAAAGAAAACGAGATCCCGTTTAGTATTAAATAAGACTGTGACTGTCAGCCTTGTAACTTGCTTTGTACGGCCGACATCGACATTTTCAGCATTCTCTACCATCTTTTGTCCTCTACAGGTCCATCAACTTGGAATTTTGTTTGAATTTTGATAGGAGCCATCATTGAGACACTGTTTGAGTGAAATTTTGTTGAATTACTACTTGTTTGAAGGACTTGAACAAAGAAGGAAGGCTTTCAAGTTTTTGACATTCATTTGTACATACTTCATAAATTTTTTAATCATGGGATCACAAAGTCGTAATAAAAGGAAAGATAGGAAGCTATTGACCCCTGAAGAAATTGAAGCAAAGAGAGAGGAGGCACAAAGACAAAGAGATAAAAGAATAAAGATTCAATCAATGAATAATGCTGAAGCATCCAATTCCACAACTATTGAAGATAAAAATATTGAGGAGACCATGGATGTAGACGATACAAATTTGCAAGAGGTGAATGTGGAAACTAATACGATTATACAAACTACTCCTGGTATGTCTTCAAATCCCTCTTTCAATGCTATGGAGAATGTTTCAATAGGCACAAATCTAGGTACTTCTTCAAATCTACCTTTGAATGAAATGGAAATGGTGTTGATAGGAGATTTAAAACAAGCTGGATATAACAATGTTGAGATTGATAATATTCGTAGAGATCAAGATTTGAAACAAATTGTTGTTGAAAATGAAAATAAAAATCTTTTTGTTGAAAATGAAAATGTAAACCGTTTTGTTGTTGAAAATGAAAATGAAAACCATTTTGTTGTTGAAAATGAAAATGAAAATCCTTTTGTTGAAAATGAAAATGAAAACTGTTTTGTTGTTGAAAATGAAAATGAAAATCCTTTTGTTGAAAATGAAAATGAAAATCGTTTTGTTGTTGAAAATGAAAATGAAAACGAAAATCCTTTTGTTGAAAATGAAAATTAAAACTGTTTTGTTGTTGAAAATGAAAATCGTTTTGAAGTTAAAAATGAAAATGAAAATCCAGGATGTGATGTTGAAAATGAGATTTTTTTTTCAAAATTGAAAGAGATGTTTTGGATAATCTTCCTGGTAAAATTTCTTGGAGACAAATAAGAACACATGCTAATAGATTATACAAGGAATTTTTTTAATGTAAAAAACTATCATTTCAATGTCAACTAATGATGCAATTAATGAGAATGTGGAAAATGAGAAAAGTAATGAAAATGTTAGGCATTTTTGTTAAACCAAGAAGAAAAGATCAATCACTAAAACATGTTATGTCTACTGTTGCTAGTGCCATTGAGTCTATTGGAAAGAATAGTCGATCCAAAGATAAGAATGCAACAAGACGGGCTATAACAACTGCTATAGTTAATAAAACAACTTTGAATAGAAGAATGGTAAGCAATATTAGTGGAATTCTAAAAATACATCCTAAAGCATTGGTAAGAGCAGCAAAAAGAAGAGAAAGTATAGAAAATGATCCAATCAACCAATGTTGGAGTTTTAGTGGTCGACTCCCGAGAGCTGACATGAAACTGAATGTTGAAATCAAATCTTTGATAAAAACATATTGGCATGATAATACTCGGGTATCATCTAATGCTAGAGATGTTTTAAAATTAAGAGTGGGGTCCAAAGTTTGCAATCCTCATCCAAAACACCCATTAGATACAACGCAAACTAAATTTTATAGAAAATTTTATGGTGAATTAGTGTTACTTGGTAATATTAGAATAAATCAAACATCTTTTGAAAAATGCAAACCATGGTATGTAAAGATTAATAAACAACAAATATCTTCTTATTGTAAAACACATGTTCAATTTTGTTATTATTATGATGTGTTTTGATATATATGTTGTACTTTACATAGTAACATGATTATACATGAATGCGATATTAATATGCCACCTGAAACAATAAAAGAGTTTATATCAAGTTTATTCTGTGAAAGATCTAATGAAAAATTATTTTATTTAAGTTCATGTATATCTGGACAATGCACTAGTTGTGGTAATCTTTCTTTGTTAAGAGTTTGTATGCATGAAAGTGTTGAAAATGATTTTGGACAACAATTAGTGGATGTTAAAAGATTTAAGAATGTTGAATATTCTTTAAAAGATGGAAAATTTGGAAAGTGTTGTGATTTAATTACAGAAAAGGTTAGTGTGGATGCATTCATATCAGAATTTAAGAGTAAGATTGTACCAAAATATGTCAAGCACTCTCAACAAGCTCAATGGCTTGATGGACAATTTTGTGAATGTAGAAACACATTTCTAGTTGGTATTATACTATCAGTGGTTGATTTTGTAGAAAACTATACTTTATCTCCGCAAGAGGAAATTCAATCACAATATTAAAATTCAGTGCAGGTTGCTATGTTTGTTCATATTGTTTATAGACATGCAGATGATAGCACAGAGAATGATAGAAAAGTTTTGAGGGAGTATCATTTCTATTTGAGTGACAACCGGTTACACTCATCAGAGTTTGTTCAATATTGTTTCAATATATTTTATACAAATTTAAGAGAAAAAGGAATTCAGATGACAAAACATCTTATATGGTCAGATAATTGTATGGGGCAGTTCAAGAATGCTTGAATGTTTTGTTGGTTAAGTAGGGTTCACAAGGAGAATAATGTCCAACATATGTGAAATTTTTTTGAAGATGGACATGGTAAAGGAGAATATGATGGAGCTGGTGTGTGTGTAAAAAGAATTCTTGCTAGACAACAATTGAAATTTGAGGATGCAGTAAAATTTAAAGATGCATGTGGGATTGTAGATTGGTACAATACAAGATTATGTACACCTAAATCAAGCGAGTACTCTATAGTTCATCGATTCTTTTGGTTGGTTGGAGAAGAAAACATTCTACCTAGACTTGATTGCTAGACAATTAGTGGATCTACTAAATGGCATTCATTTAGGAGTTTGAATGCAAGTACATGGACTATCTAGACAAGGGAGCTTGCATATTTTTGTCAGTTTTGTATTTCAGGAGATTGGGAAGCATGTGAGAATACAGAATGGGTTGAAGAGTGGAAGCAAAGACCGTTGACACCTACACAAGCACACAATCAATATGAAACAACAATTGAAGACAATGATCAAGTGTTTGCATCAGACGATTATGACCGTGTTTTAGACCTTGTACAAGAAGGTAATTTAATTCAAATTATTTCATTTTATTTCACTTCATTACTAATTTGTAGTGTTTTTATTTATGTATATGTGTACATATGAATGCATGTATGTTGATTGGTCAAATTTTATGGACATGTACAAGTTATTGAATCAAAATTTATTTGTAGGACATGTGTATGCTGTTGTTGCACCTAAAGAGAATGAAGAGGAAATAGAATATTGGTTGGCTTGTTGTGTGGAGACTAAACATAAGTTAACAGCACCTTGAATATCCAACAGGTTTGGTGATCCTCTTAAGACATCCCCTTAAGAAAATTTTGATAACAAGTCTTTGATCCCCTTAAGCAAATTTTAAGAACTTCTTTGATCCCCTTAAGCAAATTTTAAGAATTTCTTTGATGATGGCTATCATTATCCAATAGGTTTGGTGGTGGTTGTTGGCACTTGGCTACGGAAATACCTAATAAGGAAGAATGGTTTGCCTACATTCGAAGATTATGAAACACATAAGAAGATTATACACTACTCGCATTTGGTGTTGGCAACAAATATAAAACTGGAGAGGTATCATGGAAAACCTACAAATAAAGAGCTATGGACAATTTCTATGGAAGACTATGAGACAATCATCGATGCGTTGGAAAAAAGAGAGGATGGAGATGGTACAATAGAATAAGTAAATATAGGTAAATATAGTTAAATAGTTTTATATTGTTCTTTTAAATACATTAAATACATGTTTTGATATTTGTCAAGTGTGTTATTAGTTGAAATTGATTTAAATTGTCCTTTTATATCGTTAGGCCATCATCACAAATTCATCACATACTTTGAAACCTATATCTACACATGTGTGAGGCACTTGTAAATACAGGTACAAGTTGTGTATATCTAGATAGTTTTATATAAATTAAAATACATGTTTTGATGATATATTGATAAATTTCTTGTATTATTTTTATATCAAGTGGCGTGAAGACATGCTACATTCGCCACAAGTTTTGAATTTTCTTGAGATGGCATAACCACATTTTGTAAACATTATTTTGAGTTGGCATATATGTACATACACAATTACATTATTACACATTTTGTACACAAATTTGTATACACATGTGTATGTACACAATTATACTCTACACTTTTATATATCAAAATTATTATTCTATATATTTTATTTGTTAAATACGCATTTTTTTCTACTTTGAATTTACTTTAAATTTGATTTTATTATATTGTTAAATTTGGTTGCCTTGGGCAACTTCACCAAATTTTGAAAACTTAAGACGTCCCCTTAAGACATCATATTAGGACCCCTTAAGATATCTAAAACTAGCATCTTTGTAGGTTATTTAGATAGTGTGATAGGTGGAGTAGGTGATAACCTTTCACACTATCTGAATAACCTACAAAGATGCTAGTTTTAAGAAACTTCACCAAATTTTGAGAACTTAAGACATCCCCTTAAGACATCATATTAGGACCCCTTAAGACATCCCATTACGACATAAATTAATCACCAATTTGAAGTTGTTAATGGACCACAATATCCTACACAGTTATGTTACTTCTATGCTTCAATAACCATATATCTCTATCTTTATTCTCCACAAACTAGTATTAGAGTCCTTTCTCAATCCAACCATTACACTATCATCTTCATTCTATCCTTAAAATTTCTTCTTTATTTTACATTCTCAATAATGAAGATGAACTAGTACTTAGCATTATAGTCATTGTTTCCCTAACAACTACCCTTGTTTGGAAAATTAGTTATCTTGGATGCCAATGATCATCCATGTGACCACCAAGAAACTATTTTATATAATAGATTTCTCCCACATCCCATGTAGACAAACTAAACAACCACCATCCAAATCATAACAACTTGCTAGGAGGAAAGGATAATTAGTTCCAAAATGGAAAATAAACATAATGTTAGATGAATAGATTAGATTAGTAATTTTCAATACATAGATACAACTCCATGCCTTAATGTTTTCTCTTTGGAATTTGAAATTTCTCCCTTCTAGATTCTAGTTAATGGTTCATTGCGTGGATGTTTTAGAGCTATCATGGGTTTGCATCAACGAGACCCAATCTTGCTTTATCTAAAACTATGGAAATGTATGGTGGAGATGTAAGATTAGTTTGGAATTTTCCTTTTAGCTAGTCATGTGAGTTTTTGAATTTATTTATTTGTGAGTGAGACATGATTTAAGATTTGATTTATTTTATTAGTGGAGATTAGACTAATTAATCAAATAGTAAGATTATTCAATTAATTAGTGGGGAAGGTGTAGGAAATTATGTCATGCCCACATCTCCCATTCAGACACAACACACAAACATGCCCACATTTGCTATGTGGTCATGACACGAACTGCGAAAAAATTTTCTTCGTACCCTTAAGAACCACCTCGCACACACTTGCGTGCTCGGTGGCATTATGCCTGAGGTATAAACATGACATCACATTCCAAGAGGTGAAGGCTTTCAAGGGGTGTGTGACATGAAGTGTGTCACTCTTAGGGTTAGACTGTTTAAGTCTGAACCCTAGTTTCCTAAGTGAGGTGAAAATCAACATTTAACCCTAGCTTGACTCAAATCAAAAAATGATTAGTCATGATGACAAGGTGACGCGTGAATAAGTTGGGATGGTAGGTTTAAATTCAATACCACAATGCATGAACAAACCCTAAAAGACCATCTAGCGAAAATCCAGCAGCATATCACATTTTTTCGTTATATGCAGAACAAAATTTTTAAAAGATTCACCAATAAGAAAAAAATAGATTAAATTACAATAATTTATTTAAATCACATGCGTCAAGTCGTTGATTAAATTCGGTCGAGAAATCGATTTCGTCACTAAAAGTAGTTTGGTATTCATAATTTTGAGGTAAGTGGTTCAACTCCGTTTCAAACTTTCATACCATGTTTTCAAAAATAAGCAAATACAAATTCACCCTTATTAATATAGTTGTTGTTGTGAAACGCTGAGGGGATATTATAATCCCCCTACTTAAATTTTGTTCTAAAAGGCTACCTCTCTTTTTTTTTTATCGGGTGATAGTTAAAACATACAGAAATATGCTTTTATATTATAACAATGATTGTGCCATTCAAGTATATTTATGATATAAATGAAATTACCTATTTGTTAATTACATTATATATATATATATATATATATATATATATATATATATATATATAACCAGTTTAAATATCCCCATTTGATCTAATAATACAAAAATATATAACGAATATAAGATCCACTTGTTTTAATATTATATATATATATTTCATTAGTTTGGATATTATATAAATATATCTCTATATATATATTTATATATTATTTAAACCATAAGTTTTAACATGATATAATAAGTCTCTCCTAATGAGAGATATTAATTAAATTAAGGGATAAAAATGCATCCCTATCTAAAAAAAAAAGTTTAAAAACATGCTAATTTCTAAATCATATCTAACCCTAACACATTTAAAATTAATTTCAAAACACAAGTTGCCCTAATAGCTTCTATTGCCCTAAACTCTTTATTCTTTTTGTTTTGTCTTCTTTGTTGCAGGCCAGGGTTTGGGGCAGCCATGGATGGTACCCACGGAGGTTGCTCAATGGAGTTTCATTCTTTTTTTTTAATTTGTTCTGTGTGTGTTCTTGGAATCTCACATGATTTACTTTTTTCTTGTGTCTAATTTTTTGTTTGAGTAGGGACAGGGTTCAAAGTTGGGAGAACCGACAGCGGTGGCAGATGTGCAGAGGCGGAGATGGTGGTGGTGGTAGCTAGGAAAATGGGAGAGGGGGTAGCGAGTTGAGAGGGGGCCGCACGGTAGGAAGGCCATGAGAGAGAGAGAGAGGGGTCTGTGGCAAAGTGGAGGTAGTGATGGAAGGCGGAGGGTGCGGGAGGTCACGAGGGACAGCAAGCCGTAGGTGACGGCTTTTAAGTGCATGGGGTGTGGGGGAGGTGGAGCCTCCACCCACACCCCCTTATGACTGTAACCCTCTTGTCGGACTGTGGCGCTGCCACAGTCTGACCCCTCCTCCTTTTTTTTAACTCTTTTTTTTTTAATATTTTTTTTTGTTTTTTATTTTATTTTTTATATATAATATAAATGAAATATAAATTAGGCTTCTCTATTATGTGGAATAATTATATATTACATGTATATCTCATATATATACACACACACACACACATACTAGCACATATAAAAATATTTTTAGTAATTTAGATTTGTATATATAATGAAATATATATATACATTTCCATCACCCATAAATTTTTTTTGAACAGAATATACATTTAACCAATACCTATATTCATTTTAATGTGTATATACATGTTTTACTACACACAGAAAATGTATTAGAAAATTTCTACAACAACACAATGAATTTTACAACATGCAAACTTACCAATTGTAACACAAACAGATCAAAGCACATCATTTAAATGGATAAATGACAGAAATGTAAGTTCCATTATATAAGTACTTTTGAAATGATTTAAGCTTAATTCAACTACATTCTCACATATTCCTCATCTGAAAGAATGAGATAGAAATTGGAAACAACCTCATACATATTTTCTTTTCTGAAAGACAAGTTCAGAAATACATATAGCAATTGTTTGGGCAATTTTATTTAAACAGCAAATACATCTTTTTTCCTCTATTTTCTGCAACACACTAATAAAGACTTTAATTGCTCAAATCAGATACTATTTAAACTTTCTTTCCTTCAACTAAAACCAAATCTGATCAACCTCCTTCTAACACATACAAGTTTTCTTTGAAAGCTAAATGACAACAAGATATAATCATATATCTCATACAAATCTCACTTTCATATGTGCAAATAAACATATATAGCAATTTATACATTTTTTTTTCTTCTTCCTCTTTTTTTTTTCTAGTAACATCAAATGTTTCTAACTTTCTCTACATTCACAACTAGGTCTAAATTAGCAGAGCACAGCATTGCATACACTATCTGAATGTTTATACTCCAAAAGCTAACACAGCCATCTCTATGGCAACTTCTTAGCAACATTTACAACATTTTGCAAGGCAAGAAGAACACATGGACCAAGACTAATTCAACCACTTCAATACTACATGGGGAACCATTTGAACACCATAATGAGCTTCCAAACAACTCCACCTCTTCACATAACAACCTGCAACTAAACTCAACAATGAAACAACCAAGAAAACAACCACTGAGAAAGGAAAACTCTCCTCCTTACCGTAGACCCGCAAGTGGGTGATCCCTGAGCTAGGGAGGTAGGGAATTCACACAGGGTTCCATTCCATAGCAAATCAAACACTAACACAAGCAACCCATAGGCTTAACACATTACATCAACTCATAAAAATGAGTTTGGTGAGGGTAGGGAATAGACCTCTCAACTTAAAGGGGCTCTCAATGATAAAGAAGATCTCAACACATGGCCTTAAGCCAAAATCCCTGAACACCACAATCCCTAAGAATCTCACACCAATTTGCTTGGCACCCTTGCCATATAGATAACTCCTCAAAAGATAATAGGCCCTCAAGGCATAAACACATAAACATAAACTGTGGGAGAGCCCCCAAGGATTGTTCCTCTCCCCTACCCATATAGGTTGAGCATTTCCTCCATTAGAGGTGCTCTCACCATGACACCCAACCCAACATCAAATGCAAAAAGGAAGCATCACAATGCAACAAACTTACAATCAAAATTCAAACATGGGACATCATATAGCAAAACAAGAAACAAGATAAGAGGCCTACCTTCAAGACCTTGGCAATGGAAGTGGAATTGGTGAAGAGCTCCAAGCCTTCCCAAGCTTTCCAACCTTTTAGATTTTCTCCAGCCTTCTCTAATTCCTCCAAACTAGTAAGGAAATCTAAATTTGCAAGAAGTCTCTAAAAATGCAAGCAAAAAGAATAGAATGGAAGAACCCCCACTCCTCTACAAGAGGAGATATTAAGGCCATCCACTTGGCCTTGAGGGAATGAGAAGATGACATTTGTCACCATCTCTCCCCTCCTCTTAAGCCACTTGTAAGAGTGAGAAGGTAAGAGGATGACAAATGTCCTCCTCTCCCTCCACCTCCATCTCCACCTCATCCACTTGTGCTTCCACACAAGTGGGAGGGGGACAAGTGGTGAGTTGGATTCCCACTCAAACCTCAAGAAGACAATGGCCTTGAGTGGAGCTCGCACTCACTTGGGAGTTTGGGAGGACTCTTGAAGACCTCCCTAGTCTTCCTTGGGAATGCTTCCCAAAACATAGGGATGGGAGATGGGTTCTTCCCAAGGCAAGGCCCATCCCCATCCTCCTTCTTCCCAAATTCGTCACTTTGACTCAACCATGGTTTAGGGTGATCTAGGGTGAGTCAAAGCTAGGGTTAGGTGGTCCAGGTTGACCCTAGACTCATGGTTGACCACCTAGGGTAACTTTTGGGACCCTAGGGGTCATGAAAGGGGTCAAAAATCCACATATATATATGGCCCAAATAAAATAATGAAAATGCCAATTGGCATAAATCAATCAAAATTTTACAACACTTAACATTAATCAAAATAAGAAAGAGAGGGGGCACTAAGGCTTAAAAAAAATAATTAAAATTTAAACCAAGAACAATAAATCATCATGCAATTTCACACGTGATCCTTATCCCTTTTCGGAACGGATCAGCTTAACCAGGAATAACATGGTGTGAATCCTACCTCTGATTTCCCCTAGCTAGGGAAAGTAAAACTTGCACATCTCGATCAAGTGTCAGTTCTGTCATGAAAATGATAGCCAAAGCAACTAAAATTAACTTCACGCAGTTGAAATAAACATCAATACATAACTACAATTCAAACTGCATTATCAAATCATATGTCAATTAATCCATACATAAACAACTAGAATCTCATAGCAAAATAACATCTAATATATATGTCCCATACGTCAAACCACAACATATCATCCAATATGACCGAATCAAATCACATATATCAAATCAGTGAGATACATCATCAAGTCTGCATAATGAAACATAATCACTACTGGATAGCACAATGATCAAAATATGGGAGGTAAAATAGTCAGCCTCACATCCTCCCCCCCTAAGACTGAACTTCTCCTGGAAGTCGTCAAAAAGGTGAGGATAGAGTGCCCTCAAACTAGCTGCATCCTCCCAAGTCGCCGTGACCTCATCATATCGATCCCACTGGACCCTAACCTGGTCCAGCTCTCGACCTTGAAGGCCCAACGTCTGATGAGCCAATATGTGAATTGGCTCCAGCACCAACTGCCCGCTTGCCTCTACCTGTAAAGCACTCCAATCCAGAACGTGAGATACATCAGATATATACCGTCTCAAAATAGAAACATGGAAAACATCGTGGATACGTGACAAGCTAGGTGGCAATGCTAGACGATAGGCAACTGGTCCTATCCGCTCCAAAATCTCAAAGGGACCTACGAACTGTGGTGCGAGCTTAGAGCCCTTTCCATAACGGATTGGACTCTTGTGTGGCCGCACTCTAAGGAATACCCTGTCTCCCATTGAGAAGCTCCGATCCATCTTCCTAGCATCAGTATACTTCTTTTGCCTATCCTGTTCCTCCTACAACCTCTGTCTGATCAGTGTGACCTGCTGCTCCATATCCTGTACTAGCTCTGGACCAATGGCGACTCTGTCCTCAATCCGGTCCCAACTCAATGGTGTCCTGCATGGTCTGCCGTATAAAGCTTGAAAGGGAGGCATACCTAACAAGCTGTGGTACCCATTATTGTAGGCAAACTCAACTAGATAAAGATACTCCTCCCATCTAGACTGATGGTCCATAACATACATCCAAAGCATGTCCTCCAATACCTGATTCACCCGCTCTGTCTGTCCATCTGTCTCAGGATGATAAGCAGAGCTAAAATTGAGCTGTGTGCCCAATGCCTGCTATAAGGCTCTCCAGAATGCCGAAGTGAACACTGGATCTCTGTCTGAGATGATGCGATGGGGTACCCCATGTAGTCTCACAACGTCATCCAAGCATACCCTCGCCACAGCTGGTGCATTATACGTCGTGCGCATAGGAGAAAAATGAGCCACCTTGGTCAACTTGTCAACTATCACCATGATGGCATCATGGCGACACAAAGACATAGGAAGACCAACAATAAAATCCTTGGAAATGGTGTCCCATTTCCACTCAGATATATCATGTGGGTATAGGAGACCCGCTGGATGCTGATGCTCGACCTTGACCCTCTGGCACTCAAGGCAACGAGCAACAAACTCTGCTATATCTCGTCTCATACCTACCCAATAGAATAGCTGTCGAAGATCGGCATGCATCTTCTTCACCCCCGGATGTGCCGCATATGGTTCTCTATGAGCCTCTACTAGCACCACAGTATGCAGGTCACCTGCGCGGGGTACATAGATGTGCCGTCGATGATGAAGTAAACCATCTGTGTCAAGTGTATACCCTGCAAACTTGCCCACCAGGGCCCTCTGTGAATTGATCTCTTGCTGCACCTCTAGATACCATCCATCCTCTGGCAGATGCTGTAAAATGTGATCCCTCAAGTCCACTCGCAAAGTCAAGGTCAAGAGCTCGTGGTGCCTCTGACTCAATGCGTTGGCAACCACGTTCTCCTTCCCTTTGATGTAGTGGACATCAAAATCATACTCGCAGAGGAACTCCATCCAACGCCACTGATGGGCGTTCAGATTCAGCTATGTAAAGATATACTAGAGGTTGTGATGATTAGAATGGAGCTCAAAGTGATGGCCCAACAAGAAATGTCTCCAACGGACTAGAGCATGAACTATTGCTGCTAACTCCAAATCATGCATGGGGTAGTTCAGCTCATGGGTCTTGAGCTTTCGCGACTCATACGTGATCACTCTACCACGCTGCATAAGTACAGCTCCTAATCTCTCAAGTGATGCATCCATGCAAACCATGAAATCTTCTACAGGATCAGGAACTGCCAAAATAAGAGCGCTGGTGAGACGCTCCTTGAGGACCCCGAAGGCCCTCTCACACTACTCAGTCCAAAGAAAGCTCTTCCCTTTCTGCTGAAGGGAAGTGATGGGGTGCGTAATCTGAGAAAAGCCCTCAACAAAATGACGGTAATAACCAGCCAACCCCATGAAACTCCTGACCTCCATCACACTAGTGGGTGCTGGACAATCCCTGATAGCTTTGATCTTCGATGGATCTACTGAGATTCCACCACCGGAAAGGATATGCCCCAGATACTGAACCTCTATCCTAAAAAATGCACACTTCACCAAATTCCCATAAAGTTTCTACTCTCGCAAACACTGTAGAACCTGACGAAGGTGCTCCTCATGCTCCTCCTCGGTCCGTGAGTATATCAAAATGTCATCGAAGAAAATGATCACGAACCGATCTAGATAGGTATGGAACACCCCGTTCATGAGACTCACAAACACTGCAGGGGCATTCATCAAGCCGAAGGGAACCACTGTGAACTCATAGTGCCCATAACGAGTCCAGAAGGCGGTCTTATGGATATCTGCCTCTGCGATGCATAACTGATGATACCCAGACTTCAGGTCTATCTTAGAGAACACCTTGGCTCCCTGCATCTGGTCGAAAAGATCATCAATCTTGGGCAGAGGATAACGGTTCTTCATCGTCGCCTTATTCAACTGCCTGTAGTCCATACACAAATGAAGAGACCCATCCTTCTTCTTCTTCATGAAGATGACAAGAGTGCCCCAAGGTGAAACGCTCAGTCGGATGTGCCCCTTCTCTAGCAAGTCCTCCAACTGTAGCTTGAGCTCAGTAAGCTCATGTGTGGTCATCCTGTAGGGTGCATGAGACACTGGCTCGGCACCCAGCACTAAGTCTATGTGAAAGTCTACCTCACATCGGGGAGGCATTCTCGGTAGCTCTGCTAGGAAAACATCGGCAAACTCTCTAAGGATGGGATGATCATCCAAAGATGCCTCTGGCCCGTCATCTAATCTATCGCTCACTGTGATGGTGAACAACTGACATCCCTTCTGCATGCAATGCTTAAGCTACTGAGCGGATATCATACACACTACGGTGGGCTTCATTATGCCCACAATCTCAACTGATGTGCCATGATCGTCTAAACAGTTGATCGCCTTTCGACGACAATCTAGCTTGGCTCGGTGAGCCGCAAGCCAATCCATACCCAACACCACATCATAGGATCCTAGTGTCATGACTCTAAGGTCACATACTGTAGTGAAGGATCCCAAAGTAATCTCACAATCGTGGACTAAGGTATCTAGTGTCAGTTTGGCTCCTGAAGCTAACTGAACTACCCACCTATCACCCTACCTAGAGGCCACCAACCTGCAACACTCCACTAACGATGGAGATATAAATGAATCAGTAGCACTAGAGTCAAAGAGAATAGAAATGGGTTTACCCCCAATCATACCTGACATCTCAATCACTGACGCCTGAAAATCTACCTGGCGGTTATCAACCGCTACAAACATACGGTGGGATCTACCCACATCACCCACTGTCTGCGCTGAACCTTCTGCATGAGGCTATCCCCCTGCTGTATAACCCTGTGGACATTCCCTAGCTAGGTGTCCTGCTTCACCACAAACATAACAGGGGCCCCTAACCTGTACCTATACAGTCTGGGTCCTACCCGTCTGCTGCTGTCCTGATCTACCGGTAGACCCCTGTGAACCCCTATAAGACTGCTGTGACCTCACGAGTCCCGTAGGTGGTCCCTGCTATCTTTGATCTCTGCACGGGCCCTGCTGCTACCAACCCCTATTATGTCCCCCCTATGACCCCTGCTATGTCCTAGCTCTCTGCTGCTACTGTGGCTGCTGCTACTATGAGGGTCTAGGAGGTAAAGATGCTAAACTAAATCCTCCTCTGTGGGGTGGCTGCGATGGTCTACGAAAACTCTGCTGATGCTGTTGCTGTCCTCGATCCTGAAACTGAGGGTGAGAACTCTGCCCTCATCCCTGAATCTCCTCAACAATGTATGCCTTCTTGGCAGCATCACTCAAAGTCTGGGGGTCTGCCATCCGAACAGGCCCTGCTATACTGTGATTAAGCCCTCTGATAAATTTGTGCACTAGGAGTTTCTCGTCATGGAGATACTCCGCATATCTAGATAGCTTTGTAAACCTAGCCTCATACTGAGCCACTGTAAGTCCTCTCTACTGGAGGTCATGGAACTCATCTAGACGACGCTGCCTGTAGTGGTCTAATAAATAGCGCACATTAAAGCACTCAATGAAGGTCTCCAATGTGAGGGTGTCCAAAGATAGGTGGTGCTTGCACTCCTTAGTGCACCACCAGGTAGCTACTGCGTCTCGCAACACGTGAACTGCCATATGGGCATTCGTGTTGCCCTCGTAAGGATGCAACGTGAAGCACCTGTCTAAACTGATCAGCCAGGCCTCTGCCTCAGCTCCCTCAGTGGTCTCGATGAATGTAGGAGGGTTCAACCTCAATATGTCCCTGATGGGATCTCCTCTATCTTTGTGCCCCCAGATAGTCTCATCTGCACGATACTCATAAGGCCTGTGACCCAAGTGCTCTACACGCACTATCTCGTCCTGTCTAGCCTGATGTGGGGGGCTCCTGCTACGGGCCCTGTTGGATGAACCAACCTCCTCTATCTCTAGTAGCTCGACGTAAGGCTCCTCACGTGGTGCCCCTCGTGGCTCTACATGGGGCTCCTCTCGCGGATCCTCGCGGGGCTCAACATGTGGCTCTGCTACTGCCGGTGGGAGCCTATCTAGAATTGCTTGTAAGGCCTGTAATATATGCGGTCCCATATCTGGTGGGGCTGGTGGTGCCTGAGGAACTGCCTGTGGCTGAAGGAGTGGCTGAACTTGTGGATCTGGCTGTACCGGTGGATCTAGCTGTACCGGTGGATCTAGCTGACTCGGTCCCGCAGCTGATGAATCAGTGCATACCTCTATGGGTGGAGTGCGGTGGGTCTGCACTTGCCGTACTCATCTGGGAGGCATCGTACAAAATGAGGTAGCCACAAGTCAAATCGTAGTTGTGGAAATAGTAATGTGCCTAAAACAAGCCCAGTGTTTTTTTAAAAACCTGGCTCTGATACCAAATGTCATGCCCGCATCTCCCATGCGGACACAACACACAAACACGCGTGTCATGCCCACATTTGCCATGTGGTCATGACACGAACTGCGAAAAAATTTTCTCGGTACCCTTAAGAACCACCTCGCACGCACTTGCGTGCTCGGTGGCATTACGCCTGAGGCGTAAACATGACATCACATTCGAAGAGGCGAAGGCTTTCAAGGGGTGTGTGACACGAAGTGTGTCACTCTTAGGGTTAGACTATTTAAGTCTGAACCCTAGTTTCCTAAGTGAGGTGAAAATCAACATTCAACCCTAGCTTGACTCAAATCGAAAAATGATTAGTCATGATGACAAGGTGACGCATGAATAAGTTGGGATGGTAGGCTTAAATTCAATACCACAATGCATGAACAAACCCTAAAAGACCATCTAGCAAAAATTTGGTAGCATATCGTGTTTTTTCGTTATACGCAGAACAAAAATTTTAAAAGATTCACCAATAAGAAAAAAAACAGATTAAATTACAATAATTTATTTAAATCACATGCGTCAAGTCATTGATTAAATTCGGTCAAGAAATCGAGTTCGTTGCTAAAAGTAGTTTGGTATTCATAATTTTGAGGTAAGTGGTTCAACTCCGTTTCAAAATTTCATACCACGTTTTTGAAAATAAGTAAATACAAATTCACCCTTATTAATATAGTTGTTGTTGTGAAACGTTGAGGGGATATTATAATCCCCCTGCTTAAATTTTGTTCTAAAAGGCTACCTCTCTTTTTTTTTATCGGGTGATAGTTAAAACATACAGAAATATGCTTTTATATTATAACAATGATTGTGCCATTCAAGTATATTTATGATATAAATGAAATTACCTATTTGTTAATTACATTATATATATATTTATAACCAGTTTAAATATCCCCATTTGATCTAATAATACAAAAATATATAACGAAAATAAGATCCACTTGTTTTAATATTATATATATATATTTCATTAGTTTGGATATTATATAAATATATCTCTATATATATTTATATATTATTTAAACCATAAGTTTTAACATGATATAATAAGTCTCTCCTAATGAGAGATATTAATTAAATTAAGGGATAAAAATGCATCCCTATCTTAAAAAAAAGAAGTTTAAAAACATGCTAATTTCTAAATCATATCTAACCCTAACACATTTAAAATTAATTTCAAAACACAAGTTGCCCTAATAGCTTCTATTGCCCTAAACTCTTTATTCTTTTTTTTTTGTCTTCTTTGTTGTAGGCCAGGGTTTGGGGCAGCCATGGATGGTACCCACGGAGGTTGCTCAATGGAGTTTCATTCTTTTTTTTTTATTTGTTCTGTGTGTGTTCTTGGAATCTCACATGATTTACTTTTTTCTTGTGTCTGATTTTTTGTTTGAGTAGGGACAGGGTTCAAAGCTGGGAGAACTGACGGCGATGGCAGATGTGCAGAGGCAGAGATGGTGGTGGTGGTGGCTGGGAAAATGGGAGAGGGGGCAGTGAGTTGAGAGGGGGCCGCAGGGTAGGAAGGCCGTGAGAGAGAGAGAGAGAGGGGTCCGCGGCACAGCGGAGGTAGCGACGGAAGGCGGAGGGTGCGGGAGGTCGCGAGGGACAGCAAGCCGTAGGTGACAGCTATTAAGTGCATGGGGTGTGGGGGAGGCGGAGCCTCCACCCACACCCGTGGGTGTGGGTGGAGGCTCCGCCTCCCCCACACCCCCTTATGACTATAACCCTCCTGTCGGACTGTGGCGCTGCCACAGTCCGACCCCTCCTTTTTTTTTAACTCTTTTTTTTAATGTATTTTTTTTGTTTTTTTTTATATAATATAAATGAAATATAAATTAGGCTTCTCTATTATGTGGTATATTTATGTATTACATGTATATCTCATATATATATATACACACACACATACCAGCACATAAAAATATTTTTAGTAATTTAGATTTGTATATATAATGAAATATATATATACATTTCCATCACCCATACATTTTTTTTGAACAGAATATACATTTAACCAATACCTATATTCATTTTAATGTGTATATACATGTTTTACTACACAGAAAATGTATTAGAAATTTTCTACAACACAATGAATTTTACAACATGCAAACTTACCAATTGTAACACAAACAGATCAAAGCACATCATTTAAATGGATAAACAGCAGAAATGTAAGTTGCATTATATAAGTACTTTTGAAATGATTTAAGCTTAATTCAACTACATTCTCACATATTCCTCATCTAAAAGAATGAGATAGAAATTGGAAACAACCTCATACATATTTTCTTTTCTGAAAGACAAGTTCAGAAATACATATAACAATTGTTTGGGCAATTTTATTTAAACAGCAAATACATCTTTTTTCCTCTATTTTCTGCAACACACTAATAAAGACTTTAATTGCTCAAATCAGATACTATTTAAACTTTCTTTCCTTCAACTAAAACCAAATCTGATCAACCTCCTTCTAACACATACAAGTTTTCTTTGAAAGCTAAATGACAGCAAGATATAATCATATATCTCATACAAATCTCACTTTCATATGTGCAAATAAACATATACAGCAATTTATACATTTTTTTTTCTTCTTCCTCTTTTTTTTTTCTAGTAACATCAAATGTTTCTAACTTTCTCTATATTCACAACTAGGTCTAAATCAGTAGAGCACAGCATTGCATACACTATCTGAATGTTTATACTCCAAAAGCTAACACAACCATCTCTATGGCAACTTCTTAACAACATTTACAACATTTTGCAAGGCAAGAAGAACACATGGACCGAGACTAATTCAGCCACTTCAATACTACATGGGGAACCATTTGAACACCATAATGAGCTTCCAAACAACTCCACCTCTTCACATAACAACCTGCAACTAAACTCAGCAATGAAACAACCAAGAAAACAACCATTGAGAAAGGAAAGCTCTCCTCCCTAACGTAGACCCGCAAGTGGGTCACCCCCGAGCTAGGGAGGTAGGGAATTCACACAGGGTTCCATTCCACATCAAATCAAACACTAACACAAGCAACCCATAGGCTTAACACATTACATCAACTCATAAAAATGAGTTTGGTGAGGGTAGGGAATAGACCTCTCAACTTAAAGGGGCTCCCAATGATAAAGAAGATCTCAACACATGGCCTCAAGCCAAAATCCCTGAACACCACAATCCCCAAGAATCTCACACCAATTTGCTTGGCACTCTTGCCATAAAGATAACTCCTCCTCGAAAGATAATAGGCCCTCAAGGCATAAACACATAAACATAAACTGTGGGAGAGCCCCCAAGGATTGTTCCTCTCCCCTACCCATACAGGTTGAGCATTTCCTCCATTGGAGGTGCTCTCACCATGACACCCAACCCAACATCAAATGCAAAAAGGAAGCATCACAATGCAACAAACTTACAATCAAAATTCAAACATGGGACATCATATAGCAAAGCAAGAAACAAGATAAGAGGCCTACTTTCAAGACCTTGGCAATGGAAGTGGAATTGGTGAAGAGCTCCAAGCCTTCCCAAGCTTTCCAACCTTTCAGATTTTCTCCAACCTTCTCTAATTCCTCCAAACTAGTAAGGAAATCTAAATTTGCAAGAAGTCTCTAAAAATGCAAGAAAAAGGAATAGAATGGAAGAACCCCCAGTCCTCTACAAGAGGAGCTATTATAGGCCATCCACTTGGCCTTGAGGGAATGAGAAGGTGACATTTGTCACCATCTCTTCCCTCCTCCTAAGCCACTTGTAAGAGTGAGAAGGTAAGAGGATGACAAATGTCCTCCTCTCCCTCCACCTCCATCTCCACCTCATCCACTTGTGCTTCCACACAAGTGGGAGGGGGACAAGTGGTGAGTTGGATTCCCACTCAAACCTCAAGAAGACAATGGCCTTGAGTAGAGCTCCCACTCACTTGGGAGTTTGGCAGGACTCTTGAAGACCTCCCTAGTCCTACTTGGGAATGCTTCCCAAAACATAGGGATGGGAGATGGGTTCTTCCCAAGGCAAGGCCCATCCCCATCCTCCTTCCCAAATTCGTCACTTTGACTCAACCATGGTTTAGGGTGACCTAGGGTGAGTCAAAGCTAGGATTAGGTGGTCCAAGTTGACCCTAGACTCATGGTTGACCACCTAGGGTAACTTTTGGGACCCTAGGGGTCATGAAGGGGGTCAAAACTCCACATATATATGGCCCAAATAAAATAATGAAAATGCCAATTGGCATAAATCAATCAAAATTTTACAACACTTAACATTAATCAAAATAAGAAAGAGAGGGGGTACTAAGGCTTAAAAAAAATAATTAAAATTTAAACCAAGCACAATAAATCATCCTGCAATTTCACACGTGATCCTTATCCCTCTTGGGAACGGATCGACTTAACCAGGAATAACATGGTGTGAATCCTACCTCTGATTTCCCATGGCTAGGGAAAGTAAAACCTGCACATCTCGATCAAGTGTCAGTTCTGTCATGAAAATGATAGCTGAAGCAACTAAAATTAACTTCACGCAATCAAAATAAACATCAATACATAACTACAATTCAAACTGCATTATCAAATCATATGTCAATTAATCCATACATAAACAAGTAGAATCTCATAGCAAAATAACATCTAATATATATGTCCCATAGGTCGAACCACAACATATCATCCAATATGACCGAATCAAATCACATATATCAAATCAGTGAGATACAACATCAAGTCTGCATAATGAAACATAATCACTACTGGATAGCACAATGATCAAAATATGGGAGGTAAAATAGTCGGCCTCACAAATTAGTTTAATTAAATAAATATGATTTATTTAATTAATTTGATGATGGAAGGCATGTAAAAGGCTAGCTAATCCTAATTAATTAAATAAATATAGTGTATCTAATTAAAGTATGCAAATGTGAGGTAGATTAAAGTATATAAATACCATGGATCTAAAAATATGTATACAAATGTCCTATCTATCAAAGTACATGAACTACTCAAAATACATCATAATGTGGGTGAATCCTATCTCCTTGCTAAGTGACCCTCAAAGTGACAACTATTGTGCTAAGAATGATGAATGGATCCCTACAAAAATATACACATACATTAGAACATGAGCATTGTAATAAAATTAGAACACATAGTTAATCTAATGTAACAATATACATAAATTCTCACTTGATCACTAACATGATGTCAATCATGCATGTATATGTTCCCTAAGCTCAGACTAAGAATATCTAGTGTTAACCTAGGCTATGTGTGGAAAAAATAAATTTAAATTAACTTCTAGACATCCACAATTTTGTGTAAAGGGTAAATTTTACTATATATGTAAGCTTAATTATAAATTATTATTATGTACTTGCAAAATGATCTTTATGTCAATCCAAATCACCATATTTTGGTATATATGTGTTAATAACATCACAAATAGAAGTCTCCACTACTGACTCTAATCTCAAATCCAACACTTGGGCCATTAATAATGACCTCAATGGGCTATGAATGTGAGAGGGAATGGAACTTGAAGACAAAATCTATGTTAAATTGAGGCCTTATCCACCAAATGCTGAGGATATTTCAATCTTTGTAGATTGGGTGTGCATTGATTAGGTGATATATAGGATCTCTCTATGTTAGCAATGATATGATTAACATATGTCACTACATCTAAGAGAGGGACTCAAAACTACATGGATATCACCTAATATACCTTCATCAAGTCTAATAATATACATCATATAGAATGATGTAATTGATTAGTATTGGTGATATGATCAGGCTCCTCCTAAGGTGTCCTCTTAAGGCAGGAAAGATAAAAATATAATATGGATTGTGTTGCAATGAAGATGCTCGATGTGATGTAGAGGAGTTGTGTGGATGCCTCAACAAGTACTCACCTACCTCCTTTGAAGATATGGCCTAAGCCTAAATAGAAACCTTAAGAAGGTCCTCAATTGCTTTCCTTTGGTAAGTATTAGTGTACACATTGCATTTGGCTTCATTTGGAAGCCTCATTTTATGCACATGGCATAAGACACCTCAGTTGGGTGTGTGGCAGTTAGGAAGAGTCCTTCAAACTCTTTCACTCCACTTAGCTTGCCACATCTACTTGAGATCTCCTTAAGTTATGGGATTGACTCCCATTAACTCAAGGTTACTCAAGGCTATATGTACTTGTCATATTGACTTCCAATTTACTTCAATTTGATACTTGCATTCTATTCAGTTGATCTTGTGAATTCTCATATGGTATCAGAGCCACTGGAGAAATTTTCAAGCCATAAGACAACAACAGGAGGATCATATCGACCATCAAGTCATCATTCACAGTGATCTGGTGTCTGTTGAATCAATGTGAAGTGTGTGATGGAGCATTTGTGTTGAAGCAAGAAGGGTGCTTTTTTTCTTCTTGATCGGGCTCTATTGTGTTAATCTTAGTTTCAAAGCCCATTTTGGGCATCTTCAACACGAATTAGTCTTTGTAGGCCCTTGGAAGCCTCTCGGCCCTCACCAGTTCTGTACTCTGTGTCTTGGCACGGGAGAGTCCCATTAGAGATAACAGAGAGCAACAACGGTATGAAGGAAAGGTTTGATGTCTATGGAAAAGCTTCCGTGAG
Organism: Cunninghamia lanceolata; assembly: GCA_027924645.1. NCBI lineage: Eukaryota > Viridiplantae > Streptophyta > Pinopsida > Cupressales > Cupressaceae > Cunninghamia > Cunninghamia lanceolata. The sequence continues at coordinate 3,501,075 of BSBN01000530.1, forward strand.
TTGTGTAGAGCAATTTCAGTCTCCAAACTGCCTTCCACTTTTGACGCCCCATCTGGCATGATTGTCGGCCCTCTCTGCACAAAATCTATCAGCCCTATCATCTCTTTGATGTCCTTTCATTTTGTTTGATTGCAGGCATCATTCTTCAGAGGGTCATTTTCCTTTCTTGTGGTTGCAGAAGGCCACATCTGTGTGGAAGGGGTCATATCAGACCCATCTACAGCATGAAAGGAAGATCTAGGCCAAATTAAGGGAGGACATGGCTGACTTGTGCAATGCGAAGGCTCAATGGTAGTCTATGGGAAGGGAACTCTACCCTGTACCCAGGCACCTGATGCCATACCCTGGATGACACCTCATCAGTCCGCTAGATCTGCTAGGCTTGAGAGGGTGGATTCCTATATATAGGATCGATTTGCCCACTCCTGGAGGAGGTTTGAGTATGGTCTCATGTGAAGGATGTCAATCTCCTCTGAAGGCCATCCAACACTAAGGGTAGTGCGTTGTTGAAAGGTCATTTTGTTGTCCTGTAAAAGAGTTCACGCCAGTTAACCACCTCTAATTGGGAATCTCTCCAAGTTTTTTTTTATTTTGCAAATTCTAGATAAAAGAGCCTAGAATCATTATAGATAAAAGAACAAGCACAAAACAATGCAGAGGAGGAAGTCACCTGATGCATTAATTAATAGCAAAGACTGTAAGTACATATAAGCTTGAGATTTACTTGTATTCAAATTCCCCATTTGAATCAACTTATCTTACTCCCTTGTTAGGTCAGCAATGAAATCATCAAGAGAAGGCATTGCCCATGAGGCTCCAAGAGCCCTCTTTGTTGAGTAGAAGGTAGATACTCAGGACCGAACTTGGACAATACATAAAGTATTAACTAGTCCTCTTTTTTGTCAATCCCACATTCTTTTAGTTGTAGCCTTAAGGACTTGAACTTAGTAAAAAAGTCTTGTAGAGATGTATAGTCTTTTGGACTTAGCCCTATGAGTTCATTCTCCAACTCACGACTCCTAAATTCATCTATCTTTCCAAATAGCTTGTTAAGACCTTCCCAAACTTCATTGGGTGTTTTCAAGGACTGAACATGAAATAGTAATTCAGGTGAAATATTAAGACATAAAAAACCAAAAGCTTGATCTCTTTTGTTTAACCATTTTTCCTTATCCTTAGTAGTTGTGGGTTCTTTTTCAGTATTCATTGTAACCCTATATAAGCCTTTATTCATGAGTGAAAGAGAAATTTTGGACTTCCATTCGTGATAATTGAAGGGTGTTAAGGGTGAAATAGAAATACTAGAATCCATGTTGTAGATTGCAAATAGAAATGCAGAAAAAGACTCTGATGAAGTACACAACCAAGATGCACTTCTCAAGGAAGTGGGATAGTGAAAGACACAAGACACCCCCCCTTGATTAATTTTTTATGAACCCCCCAAGATTTGGCACTTTATAGTTTTGAGACAAAATGGAATTCAAACAGGCACTTTATAACAATAGTGCAATTTTGAGTCCAAAAGTAGCATCTCAAAAAATCATGCACATTTGTAAAAAAAGGAACTCAATTTTGAGTTACTGTTTGCAAGATATGCAATTTTTACTTTTCACCCTCAAACACTTAAATGCCTTAAATTCTGCAAAAAAACAGATCTAGAATTTGCAAAATAAAAAAAAACTTGAAGAGATTCCCAATTAGAGGTGGTTAATTGGCATGAACTCTTTTACAGGACAATAAAATGACCTTTCAATAGCTCACTACCCTTGGTGTTGGACGACCTTTAGAGGAGATTGACATCCTTCACATGAGACCATACTCAAACCTCCTCTAGGAGTGGGCAAATTGATCCTATATATAGGAATCCACCCTCTCAATCCTAGCAGATCTAGTGGACTGATGAGGCGTCATCCAGGGTATGGCATTGGGTGCCTAGGTACAGGGTAGAGTTCCCTTCCCGCAGACTACCATTGAGCCTTCACATTGCACAAGTCGGCCATGTCCTCCCTTAATTTAGCCTAGATCTTCCTTTCACGCTATAGATGGGTCTGATATGAACCCTTCCACACAGATGTGGCCTTCTGCAACCACAAGAAAGGAAAACAACCCTCTCAAGAATGATGCCTGAACAACAAAGGCAGGCCCTGCTCAATGATACACACCCTCAAGAGGGATTTGTATGTTGCACACTCTCACAGAGGGATTTGGCACACCAAAATAATTTGGAGGCCCATTCAGGACATCAGAGGCCCATACACACTCTTCAAAACTAAGGCGAGTGCTGCCATGGTGTTTCCTCAGCCACTGCTCATTTCTTTCCCCTGTTTTTTCTTCATTTTGGCTTTTTTGCTGTAAATTTGCCCATCATTTTTGGTGTTCTTTTTGCCCTAGGGTTACCATTTTGTTTTTTAATTTCTTGTAAGAATTTAAAATACAAAAAGGGGTAATCTATATTAGGGGCAAATTTGTTTGGAGAAATTGTTAATGTTCTTTTAAAAAAAAAATAGTGTTAAATTACAATTTTTTGTAAAAAGCTTAAGTATCAACCTACTTAGACCTATAGCACTAAAATATAAAGTGCCACACAATAGGGGATCAAAGTAATGGGGGGTATTATTGAGTTATTTTTTCTTTTTGTACTTGTAAGTTGTAAAATACATCTCATAGGTTAATAAGTGTGATATCAAATCTAACTCTAAGTACTTCTATTGTGACCTTGAAAACACCTAAGGGAAGGTCATCAAGCAAAGAAGTCATGAGCTAAAGACCTCATAAGTATAAGTCTAAATGACTCTAATACTATAGAGGATTATGTCACCTAATTTAACTCAATGAGATTGCAACTAAAGGAAAGTGGGATTAAGAAACAGGTGGATCAAATGATCCTTCGAACTTTTTTGAGAGCCTATGGTAAATGATCCATAATCTTGCAATGGATTCACATCAGTTCATATCTCACTCATCGAGAGCCTATGGTAAATGAACTTGAATCTTGCATCAGATCACATCTCAAATTCAGTTAATATTCCTAAATATTCATGATACTGGCATCTATGGAGTCATTAGTCGCAGTTTAGCATCGACATCGGTACACAAGCAACTTCCAGATTCATGCATATTTTTTCTCTTTTGGGGGGTAGTTTTTTCCCATTGGGTTTTCTACTTTTCTCCACTTAAGAGAGTTTTTTGTAAATGGGTACCTCATCAGGCCTTGTTGCCGGGACCCATCTTTTCCACCCTCCTAAGTTGTGCTTAAGGGGGGTATTAGTGTACACATTGCATTTGGCTTCATTTGGAAGCCTCATTTTATGTACATGGCATAAGACACCTCAGCTGGGTGTGTGGCAGTTAGGAAGAGTCCTTCAAACTCTTTCACTCCACTTAGCTTGCCACATCTACTTGAGATCTCCTTAAGTTATGGGATTGACTCCCATTAACTCAAGGTTACTCAAGGCTATATGTACTTGTCATATTGACTTCCAATTTACTTCAATTTGATACTTGCATTCTATTCAGTTGATCTTGTGAATTCTCATAGTAAGAAATAACCACAATGTCACAACATACAAATTTTGTTGTGATTCAAATTACAATGAGAATTGGTTTTTATCTGGATAATGATCATGGGTAGCTAAAAACCTAGGATATAACAATGGTTTCATATAGATTAAGAATAAATGATTGGTCTAGATGTTTAGTTAATAGATTCCAAAGTTTCATTATATTGGTTGAAGCTTTGGGTAGAAGGGTATTAAGTGCTTGCCTAATGATATAGTGATGGAAATTAACACTCTCCAAGTTCACTTGTTCTTATGGAAGGGTAATGCTTTCACAATAATACAATATATTTTAATTATAACATTGTAATAGGAAAAACTGTATACCTATGTCATTTTACCTTATGTTTTGGGCCTAGGGAAAACTCTTTTATGACTTAGAGAGCTCAAAAGGACTATAATTTATATAGTGTGATCAAGTCTAAAAAACATTCCTAAAAAAAACATCATCACACATCTCAAGATTTTACTCCATTCCATAAATAGTTTATTTTTCCTCTTTAGGTCAAACACACAAGTGCGGACCTAATCTCGATTAGGTCTATGACTATGGATCTGAACCCTGAAGTTTGAAGATTTAATTCAAATTAAAACTTTTCCCACCCCTTTACTAGCCATTATGAGCTAACTAAAGTGTGAATTATGTGAAATTACTCATTAGGATGTTGTATTTAACAAATAACCCTAAGTGGAAATGGATCATCTAGGGGTTATCAGGAGGAGGATGCTAGAGTTTTATTAATAGAACAAATTTATTGTAAAGCATCACTATCAGATCAATTATTAGAGCACATCATTTTAGGTCTACTTTTACTCTTGTTTTCCACCTTCAAATCTTCTCTCAAAGACATAAAGTCATCTTACTTTTACTCTTGTTTTCTACCTTCCAATCTTTGCTCAAAGTCATAAAGTCATATTTACTAATGATTTATATACAAAACCTCAACTTTATTATCAAAGTTAATTATTACTTCAATAATTGTATTTATTTAATTACTAGTTAAAATAGTGGAAGTCTTTCATATTGACCATTACTTTTTAATATAAAAAATGTGGTACATTTCCATAACCAAAACAACATGATATTAAGATAAAAGCCAACTTCTCTTTTTATCTATATATTAGTTAGCTCATTCTATTAATACAAAATTTTGATCTAATGTTCATTATTTAATTTCTAAAGACATGATATATAAGAATTGCCAACAATTTATTAAATGAAGTAAAAAATTTCCCATAACCTTGATGAGACATATTACTATTTAATACTTGAAATAAAATACTATAAAATACTAAAATGAAATAAAGTTTTGTATTAGAGACCATAAAATAGTGAAATGAAATAAAGTCTGGATGTTCAAAAAATATATAAAGTCCATGACAATACAACCCAGGTTCAAAATATAAAGTCCATGTTCAACAATATATATAAAGTCCATGACAAATAGTATATAACACAGTCCATGAAATAGTCAAATTATGTAGCCCATGAAATAACCTATCACATACTATCTCTGTAATCAAGAGTCCTCTTCACACCATGCAGACTACTCAGATGACCTGAATGTTGGCATAATAGTCATAGTAACAATGGTATTACATTGTTTAGGCATATTAAATAAATGTTAGTAAATAAAGCAATAGTTAGTTTGTTAGTTTGTGGGAGTTACATTCCCGTATGGAGGTTATGTAGGTAGTTAAAGGGAAGAGGCTTTTATAAAGCCAATGTAATGCAATGTAAAACTTATTCAAACACAATAATATATTATTCTATATTTTTGATATTTCTGTGCAATAGTTTAATATATTTGTTTGCTCTACCATTTTCAATATGGTATCAGAGCAATGTGATCTTGTGCTTGTGTTGTATTGCTGATTGAAGAGAACGATGTTGCAGTGGTTGTAAAGGTAGTTCCTATGTTTTCTGCGCTATACATTGTGATCCTTTTCAAGGTATGTTTGCAGTAAGAAGGTGTTCCAATATTTTTATGATCTTAATGGCTGTTCTATTTCTTGGCATTGAATGTGCCCAGTAGTTCTGTTGCCCAACATACATAATTGAGATGTATTACTACTATTGACGTTTGGAAGGTGTTTGTGTGCCCGTGAAGACTGTGAGAAAGGCATTGGTTTCCATTTCTTCATTGCATAAGGAATTAATGTGATGCAGAAAAAAAGGCACAAATTTGAAGATCAATATAAAGCCATTGAAAGGTTTAAAAGCTAACGTTCCCCATCTCAATAACCATTGAAAGTTTTAAAAGGTTTGGAGTTTATTTTTAAAATCTTTTTAACATCAATGCCTATCGGGTCTATAACTATATAGGCATTATCAGTGCAGTTTTACATAGTTTGCATGGAGTAATTGTGTGGAGGAAAGGGTCCTGTAGAATATTTCATGTGTAATCAGACATTCAAAATGTCTTGCATCCTTGGAAGTGGTATGGTTCAATGTTTGCACACAGACATATTTAGTTGCTTTTGGTTTCTATTTTGAAGTGGCATGTGAATATTTTAAAGTGGTGGTCAGAAATTCAAAGAGGGATCTTAAATTTTGAAAAAGTGTGGTAATTTTGTCAAATATAACGAAGGTGGTTGTGAAATTCTAGAGTTTTTATATTTTCATATGGAGTAATAAGGTAAAAATTGTTGAAGGCTTAATTTGATGAATGTTTGATAATATCTTGGAGATATAAGGTTGATTAGTGTATGGGTCCATCATTGGTACAAATTAACATTATCATCATGAATGCACATTTGTCAAAGACAACTTATGCTTTCAGGGCCATCTTTTCTATTCCTGATGAGGCCTCTAAAGACTCATCCAAGACATCAGTTGGTTAAAATGTAACAGGGTCATATTGGAGGCAGGTGGCATCAGAGGATGGAGGATTTTCCATCATCTCAAGTTAGCTTCTCGCTTTGAGATGATGCTTTGCATGAGAAGCATTTTGGTTTTGGTTGTTTTGCTTTTCTTTGTTGATGCTGATGGATTTGAAGAATGTATGTTTTGTGAAGATTTTGTTTTGGAGACAGGTTTGGGATTTGGTGTTGAGCTCAATATGGATTGTTATCCAGCGAGCTTTAGAGTATATGATCAAGAATTATACCCTTTCGCGGTCACTAGACAATGATAGAGATCTGTCGTATCTCTTAGGGATTGTTGTTGAATAATTCAAGACTCTGTGATTTGAGAGTTTAGGACTAAAGAGCTCAAGAACACAACTCAAAGCTATGCCTTTCTGAGGGTAGATGAGATAGCATGATGAAGCCCCCCTTGGTTCAGGATTTGTTCTTTGAGAGAAGATCTTCTATACAATATGTATTCATATTATGTAATCATCTTTGTTGAGTATGTTAGCATTCAAGGGGGGTCCCTTGGTACTATTGCAGGAACAATGTAATAAGGGGGGGAATGTTGGCATAATAGTCATAGTAAGAATGGTATTACATTGTTTATGCATATTAAATAAATGTTAGTAAATAAAGCAATAGTTAGTTTGTTAGTTTGTGGGAGTTACATTCTCGTATGGAGGTTATGTAGGTAGTTAAAGGAAAGAGGATTTTATAAAGCCAATGTAATGCAATGTAAAAATCATTCAAACACAATAATATATTATTCTATATTTTTGATATTTCTGTGCAATGCTTTAATATATTTGTTTGCTCTACCATTTTCAATACTGAATCACTCTGTAGAAGAGAAAGATTTAGATGAAATCAGATGTAAGATGATTAAAAATGATTTAATGACAATTTTTAAATTTATAATTTATCATAAAATTAAATTACCGTGTGAGGCTGAGAGGCATGCTCTAGTGCACTTGGACCTGTCTCTACATGCTCTAAATCAATCTATTTAATATAAGAGAAAGTTCAAGTTGAAATTAGATGTAAGACAATTTTAAAAATGATTTAATTCAATTAAATTTATAATTTATCATATTTAAATTATTATACCGTAAGAGGTTGTTGTGCATCCTCTATTCCAGGACTTGTCTCTACAGGCTTAGCTACATGACATGTCTCAAGCTATAAAAGAAAAAGAATTTTTAACACATGTCAACTTATATAATTATTGAAATTTACTTTAAGTTCAGAATGTATATTTTAATTGACTTTAAATATAATCTAAATTTTAAATTATACCGTATCAGGCTACCCATCTCCTCTATCCTCCTGCTCTGCATGTGTTGTGTGTTGATGAAACGCGTCACTGACAAGCTCCTACAAGGTCATTTATAACTTAGCACATGTGTGTATGAATTAGGTTAAAACATATATATTCACTTGTGTACATAGGTACTCAATTTTTGTTTTAATCTATTTAAAAGACTTGTACATATATTACACGTCTGGACGTAGATATATGTTTTTGAACAACCTGAAATGTAGTATAAACTTGGATCATACAAGTGTGCTACAATGCCCATCCTCATTGTTGTGTCAACCTACATAGACATATATTTTTAATATATATTAAATAGTATATGCACGTTTTCCGATATAGTGAAATCAAAATAGAAAAATCTAAGTATATATAGTTTTTTAAAACAATATACATATTGTAAAAGTGTCATGTGAGATGCCTAATGATGGAGTGATCGAGACAGCTTCAGATGGAGGATTCAATGTGGAAGAACCCTGAACCAACATAAATATTTAATGTACATGTTCAAGACTTAATTACAAATTATTAAAATCAAGTAAATAAAATTATTTAAAATATAAATAATTCAAAATACCCCAAATGGGTGCCCGAGATGAACAAGTGTCAATGAAAAATTAAATTGATCAATGGTCCCTGTTGCCATCATCTTCACCAAACAATTCGATTGTTAAAATATTTTAATTTAATTCATCTATATGTTCATTAAAAACACGTGCTTAAAATTGTTATAAATTCAACATGTGTGTAACCTATATATACCTGTGTCGAGTGATCAGTGGGATGATCCTCATTCAAATAGATAATCAAAAATTGATTCACCCATATTATCAGATGATGCATGTGTAGCTGAAGTGGGTGCAACTACCTGATAAGGTCCATAACACAACAGATTGCAACTCGTACATGTATGAGGCATCAACACATGTGGAGTGGTACTAGGACCACTTCCATCATCAACTCCTCCATGGTCTCTAACCCGAGCTACCATCATAGAAGTCTGCTCATCTAGGCTACCTGAGAGTGCACCCAATGTGCCTAGTGTGGATACCACTGCACGATGCTGGAAGGGCGAAGGAATGGCAGCAACAGGAGGGTCAATAAGAGGTTGAATAGGCACGGGTCATTGGGGATCAACCCGTGCCCCCAACCTTTGTTGTGGCATGCCGCCACCAATACCCTGGAATGATCTAAAATCAAAGTAGTTGGGTTTCTGATTCATAACAAACTTTGCATATAATTTTCTCAAAAAATATAAAGGAACCTCACAATTAGCATGAGGTGGATAATCAAACACCATCCACCATCTGTCCCAAAAATTGGTAGACATTCCTTCATACCTACACCACCTGATTGATATTCTTTTCTTATTTGTAGGAGTAGGTTCATTTGTAATGGGATGTCTAAAATATTACGCTAAATGACCTTTTGTGATTTTAAGATCCAAAATATCCTTATAGGAGAGGCCATCAGCATAAAATTGGCACCTCTCCTCTCTCCATTTCCGGAATCCATCAAAGTTTGAGTCAATAGACCTCACAGAATCTACAATGTTTTCCATAAAAGTTGCAAAACATACCACGTGAGGTGGCAGAATTGTTGATTGTGAATGGAATTCAATTTTTCTTGTATGGAATCCACATTTTCATTGATTATGGCTCGCAAGCGAGCTTGGTCAATTCCAGGTGGGGGTGGAGGTGGGGCATCTGGAGCTGGGGCATCTAGAGGTGGGGGTGGGGGCGGAGATGGTGCCTGATCATCTTGTGCATTGAGGAAGTCCTCAACATCAAAGTGAATATCATCCATATTCATGATATATATAAAAACTATATGAACCTGTATATATACATATAAACATACAAACATGAGTACAAATTTAATTTTCAAGAATATATATATATATATATATATATATATATATATATATATATATATATATATATATAATAAACATATGTACATGTTCAAAAATTATAAATTATAAATAAACTAGATAAATTATATGTATGTTTCAAGAAATTACACTTGAAATATTTAAATTAAACGTACAGATCTACATGTGCATACAAATTTCAAAATGTAAGAGCTATTAGAGTGAACTATGTAATTTTCAAATTGAAGTTGAGATTTTCATTCGCGACCTAAATTTTGATTCTTGTAGTGAGGGAGACAAGAAAGATCAATTTAAGACTATACAAACAATCATGTTAGGTTCAATCAAATACTAGGATAGTCATGGGCATCTTTGTTTCAAGACTAGAGGTTTGTAAAAAAGGATTTGCATGCATATATAGTATCAAGGTCATGTTATGCTTATGAGTTATCCTCTCATTCATCTTGTCACAACCCTCTCAATAGGATTGGACCCTATAATTGATTTTGTTATCTACGACTATCATTATGGTGTTTGATCATACGGTGTTTGGTATCAAGATTAAATTTCAATATGTAGGATTGTCATATCAAAAGATGCCTCTTAAGGACTCAGAGAGATATCATTAGCCAAACATTGTATTGTCACAGTAGTTAGAGTATAGCAGTAGGGCTATTAGGACTACCATAATGAATTTGTTGTCAAGGTTTGTCATCATATGTTAGGTCCAAGGTTTCAATTTTGTTAAGTTTTCTATGGAGTTGGCTATTGGTTTGATGTTAAGTACTCATTCTAGGAGATCCAACATTTCCTATGGCAAAGCTTCAAATAGTTTGTAATGGTTTTGGATGAATTTCTCTAACTTTATGACTATCAATAAGCTTGGTCAACAGACAATAGTCATGCTTGCATTGGTTGGAGTATTGGATCAATCATGAATTCATGAATTGGATATGTGTTTGAGTATGTGAAGATTGAGTAAATCCTTACCATTTGATAGGAAAGAGGAAATCATCATCTTAGCACAAACTTTAGTATATTGTATAATGTTGTCATGACCATTAAGGACTAAACATTAATTGTTATTAAATTCCTAGATTGTTATAGACCTTTAAGATAGCCTTAAACCAATAACAGACTTGTCATGAGGAGTTTAGTTGGGTTGTTACATCATGATTTCTCTAGGATTAGTCATTGATCACAAGATTGTCATCTTCCCTTGTTATCAAAAGTCCATCAAGGAAACATGTGAAGAGACTTGTCACATTCACATGATGAACTACAAAGGGACAATGAAATTGTTGTTAAGATGTAAGACTCCTCTAGACATTCAATTGCATTATCTTCATAATCAAAGAGACATAACCATGTGGTAATGATTAAATCTTCCACTTTTAAGATAGATGATGAGGTAAGAAGGTTAGGATACTATCATAAGGTGGAAGGTAGTCATGAATGGAAAATGAGAAATTGCATAGACTATTGATCACTATGATTGTCCCAAACCTTAAGAACAATTTTAAAACTCTATTTTACTATCAATATATATTAATGAAGGGTGAGTGTTCAAATGCATTTGTGCTGTTGAATGATGTCATAGAAACCAATGGACTATCATACCACCTAGGTAGAATCATAATGAACATCTGTAAGACTATAACTAGACTTGGAAAACTACCTTGAGGTGGATATCTTATGCATGGCAACATGATTTGAAATCCTAAACTTGGTGAAGTTGCCTATGGCAACCAAATTTGATAATGGAGATAGGATTGACTACCAGTTGCCTAGGACTAATCTGAGTACATGAAGATGAATATATTATAATGATTTGTGATTTAAAAAATGAAGAATTTGATGCTTTGTTTAACTTGTGATTGTAGGGATGATCTATCTAGAAAAAAGATATTAGTTGATGGTTCTAGCTTGATTTTGTTTCCTATTTCCTATTTAAAATTGTTGTTTCCTATTTAGTTGTTAGTCCCAACTTTTATGTGTGTTATTTAGCTTCAGACTAAGCCCATTTAATTAGTCTAAATAGTCTTAATTTGCAATATCTTAACACTATGATTGTCCCAAACCTTAAGAACAATTTAAAACTCTATTTTACTATCAATATATATATATATATCAATCAAGGGTGAATGTTTAGATGCATCTATGCTATTGAATGATGTCATAGAAACCAATGGACTATCATACCACCTAGGTAGAATCATAATGAACATCTGCAAGACTATAACTAGACTTGGAAAACTACCTTGAGGTGGATATCTTATGCATGACAACATGATCTAAAAACCTAAATTTGGTGAAGTTGCCTATGGCAACCAAATTTGATAATGGAGATCTAGGATTGACTACTAGTTGCCTAGGACTAATCTGAGTATGAAGATGAATATATTTTGATGATTTGTGATTTAAATTTAATGAAGAAATTCATGCTTTGTTTAACTTGTGATTGTAGGGATTCAATCTATCTAGAAAAAGATATTAGTTGATGGTTCTAGCTTGATTTTGTTTCCTATTTCCTATTTGCAAAATTGTTGTTTTCTATTTAGTTGTTAGTCCCAACTCTTATGTGTGTTATTTAGCTTTAGACTAAGCCCATTTAATTAGTCTAAATAGTCTTAATTTGCACTATCTTAACACTCACTTAGAGAAATAATTAGCACTAATAAGCATATTTTTTGTTCTTTCAATACTATTCTAGCATTTATTTGGCTCCAAGAACCAATAATATTGGGTTAGATACTAGAAGCTTGCATGCATGATTGAAAATGCTTCTTTACATGTTCCTACACAAACTTTTATCCAAGGTGGATTTTCTTCTTTCCTTAAGAAGTATATCAAATCTAATTATATGCACAAAATTTTGAAGTTAATTCAATGCATGTTCATCAAGAGTTGTATCAACAAATTCAAGAGTACATATGGATCATAGTGTTGGAGATCACAACAAGTGTTATTATCCTAGAGGATCTTATGTAGTAGTCTACTTCTATATATACAAGTTTCTGTTAGGAGAAAATATCTTTCACCAAATTTGTATAGAGTTGTCTATAGTGTGTTCCAGGGTAATCAAATGATGTAAGTCACAATTTAGAGGGTTGAGAGATAAGTTTGTGTTGAGTCTATAGGAGGTGTTTTCTTACATAGACCTCTCCATAATCTAGGTGTCTACATGTCTAACTCAAATGTTTCAAGGGATATTATATGTGTCTCTAAAGTTACATTTGAATTGGCTTGATTTCATTCTTGATTAGTTGGCTATCACAAAAACTATAAAATCTTATCAATTCTTGATTAGTTGGTTGTCTCTAAAGGTTTGATTATGAAGGAAGTGATACAGGTTTTATTATGGTTTGTTGTAATTTTTTTACATGACAGTTATCTATTCAATAATGCCTTTAAAATACAATGACATACATTAATATAAGTAAATTTTATAAAAACCAAATATATATATCATCCCAATGCTATATAAATTTTGACAGTTTGTTAAAAATCTCTCCTTTCATATGATATAGTTGTTTCAAAATTTCAATTGTATTTTACAGCTAAAATGTCTAAATATAGCTATTCAACTCTCAAATTGAAATCAAATTTTGACAGTTTGTTCAAAATCTCTCCTTTCATATGATACAATATTTTCAAAATTTCAATTGTATTTTATAGCTAAAATGTCTAAATATAGCTATTCAATTCTCAAATTTAAACAAAATTTTGACAGTTTGTTCAAATTCTATCCTTTTATATGATAGAGTCTTTCAAAATTTCAATTGTATTTTACAACTAAAATGTCTAAATGCAGCTATTGAACTCATAAATGGAAACCCTAAATAATAGTCTACATTTTAAATTTTGATTGTATTCACCAAAAAAAGAAAGAAAAACTTCAAAAAATTCATTGACAAATTGAAAAAGTGGAAAAATCCACTTACTTGATCTTTTGATGGATGAAAATCCTCTTCTTGAACTTGGGATCCCGTTCTCAATTGTTGCCTGTCGTTGGAAAAAATGGGGTTACAACCATTTTTTTAAAAAAATTATATTTTCACAAAATGGGATCGCATTTTGTGAAACGTGATCCCATTTTTTGGTCCTAGGTTCAGGATCCCGCTAAAAAATGGGATTCTGTTCTATATTTTAGGCTCAAGATCCCGATCTATAACGGGATCCCATTTTGTAGAAATGGGATCCTATTTTTAGTTACCCAATTTCGGTCTTTTTTTTAACTTTGAAACTTCCACCTTAAGTGGACACAACTTCTTGCATTTACCCATCTTGAAAATTTGTGCACATTCTCCAAGATCCATCTTTTTCTCTACACCATTACTATGGGTGACCCACAAGGTGAAGTGGTAAGGTGAATCACCCCTTGCTACAATAGCTCCAATAGCTACCTCTTGACCTTGTTTCTCTCAAGTAAGAACTATTGGTACAAGTCAATGTCTAGTAGAGGAGATTCTAGTAGGAGTTGAATCTCGTGCTCCACCTCCCTTCCTGGTGGCAACATTTTTTGCTCTGGAAAAAATTACAAGACTTCATCCAAGAATTTCAATTTTGAGCTAGTCATGGTAGAAATGCCAATCACATATTCATTATTATCTTTAAGAAAAAGTAAACAAAACTATTCAGTTTCTTAATTTAATTTGATTACTTGATTAACACTTACCATAGCTACTTTGACTTGTCTAATTCCATTTTATTAAATATATTTGACTCCATCCTTAATTGACCTATACTTTTTAGTTCTTCTCATAAAAATAACATCTCTAAATATAACAACACCAAACACATCAAGGGAAATAACAACAACCTCTGTCTTGTCTATGTAAATTGTGCATTTATCCTAAGTTCTACTTTGCATCTTTTGTCCACTTATATCTCAACACCTCTTTTAACCCATCCTAATGAATATGAATGTGGATGCTCATCTATTTTAAGCCCAACCCTTTTAACCAAATATTCTGGAATAAGATTACATTGTGATTCTAGATCTACCATAGAATCAACCCTACTCTTTTTAACATATCTTTTAAAAAAGTTTGTTCATGTCTTCAAGTTATTTTTTTTCCTCAGTAGCCATGTATCCAAGTTTGTCATCTACATCTAAACTATCCACTATTTCTATTTAACCTTCATGAATTAAACTATGAAAAAGTTGGAGACCACCAGACTTATATTGATCAAACTATGAAAAAGTTACATAATAAGCCTTGTGTTACGACGGGCCAAAATTACAAAATTTACAAAAGGGCCTATGAGAGGCCAAAAACAACAGACCAAAAAACCATAACCCTACTCCATCGAACGACCAGAAACACGAAGAACCTAACACAACCACAAACAAGACCGAGCAGAAACCATAACTTAGTCAGCAAAGAGGACCCCTCATCCATCCACCCTCGATGCTAATGCACTCTCATCAACACCACTATGCACCCTCGGCTAACCACCCCGACCTTTGGCAGCAATGTCATGGGCTTGAACAGTGGCCAGGGCGACCAATTCCTCTTCCTCTTCATCACCTTCAGCAAACTCCTTTGGTAGATGCAGAGCCTAGTCAGGGGCATGGACTCGCAAAAACCTAATGGTTGTGAAGACCTCCCAGCACCTAGTCGCCATATGGCTGGGAAAGTTGTGGGTGTAGCCCTTCAGGGCCCGGTCTAAACCTCCCATGCCAACCCTTTCTGCATAGCCTTATAAATGCACTTGACATCTTGAGATGCTTTTAGCATTTCTATGGGAAATAATCCGCCAATCAATGCCTCACAATTGTTCATGTCATATGCCAACCGAGCCACATTCCACCTCTCCAAGTTGTAAAGTTGGCCAGCGACCAACCCCATAGCAATTGCGTGAACACAGTGGCCATTTTGCACTATGTCCATTATGTTGGAGAGAAGATTTGACACCAAGTCCAACCATCATAGCATCCTATCCTTTGTACCCTGGATCCATCTTTGGCCGCATATATTCCTTACTACAAATTGTGCTAGAGTGTAGTCACTTAAAAACATGAGGCACAAATTAGTGATTTTGATGTGCCCTTTGATTTCGGGCTCCCACTGTAGCAGTGGGAAGAAGAGGTGCCTGTTGGTGACAAGTTCCATCCTTAAACCTGCAAACTAGAAATACCAAGAAAATGAAACAAAGATAATTTTGTAGAGAATGTTAAGATAATTTGAGAAAAGAGGAATAAATAGAGTCTAGGGCTCCTCCCCGCGTCCATTTTGTCAGGCTGAGCTGATGATTTCCATTAAGGCCGCTCGTTGGTCATTAATTCGATGCCACTTCTATCCTTTCTGGCTGGCCTCCTGTCTTTTCGATGATGCTTTCATCATGTCGTATCGTCTTAGATATTGCTACAAGATGGGAAGAAATCTTTCCTGATATGGATTATAAATGCCAAATGTGCTTAGAGCTACTTCTGTCTACACATCATGTTCTGAGTAGCCCAACGATCTCATGATGTGAAATCGAAGTACGTACAAATGACTCAATACTATCAATGACTTGATACACCAGATCAGTGGAGGTCTACCACACTGCCCAAGGGCCATTAATGGCTCTCATTCCATACGGTTTAATGCCTCCAAAATAAATACACCATTTGCCCCTATTAAAAGGCAGCCTTTCAATCTGGCCTAGCGTCTCGTCCTAGAATCTGACATGGCACTAAAATCAGCATCGTTCATAAAAAGGTCTTTGTAGCTTATGTAGAAGGAAGCTGCCTCCTACAAGGCTACTTGGCAACATGCTTCCTATCAATCCACGGCAGGTCCGATCACCACCCACTGAACAACCATCCTGTAAAATAAACTCCCACCCCCACCTCCCAATCACACCAGTCTAAAAATCAAAACCAGTGGAGATAAATTAAAACTAAAAGAAGAAAACGGCTATAGACCCAAAGAGATATAATCTTCCTTAACATAATTCATCGGATTCTCCGGGATCTGCCCTATCAAAGGATTATAGATAATTTCTCTTCTTGTGATTGATCTATAACTCCTTTTACTAATAAATCTGCAACTTTGTTTCCTTCTCTATAGCAGTGCAAAACCTGGTATGACTCCAATTTGCCCATCAACTTCCACACTTGATTCAGAATATACTCTAATTTTTTAGTTCTTCATCTTCTTTGTTTTTAACGCTCTTATGATATTCAAAGAGTCTCCCTCAATCCATAGGGTTTTAAATCCATGTTGGATTGCTTCTGTTATGTTATTAGTCCCTTTTGAGATTTTAGTGGATTTAGCCACTAACAGTTTCCCCTCAAAGTTCTTGATGATGCAGCCAGTTCCTGAAGGTCCTGGATTCCCATGACTGGCTCCATCAATATTCAATTTAACAAAGGGTTGTATCAGAGGAGACCACTTGATACTACCTCTATCCACACTTTGTTTGTTACTTGAAGCAACAACACCACCAATATTAGTGCCAAGAGACTTCCAATTCTTAACCATTAGATCATCCCAGCTTGTCCAAACTGAATTAGAGCATCCTGTTCTGCTAATTTTTGCCTTAACCACTTCAGAGATTGCTACTTCCAGTGCCTCACAAACCTCATGAACTGACTTAGATTTCTTCCAAAAGATTCTGAAGTTTCTTTCCTTCTAGATATGCCATATAATCAAAGACGGACTTACAACCCATAAGCAATCAAAACTAGCTCTTGGAAATAAGATTGGCCAGCTATTAAAGAGATGAAGTAATGACTCCGAAAGTAGTGTTACCCAACCAAGTTTCCTATAAAGCAAACTCCAACACTCTCTACTAAAATTACAATGTAAAAGGAGATGATCCAAACTCTCTTCCACTTCCCCACACAAAACACATTTGAAGTTTAATCCTAAGGACCATTTTTTAAGTCTATCACATGTTAGGATTCTCTCGTGTAATGCCAGCCAAGAGAAGGAACCTGCCTTCAGCAGAACCTCATCTAACCAACATAGTAGTGTTAGCCATGCTAAAGGATATTTCTTTGTGGATCATTTTCTTTACCCTTATTCTTATTCGTAGGATGTAATTTGGGATGAAGCTTCCAATATTTTTAATTTACATGCCCATCTAAATTGCAATGACTACAATGATTCTTTGTGTCCTTTTAATCAATGTGTCTCTCCATGCCCTAGTGGCCTAAACTACATCTCCTATCTATCTCTTCATTTGTAAGACTTTGTCTAATGCTTCTAGAAGAGTGGTAGTAGGTGCATTTGAGTCCACAAAGCCCATAAGATATTCTACATCATAGATAACTCACCAATCTGGGCTTTAAGTTCCTCTTTTATTTGTTCATCTTTATTCATCCATCTAAAGATGGTGGAGATTGCTACTTGCAATGATTGTTTCTCTTCCTCTCTTCTTTGGTAGCCAAGGTTAACTTTTTGAATATGATAAACATCAACCTATATATATTTCTTTGTTATCACACATAGATGGCTATCTCTACAATCCTTTCTCCCTGGGTATTTATAGTAATGGTGGGTAATGTTTTGGCATTTATCTAGAAAAGGCAAGGGAAGGAAAATTAGTGCAATGAATGAAGATTATTGTCATTCTTGGTGTGGGTTAATGATAATATCCTCCCATCAAGAAAGATGGATGGTAGAGAGTTAATGAGGAAATAAATTCATTGTTATTCATTGAATATAAAAATATTGAGGTGCTCAACTAGGTTTTAGAGTATGTTATTGATGCAACGACTTAGTTCTCATGGATAAATTCCATGATTAATTTTTAAACACACAGCTAATGATAAAATCAAACATAGATAACATCATAGAATAACTATTTTCGATTTGAACACACTAAATTATCTTAATTTACAAATACACTGACTTCAAATTATTCGGTCTGTAGGAACCAACAAACTGGATTGTAGACCATCATAATACTCCCCTAAATAACTATCCCCCCTTTCAAATCATACACTGTCTATATATAGTAATATGCCATGCAAAGAAGGACCCCTAATTCCCCTCTAACTCACCAAAATAAAGTGACACATATTTACAACTATTCCTAAATGTTAGAGTAGTTACAGACTGTCACAATAAAATAGGAAGAAGAATCAGTTTACAACTGTAAGTCATGGCATGTCTACCTCTTTTCACTAGAATCAGTTTACATCTGTAAGTTCCATAATTCATGGCATGTCTTCCTCATCATGGATGCTCTACATCATTCTCCCCTTCTTTTAGAAATTTTGAACCTCCTGGTTCAAAGCTAAACTTAATTGACAACATTTTAACAAGTAGCACACTAAGAAACCTAAAGACTCAACTATTACATTGGTGATGTAGGTTTGCTTTTAACCCTAGGTAAGTGTTCAGGCTAGATAGTAGAACCATCCTTTTGACCCAAAGAATAAAGGCCACGGCTTGCCCTTCCACCAGATCAAATATCTTTTCAATTTTTGACATTTTTTCTTCCTTTGCTTCCAGCCTCTTGTTGGATCAGAGTTTGTCCTAATCTTCCAAATTATGCTCTTCCTATTTAACGAGTTCTTTGAAGACTTAGTGGTCCTCCAATGAAAACCTTCATGGCTCTTTGCATCACTCATACCACCTTCTACTGCACCTATATAAAAAACCATTAAAAATAGAAATAAAGTTAAGGGAAATGAAATTTCCCATCACTTCTTCCTCTTCTACATTATGCCCTTTAGGCATGCTTTCAAATTCTTCTTTTATGAGGTGGTCTTCGTTTCCTAGCTCTATGTGATGTTGTTCACAAGACAACTCCTTTTTTGCATTGTACTCCTTTATTGCATTTTCTACATTGTCCTCTTTTGTACCACAAATGGACATGTCTATACTCTCTCTCTCTCTAGATCATCCTCATTTCTTCTCCAATAAAGAGATGATCTCCTTCTCTCTTTTCATTATTCATGGGATGCTCTAGACATTCTTCTAGCTATTTTTGGTTGGTTGTATTCTCCAAAACTAATATAGGACTTCATCACATTTAGGGCTCCCAAAGATCTCCATCTCTACTGCACCTTTGTCTCTAATGTGGACTGCTTCCACTACTACAACATTTTGAGCCTCCTCTTGTCATAGACTACATTTCTCTTCATTGCAGTCTTCAAACCCTTCTCCTCTTGCATTGTAATCTTCAATACCTTCCCCTTCTTCGGGTCGGGGTAACACAACTCAACAACTTCATCTAACTCATCCTCTTCACTTTCATCCCATTCATTCTCTGCCTCCAATTCTTCATAAACTTCATTTATTGGCCTTTCATCCAATAATAATTTCGCCAACTCATCTAGGGATTTAAGCCTTCCCTATTCCAAGAGTTCTATCCCTTGGCTAATCCTTGCCTCTATGGCTTTTCTTTCTAAAAATGACTCTTGCTCACAAGGTGAGTATTTATCCTTACGATTCTTTTTCACCTTCTCAGAACTCTTCAATGCCTTTGTTGTAAATTTCTTCTTCGTTGTCTCCTTGTTATTGCAAACCTCACACTCCTCCAACATCCACCACAACTCTTCCAATTCATATTCTAATTCTTGGAACTTCTTTTGCTAGTCATTTGTTTACTTTAGTCTTTGTCTTTGTCTTATTCTCTCTTCAAACTTGGTTATCCTCTTTCTCACATCATGATAAAAATCCATATTTGAATTCATAGCCAAAACCCAAAATACAACTGCACCTTCTTTTTTTCTCACACTCATGGATCTCCTCTAAATTTGTATGTAGCCCTTCTCCTCCTACCAAACACCTGCCTAACACTTCAAATGAAACTCCAAAAACATCTTATTTCTTCCTCTTAATACTCCAAAAGAACAAGTCCAAAATAATAGAAGACCGGAAAGAAATAATTACATTTAATTTAAGGAAAAATGAACCTATAGTAAATTCCATTATGCCCAGGAGCATTCAGATCATACCAAAGTAAAGGTAGCTACTTGAATCTTTTCTTCAAGATATAAAAATCAAATCATGGAGCATAATAGTATATCTGTCTTCCTTCGGCAAGGAATTCTCCTCCTCTTCCTCAAAGATTTTTTTTAATGTTGAAGAGTAATTCCTGCAACAGAGTCTCTCTCTTCTTATTTTATAAAAAAAAAGAGTCTTCCTTGCTTTCTAATTGCTCCTTAAACTTTCCAAACCCTTACTCAAAATTTCTCCAGTCTTCACAAGAAGATGCTCATGTTCTCATAGCTATCGCCTTTCCCCACCGTCTGTCCTACAACTCATAACAACAAAAATTACCTTATTATTATTTTTCCAATACATAAAATTTACCATTCAAGGCAGCCGAGGACAACCACATAGATGAAGTGCTTTGGGAATGAATCCAACATCTCCTCACTCGGGGTCTCTTCTTTTAACTCATGAACTCCCCCTTATCACAACCACTTTTCCTCTACACTTGCGTCAAAGGTTGAGCTGCTTTTTATGCTTTGACTATGAAATCATCGGTGCATTTTGAACATAAAACATGCCCCTTCCTCGGTACTCTGACCACCACACCCTAGATCAGCTTCAACGGCCACAAATAAGGCTATATCATGCGCTAATGCAATGGTAACCAACAAGCAAGATTTGATGGAGCTCTAATGATTAAACAATAGACAAAGCACATGAATGGTTTGCTCTAATACCAAACTGATGTAGTGGCTCAGCTCTCATGGAATTTGTCCATGATTAATTTTTAAACACATAGCTAATGATAAAATAGAAAACAGATAACATCATAGAATAACTATTTTTGATTTGAACACATGAAAATATCTTAATTTACAAATACACTGACTTCACATTATTCAGTCTGCAGGAACCAACAAATCAGATCGTAGACCATCAGAATGTTGGATATGAAACCCAACGGTCACCTCATCCTTTTGAGGTGACTCTTCATTGTTCGGCTCCTTCTATCTTATCTCCTCATGGATATTGTAATCTATATAAGCATAAGTATATGCTGTTGTAAACATATTTGAGAACACATAAATAAAAGAGTTTTCCCTTGCTTTGTGGATGCAGCCATACATATGGTGAACCACGTTAAATAGCTTTGCACTGTGTGATTGTTTACTATTCTTTTGCTTTTCGCTATTCCATTGTTTTAACAATTGGTATCAGAGCTTGGTTAAGGAGCTGGTTGAGAAATTCGTGACAAATTTCAAAGAAATGGAAGAAGCAGACAAGTGGAGAATAGAGAAGTTTTCAGGGTAGAATTTTGGACTTTGGAAGCTGTAAATTCATGCCCTACTAATTCAAAAAGACCTAGCTATCACACTGAAAGGAAAATTAGCAAAACCAGAGAAGATGACAGATGATGAATGGGATGTGATAGATCAAAAAGTAGCTGCTACAATTATCCTCTCGCTGTCTAGAAACGTCTTATTTAATGTTGCAATAGAAACTTCAGCAAAGTAGATTTGGGATAAGCTTTACGACATGTATGAGATGGCATCTGCAACCAATAGGGTCTTCTTGCTAAAGAAGTTGTTTAATCTGAAAATGAAAGAGGGAAAAAGATTTTCAAATCACTTGAACGAATTTAACATTGCAATCAACCAACTAGTTTCTGTAGAAATCAATTTTGATGATGAAATGAGGGCTATGCTACTCCTATGCTCGCTTCCCGACAGCTGGGATAATGTTGTGATGACGATCAACAATTCAGCACCTGGGAGAAGAGGATTCGAAGACAAGGAAAATAAAGCAATGTTAAGATTTGACGATGTCGCTGCCACCCTTCTCAACGAAGACATGAGGAGAGGACAAAATAAAATATCCGGTGAAGCTTTGGTTCTAGGCAATAGGGGAAGAACCCAAGATCGAGGAAAACAAAATAGGAGAAGATCTAAATCAGCTAAGAGATCAAAGTCAAGAGGACGGAAATAAGGTTGTTGGTTTTGCGGAAAAGATGGACATGTCAAGAAGGATTGTTGGTGTTACAAGAAAGCCCAAAAATAACTGAAAGAAAATGAGATTAACATGACTCTTGAAGATGATGGAGGAGCTCTTGTCTTGGCAACAAGTGAAGTTGAAACCAACTCATGGATTTTAGACTCTGGTGCCTCCTTTCACGCAACTTCAAACTGAGATGCCTTCCAAACATATCAAGAAGGAGAATTTGGCAAGGTTTATCTCGGAGATAATGAGCCGTGCGAGATAGTCGGCAAAGGTGACATATTGCTGCAACTAAAGAATGGAAGCAAGTGGCTACTAAATGATGTAAGACATGTTCCTAAACTTAAGAGGAACTTGATTTCAGTTAGACAACTTGATGCGCAAGGCTGCAGCATCACTTTCTCTTCCAATATTTGGAAAGTAACCAAAGGCGCTTTAGTTGTTGCGAAAGGGAGCAAATCAGGATCTCTTTATGTGCTTGAATGTACCGCTAAAGTGGGAGCAGTGATGGCCATAGTTGACAATAGGACAGAACTTTGGCATAGGAGACTTGGCCACATGAGCAAGAAGGGAATGGAAGTATTGCTCAAAAGAGGTCAACTTTCTGGTTTACAATCAACAGATTTAGAACTATGTGAGCATTATATTTACAGGAAATAAAGGTAGGCTAGCTTCTCCAAAACCAGACACAACAAGAAGGCAAGACCCTTGGAACTTGTGCATTCGGATGTCTTCGGTCCCACAAAGGTAACCTCAATTGGAGGAGAAAACTATTTTGTAACTTTTTTAGATGATTGCACCTGTAAACTTTGGGTCTATATGCTCAACAGAAAATCAGAAGTGTTTGCAAAATTCAAAATTTTTAAGGCTGTTGCTAAAAATCAAATTGGGAACAAAATTAAATGTCTTAAAACTGACAATGGGGGGGAGTTTTGCTCTTTAGATTTTGATGCTTATTGTGTAGATAACGGCATTCAGCACATCAAGGTTGTACCATTTACACCTCAGGAAAATGGTGCAGCCAAAAGGATGAATCGCATGATTCTAGAGAGGGCACATAGCATGCTCTCTAATGCTGGTTTGAGTAAAGAATTCTGGGCTGAGGCAATTAACACGGTGGTTTATTTGATCAACCGAAGTCCTTCCACTAAACTAGACTTTAACATTCCAGAAGAAGAGTGGTTTGAAAGGAAGATCTCCTACAATCACCTTCGAGTCTTTCGCTGTGAGGCGTTTGCTCACATTCTAAAAGAAAAGTGAACAAAATTAGATTTCAAATCCAAATGATGCATCTTCGTCGGTTATGGGGAAGAGCAATACGGTTTCAGGTTGTGGGATCCTGTTGTAAAACAAATCATTCGCAGTCGTGATGTGGTATTCAATTAAAAAGTGTTTCCTGCCTTGCAAGAACAAAGGACATCTACAAAAGAATATATTTCATTGGATGATAGTTTCAGTGGGTGTGATTCACAGTCTCCACAACTGTCACCAGCAACCAGAGGCATTTCTCAAGGTACTGTTCAAATATCAAATGAAGTGGGAGCCCTGCATCCACCACTTACTTTTACAGATGCCAATATTGGAAGTATTCCTTCCCAACTGCAAGGTAATCAAATCACTCTTCCACCACTTAATTCTAGTTCACACTCTGCAGATGTTGATATTAGTGAGCACTCAGGCTCATATCTGCCAACCTATACCCATTCGGTGGGAGTGTTTCCCACACCAGCTGAAGGTGGAGTGACCTTCAAAACACAAGCATCTTTTCCAAATCGTGGTGCATGGGAGCCAAACGCACCACAAGATGCCAGGGAAACTACAGTTACACATCATACGCTGCCTTTGCAAACAAACACTTCTTCATCTAAAGCAATTTGCCTCCAATGTCCCACTCTTCCTCCTTTGATTGCTACACAACCAAGAAATTGTGACTCTGGTGTTAGAAGAGTTCAAAATTCAATGGGAATGAATCCCACACAAGCTGAAAAGGTAGCGATTTCCACTACGGGACAAGCGTTTTATGACTTTGGTGAGATGATTCCTCCCCCACTACTAAGTCTCCATCCAACATTGCTAAGAAATTGTAATACAGTTCAAACATCAAAACACACAACAGAGTTTACTCCCACATAGCCTGAGGATCAATGCTGTTCCAATACACTTCAGTGCTCTTTAAATCTGCCGTCCCCTGTGGACCCTCTCTGCCAGTCTACACAGTCTATTGACTGTCCCACATAGCCTCTAGAAAGAAATGATGGCACAAATGCCACGCAGCCTTCACGCTCAATTTCTCCCACGCAGCTAGTAAGGGAATTGCTAGCAGTGAGGGAGCTACAGGAAATACAGAGGGGAAATACAGAAATATAGGGCAGTGATGTTCAAAAATAGAGGAATGTTGCAATTGAACAGAGTATTGCACAGGGTAGTATGTAGGGACAAATTCCTCCATTGAGGAGATCTACCAGGGAGAGGAAACCTCCTCCAAAATTTGATGATTATCAATTACTCGTTGCTGACCTATCAGAACCAAATACATTTTGAGAGGCTTGCAATGATAGGGACAGTCAAAAGTGGATGGCTGCAATGAAGGATGAAATGGAGTCACTAATGGCAAACCATACTTGGGATCTGGTTCAGCTTCCACTTGATCGCAAAGCTTTGAAGAATTGGTGGGTCTATAGAATCAAAGAGGAAGAAGGTGGCACAAAACGTTACAGGGCCAGACTTGTTGTGAAAGGAGATGATCAACAAAAGGGAGTGGACTTCAATGAGATTTTCTCACTAGTCGTGAGGATGAACACAATTCAAGCCGTTTTGGGTTTGGCAGTAGTTTATGACCTTGAGCTTGAGCAACGCGATGTCAAAACCGTATTTCTCCACGGTGACATAAAAGAGGAATTGTACATGCATCAGCCAAAAGGTTTTGTCAAGCAAGGGCATGAAAATCTATTTTGCAGATTAAGGAGGAGCTTGTATGGGCTAAAACAAACCCCAAGGTAGTGGTACATCAAGTTTGATAACTTCATGATGGAGAATCAGTTTATACGTTGTGAATCTGATCCATGCTTATACTACAAGGTGTTGCCTAGTGGTGAATTTGTTTTGTTGCTACTCTATGTTGATGACATGCTCGTCACTGGCACCGACATGAGAGTCATTGCTGATTTGAAGCAACTCTTGGGAAACAAATTTGCAATGAAGGACCTCGGGGTAGCAAAGAAGATCCTTGGCATGACCATCTTTCGGAATGGAAAGAAGAAAGAAATCAGATTGACTCAGCAAAAATATATTGAAAAAGTTTTGGACAGATTCAATATGAGAAGTGCTAAGCCGGTTAGCACTCCACTTGCCGATCATTTTCACTTGTCTTCAGCATTGTACCCCAAGACACAAGACAAACAAGATTACATGAAGAACATTCCATATTCTTCAGCTGTGGGAAGTCTTATGTATGCAATGATATGCACCCGTCCTGATATTTCCCAAGTAGTGGGAGTTGTTAACCGGTTCATGAGTAATCCCGGAAAAAATCATTGGGAAGTTGTGAAGTGGATATTGAGGTATCTAAAAGGCACTTCAGATTATGCCTTATGCTTTGGTGGGAAAGTTGCACAGCTACAAGGCTTCATGGACTTTGATATGGCGGGTGACTTGGATAAAAGAAGGTCTACATCCGGCTATGTTTTCACTTTTGCCAGGGCAGCTATCAGCTGGGTCTCAAGATTGCAACAAGTAGTTGCTCTTTCTACTATTGAGGCTAAGTACATTGCCCTCACTGAAGGAGCAAAAGAAATGGTTTGGTTGCAGTGTTTATTTACTGAATTGGGTTCCAAACAACAAGCTTTCACACTCTTTTGTGACAGTAACATCGCTATTCATTTGGCCAAGAATACGGCATTCCACAACAGAACCAAACACATTGAGCTAAGGTATCATTTCATCCATAGCATGATTGAAGAAGGCAAGTTGCAAGTTCAAAAGATCGACACCAAGATCAATCCGGCTGATGCATTGACCAAGGTTGTACCTCGAGAGAAGTTCAAATTCTACAGGACTTCTCTCGGCATTGTCAAACTCTAACAATAGGCTTAAAGTAGGGGAATAGCTCTAAACATTTGCAGTAGTCATTGGGTTTCAAGTGGGATATTGTTGGATATGAAACCCAATGGTCACCTTGTCCTTTTGTGGTGACTCTTCATTGTTTGGCTCCTTCTATCTTATCTCCTCACGGATATTGTAATCTATATAAGCATAAGTATATGCTGCTGTAAACATATCTGAGAACACATAAATAAAAGAGTTTTCCCCTGCTGATGTAGCCATACATATGGTGAACCATGTTAAATAGCTTTGCACTATGTGATTGTTTACTGTTCTTTTGCTTTTTGCTGTTCCATTGTTTTAACATAGAACACTCCCCTAAATAACTATCCCCCTTTCAAATCATACGCTGCTTATATACAACAATACACAATGCAAAGGACCCATAATTCTTCTCTAAATCACCAAAATAAAGTGGCATTTATTTACAACTGTTCCTAAATGTTAGAGTAGTTACAAACCATCCCAATAAAATAGGAAGAAGAAATAGTTTACAACCTAAGTCATGGCATGTCTACCTCATCGTGGATGCTCTACATTAGTTATTTTTAAGAGAACGACACTATCAATTGCTTTATTACCTCATACAAAAATTAAAAAAATAAATTATATTCATTGAATACAAAAAATTGAGGTGCTCAACTAGGTTTTTCAATATGTTATTTTTAAGAGAACAATACTATCAATTGCTTTATTACCTCATACAAAAATAAAAAGTAATAAATAATTACCTTATTAAAAAATTATAGATATTATTAAACAACTATATTATAAAATTGAAGTATTATAAATTATTGTAGATTCTAGGTTGTGTAAGTTTTTTGCATCAATATTTCATATCAACATTTCTTCATCATGGAGTGTGATTTGAAATGTCTCTTAAAAAAACTTACATAATTGAAGGCACTCTAAACATATTACTATTCTTGTCCATTCAATTTACAATATAAGATAAAATTTCTAAATATTGTGGTCATGCTTAAAGTTTAACAATAGAGGTTTTGTGTATCTCCATAAAGAGAAAAGTATTTCCATTCACTACTAGGACTTTGGTTTATATACGAGGCTTTATGTGGTGGAATGTGTTTATGTGTAATGCCAAAATAACTATTCTTTGTGGGATTTGGTAAGTTGATCATATAAGAGTTTGAAAGTATTCTATATACATTGAGCATAGGTGGGCGAAGAGATGCATCTCCGTGTGTACACAAAATACCCACATGAATGCATCTTGAAACTTGCTCATTAGAGAAACTTTCTATTATTGCATTATCAAATACATCCACAATATCTTCTCCAAGACCTGGACATACCTGCATAATATGATGTGCACTCATCTGTATAAGATATATAACTTTGGAAAATAAACTATATTAACATGACATTTTTTTTTGCATAAGATGATGTGCACTAATCTTCATAAGATATATAACTTTGAAAAACAAACTATATTAACATGTCTTATTTTTATCTTACTTGTTCTAAAAGGCTTTGAAATTTTATTCTTTATTCCACATATAATTTCTAAAATGACAACACCAAAACTATACACATGATCAGCTTTTGCAGACAATTGACCTAACATAGCATATTCCGGTGCCATATAATTCCTACATAATCATTAAAAAAAAATTACACCCAAGACAAAAAATTACTAAGAGTGAAAAGATCAAAGACTTAAATTACATTTATTATTTTTTCTTCTGTTAAACATTTCAATTTTTGTGCATTTATTATTGTAAAAAAATAGTAAAACTCACCTTGACATAGACTTAAAAATTCAATACAACTAAAATATTAAAAATAAAAAAATTTAAAACTAGTGGTGGCAGTTCACCCAACAAGCTAGCAGTTCTTTTTAATTTTGAAAATATTATGAATTTATATGATTTATCACTCTACTTAAATATTATCCACTTCAATGGTCAAACAGTCAATAGAGATTTTACACCTAGCTCACAACAAATATTTGTCCTATTTTTATTGGCCAAAATTGACCTTTGACGATTGAAATGGATGATATTTAAGAATAGCCATGATTTATAACTAAAGTAGTGTGATGCAATGCTTAAATTCTTATTATGTTCCTCCAACCCTTGTCTCAAACATGACTCTCATCTTGACCAATCAATCTTGCTAAGCCAAAATCTGATATCTTTGGTTCCATTTTCTTATCAAGCAAAATATTGCTTGTTTTGATATCCCCGTGAATGATCCGCAGCTGAGAATTTTAATGCAGGTATAGAAGCCCACGGGCTATTTCGGCCAGTCAAGCTCTTTGCTCCGCTGTGGATCTATAGCCATGCATCCAAATAGATTATCCTCGAAGAACAAATGCTTTATGACTTTCACTCACTTAGCCTAAAGAAGAGCAAACATTGTAACACCTTCACTTTTATGTTAGATGAAATATACTCGCGAAATAATATCTTGTCAAGGCTCTTGTTAGCCAAGTACTCGTAAACAAGCAACTGTTCTGATTGCTCTGTGCAACACCCAAGTAGCTTCACAAGATTCCGATGCTGAATTTTTGCCACCAGTTTAACCTCGTATAGAAACTCCTTTGTTCCTTGCAAAGATCGCATAGAAAGCTTCTTTACTGCTATTTGTTTTCCATCTAATGTTGTGCCCTGACATAAAATAAAACACATAAACCATAAGTTTATAGGGCACTATAAATCCTCAACTGTGGACAGAACTGTGATGAAATTTAAAAAAGAAATCAAAATAAAATACTAAAATAGGAGCGAAGAATGGATAATTAACCTTGTTCAATGTTGTAGTATATTTAATCTTGCTGTCCAAAAGAAGAAAACATGGTCGCTTAGGGTTATGTTAAACCTTGTATACAATCCCTCTTCTCCAAGCTTGTTATCATCATGGAAATTTCTAGTTGCAGCCTTGATATTTTCAAAAGTTATAGATTATTTCATGTTCCTGGCAGATCGTTGAGTCTACCTTTGTATTTAGATTCTTTGGACAAGTAATGCACAGGCGAAAAAGTCTATAATTTTGAGGAGAAAAATTTCTCGGTTCTGTTCTAATAGTCTTACTAGCGAGGAATTTTGTTGATAAAAACATAGGAGGACAAAATCATTAAAATTTCACTTCAGGAATACCTTTCCTTAAGAAGGTTGGCTTGCATAATACTGCAGGCTTGAATTTTCTTTGGATTGCAAACAGGCATAACATTAACATCACCAACAAGCCGCCGATA
The DNA here is from genome assembly GCA_027924645.1 of Cunninghamia lanceolata. Classification (NCBI taxonomy): domain Eukaryota; kingdom Viridiplantae; phylum Streptophyta; class Pinopsida; order Cupressales; family Cupressaceae; genus Cunninghamia; species Cunninghamia lanceolata. The sequence continues at coordinate 3,530,872 of BSBN01000530.1, forward strand.
ATACCCAGAACTATATCTATTTTGGTTGATGACTTTTCTGCACGGGAGATTAATTTGATTGCGCTTAGTCATGTAAAAAGCAAGGTATGTCAATTTTATGAAAGAAAATAAACTTACAAAACAAAATAAACCCTATTCTATGAAAGAAATGAAAATTAAATAACTCTTACATTATTTTGGGAAATCAGAAATATTTAACAGTAGAGTTGAGAGAATAAATAAATAAAAATTAACAGTAATATTCACCTCTATTTATTCATTGATTTTTGACTGTTTTCACAAAAATATATAATATTTTACAGCACAAAAAGCTACAGTAAGTACAAACTATATATATAAAAAAATTACCTTTTAAAGGACATCAAGGAACAATTAAACTCAACAAGTAACATCACGTATAACAGCCATAATAATTATAAGATCTATGGGCTTGAGCTTGTTAGATATGCTGACGCATTCCATATTTTAATGCATGTATATCGCTGCGTTGGGAACAATGCATAATAGGAGCACAACACCAAACAACTGTCGATATTTTGCATTGTAGGCCATCTGCATTTTGTCTTCCCTTCTAGAATTCTTTCAGAAACCAGGTTTTTTTGTTGAGCTACAGCTCATATGGACCAGCTAGGACTCAAACCTAGGACCTTCTATTTGCTACTAGAGTGCTCTACCAACTGAGCTACTGGCCCCTTGTGGCCAGCCCATCGTCGGTCCGGGTGTGGCTTACTTCCAACACCCCCCCTAAGCCACACTGCAGGTGCTTGGGGCTCCTAGTCTGGCTCTGATACCACTTGTTGAGCTACAACTCATATGGACCAGCTAGGACTCGAACCTTGGACCTTCCATTTGCTGCTGGAGTGCTCTACCAACTGAACTACTGGCACCTTGTGGCCAGCCCATTGTCGGTCTGGATGTGGCTTACTTCCAACATTTTTAATGTAATGTGAAGGTTATATTTCATTGTTTTCTTCAATTTTAAAGATGATGGAGATGTTACCTGTTGGAGCCCGTCGAGTTTAGTCTGTCCACGCTTTTAGTGCCATTTTAAAATTCCAATACTTTTGGTAAAAATATACTTGGAATTACGGCCTTAAACAATATGTTAATTTAGTTTTAAAATATCTCTTACAAAAAACTTGAAAGTTTTTCAGTCACACATCTGACGCGTTGGATAGTTCTCAAGATTAAAAGAGCATGTGGTCAGAGCTAATGCATGTTTTGTGAGCGAAGAGATCTCGTTAAGATGGTATAAGTTTTGTCAAGGCTGTAACTGTCTGAATGCACGTCTATGACAGTTCTCCTGTAATCTGTTACATGTAATCTCCTATTAACTTTAATTCAATAAAAACACTTTCTATTAAAGACCATCTATAGTTACAATAATTTCTGCCATACAATAATTCATGCTTGCTTTTCTGGTTTCTCATCTTGATTGGAAACATTTGCTTTATACGTCAAACACTTTTGGACCAAGCCTAGAAATTGAGGAATAAAGGAGATTATAAAAGAAGGTGTGTTGATAGTTTAGTTTATCGCCATTTCACTCTAGTTTAACACTTAAAAATATATATTATTAGTTCTTGCTAAGGCAGGAATACTAATGCATTCATGTAATACAATTAATTTAATTCAGTTGACCAATGAGAATCGAGTATTAAATTCATTTGGCAAAATCACTAAAGTTGAAACTTAATTTTTTTATTTAATGATTTAATAAATACAATTTCTCTTGTGCTATTGGTCAATTGGGTGAACAGTAATTGTGAAAAATAGAATTTTTTGTTTTTAATTATATTAAAATTTAGTTGACCAATGAGCATTGAGTATTAAACTTATTTGACAAGATGACTATAATTGAAACTTTAAATTTTTCTTTTTGATTTGCCTTTCAAGTACCAAGTTGGCAAGTTGGCACAGGTACAAGGCAGTGATGGCTGACCGTATAGTTAGTTTTGTTTTTCGTCAGTTCACATTTGCGAGCATACAAACAACCTGTGCTAAAATGGGAGTTTTGGAAGAGGGTTTGGACATCCATCAAAGCATAAAAGAGAGGAATTTTGATAGATTTTGTAGATGCAATAGCCCTGGTAGACATGTATGCAAAATGTGGAAGCATAGAGAAGACCCGTAAACTGTTTGACAAAATGCCTCAAAGAACTGTGGTTTCATGGAATACAATCGCTGTAGGATATGCACAAAATTGATTAGTTGAAAAAGCTTTAGGAATTTTCAAGCAAATGCAAATAGAAAGTGTAAAGCTAGACTCCACAAACCTTTGCCAGCATCCTCCTTGCCTGTGCCAAAATGGGAACATTGGAACATGGTATGGACCTCTATCAAAGCATAATGAAATGGTGATTTTTGTCCGATACTGTAGTTGGAAATACTTTGGTAGACATGTATGCAAAATGTCTTATATTATTCAGTGACGACAGAGAAATTTTGACACGGGGAATTTTACATTGGGAAAAAAATGCTCTTTCCTGATTTCATGGATGTCTAATCCGCATAGGGTACCCACGGAAATTAACAGGGTTTGTGTTGTGCTTGCCAAAAATGACACAGAGCCTATAACATTAAGAAAAGAAACTTGTAAGTAGCCTAGAAGAGGTTGAGGGAAGTAAGGGCAATTGCATTTGAAGTGGATGGGTGATTGGGACAAGTTTGGTGGTACTCATCTCTCTGCTTGGAGTGGAGGGCACTGCGGGGAATCACTGGATGGTCCACTAATTCCATGCAATGGAAATGGAGAAACCAATGCCAAGGGTGGGTGAAGAATCACAAAATGGTGATACTGCCACCTGGGTAAGTGCAACAAGATGGGGGGCCAAAAAGGGGTCTTAAGTGGCCACTTTTTTTTTTTTTTTTTCTGAAATCAGGAAATGCTGGCCTTGGATAAGAAATTGAGCATAGTTACACTCAAAATTTGAAGACGCAACCAAAACAATGTTCGTAGTGTTCCGAGTCTACTTTCTAAACTACTATATTTTTTGAAAATGGTATAGATTAAGGGGTTCAAAAGAGGGAGCCACATAAATTAATGTTGTTTTTGTCAAAATAACATAACATAGCATGTTTTGTGGCTCCCTCAAAAGGTTAAATTTTTTTTGATATTTTTAAAATCACTTCAGTGAGAAATTAGTTAATAGCATGTAGTTTATGCCCGATTTTTCTGATAAATTTTTAATGAATATTTAATTTTTTACTAATTTTCAAAGTGGACACATCCTAAAAAATAGAATTTTGGCCATGCTACCCCTATAAATTTTGAAAACTAAATGAAAATCAATTTTTTTAATATGTGTAGAATGGAGTCTAGTTTCTAAAAATGTATTTTTTTTGAAATTTCAATGAACAGTTAATTTACAATGAAAAAAAGACCAAACACTGGTTTTTGCCCAAAAATGGACACACAAACAAAAGAAATTAAAGATGAAAGGCTTAACATTGTCAAAATGTGAAGACAATTACATCGTTAAATAGTTAAGAGAAAGCCTAACATTACCCAGGTGTTTGATTTGTTCGACCTTGAAACATGTGCAAATATGAGGGTTAGCATGAACGAAATTATGTGAAATCCTGTAGAATTTGCAAAAACATGTCTATGGACGTTGGGAAGGCACTCCAAGCCTTTGGGTTGGAAATCTAAAGCAAATTGGATTCCCAAAGCAAAATATAACGAGATTGTGTTATGTTTTGTGTAACATCCTACCCCACGAACCCTTAAGGGTGAGGGCCAAAAGAGGACAAGATAATTTTTTTTTGAATAACAAGTGATAACATACACATGAAATGGTTGCCGATATGATATGTCAACAATATTCATGGCCAAGTATGGCTGAATGCACAACCCACAAGAGATGACTAAATCGCTCTCCAGAGAAACATTAATAAACTACATTCATTTTAAACACCAATTCAAATGTTCTTAATCCCATTTCCAAATATAAACATGAATCCATAAACACCATAGTACAAGTGGATCCGATACCCACATCGAAATCCGTAAGTCAAATAAGAGGCAACATCACATATCTTCTCATTACTATAATTTACATCATCTCTTGCAAGAGATTACAAAATTACATAAAGGAATAAACAAGGACAATGGCATAGCCATGAATGATACAATAACTAAATGGGTACATGACTGATAAAGTAACAGAAAGAAATAGAACATCTCCAAGCTGGTGCTCCGATAACCTGTTTGTCAGTCCCCAATAGCGGTTACAACGCCTCCCAACCATGTAGACTCAAAAGAGACCACCCCACCATGCTCGGAGATAGTCACAAGGCCCAATCGAAAATAACAACAACCAGGGTATACATGATGGCCAACACTCACATCAATCATGGAGCAGACGTGGAAAACAATGCATATAGCTAAAGTCATAACATAGCAGTACTCATCCAAGTCATAGGTTGGGTATTACTCATGACTGCTAAGGCACTAGACACTAGAGTGTAGATTAGATGGGAAGTCATCATGTATGCTCGAAGGGATGGCACCACACGGAAACAATTACACTACTCATATTGATGAGGAGACTCAAACATGTTTGAATCAACGCCCTGCAGATAGATAACTCGATGCCTTGTAGATGGATAGGCCTTCTTGTATGCATCTTTAGCCTATACAAGTGCTTAAGGCCATGCATGAGGACTCAATATCCTAGACCTAAGCTCATCTTGCTTAACCAAACAAGGCATACAAAACCCAAATAAAACAATCCAATAAAAATAGGTGACACAATGAGTGTCCCATAAGCACCCCCAAAGTATTTAGAATAGCCATAGAGGGTAGGGGATGTGTCCCAAGGACACCACAACAACTTACCAGAAACATAATATGCTTATAAATATTAAATACAAAATTCAAAACTGTGATCAACAAAACAAAATCTTTTTGATGACAGTGTAATCTATTGAAAATAGCCCTTTGTTAGTTAGGTCAATTGTGTAATAACTCCAGTGACCCCAATCAGTCACGATTCACAAAGGACACTGAAATTCTAAGAAACGTACGGAAAATGAAATTGCAAGTCTACTCATAGCCTGAATTTTGCATATTGTCTGCCATATTTAACATAACAAAATAAAATGTTAAAAAGACTTATAAAATGGAAATCTTAACTGTTTTTCCTCCTATAGTAGTTCCCTTAGATCCTTGTATGCGTGACAAATTTTCTTAATTAAAAATTACGTGACAAATTTTCAATGCACAAACACAAATCAATGTTTCTATGGTATTTTAGTGCCATTTCATTCTTTAACTCAAGGACAATGGTTTCCACAAGGCTAGCAATTTGACAGAAAATGATCATAATAATCAAAACAAAAGACCACAGCCCAATTTTCCTAAGAAGAGTTGTACTGAAAATATATTCAGAGAAGTCATCGTATAACAAAAGTATTCCATGGGACTTAGATCTCTTCATTCTTTGTCATTGCATCCCAGCTTGTAGTATGGCAAAAGTTTATATGCCTTTAGAAAGGCTCTTTTGTAAGCATTGAAGATCTATCCAGTAAATTGATATATTGATGGTTATTCTCAAATGTGTGGTGTAATTTTCCTTTTTCCATATTCCTATATTCTACACCTAAGACAATGTTCTCATGGAGGGCAAGATACCTAAATTTTTTGAGGGTGCAGCTAAGTAAAGTCCAGGGCCCTACGTAGCGAAATGATCCCATGAGGGTTGACTATTTTAGCTACCGGCTGCAATTGTAAACCTAGGCCTCGGCTATAAAATCCCCATGATGCTTTTACCAGAAGAGTTTGAAACACTGACATACACCTAGATGATTTCACTACCGTGATTTTCACTGTGTAAACCCTAATAAAACTCGTAGAAGGAATAGGAGGAACAAACAACCCAGACATATATTTTGAGGCAGAGATTTAGAGCGTCTGTTGCAAGTATGGTCACGCTAGGGTTTATCAAAGCTCTAGAAAAAAAACTAATCAAATTTTGATTATCTGTATGGTAAACTTATTTTGAAGAAGAGAAAAAGAAACAGGTCCAAGAGGAAGGCATACATACCAAGGTTGATCGCCTGCATAACGACTTGCCTGATCTGAAGTGATTTGAAGGACTCGATCGTATCACCTATCATCCCCATCTTCCTTTTATTTTCTTTGTAGAGAAAGATGAAGGAAGAATATTCAAACACTCTAAAAACTCTATTTCTTCTTTCATGTTTACCCTCTTCACTGCCCATGCCAAACTGGGGCTTTAGAATAGGGTATGGACATCCATCAAAACATGGGGAATAGAGGAATTTTGCTGGATCTGGTAGCTGCGACTACCCTGGCAGAACATGAAAAATGTGGAAGCAGAGACAAAGCACGTGACTGTTGGGTAGAATGCCTTGAAGTGACGTCACCTCCAGGAATGAACTGATTGCAGAATACACACAAAAATGGGTTTGTTACAAAGGCCTTTGAAACTTTAAGCAAATGCAACTGGTGGATGTAAAACTAGAGTCCACAACCTTAGCTAGCATTGTCCCTTCTCGTGCCAAAGTGGGAGCAATGGAACAGGGTGTTGGCATCCGTCAAAACATAATAGAAGGGGGATTTTTGTCAGATATTCTAGTTGGAAATGCTTTGGTAGACATCTATGCAAAGTGTGGAAGTAAAAACAAGGTGCATGAACTGCTAGGCCCAATGCCTCAAGGTGACTTTCCTTCCTGGAATACGCTGACTGCCTGATACACATCCCAAAAATGGATCTATTGAAGTGGCTTTTGAAACTTTCAAGAAACTGCAATTAGCAGGTGTACTGCCAGACTCCTCCTGCCACAGCCCATACCTGCGCCATTAATTTGTCTCCTCCTTCTGCCTTGAAGATCACTCCATCCAATGATGACTCAACTCCCAGATATTTTCAGCATTAAACATTTACCCACTGTCTTTTCCATGCCACGACTCCTACCATCCAAGATATTTTCGCTGCATTTATCCTCTCACCTAACTCTCCCAACGCAGCAAGGAGGAAGCTATTGAAATTAAAAAAATAGACTTATCTTAAAGCCCCACCAATTGTTCCTCTCAAGAACCGACACGGAGGGTCATTACATTTTGTTTTACATTTTTTTCCTTTTTGCAAAAGTTTGCCCGATGTTTGTCATGTTTGACATAATGTGAGTGCGTTATAACATGTTTGCATTATGTCTCCCTTGGAATGTTTTATGTTCAAGGTTATTAAGCATGTATGTATGTATTTATGTATGTATGCCTATATGTATGTATGTATGTATTGATGTATGCATGTATGCCTATATGTATGTATGTATGTATGTATAGTGTTGAGGGTAGAGGAGGGTAGAGATGGGGGTGAAGCGGATAGGGGAGGAGAGGGGTGGATAAGGGTTGAGGGTTTAATGGTTTAGGGTTTAAGGGTCAAGGGTTTAGGGTTTAAGGGTTGAGGGTTTAAGGTCAAGAGAGATTAGGGTTGAGGGATTAAGGTTTAAGGGTTGAGGGTTTAGGGATAGGATTTAGAGTTTAGGGATAAGGGATTAAGGTTTAGGACCTTGTAGGATTAGGGTTTAGGGTTGAGGTTTTAGGGATAGTGTTTAGGGTTGAGGGATTAGGGTTGAGGGTCGAGGGATTAGGGTTAAGGTAGAGTGTTGAGGGTAGAGGGATTAGGGATAGGGTTTAGGGTTGAAGGTTTAGGGTTGAGGGCTTAGGGATAATGGATTAAAGTTTATGGTATAGTGTCGAGGGTTGAGGGTATAGGAATAGGGATAGCATTTAGGGTTTAGGGTTTAGGGTTGAGGGATTAAGGTTTAGGGTTGAGGGATTAAGGTTTAAGGTTGAGGGTTGAGGGTTTAGGGATAGGGTTTAGAGTTTAGGGATAAGGGATTAGGGTTTAGGACCTTGAGGGATTAGGGTTTCGGGTTGAGGCTTTAGGGATAGCATTTAGGGTTGAGGGATTAGGGTTGATGGTCAATGGATTAGGGTTAAGGTAGAGTGTTGAGGGTAGAGGGATTAGGGATAGGGTTTAGGGTTGAAGGTTCAGGTTTTAGGGATAAGGGATTAGGGTTTAAGGTATAGTGTTGAGGCTTGAGGGTTTACAGATAAGGTTTAGGAGTTAAGGTTTAAGGGTTCAGGGTTGAGACTTTAGGGATAAGAGAGAGACCTATATGGCTAAGGGTTGAGAGATAGGGGAGATATGGGGTGAGGTAGATGGGGGAGGAGAGGGGTGGATAAGGGTTGAGGCTTTAAAGCTTTAGGGTTAAGGGATTAGGTTTTAAGGTATAGTGCTGAGGGTTGAGGGTTTAGGGATAGGGTTTAGGATATAAGGTTTAAGTGTTGAGGGTTGAGGATTTAGGGATAGGGTTTATGGTTTAGGGATAAGGGATTAGGGTTTAGGGTTAAGGGATTAGGGTACCATAAATTATAATTAGGGATTAGGGTTTATGGTTTAGGGATTACAGATTAGGGTTAAGGGTTAAGGGATTAGGTTTTAGGGTTTAGGGATGTACAATTAGGGGGTACCATAAATAAACTAGAATTTAGGTAGGGTTGGGAAAATTTTGTGAATCATCATGGGCTAGAGATTGGAGATTTTGCTATGTTCAAGTACATATCCAAGTCATATTTTAACGTTAAGATATTTCAAAGAACAGGGTGTGTGAAAAATATCAATGCTCTTCATATTATGAATACCAACATTGATACAAATAAAAGATGCCCTCCCTCTAACAGAGTATGCAGTTCAAATCAACCAATCAGCAGCAAGTTCCTGAATGAATTGGTTTCTGATGGGGAAAACAAGAATGATGTTGAAGCAATGGAAGAAAATCAAAATTGTAAGTCTAATTTGGGTAAGTGCACAAAGATGAGGGACCAAAATGGGGTATTAAGTTGCCATTTTTTTCTGAAATCAAGAAACATTGATGTTGGATGAGAAATTGAAGATAGCTACACTCAAAATTTGAAGATGGAACGAAAACAAGAGTTGTCGTGCTCTGAATCTAGTTTCTAAACTACTAATTTTTTCCGAAAATGGTTGGGATTAAGGGGTTCAAAAAGGGGGAGCACACAAATTGGTCCTATTTTTCTCAAAAAAATATAACACAACATCTGGTGTGCTCCCCCTAAAATCTTAACTTTTTTTTAGTATTTCAATAATCGCTCCAGTGAGAAATTAGGTAACACCATGTAGTTTATCCCTGATTTTTTTGATAATTTTTTAATGAATAATTGATTTTTTAGTAATTTTTAAAGTAGACACATCCTGAAAAACATAAATTTGAGCATGCTCCCCCCTAAAATGTTTGAAAACTAATAAAAAATTGATGTTTTTTTTGAATTCGTGTAGAATGGAGTCTAGTTTCTAAAAATATAACTTATTTCAATTTTTGATGAATGGTTAAGAAAACAAGTTAAAAATAGTAGACACTGGTTTTTGACAAAAACTAGACACACTTACAAAAGAAATTCAAGATGAAACACTAAACGTACTCAAAATGTGAAAAACATTATATGGTTAGATAGCTAACAGAGAGCTTAAGATTATGGTGGTATTTTTTTTGAGTTTTCATTGAAAAAAGTGCCATCTTGATGGGGAGCACGCTCCATGTTATCTCTAGATTTTGCTAAAAACTGATAAAAACACGTCAAACAAAGCTCATCATAACGCAAGTGCGTTATAATGCATTTGCATTATGATGAGCATAACTGGAAATACACATGCCAATTGCATTTGCTTGAAAGTTTCTAAAGCCTTCTCAACAAATCCATTTTTTGCATATCTTGCAATCATTGCATTCCATTATAGAACAACTCTTTGAGGTGATACATCTTACAATTGACATGCCTTGTCTATGCTTCCACACTTTACATACATGTCTACAAGGGCAGCTGCACTTCCTATCATCTTTCTCTCTCTATTTCTCTCCCCTCTCTACTTCCTACCCTTTCTCTGAGTCTCTGCTTCCCTCTCCTCTCTACCTTCTACATTCTCTCTCTCTCTTCTTCCCTCCCCTATCTACCTTCTACTATATCTCTCACTCTCTACTTCCCTCTCCTATCTAGCTCCTACCCTCTTTCTGAGTCTTTGCTTCCCTTGCCTCTCTACCTCCTACCTTCTCTCTCACTCTCTTCTCCTCCTCCCTCTCTACCTCTTACCCTCTCTCTCACTTTCTACTTCCCTCCCCTGTCTACCTCCTACCCTCTCTCTCAGTCTCTGCTTCCCTCGCTCTCTTCTTCCTTGCCCTGTCTACCTCCTACGGTCCTTTCCCACTCTCTATTTCCATACTGTCTCTACCTCCTATCCTCTCTCTCACTCTCTACTTCCCTCCCCTCTCTACCTCTCCTCCTCACTCTTCCCATCCAAAGAAATTTCATAAATTATCTTGTTTCCATTTCATTGAATCCCAATTTATATCATCATCCATCTTTACATGTCTTATTTTTCTTACATTTCCATGTTCTTTGTTGACAAGGGAGAGCGAGAGGGAGGAAAAGGGAGAGAGGATGGAGATGGAGGGGAGAGAAACCTGGGAGAGATACCCAGTGATAGGGAGAGAGAGAGAGAGAGATAGAGAGTCCTAGTTTTCTTGTTTTGGAGAGAGAGAGAGAGGGTGGGTCGGGTTTATGAGTTTAGGATTGCTTAAGTTTAGGGTTTAGGGGAATCATTTAGGGTTTAGGGTTGCTCAGGTTTATGGTTTATGGTTTAAGGGTTAGGTTCTAGGGGCATTATTTAGGGTTTAGGGGTTTTGGGAGAGAGAGAGAGAGGTTTAGAGTTGCTCAGGTTTAGGGTCATTATTTAGGGTTTATGAGCTTAGGTTTGCTTAGACCTTTAGGGGCATTATTTATGGTTTTGTGAGTTTAAAGGGTTGTTCAAGTTTAGGGTTAGGGTTTAAGGGAATTATAAATAGGGTTTAGGGTTTACAGTTGCTTAGGTTTATGGTTTAGGGTTTAGGGGTTAAGGTTTAGGTGTTAGGGATTTAAGGTTGCTCAAGTTTAGGGTCAATAAGGGTTAGGGTTTAGAGAGAGAGAGAGAGTGAGGGGATCGATAGATATTGGGAGAGATCTAGGGAGATAGAGGTTTAGAGTTGCTTCTAGGGTTTATGGTTTAGAGGTTTGGGGTTTAGGGTTGCTCAATTTTAGGGTTTATGGGTTAGGAGTTAGGGTTTAGGGACATTATTTAGGGTAACTTAAGGTTTATATTTTAGGGGTTAGGGGTTAAGGTTTAGAGGTTTAGGTTAGGGTTTAGAGAGAGAGGACCAATAGGGAGATATAGAGGAGATCGAGGGGAGACATAGGGAGATAGAGGGTCAGGGACATGGCTAGAGACATAGGTAGAGAGATTGAGAGGTAGAGGGATGATAGAGACAAAGAGATAGGGTTTAGGGTTGATCGGATTTAGGGTTGATCGGGTTTAGGGTTTAGGGATTAGGAGTTTAGAGAGGGAGAGATATGGAGATAGAGGGTGAGGGACATGGCTAGAGACATAGCCAGAGAGATTGAGAGGTAGAGAGATGATAGAGACAAGGAGATAGGGGTTTAGGGTTGATCAGGTTTAGAGTTTAGGGGTTAGGAGTTTAGAGAGGGAGAGATAGGGAGATAGAGGGTGATGGACATGGCCAAAGACATAGGTAGAGAGATTGAGAGGTAGAGGGATGATAGAGACAAGGAGATAAGGGTTTAGGGTTGATCGAGTTTAGGGTTTATGGTTGGTATATATGATGTATAAAATGGTGTAAATGACTAACATATTGGTGCTTATGATGTTCTGATGGCTCCTGTGGCTGGCAGAGGGTAGAATGACACCTGTGACTAGCTAGGTGTAGACTGATGTTTGTGATTGATAGGTAGGTGCTACTAAGGAGCATATTGGCACATACGATATACAAAATGGTGCAAATGACTAACAGATTGGCACTATGATCTTCTAATGGCTACTGGTGAGGAATTTGTTTGATTTTGATTATTTTTGGGATTGTTTGAGATGGTTAGATTGACTTGGGATGAAATGGATTGGTTTAGGGATGATGAGAGGTGAAAAGGACTAGATTATGAATGATTTGGGAATGACTAGAATGGTTTTAGGGATGGTCTAAAGTGGTTTAGTGCTGATTAGGGAATGATTAGAATGATTTAGGAATAGTTTAGGGATGGTATTTGAGATGAAATCCAGGTTGATTGGAAAATGATTAGGGATGAAGTTAAATTGATTTGGATGTGATTTGGGATGGTGTGAAGTGGTTACAGGTTGATTAGAAGTGGTTTAGGGATGATTAGAGATGAAATTGAATAGATTAGGGATGATTTGGGATTTAGTAGGAATGAATTTGATTGGAATGAAATCTTAATGTTTTCATGTTTTCATGTTATAGAGATTAGGAGAGATAGGGAGATAGAGGTTTAGGGTTGCTTCTAGGTTTTATGGTTTAGGGGTTAGGGGTTAGGGGTTAGGGTTTAGCGTCATTATTTATGGTTTAGGGTTTATGGTTTAGGGGTTAGGGGTTAAGGTTTAGAGGTTTAGGTTTATGGTTTAGGTAGAGAGGCGAATAGGGAGATACATAGGAGACCGAGCCTAGGAGAGATATCTATGTCTCTTCTATCCCTCTCTCTAACTATACCTAGCTCTCTATCTCTCTCTCTCTCCTTGTATCTCTATCTTGCTAGATCTCTTTTGACCCCCTCTATCTAACTCTACCTTTCTATCTCTCTCTCCCTCACTATTTGAGTTTTACATGAGTTTAGGGTTTCTCAAGTAAATATGGTTTAGGTTTTAGGGTAAGGGTTTAGGGGAATTATTTAGGCTTTAGGGGTTTAGGGATGCTCAAGTTTAGGGTTTAGGGTCTAGGGGTTAGGGTTTAGGGTTTACGAGTTAGGGGTTTAGGGTTGCTTGAGTTTAGGGGTTAGGGTTTAGGGTTTAGAGAGAGATAGAGCGAGGGGACCAATAGAGATTGGGAGAGATAGGGAGATAGAGGTTTAGGGACCTTAGGGGTTTTGGGGTTTAGGGTTGCTCACTTTTAGGGTTTAGGGACATTATTTAGGGTTTAGGGTTTATGGTTTAGGGGTTAGGGGTTAAGGTTTAGAGGTTTAGGTTTATGGTTTAGGTAGAGAGGCAAATAGGGAGATATAGAGGAGACCGAGCCTAGGAGAGATATCTCTGTCTCCTCTATCCCTCTATCTAACTATACCTACCTTTGCTTCCAGGTTTTATGGTTTAGGGATCTTAGGGGTTTAGGGGTTTAGGGTTGCCAGATTTTAGGGTTTAGGGTTAGGGGTTAGGGGCATTATTAAGGGTTTAGGGTTTATGGTTTAGAGGTTTAGGTTTATGGTTTAGGTTGAGGGGAGAATAGGGATCCCTATCTCTATCTCTCTAGACATATGTATCCCTATCTCTTAATCTATCCCTCACTACCTTTCTCTCCCCACCCTTCTACCTCTTGAAATCTCTCTCCCTATGTCTCTAGACATCTCTTGATCTCTTTCCCTATCGAGCTATCTATCCCCATAACCCCATCTCCTAATATACCCCTCTCTACCTCTCTCTCTATATTTACCTATCTATCTCTCCCTAGGTAGATCTATCTCCCTATATCTCCCCTCTATAGACCCCTTTCTCTATCTCGATCGCCATCTCTCCCTTTCCCCATCTCTATCTCCATCTATCCTCTCTATCTCCATGTCCCTCTCTATCTCTCCATGTCTCCCAATCCCTCTTTATATATAGGATAGAGAAATGAAGAGAGAGAGAGACAGCCTCTCTCATGTAGATACAAGGTTACCTTTATGTTATAACGCTTGGAAGCATGGAAAATGGTAAAAAAACATGTGGGATCCATGTTTCAGACCCCACATGCCCGTTATTCCTACTTTTCATGAGTATATTAGACAAAAAAATGCTTTTCATGTTGGTTGACTAATTGAGAATCATTTTTATATGAATCCACCACTTTTTTTTTTTGTTTTTTCAACGTAGAAGAAGTGATTTTTCATGTTTTTGGAGAAAATTTGATTATTTAAGTTGAAATTTGCACGTTTCATGTGTGATTTTGTTTCAAATCTAATTACCATTGATATATAGATTGAATTAGATGATATATGTTTGTTTTTTACATAAATTTTACTAATCCTATTCTAGAATTATATAGAATTCATAGTCAAACTTGAGAAAAACAAGAATTTGAGGATTTTGAAGCCATCTTTGGAGAATTTGTCAACTGCAATATCAAATTCTAAGGTATGTTAATTTTAATTCACATATATATGTTCTTCTGTTCTTTATGTCTTTATTTTTTTTATGTTCTTTATGTTCTTCTTGACATATATGTGTCTAGGTATATTAGTTAGTTTAGTCAAAGAGACTCCAAATTCGTCATGTTTCCGCCTTGTTTCGGCCCTTCATGCCTTTATTTCACCTATTTTCAACTATACAAGAGAAAAACATTATCAAATACTTCATAAAATAATTTTAGAGAACAATTGTTTGTCATACTCATATTCGAGTGTATACATGAAGCCAAAATTGATTTTGGAAGACTCTTAATTTTTGCCCTAGAATGACATAAGATGATACAAAGGGAGTTACAAGGAGATAAAACACTAAAAAGGAGGTTTTCATGAGTGTAGGACAGTCATGTAAGTCTATATAACAGTCCACTATCATAGTCTATATATAACCCTGCTACCACGTATGACCCTCCTTGCATTTGAAGGTCATTTTACAATTCTATGAAAGTTATAATTTATTACAAAGTGGTCCTTCTTATTGCATCTATGTATAATGAAATTCATACATTTATACACTGTTTACAATGAATGTGTAAAGAGTTCTCTTCCTACAACTATGCACATGCTACAACTGAGATAAGAGTTTGTGCACATTATAATAATGAAAACCATTACTGTTATGCTACAACATGCTACAAGTCATCTATGTTACATGCTACAACATTTATGTTACTATGGAACATAAATGTACATGCTTACAACACCCAAAACATGTCATCACTAGCTCTTACATTATCTATTTTCCTTGTCCTTTCTTTACCTCCAAGTGGCCATACTTCTCATACTTACCCATAGTGAGTGAAATGTACTACTTGCTTACTCTACAAGTGAAAAACTTGAACACAACTCAATCCATAGGAAAAACTTGGAGTGCTAATCAAATGCCCCTACAAATGAAAGGAACTCACACTTATCTCCTTTACAAATCAAGTAAATACTCTATCCAAGTATCATTACATACTAACATCATTGAATGTTGATGTAGAATCATGTGAGAGCTATTCTCTCTTTGAATTTGATGTTTTATTGTGCTTTTTTTTTCCTTTGTGGTTGCTTACTCTTGCATTTGTCATTTGGGTGAATCTCTAGATGAAGCTTCCAACACTTGTCATAACAATATCCTCCAACCTTGAAATAAGACCAATAGTTGTTAGCTTTGTACATACTCAAATCAACTTGTCTGTTATCTTCTTTGAGTTTGTTTTAGCCTTTCTCTTCCCTTAGTTTTGGAGAGTTACTTCTTTTTCCATCCTTTCTATGGAGAATATGCTCCTTAGTGGTGTTTGCTTTGTTCATCATTCTACAATTTACTACTTTAGCTTTCTACTTCTTCAAACTTTCCACAAACCCCTAAACTTAGTAAACAATCCTTATTCAGGTTGCCAAAATCCCAAATCCACACTCACATTCAAGTGGCATGATCATTTATGATGCAGACACAAGAAGGAATTCAAAGCGTTAATACTAGACTCAAACCTTATTCAGAAGTTTGTAAAACCTTGTTATTCATTCTGATTGTGCTATTCATTGTCATTATAAAATTTCTAATGATCATTGTCTTATTCTTCATGCTTGTAGAAATCATCGTCATGCCGAGGAAACAAGAAAAGACTCTTGTATACGCCTAAAAATGACACAAATCATCCTAAATAAATATTCTAAATATTTATTCCATTCTTCTACCAATTAAATAAATATTCTAAATTTATTTAATCAATTCACTATCCCATAATTAAATAAATTCTATTTATTTAATTAAAATTCTTCTATTTGTCCTTCACAATTAAATAATCATAAATTATTTAATTAAGCCTAATTCCTCTATCCTAAAGTTCTAAATTCAAAATTCCACATCACCTTTACACCTCACCTTTTCCACCTCACCTTGTCCACCTCATCAGGTTGTACATGTAATTAAATATATTTAATATTTAATTGCCTTATTTTCCCTCACCCACATGGCCTATTTCTTCTCCAATCAGAGGTCAGTTAACCAATCAATCAAATCTGTTAACTAACCTATCAGTTGAGTCAAATCCTCAGTCAATCCAGTCAGTTCCACAATCCACTCTTCTAACTGATCAGTCAATTCTGTTAACAGACCAGTCAATGGAGTTAACTCTCCAATCAGTTTTGTCACATCCCCCCTTTCATGATGGAGCTGGGACACTTGTCACATTTCTACTGGTTGCACATTCCTCAACCATCCTCAGCCATTGATCTTCATATCTCCTCTCAACCGTTGATTCCCATTCTTCCAAATCTATAAATGAAGCTTCATTCTTCCATTCTATTCATCCAGGCTTTTGACATCGTTACTCTGCAGAAATATCACCAGCGTGCCTTTGGCACCCACTTATCATCTACAAGCTTGAGATCACCATTGTTGCATTGGAGCTCACCTTCATTGCATATCACACCATAGCCGTTCACCATCGACTTCCTCAAACAGCTTTAAAAGATTGCACTCTCTGAGGGCTCATCTCATCTGCGAAAGGACGATTCGTGATAGGCGAACAACAGAAGCTTCGAAACGGAAGAGGTTTGCTGTGTTTGTTCATTGCTTTGTTTACTTGAATCTTCTTTGTTTCACTATTCTGTTGATGTTTGGGTCATCTATTATTCATTTGATTGATCACCATTTTACCCTCACCATTTTACAAAGTGGATTGAAGCCGTTCCCCTATCAACCGTCACAGGAAAGCAAATTTCCTCTTTCATTCTAAATTACATTATCTGCTGATATGGCATCCCTTCATCCATCATAACGGATAACGGGAGACCCTTCAAAAATCAGGATGTCCAGGAACTTTGTGAGCGTTTTAAAATCCAACATCGTTTCTCCACTCCATACTATCCCCAAGGTAACGGCCAAGCTGAGGCATCGAACAAAACCATTCTGAAAATCCTAAAGAAGACTGTCAATGACGCTGGTCGCGATTGGCACGTCCAACTCAATCCCGCTCTATGGGCCTACAGAACCAGCATATGCACTCCCACAGGTGCTACACCCTACGCCCTCGTCTATGGTTCCGAAGCCATCCTTCCCATTGAGGTCGAACTCCCATCCCTTCGGGTGTCGTTGAAAGGTCTCATATCAGACGAAGAGTACAGAGTCTCCAGACTACAAGAGCTAGAACTGCTAGAGGAAAGGCGCCAGAAAGCTTTTGACCATCTCAAAGCCTATCAACAGATGATGTCAAGAAGCTACAACCACAAGGTTAGACCAAGATGCTTCAAGGTTGGGGACCTCGTCCTAAAAGAGAACCCTTGCAATCAGCAAGACAGAGAAAAGAAAGGTAAGTTCGAGCCTAACTGGCTCGGACCCTATGTAATTGTAGCGGCTTACGGATCGGGGGCATATCAGTTGGCCACATCAGAAGGTGAGTTGTTTGATGATCTAATCAACAGCATGCACCTTCGCCGGTTCTATACTTAAGAGAACCCCAATGCAAGGGGGCACAATAAAGTCAAAAAAAAAAAAAAAAAAAAAAAAAAAAAAAAAGTTACAAAGAGAACATACAAAAAAAAAAAAATCAGAAAAAAATAGAAAGCATACAAAAAAATCATCCTTTGGTGAAAACCTGGCAAACAGGTGCCTTGGATAGGTATCATGAGGAAAACCTGGCACTCAGGCGTCATGTTACTTTCTAGCTTCTCGTGCAAATAAAAGCAAGTGATGAAAACCTGGTAAATAGGCGTTACTTGGGACAAACCGCATTCTCCATCTTTGGGAATCCAATCACCTTGAGCCCATTCTCCCTCTATTTTTCCCATTCGACCCATATCCATCCCACAAATAAACGCTTGACAGTTACCTATCATGGCTTGATACTCACCTTGTGGCCTTGTCAACCAAGGTTTTGTCCCATACCGTCTCCTCAGTGTGAGCCTAGCATAGTGTCTCTCGTCAGTGTCTGTGGTCCAAGTTTGTGAACTACGTCACCTCTGCGCCGTCACGTAGGCAAGGCCATTATTCTAATGCGCCCCCGAGGCTTCCATCTCTCCCAAGGTCCCATTCGTCTCCTTTCTTGTCTTCATTCTTGTCGTCTTTCTTCTAGTCCATCCATGGTCCATTAGGGTTTACCCCGAACTACGTTGCCTCTGTGTCGTCATGTAGGCAAGGCCATTTAGCAATGAGCCCCCAAGGCACTAGGTCAGTCCCTTAGGGTCAGTCTTCTCAATAAGGATTGTGCAACCTTCTCATCAAGTAAGCAAATGCAAGCAAACACCCGCGCTTCAAGCAGAAATCTTGACTATGAGCATCTTAACCTATCCAATGCAAAGCAAATACCCAAGGTCTTCTAAATGATTTTATGCAAATTAAGGCAAGAAATAAACACATATCAATGCAAATATGCTTTGTAGATTGGAACCTAGGGTTAAGTTACAGAGTCTTGATTTTTGCTATCATACCTTCCTATGCTACTCAAGGATGCCAAAAGCTAGAGATGCTATGATGGGGGCATGATTACTTTCTTTGTTTGTTGTTTGTGGATTAAAACTTTAGTAATGTGAAGCCTTGTCTCAGGACATGATCGGCAAAAGATCATCGAGGACATCAAAGGTCTTACAGGATCAGGGGCAATCCTTGCTTGTTGAAACGCAAGAAGTACTCAGGTCATCTAGATTCAATTTTGACTAGATGCTTGTATTAACTTGCTAAATCACACTCCATGTAAGTGATACTCAGGTCATCTCGGTTCAATTATACCTCGATGCTTGTATTCACTTACAACATTTCAGAAAAGTACCAAAAACAAAATGCCCAATGATGAAATAAAGCACTCTAAAAGAAAAGCATCCGTCCTATATCCATATACACATCCATGCATCCGTATCCCATACAATCCTCATTATCCAAACTATGCAGAGTAACGATATCAAGAAAAGTTCCTAAGTCATTCTTTCACAACCATTCTTCTACCCATCATGTCATTCTTGTGTCGATAGAGTACATTTGGACTTCACAAAAGCAAAGCATATAGGAGCATATCATATCATTTGTAGAAACTAGTCATGCATATGATTAGGTTAGTAGAATGCACCATCCAATGCATTCGATCACCAATACATCTACATCACATCACATCTCAAACGCACAGAAAATAAAAAAAAAACATATCCACGTGCATCATATATCTATACTGCATCACCACATAGTACTCAGGTTACAACTGCATACATTCAAAGCATTACATCATTTAAATATCCAGTAGTATCTCATATATCTACATTTGCATCATCACGTAGAAACCATATCACATATGCATACATTTGCATTAGATCATATAGACATCACATATACAGTTACAGCATAACATAGACATCATGTTTCATATACATACATTTGCATCATCACATAGAAATCATTTTTGCATTCATTTGTCAAGTCATATAGAAATCATATAGCAGCATATCAAAATATTTCTCATATAGCATCAGATAGACCATCTAACTATGCAATAGATCACATCATGCAGTAGAAGTAAATCATCATCTCATAACACATGCAATAGATACACAAAGCTGCATCATCATATATACTATCATATAAAAGAGGTCCAAATGTACAATATCACCATCTCTCTCAAAATCAAAGTGTCATATACAATGTACGTCCAAATGGACGGTGATACATGTCCCAAAATGTACAAAGTCTGGTATGTGTCTACCCCTGCTGCTGTGGGCCCCCGCTGCCGACTCCTGACTGCTGGGGTCCCATCACGGACGCCCCTGACTGTGAAGGACCTGCTCTGTGAGCCACCCCAGACTGACTCCTGAAACTCCCTGCCCTCTGGCTCGACGCCACAGCACCATGGTACAAGCCTCGGTAGTACTACGCCTGTGACTGCGCTCTGGCTAGGTCTGTCTGCGCTTGTGCCAACTGCGTCTGCAATTGGCCTACCTGTGCCGGTGCCTGCTGCACCTGCCCAACTAGAAAAGAGCTAGCTGTGTCTGTACCCATAGCGGCCACAGCAGTATCCCGCTCTACACGGATAAGACATACCCGTGCATCCGCCATGTCCCTCTCGCGAGTCAAACCAACAATCACCGCTGCATCTGTGTCTCGCCTCCTCTCCACTCTCCTCAGCTGTGCCTACAGCTCTCGCACCTATCCCCTCAAGCTGGCTATGGTCCTCTCATGAGCCTCACCCGGCACTAGCCCCTGTGCTGCCTCTGCCTGTCCTAGCCCCTGCTGCTGTGGCACCTGCTGTTGCGGCACCTGTTGCTGCAGCACCTGTTGCTGCGGCACCTGTTGTTGCGGCACCTGCTGCTGTGGTACCTGCTGCTGTGGTACCTGCTGGGGTGGTGGCATCTGTGCTTGTTGCGGTACCTGCTGCTGTACCTCTCCCTATCCTGGCACTGCCTGCCCAGCCTGATCTATCCTCCTCCGCTACCTCGGCCTCTCTGCAGCTCGGCCACCCCGTCGTCCTCGTCCTCCTCTAGTGCCCCTCCGCCCTGGGCCAGCCTCTCCCTTCTCCTCTGAGTCTGCCTCATCAATACGAGGCACCAGCATACCGGGTCCTGAATATCTCAGGAAAGGATGTGCAGTGATCCAGTCCTTGTACTCCTGTGTGACCCCCGCATCTGCTATCTCTCTCCGCATGTCCCATGCCACATAAGGCAACTGCTGGAACTCTGCCAGGGCATCCTCATAAGAAGCCATCGGCCCCCATCGGACCCTCTCTGCATGTGTCCGTGCAAACATGGCCTGTCCCTGTGGCATGCCCTGTCTCCTGCCGAACTGTCTTAACACTCGGCCCACCATCTGTCTCTCCAGTATGTGCCATGTCCGGCCTATCAACCACCTGGTCTAGAAGCAGTAAGGCAGCTCATCTCCCTCATCATCCCAGGGCTCGCAGTCCAGATATGGTCGCCAGACGACCACATCTACCCCATCCAACGTGTGCCTCCAATACTCTAGCTTCCCCAACCTGTGCTAGGAAATCACTCCTGCATAGCCATAGCTGTATGGCTCTCCTCTCTGCCTAGCAAAAATGCACATCGGCCTGGTCACCGCTATGTGCTCCCATAGCCAGAACTGTAACAGCAACACCCCAGCCGATAGACTCGTGCTGCGGTGGTACACCACCTGATGCATGTCATGATAAAGGTGGGCCAGCACGCAGGGTCCCCACGCATATCGGGTGCCCTTAGTCAGCATCCGCTCCATGATCTTACCCCATCCAATGGGGAACCCATGCGATCTCCTGTCCGGGCATACAACACCCCCAATCAGTCCAGCAACTATCCCAGGGAAGTAGTCGTAACAGTCATAGATATCCTGCCACGGGATGACCTGTCCCACCAGCTCGGGATCATCAAATACTCGCTGACACTCGGCAAGTCCCGCATCCCACTGTGCGTCATACTCCACTAACTCGCCTACTACGGGCAAGTGCAGTATCCTGAAGACATCCTCCAGCGTCACGGTCATCTCTCCAGTAGGGAAGTGGAAGGTCCCGTCCTCGCTGTGGAATCTCTCCACGGTAGCTGTCAGTAGTCCTCTGTTCACCCGCACCTCGGGCATGAAGCAAACGTAATCCAAGCCCATGGCACCAAGTGCCACTCTGTCAGCCTCCGTCAGCATATATCTCTGCAATAGAGGCATAGGGAACGTCTCCCTCGACTGCAGCGTCTCTCGTATCTCCTCCTGCAAGCACGCAAAGCAAGGCGTCAGTCTCAAGCTGCATATACCATACTCAACATATCTACTGAACTATATCACCTAAACTTAGCATTTCAAATTGATCAAAACAACATACTACATCTCTTGACTAGATTCCTGCAATCTCGGAGATAGCTCATCGATTCCTGCGTCAAACAGGACGCTAATTGAATCAATTTGGCTAAGTAATTTGCCATCCCAAGCAAATGCGCCACTACAGGTGGTAAAAGCGCCGTTTCTGGTATATGCGCCATTCTAACACATGCGCCGCAGAACTCCACGCATGCACCGCAAAATTATGCATGCGCCGCAAGAATCCACATTTGCGCAACTTTATCAAATGCGCTGCTACATTTCACATATGCGCGGCGGAAATACAAAAGCGCCGCCAAATTATGAAAGCGCAGCTAGAATACACAAAAGCGCAACTTTTACACATGCGCCGCCGAAACCGACATATGCGCCGCCAAATTACGAAAGCGCAGCTAGAATACACAAAAGCGCAACTTTTACACATGCGCCACCGAAACTGACATATGTGCCGTGAAAATACAAAAGCGCAGCTTCGCGAGGCATATGCGCGGTTCTGCGTTTCGGCGCATCTATTTCACCTATTTTCTACGTGCATTTATGATGCCTAAAATCGATCCTAGAGGAAATTTTTCGAAGCACATACCGGGGGTCCTGTCTCTGCTGGCCGCCTGAATCATCGGACTCGCTCGAATCGGTGCTCCTCTCATGGAATATCTGCTACTCTGGCTGCCATGCCGCTCTAAGTTTGCTCTGAGCCCTCTTTCTCCAATCCAGATCAACCAAGTGTGCAAATGAATATTCTTGTGGACCCAGCTCCTATTTATAGCCTCCAAACCCTAATTCTGGCTAGGTGATGACTGTGACTACTTCCCGTGTCTGTTTTTCCTCCCGTTTTCTTCCCGCATCCCTGACCGCATCCCTTTTCCTCCAACCTATCCTCACCCCTTCCTCGTCATGAGATCATCCGTCTCCAAAACTTTCACCATTTTTCCCGTCCAATCTCCCGAGGGGGCATCCTATCGTCATTTAACTTGTACCAGGGGCAAACTGGGGCATGTATCATCATTCAGACTATCAAATTCTTTGAAGCAACGCTGTAAACTGCATTGCATCAAAGAGGGGCAAAATGTATACGCCTAAAAATGACACAAATCATCCTAAATAAATATTCTAAATATTTATTCCATTCTTCTACCAATTAAATAAATATTCTAAATTTATTTAATCAATTCACTATCCCATAATTAAATAAATTCTATTTATTTAATTAAAATTCTTCTATTTGTCCTTCACAATTAAATAATCATAAATTATTTAATTAAGCCTAATTCCTCTATCCTAAAGTTCTAAATTCAAAATTCCACATCACCTTTACACCTCACCTTTTCCACCTCACCTTGTCCACCTCATCAGGTTGCACATGTAATTAAATATATTTAATATTTAATTGCCTTATTTTCCCTCACCCACATGGCCTATTTCTTCTCCAATCAGAATTCAGTTAACCAATCAATCAAATCTGTTAACTAACCTGTCAGTTGAGTCAAATCCTCAATCAATCCAGTCAGTTCCACAATCCACTCTTCTAACTGATCAGTCAATTCTGTTAACAGACCAGTCAATGGAGTTAACTCTCCAATCAGTTTTGTCACATCCCCCCTTTCATGATGGAGCTGGGACACTTGTCACATTTCTACTGGTTGCACATTCCTCAACCATCCTCAGCCATTGATCTTCATATCTCCTCTCAACCGTTGATTCCCATTCTTCCAAATCTATAAATGAAGCTTCATTCTTCCATTCTATTCATCCAGGCTTTTGACATCGTTACTCTGCAGAAATATCACCAGCGCGCCTTTGGCACCCACTTGTCATCTACAAGCTTGAGATCACCATTGTTGCATTGGAGCTCACCTTCATTGCATATCACACCATAGCCGTTCACCATCGACTTCCTCAAATAGCTTTAAAAGATTGCACTCTCTGAGGGCTCATCTCATCTGCGAAAGGACGATTCGTGATAGGCGAACAACAGAAGCTTCGAAACGGAAGAGGTTTGCTGTGTTTGTTCATTGCTTTGTTTACTTGAATCTTCTTTGTTTCACTATTCTGTTGATGTTTGGGTCATCTATTATTCATTTGATTGATCACCATTTTACCCTCACAACTATAACACCAGAAGAGCGTGAAGCTGAGAATGAGAGGAAAAGAGAAAGGATGAGGCGAATTCAAGAAAGTAGGAAATTGTCGACCATACAAGAAGATATTCCACCATTGCCAATTGAAGAGGAACGTGACACATCTAACGAAGCTAAGAAAGAGATGGAATTGGTGGCACAAAGGGAATGAATGCAAAACCTCCGTGCAATGAGGAAAGTGAATCTCCAAGTTGGAGGCACTCCATCGTCCACAAGTCAAGTTGAAGGAACACCATCATTATCCTCTCAAATTGGAGATACTCCATCTTTCACAGGTGAAGTAGAAGGCACATCTACATTTTCTTCTCAAGTTGGTCACACGCCATCATTCACACCTCAAGTTGAAGGTACATCATTTTCAACCTTTTCACCTCCAATCAAAGGTACGTCATCTATCCCATCTCAGGTAAATATTGAATAAATTCCTAATGTTCAGTCTGCTTTACCAAATAAAATGCCTCCTAGAATTTTGCATAGGAGGCCTAAGTTTCTAATTGATATTGATGAGAATGTATTGGAGCCCATGCAGGATAAAATTCCCATGCTTACTTGCCAAAGATATGCAAATAAGATATGGAAATTATTCTTTGAGAATTTAAATGAAATTGAAAGATGTCAAGTCTTTGTTGAACTGATGAGAAATCTGAAATTTAGGCCCACTATGAAGATTCTTGGCCTAAGAACATCGAATGCATCAAGTGAAAAATCAATTGTTAAGAATCTAATGAGTGCGTATGAGAGTGTGGGTTCCACCTCATGCACCAAGGATAGTAATGTCACACGACGTGTCATTACATCGACAATTGTAAGCCAATAAACAAAAAAAGCTTGCCTCATTAGAAAGACAAGTCAACAAATGAAAATAAATAGAAAAACTCTAATGAGAGCCGTTCGAAGACGTCAAAGAGTTCAGTATCCAAATACTAATGAATTGTGGGCATTCTCTGGGAGACTCCCATGGAAAGACAAACTTGTTGTCAAAGATTTGAGATCACTAATTGAAGGCTTTTGGAAGAATCATACAAGGGTATCTCCAAATCAAAGGGATGTGGTAAGAAGGAGAATCGCTAGTCGAAATCGTGAGCCACATCCAAAGCATTTTTTGTATATGACTCAAACATAGTTTTTTGGTAAATTTCTAGAGAAGTATCCTCAAATTAAAATTTCTCAAAGATATTTTGAAATGCTAAAACCTTTCTTTGTCAAAATAAATCACACATGCACTACTTGTTGTTGTAGGTTACATATTGAATTTTCTAACCATTTTGATGTTTATCAGTTTATATGTTTAGATTTGCATACTAACAATGTTTTGTAGGATTGTGGCATACATACCCCACCAACTACCTGAAGAGACTTCATATTAATAATTTTATGTGATAGAGAGGAAGGTCAATTATTGTACAGGAAATTATGCTTGGATGGCAGATGTCAGCATTTCAGTGGCTTGCAATGTATGCCAATATGTGAACATATGGAAATAACACATGTGGTTGGAAATGAACTAGTAGAGTTCGGCAAGTATAAAATAGTGGCATACAATACAAGAGATGGTAAAGAAGCAAAGAGGTGTGAATATGTTATTCAGAAGATTCCACTGTATCAGTTTATGCCTATATTTTGTGACAACATAGTGTATGAGTATGTAAGACATACCCATAGAGCTTGATGGTTGGACTTGCAATTCAAGTTATGCAAGGACACATTTCTAGTTGGTAGCATTGTTTTAGTTGTCGACTTTGCAGAGAACTATAGTCTATAGCCACAATGTGAGGTGCAATCCCAATATTATAACTCAACACATGTTTCAATATTTGTGTACATCGCATTCATTCATGCGAATGATAGTACAGAGGATGACAAAAAGATCATAAGGGAGTATCATTTTTATATAATCAATGATCACATGCATTCTACGGAGTTTGTGCAAGGTTATTTTTAGGGGTTATATAATGATCTAGCTAGAAAGGGCATATCATTCAGTCGGCAAATCATATGGTTGGATAACTGTGCATCACAATTCAAGAACTCATGAAATTTCTATTGGTTGAGTAGGATGCATAATATTATAGGTGTTCAGCATATGTGGAACTTTTGTGAGGCCAGGCATGGAAAGGGGGAGCATGATGGTGCAGGACCATGTATCAAAAGAGCCATAACATGAGAATAGTTAAAGTATAAAAACAATACAAAGATGACAGATACAAAATCAATCATCGAGTGGTGTAATGCTTCGATGGGTCCAGGTAATGAAGATAACTCTTCAGTTCATAGATTTTTTGGTTGATAGATGATACTAACATTGCACCATATGAGGACTGTTGTACACTAATAGGATCAAGTGAGCTACACTCTATCAGAAGCTCAATTGCAGGTTTATGGAGTATACATACGCGAAATATGGTGTGCTTTTGTTCTGCATGTACAATTCAAGCCTAGAATGAGTGCGAGTCAAGGGAGTAGGTTGATGAATGGAAGTTTAGTTATCTTTGCCCACTTGACACGTATCGACCCTCAACGACACTGGGATTGACAGAGATGGAATCATCAGTTGACTTTGAGCACATATCAGATCTAGTTCAACCAGGTAGTATATCTACTTGCATAGTTAAATTTGAAATTCCTACTGTTATCTTAAACTTTGCAGTATTTTTGTAATGTTGATTAATTTCATCTAATTTGCTGCACATATCATTGTAGGGCATGTTTATGCAGTTATTGTAGATGAATATAACAAAGAGGGAATAGATTATTACTTGTGTCGTTGTGTTGAGGCAAAAAAGAAATTGGAGGCCCCAGTTATAGATGGAGAAAACATAAAATACCCTATAGGCTCAGTAGTTGTTACTGGAACATGGCTTAGAAGGTACCCACATAAGAGTGTTAATGTTTGGCTATTTGAGGACTTTGAGACACATTGGAAGATTTTTCATTACTCCAACCTTGTTGTGGAAACCAATGTTCATTTGATACAATATCGAGGTAGACCTTTGAACAAGACCTTGTGGAAGGTGCGTGACTCTAACCATGAGGCAATACTTGACACAATAAAGAGTAGAGAAGACCTAGATGGTTCATTGGATTAATTTGTAAGTATTTTCATTGATTTTGTAAAGTCATGTTACATTGAGTTGTAAGTATGCACATTAATTTGTAAGTTTACATAAGTTTGTGTTTTTTTATTTGCTACTGCATTTTTATTACATCATCATGGTATGCTTCGTGGGGTTAGACGTAAGTGATGGATGAATTTGATCCTGAGAGTAATGTATAAAATATAGGTGTCCACTAGAATACATGTGTCTTAGGTCTTAGGTGAGGCCACATGAGCTTCCACCTTCACGTGGTTGGCCTTGTCAGTATAGAATATTTATATTTCTTGAAGCTAAGGGAAGCTCTTTTTGTTAATAGGAAAACTTAAGACCCTAGGATTAGAGGTGTTCCTTCTTTAGCCTTCTTATGTCTTATAGTCATGTTTTAGTGGTTTATTCAAAATATCTTCCAAAATTCTTCATCAAACATATCTTGTAACCAAACGGACTTCGCCAATGCTTCGGGGTGGGCTAGTAAATGCTAGGGGAGGTCTCGTTTCATGTGCCAAGCACTGCAATCATTCAGGTCAGCAGGCTACCGGCAAAGTCCCTTAAGATCCCTAAGATGAAAAAATTGCCAAACTTTGATAGGGCAGTTCTCAGAATTTGTGGCAGCTGGGAACCTTCTGTTTAGACCTACAGGTGCATGTGGAGTCCGTCCACAATAACTTCTCTTGGTTTCATTTAATTTTAGTCCATTTGACTATGTCAGAATCAAACGCATTCTTGCAAAATGCTTTAGTTTCATGCAGTGGAAAGGTGGTAGGAGTGACATTTTGCATTCCATAGCTCATGGGGCCGAATGGACTTTGCCAATGCATCGGCATGGGTGGGTAAATGCCAAGGTATGTCTTATTTTGTGCGCCAAGCACCGCAGTCGTTCGAGACAGCAGGCTACCGACAAAGTCCCTTAAGATGCCTAAGACGAGAAAACTACCAAACTTTGATAGGGTAGTTCTCAGAATTTGTAGCAGCTGGGAACCTTCTGTTTGGACCTACAAGTGAATGTGGAGTCTATCCACAATAACCTCTCTTAGTTTTATTCAACTCCACTCCGTTTGACCATGCCGGAATCAAACGCATTCTTGCAAAATGCTTCAGTTTCATGCAGTAGAAAGGTTGTCAGGTGCCATATTTTTTGTTCTACTCATCATGGGACCAAACTGACTGCACCAACACATCGGGGTGGGTGGGTAAATGGTAGGGAACATCTCGTTTCATGCGCCAAGCATCCCAGTCGTTTGGGGCTGTAAGCTACTGATAAAGTAGAAAGTTTCTAACACTAAAATTTTGCATTCCATAGGTCTTGGGGGAAAACGGACTACACCAACATGTCTGGATGGGTGGGTAAATGAAAGGGGAGGTCTCATTTTGTGCGCCAAGGGCCGCAATCGTTCGAGACAGCAGGCTACCGACAAAGTCCCTTAAGATCTCTAAGACGAGAAAACTGCTAAACTTTGATGGGGTAGTTCTTAGAATTTGTCTTAGCTGGGAACCTTCTATTTGGACCTACAAGTGCATGTGGAGTCCTTCCACAATAACCTCTCTCGGTTTTGTTCAAATCCAGTCCATTTGACCATACCGGAATTAAATGCATTCTTGCAAAATGCTTTAGTTTTATGCAGTGGAAAGGTTGCCAGGTGCCATATTTTTCATTCTACTCATTATGGGGCCAAACTAACTACACCGACACATTGGGGTGGGTGGGTAAATGGTAGGGAAGGTCTCGTTTCATGCGCCAAGCGTCCTGGTCGTTCGGGGCTGTAAGCTACCGACAAAGTAGAAAGTTGCTAACAATAAAATTTTGCATTCCATAAGCCTTGGAGGTGAATGAATTGTACCAACACGTTCGAGTGGGTGGGTGAATGCTAGGGAAGGCCTCATTTCCTACAGTCATTCGAGACAGCAGGCTACCGAGAAAGTCCCTTAAGATCCCTAAGACGAGAAAACTGCCAAACTTTGACAGGGTAGTTCTCAAAATTTATGGTAGCTGGGAACCTTCTATTTAGACCTACAAGTGCATGTGGAGTCTGTCCACAATAATCTCTCTCAATTTTTTTCAATTCTGGTTTGTTTGACCATGCCAGAATCAAACACATTCTTGTAAAATGCTTCAGTTTCATGCAATGGAAAGGTTGCCAGGTGCCATATTTTTTGTTTTTCTCATTGTGGGGCTAAACTGACTACACTGACACATTGGGTTGGATAGGTAAATGGTAGGTAAGGTCTCATTTTGTGTGCCAAGCATCCCAGTCGTTCGGGGTTGTAAGCTACCGATAAAGTAGAAAGTTGCTAACACTAAAATTTTTCATTCCATAGGTCTTGGGGGTAAACAAACTGCACCAACATGTCTGGGTGGGTGGGTAAATGCTAAGGGAGGTCTTGTTTTATGCGCCAAGCACCGCAGTCATTCGAGACAGCAGGTTATCGACAAAGTCCCTTCAGATCCCTAAGATGAGAAAACTGCCAAACTTTGACGAGGGAGTTCTCAGAATTCATAGTAGCTGGGAACCTTTTTTTTAGACCTGCAAGTGCATGTGGAGTCCATCCACAATAACCTCTCTTAGTTTTGTTCAACTCCAATCCGTTTGATCGTGCTGGAATCAAATGCATTCTTACAAAATGCTTCAGTTTCATACAATGGCAAGGTTGCCAGGTGCCATATATTTTGTTCTGCTCATTGTGGGGCAAAACTAACTGCACCAACACATCAGGGTGGGTGGGTAAATGGTAGGGAAGGTCTCGTTTCATGTGCCAAGCATCTCAGTCATTCGGGACTGTAAGCTACCGATAATGTAGAAAGTTGATAACACTAAAATTTTACATTCCACAGGTCTTGGGGGTGAAAGGACTGCACCAACATGTTCGGGTGGGTGGGTAAATGCTAGGGGAGGTCTTGTTTGTAGGTCCAAGTGTCTCAGTCATTCTGGGCTGCAAGCTACCGGCAAACTCAAAAGGTGCTAGCTGTTGGTAGCTTGCAGGCAGAACGACAAGGACGCTTGGTGCACAAAAAGAGACCTGCCCTAGCGTTTAGCCGCCCACCCCGATGTGTTGGCATAGTCCATTTGGCCCCACGATGAGCAGAACAAAAAATATGGCACTTGGCAACCTTTCCACAGCATGAAATTGAAGCATCTTGCAAGAATACGTTTGATTCTAGCACGGTCAAATGGATTGGAGTTGAACAAAATCAAGAGAAATTATTGTGGATGGACTCCACATGCACTTGTAGGTCCAAACAGAAGATTTCCAACTGCCACGAATTTTGAGCACTGCCTCGTCAAAGTTTGGTAGTTTTCTCGTCTTAGGGATCTTAAGGGACTTTGCGGGTAGCCTACTGACTCAAATGACTGCGACGCTTGGCACATGAAATGAGACCTCCCTTGGCATTTAACCACCCAACCTGATGCGTTGGCAAAGTCCATTCGGTCCCACAAGCTATGGAATGGAAAATGTCACTCCTACCACCTTTCCACTGCATGAAACTGAAGCATTTTGTAAGAATGCGTTTGATTCTAACACGGTCAAACGAACTGGAGTTGAACGAAACTGAGAGAGGTTATTGTGTATAGACTCCACATGCACCTGTAGGTCCAAACAGAAGGTTCCCATCTACCATGAATTCTGAGAACTGCCACGTCAAAGTTTGGTAGTCTTTTCGTCTAGGGGATCTTAAGGGACTTTGCCGGTAGCCTGTTAACCTAAATGACTGCGACACTTGGTACACGAAACGAGACCTCCCTTGGCATTTACCCTCCCACCACAATGCATTGGCAAAGTCCGTTTGGTCCCACAAGCTATGGAATGCAAAATGTCATTCCTACCACCTTTCCTAATTGTCCTTTGTTACTACATAATTGTCTAGACTTTGGGACAGCGGTTATAACTTTTTCCATGGGTCAAGAAAATGAACTACAGATTGATTTTTTAGAAGTTATGAACCTTATGCATGTCTAGGACAACTTGGGCATCATAAAAATGAGTTTTATCAAACCTACAACAACCATGAACCTTCGACATGGTGCTTCATTATTTCATCATGGTTTCATGGAGTTTTCATTATGATGAGAGAATGTTCCTTCCTAGATTATGAAGTGTCCATGACAAAATTTCACACCTAGATCACTATATGGCATAAATACACCCAATATGGACTTAATTAGACCTTATAGCACCAAAAAAATATGAATTGGACATACAAAACTCACTAAAGACTCTTATTTACAACATTTGACCAACATTGTGAAGGTGCTCCTATACCAATGAGGATGGAGGAAGACTTTTAAGACACATTTGACATGATTTTGACTATACCTCTTGACAATTTTGAGTAAGGCAGGGAGTTCTAAATTGTTGTTCCAACTATTATAACAGTCTTATTATAGATGATAGGAAGGATATTCATTGTGAAGTTCATAATATGAACTTGATCTACAAAACCCTGCAATATAATTTACCACTTTATAATGGGAATTGATAATGAAGTTTGTGGTACAAACCATTTTATGCAACTACCCTGTGAGACATGTATGCAAAATGTGGAAGCATGGATAAGGAACATGAACTGTTTGACATAACACCTTAAAGAAATGTGGTCTAATGGAATGCCATGATTGTAGGATATGAACAAAATGGATTTGTTGAAAAAGGCTTTAGATATTTGAAAGATATGCAAATTTTGTTAGATGTTGTAGTTGCAATTGCCCTTGAGACATGTATGCAAAATGTGGAAGCATAGATAAGGAATATGAACTATTTGACATAACAACTCAAATAAATGTCGTCTCATGGAATGCCATGATTGTAAGATATGCATACAATGGATTTTTTGAAAAGGTTTTAGACACTTTCAAGAAAATGCAATTGGCAGGTGTAAATCCAAATTCCACAACCTTTGCCAGCATCCTCCTTGCATGTGCCAAAATCAGGTCATTGGAGCAAGGTATGGACATCCATCAAAGCATGAAGGATATGTGAATTCTATCAGATGTTGTAGTTGCAACTGCATTGAAAGACATGTATGCAAAATGTGGAATCATAGACAAGGCACATGAACTATTCGACATAACACCTCATAGAGGTGCCATCTAATGGAATGCCTTGATTTTAGGATATGCAAAAAATGGATTTGTTAAAAAGGATTTAGACACTTTAAAGCAAATACAGTTGGTAGGTGTAAATCCATATTCCACAACCTTTGCCAACATCCTCCCTGCCTGTGCCAAAATGGGATCTTTGGAACATGGTATGGACATCCATCAAAGCATGAAGGATATGGGAATTCTATCAAATGTTGTAGTTGCAACTACCCTCAGAGACATGTATACATAGTGTGGAAGCATAGACAAGGCACGTGAACTATTTGACATGATGCCCCAAAGAAATGTCACCTCATTGAATGCAATGATTGCAAGATATGAACAAAATGGATTTTTTGATAAGGCATTAGAAACTTTCAAGCAAATGTGATTGGTAGGTGTAAAGCAAAATTCCACAACCTTAGCAAGTATCCTCCTTGCCTATGCCAAAATGGACATCCATCAAAAGGATAAACCATATGGAAATTTTGTTAGATGTTGTAGTTGCAACTTCCCTCAGAGACATGTATGCAAAGTGTGGAAGCATAGACAAGGCACGTGAACTATTTAGCATGATGCCCTAAAGAAATGTCACCTCATTGAATGCAATGATTGCAAGATATGAACAAAATAGATTTTTTGATAAGGCATTAGAAACTTTAAAGCAAATGTGATTGGCGAGTGTAAAGCAAAATTCCACAACCTTAGCCAATATCCTCCTTGCCTATGCCAAAATGGACATCCATCAAAAGGATAAAACATATGGGAATTTTGTTAGATGTTGTAGTTGCAATTACCCTCAGAGACATGTATGCAAAGTGTGGAAGCATAGACAAGACACATGAACTGTTTGGCATGATGCCCCAAAGAAATGTCACCTCATTGAATGTAATGATTGCAAGATATGAACAAAATGGATTGTTTGATAAGGCATTAGAAACTTTCAAGCAAATGTGATTGGTGGGTGTAAAGCAAAATTCCACAACCTTAGAAATGGTATGTTTGAAGCATAGTATAGGCATTCATCAAAGCATAAAGGATATAGGAATTTTGTCAAATGTCGTAGTTGTAAGTACCCTGCAAGACATGTATGCAAAGTGTGGAAGAATATACAATGAACGTGAACTGTTTGACATGATGCCTCAAAGAAATGTTGTCTCATGGAATACAATGATTGCAAGCTATGCATGAAATGGATTTTTCATAAGGCTTTAAAAACTCTCAAGCAAATGTACAAAAATAAATTTCAACCATTTACGCAAATTTTGGCACATCTAAAACCAAATTGCACAACCTTAACCAACTTCCTCCTTGCCTATGCTATAATGGGATCTAGAGAACATGGTGTGGACAACCATCAAAGCATAAATGATATAGGAATTTTGTCACATGTATTGTATTTGCAAAGTTGCCCTTGTAGACATGTATGGAAAGTATGGAAGCATAGACAAGGCACGTGAACTATTTAAAATGATGCCTCAAAAAAATGCATAGTCCCACATAATTCAATGATTGCAAGATATGCACAAAATGGATTATTTGAAAATGATTTATAAACTTTCAAGCAAATGCAATTGATGTGTGTAAAACCAAATTCCTATAACAATAATTGATTATCGTATTAAATATTTAATATAAACTGTCATATACATAATGTCATGAACATAACATCTAGTTTATATAAAAAGCCATATAGGCATGTCCAAACAAAGCCATATAGGCAAATATACAAAAATATACATCGGATTAACATACAAAAGTATGTATACAAAGCCATCTAGGCATACAAAAAATGTCCCAAAAACTAGTTTCCTATGGACTTTTATGAAATAATCGGCGGCCCTTCTTTGACTGTGAAGATAGAGAGCCAGTCCGTGACTCATCCTCTCTATGCCGTCGAGTAGACCTCTTCGAATAAAGTTCATCTAGGTGCACCTGTTAATACAAACAAATAATATGCACATTAGTATAGAAAATGTATCAAATATATAATATTAAACATATGTAATTGATCACTTACTGCCAACCAATGATCACTCTTTGTCATCTTTTCTCTAGCTTCTTCGTCCGTAGTTGGACGGACTGGAGTTGTGACCTGTGGTAAGAAGCATCAAGAAGCAATATTGACTAAACATAAATATCATTTATGTACATCAAATGACATGAGATAAAACAAGAAATACAAAATTATGACATTTTCATGTTATTGGCTCATACCTCGGTCAAAGCATTTGCAGACATTATGGCTGCATCAATGCCTCTCTGCGCTGAATCACGAACATCAGGAGGAGTCTCTAGATTCAGCGTCTGAAAATCAAGTTCAAGATTAATCGATAAAAATAAATACATAATATTAGTTTAAAAATGCATAATGATTAGAAATGGTTAAATTTACCTCTGTATAACTAGTGGGTTGGCATCCAGGGGACCAAGGATATAGTGCAGTTGCTGGTGACTGTTGAAATCATCAAATTGTCACAAAATAATATTACCATTGACATATCTACAATAATTACAATCATGTGATAAATTACATACCTGCTATCTTGACCTCCTCTCATAACCTGCCAGTGGACGACTAACGGAGGTAGGATGAAGACTCTGACCCTAGAAATTCATTGCACATGCAATTACATACATTTGACTTATAATATAGATAATCATATAAAAATAATTACAAATTTCAAATAACAATATATTAAATCATAATGAAACTTGTAACAAATTACCTGAGAGTCAATGCCAAATGTATGCTATAAGAGATCATCACTAAGAACAAGATCATCCAATACAGATGCCCCCATCAATGGATGTTGTCCCTGCGTTGCAGCATCTTGCGGAGAGTCCTTTCGTACGTCCTGCATCCCATAATCACATAGGTTCCCACATGAACTGCACAAATGTGGGAACACATGACGCCTACTACTCACACCCTTATCGGCCTAGGTATGATCATTGGTATGCTATGATAGAGTTTGGGTGAGAGTAGTCAGTGGATGTAACGTCTCCACCTCAACACTCTCCTTCAAAGACAAAGACAGTGACCTACGATCTGGCCTCACTTGGGGTATAGGCACACAGTTTTGATCTCGCTGAGCCTCAGGTTGATCTTGGGCAAAGCCACCACGTCTACCCTGGAAATCATGAATATCAAAATAATTTAGAATCTTGTTGAGGACGAACTCGCAATAAAATATTGTGGTACCTCATCACTATTGCATGGACGCTCATCGAAAACCATGTACCATCTATCAAAAAGTGTTGGGATATTTCTTTATTGCTACACTAATATATAGGAAACCGTTTGCAACTTTTTTCTAATCTTTGACCAGTTTTAGGATTGGTAACGTGTTCACATAATTTAGATTTTGTAATTTTTTCATTCTTGACTTGTTCATATGATAAGCCATCGGTATAAAATTGTCGACACCTCTCCCTATAGTCTTGGAATTGAGTGATTTATTTTGTCACCGAATCCGTGTGAGCAACAATCTCCTCTAGTGATTTTGCAAGTGTCCTCCTACGATCAGTGGTTCCACTTGGATTGTTTAGGGTTTCAATAATAGTTTGAAGATGTTTCTTATTTTCTTTTATTATCCCCAGGTAATGTTCTTGATTGTCCCTTACATTAAAAGGAGGTGAAGGCGGGTTTGGAGGGTTTGGAGGGTTTTGGGGGTTATTTTCAACCTCCTTAGTTGGATTTAGGTTTTCTCTTTCTCCAATAACTGTAAATGCAATATAAAAACAAATCAATCATTGTAAAACTCAAAAATTGTTCTCAAACTAACAAAATCAGTCAAACCCTACCTTCTTCCTATGCTGGAGCCTCCAAATTTGCACAACAATGTCTTTGGTGGCAAGGTGGCATTGTGAATTTGTTGTTTTCTCTATCAAGCTTGATTCAATAGGCTTTTCCTTAACAAGCTTGCATTTCTGCTTTTCTTCTTTGTTGTTGTGAAAGGAATGCTCGCGGCCAAATTGGCAAAACAGGGTTTTTTTTTCTTTTATTAAAAGCAAAACGCGAGCACTTTATAACGCTCGCATTTTTATTTATTTTTGGAGATGGTGGCAACTTTTTGGTCCCCCATCTCCTTGCATTTACCCATTTAATTTATTTCAACTTTAAAAATTGTAAAGACTTCAAGGTTTTCTCATCAAGATTCAAAATTAACATGCAAGATGCTCTAAATGCATTCTAAGGACCTGTGAGCTAAACCTTAAGAGGGAAAAGCCCCCAAGGGGAAATTTTTTGACATAACAGATACATGATAGGTGTAAGCCCTTTGACTACAAAATAGATCTAATTCATGATACATGATAGGTGTAGCTAATTCAAGATTTTGCCATTTTTTTAGGTTTAAAACATGGCAAATACCATGATAAAGAGCGCTTTAATGGGTTTAGGGTTGACGGATTAGGGTTTAAGGTTGAGGGTTGAGGGTCGAGGGTTGAGGGTTTAGGGATACAGTTGAGGGTCAAGGGATTAGGGTTAAAGTAGAGTGTCAAGGGTAGAGGGATTAGGGTTAGGGTTTAGGGTTTAAGATTTAAGGATTGAGGGTTGAGGCTTTAGGGTTAAGGGTTAAGGAATTAGGGTTTAAGACATAGTGTCGAGGGTTGAGGGTTTAGGGATAGGTTTTAGGGTTTAAGGATTAAGGGTTAAGGGTTGAGGGATAGGGTTTAGGGTTTAGGGTTGGGGGATTAGGGTTTAGGGTTGAGGGATTATGGTTTAGGGTTGATGGATTAGGGTTTAAGGTTGAGGGTCGAGGGTTTAGGGATAGGGTTGAGGGTTGAGGGATTAGGGTTAAAGTAGAGTGTCGAGGGTAGAGGGATTAGGGATAGGGTTTAGAGTTGAGGGATAGGGTTGAGAGTTGAGGGATTAGGGTTAAAGTAGAGTGTTGAGGGTAGAGGGATTAGGGATAGAGTTTAGGGTTGAAGGTTTAAGGGTTGAGGGTTGAGGGTTTAGGGTTGAGGGTTAAGGGATTAGGGTTTAAGATATAGTGTCGAGGGTCGAGGGTTTAAGGATAGGTTTTAGGGTTTAAGGTTTAAGGGCTAAGGGTTGAAGTATAGGGTTTAGGGTTGAGGTATAGGGTTTAGGGTTAAGGGATTAGGGTTTAAGGTATAGTGTTGAGGGTTGATGGTTTAGGGATAGGGTTTAGGGTTGAGGGATTAGGGTTTAGGGTTGACAGATTAGGGTTTAAGGTTGAGGGTTGAGGGTCGAGGGATTAGGGTTAAAGTAGAGTGTCAAGGGTAGAGGGATTAGGGATAGGGTTTAGGGTTGAAGGTTTAAGGATTGAGGGTTGAGGCTTTAGGGTTGAGGGTTAAGGGATTAGGGTTTAAGATATAGTGTCGAGGGTCGAGGCTTTAGGGATAGGTTTTAGGGTTTAAGGTTTAAGGGTTAAGGGTTGAGGGATAGGGTTTATGGTTTAGGGTTTAAGGTTGATGGCTTAGGGTTTAAGGTATAGTGTTGAGGGTTAAGGGTTTAGGGATAGGGTTTAGGGTTTAGGGTTGATGGATTAGGGTTTAAGGTTGAGGGTTGAGGGTTGAGGGTTTAGGGATAGGGTTGAGGGTTAAGGGATTAGGGTTAAAGTAGAGTGTCAAGGGTAGAGGGATTAGGGATAGGGTTTAGGGTTGAAGGTTTAAGGATTGAGGGTTGAGGCTTTAGGACTGAGGGTTAAGGGATTAGGGTTTAAGATATAGTGTTGAGGGTCGAGGGTTTAGGGATAGGTTTTAGGGTTTAAGGTTTAAGGGCTAAGGGTTGAGGGATAGGGTTTAGGGTTAAGGGTTGAGGGATTAGGGTTTAGGGTTGATTGATTAGGGTTTAAGGTATAGTGTTGAGGGTTGAGGGTTTAGGGATAGGGTTTAGGGTTGAGCCTGATTAGGGTTTAGGGTTGACAGATTAGGGTTTAAGGTTGAGGGTTGAGGGTCAAGGGTTTAGGGTTTAGGGATATGGTTGAGGGTTGAGGGATTAGGGTTAAAGTAGAGTGTCGAGGGTAGAGGGATTAGGGATAGGGTTTTGGGTTGAAGGTTTAAGGATTGAGGGTTAAGGCTTAAGGGATTAAGGTTTAAGATATAGTGTCAAGGGTTGAGGGTTTAGGGATAGGTTTTAGGGTTTAAGGTTTAAGGGTTAAGGCTTGAGGGACAGGGTTTAGGGTTGAGGGATTAGGGTTTAGGGTTGAGGGATTAGGATTTAAGGTATAGTGTTGAGGGTTGAGGGTTTAGGAATAGGGTTTAGGGTTGAGGGATTAGGGTTTAGGGTTGACAGATTAGGGTTTAAGGTTGAGGGTTGAAGGTTTAGGGATAGGGTTGAGTGTCGAGAGATTAGGGTTAAAGTAGAGTGTCAAGGGTAGAGGGATTAGGGATAGGGTTTAGGGTTGAAGGTGTAAGGATTGAGGGTTGAGGCTTTAGGGCTGAGGGTTAAGGGATTAGGTTTAAGATATAGTGTCAAGGGTCGAGGGTTTAGGGATATGTTTTAGGGTTTAAGGTTTAAGGGTTAAGGGTTGAGGGATTAGGGTTTAGGGTTGAGGGATTAGGGTTTAAGGTATAGTGTTGAGGGTTGAGGGTTTAGGGATATGGTTTAGGGTTGAGGGATTAGGGTTTAGGGTTGATGGATTAGGGTTTAAGGTTGAGGGTTGAGGGTCAAGGGTTGATGGTTTAGGGATAGTATTGAGGGTTGAGGGATTAGGGTTAAAGTAGAGTGTCGAGGGTAGAGGGATTAGGGATAGGGTTTAGGGTTGAAGGTTTAAGGATTGAGGGTTGAGGCTTTAGGGTTGAGGGTTAAGGGATTAGGGTTTAAGATATAGTGTCGAGGGTTGAGGGTTTAGGGATAGGTTTTAGGGTTTAAGGTTTAAGGGTTAAGGGTCCAAAGTGTAAAAAGGCAACAATCTTTGATGAGCTATTACTAAAAAATTGTGTCACTTAGAAACATTCCATCTGAGGTTATGGGATCATGTAGGGTCCCTCTACAATAACCTCTCTTAATTTTTTATATCTCTGAGGCATTTGCCCGTGGTGAAAGGTTTTCTGCTGCCCCAAAAATCGTCAGAAGGAGGTAGTGTAAAGTTGCAAAGGGGTGTAACTTTCATCCTGCTGTTGATGTGACCAAACTGACTATTCTAACGCATCCAGATGCATATGTTTAGGCTATGCATGGTCTTCTTTCACACCCAAACATGCCAAAACAGTCCGAGCTACATTGTACCAGCGATATCCCTGAAGAGTCAAAAGTGCAAAAAGGCAACAATCTTTGATGAGCTATTACTCGAAAACCATGTCACTTAGAAATATTCTATGTAAGGATACAAGATCACATAGGGTCCCTCTACAATAATCTCTCTTGATTTTTATATCTTTGAGGCATTTGTCCATCGTGAAAGTTTTTCCGTTGCCCCAAAAATGGTCAGATGCATGCAATGTAAAGTTGCAAAGGGACGTAACTTTCATTCTACTCCTTGTGTGGCCAAACCAACTGTTCCAACATGTTAGGATGGGTACTTTTAGGCCAGGCATGGTCCTATTTCACACCCAAACATGCCAAAATAGTCCGAGCTACATTGTACCAGTGATATCCTCACACATTGCCTTTGCTATAACTATTATAGTTTTCACATGTCAACATGCATCTTATGGCTGTTAACATACTTGTTCTAGCAGTCAACATAGTCATATATGAACTACTTGTTCTTTTATCTTTATTCACCTTGACTTTGTTCTCTAGTACTATCTCTGTAGGGTTTGTTTTAGTCCTTTAATGCATTGTTCCATCACTGCAATCTTAGACCCCTATTAGGCTTGAAATAGACCTCTGTTAGGCTACTCTCTTAAACCTTAATATCATCTTCATGTTGTCATATCCATGCTATTCAACCCTCATCTTCTTCTACCTTTAGGTCACTATGTTATTAGGCTTGAAGATAACAACATTACATAGACAAGATATACAGGGGGTCAAATACTAAAACTAGATCATCAATGATAATGAATTCAATAAGCCATGAACCACCCACCATAAATACAAGTGGCCATATTAAAATGTACATCATGAATAATATTTGAATAACTCTAAGCTCAACTCTACAAATGAATCCTCTAAGATCCTATGGTCTTGGTGTTGATTGAGGAAGGGGTTGAACCCACCATGTGGATCTCCCTTTCCTCCCCATCCATAAATCAAGGTGATCAAGCACCATCCATAATTCAAAAGTGTTGTAGAATGGTGATTATCTTATTTAATTCATTTCCTTATTAACACATAAGTATACACATAAATTCATGGATCCAAAACATCTCAAATCCATGGAAATATATTTCTTAACTAACATCAACACATCCTTTCTAGCATCTAATACACAAATAAATACAAGTACATGGTCAAGCCAAATATGACCATTGATAGTAACCACAAGTCATTTTAATCCTACAAGTTTGACTTAGAACTATACATCCAAGATCATATCCAAATCCACATAAATTGCTAATCACATCCCATATTATGAAATCTCTCTTTGAGTGAGAATATATGTCTTACTAAGAACACATGCCCAAGGTAGAACTATATGCATCCCATAAGTTACAAGAATCTTAACTTTAGTACAACACAAGTATCTAAACATACATAAAATAACAATTCAAATACACATTTGAACACACACAAAAAAAGAAATACCATACAACAACATACAATTCAAACATTAAAAAAACAAGCACACAGGACCAATCTTTCTTTCTCTATTTTCTCGAGCATGTCTCGTTTTGAGAGACTAAAACTTTCAACCCAAAAATCAAATTCTCTTATCATCAATTGGGATGGATTCTTTGACAATTAAACTTTGAAACCTAAAGGCATACAAAAATGATCTACATTGCACCTATCCATATTACATAATGATCAACAAAAATGATTTATATTAACCAAATATCCATATAGGCATACATCAATATCTGTCGATATAAGTATAACATATATACAAAATAGCCATATAGGCTTACAAGAATGCCATATAGGTATACAATGTCAACTATATGCAATACAAAATATATGTCCACAAATGCCATATAGGCATACAACAAAGGAACACAATAAAAAGTCATTCCCCTCTATCCAGTGAAGAGAATAGATCACAGGCAACCTTTGATCTTCGAGGGGATGGAGATGCGTATGAGGGTGGTCTACTACGAACTCGAGGGATGCTCCTCCTATTTAGTTGTTCATGGATCTGTAGCTATTACAATAAAAAGTATATACATTATTAAAATACAGAAATTACATTATAAAAAATGAAACATTTAACAAAATAATCAATTACCGCTATCCGAAAATCTATCTCCTCATTTGCCTTATACCAAGATTAGGTTGTGGCGATGTCATGTCCTATAGAAACCATCCAGATAGAAATTAAACTTCAAATCAATAATAATTTGATTTTTTAAAAATAAACAACTATAACAACGAATGTAATTTGAAATTTACTAAT
This sequence comes from Cunninghamia lanceolata, assembly GCA_027924645.1. Taxonomy (NCBI): domain Eukaryota; kingdom Viridiplantae; phylum Streptophyta; class Pinopsida; order Cupressales; family Cupressaceae; genus Cunninghamia; species Cunninghamia lanceolata. The sequence continues at coordinate 3,572,678 of BSBN01000530.1, forward strand.
CTGCCTCATACCCCTGTCAAAGGCATGGAGCTATGAATTGCAGAGGACACAGCATGCTCCATTTCCCTATGAACATCAGGAGGTGTCTCTACAGCCTGCATCATCTAAAAATAAAACAACATTATTCAATTATGAAAACTATAATAGTGATGTAAGTCATGGCTCCTAACATACACATACGTTTACCTAAACATGGAAGTACACACAATAAAACACACAAGTCACATGCATATATACAAATTAGACGAAGATTCATGACTATTGTGTGGTATAAGGGTCAACAAAGGAGGGACCATAGTAGCATCAAATTTTAGGTTTAAGAAGTCAGAGAGGGAGTGAAGGTGTTAGTTTAGGTTTAGGTTGGTGGTAGGGTGGGTAGAGTTGTGCTCAAATATTTGTTTGTTTGGTAGTCATGGAGGTAGGACAATGCCTAATATAGAGTTTGTGGGCTTACAAGACAATGCCTAAACTAGAAATCACATAGACATTAGGTAAGTTTATGGGTTTACGGGAAGGAGGAATATCAAGAGTTTGTGGGATAATATGAGGGAGGAAAGATACTAGATAGGAGAAGAAAAACCTTATTTTAAAAATTTCTTATCATTTTCTTTGTCTTGAGGTTTGTCAAGGGGTGGGTTGGAAGAAAACTAGGTTTGGGATGTCTGGTAGGGGTATTATAGGAAATAGGTAGGGTAGATATGGGTTGATTAGTAGGTTGGGTGTAGTGTTGGGAAGTTTCTTAGGCCTACTATTAGAAGTGGATGGGGAAAGGTCCTACACTTTTTCTTTTACTTTATCTTGGAGGGGTGTTAGAGAGGAGATAGAAGTCAATGAGGAAGGTGAAGTAGTAATAGGTGGATCTATGGTGGGGAAGATAGGGGCATAGCTAGTGGAGTAGGTGAAGTAATAGAAAGAGGTTGTGGGGTTGGGGCAGAAATGCATTTAGAGGCATAAGATAGGTAAAGGTGAAAGAGGGAATTAGTATGAGGTTGAGGTGGCCCAGAAGGGATTGACAAAAAATAATCTAAGGAGAAGTGTCTTAAGGTAACAACTAGTTGGTATGGGCTATGAGAAATGGTGAAGACATTACCATCATGGGGAATTTTAGAGTCAACAAAGGAGGAAAATAGATGATGTTGGAGTAAATCATATGCTATATAAGATGTCATAGGTTTATACCCCTCTTTGGTGTCATGTACTAGGGTCTAATTGGTGGTAATTGGATGAGTTTATTAGAGAGATTTTATCGAAGAATAGTGTGGAGTGGATCAACAAGCTTTGTTAGACATGTATGGAAAATGTGGTAGCATAGACAAGGCAGTGAGTTATTTGAAAAGATGCCTCAAAGAAATGTGGTCTCATGGTGATGTCCTTGTCTATGCATCTGCTTGTCATGACATTCCATGAGATCACATTTCTTTGAGGCATTTTTTCAAATAACTATATTGTAATTGAAATTTTGTCAGCTATCAACATCTAGTTATTAGTTATGCAATGTATAGTAATTCTTTGAGTTTGAAAGATGTGCAATGAAATGTAACCAATGATATGAATATAAAATACAAAAATCTAGTAAATACAATTCATTCATTAAACTATTTATTTTATTACCTTTGTAAGCTTTGAAGTCCACCACCACTGGCAGGTGTTGCCATAAAATCTTCAATATTAACCTATTCAACATACAAAATAAGATATTAGATTACCATTCATATAACGATGCTATTCACATGTAATATTTATAATTGTTTAATAGTTACATACCCTGATAGTAGATGATGTAGTGTAATTGTAGGTGGAGAACCACTGAAAACTGCATCAATGCTATGACCCTAAAATTTCATTAAAATCATCAAACTAAATTAGTTAATCTTGCATTTCAAAAATGAAATTTAATAACTTAAATTCAATGAACTTGCTAAGATTTACCTGATTATCAACGCTGAAAGTTTCACTCAGGAGGGCATTTGTCGTCACCATCTGCTCAGCTGCAGATGTAGCCTACGCACTTGCATCCTGACTATCCATGGGATCATAACCAAATGTTGACCTGCAAGACTAAGAAGTATGGGGTGGAACCCTACTCGAACTCTCCCCTGGCCCACACTGTGCTGCAAGACTAACATGCTCTATGATGCTCTGGGTCAAGACACTAATGGACTGAAGTGTCTCGATCTCAACACTCTCCTTCACAATAGAAGGGATAGACACATGCTCATGGGCTGGTTTGGCGAGTGCTCGCCTCACTGGCCACTGTGGGTCAACACGTGCCCCTGGTCTATCCTGTGCTGACCCCTCACCTCTACCCTGGAACTCCCGCATATCAAAATAATTTGGCACCTTATTTTTGACAAACTCGCAGTTGAGTTTCCTCAAAAAATATTTCGAGACCTCATTATTATTGCATGGAGGATGGTCAAAAACCATCCACCACCTCTATGTAAAATTGTCCCTTATCACTTGGTTGTTGCACCAATGGATAGGGAACCTCTTGCATGTAAGGGGCAGAGGTTGATTTGTTTGTGGGCATGTGAAAATAGAACACAAGTCCAATTTTGTAATTTATTCATTTTTAACTTGTTCATAGGACAATTTATCTGCATAGAACTCTCTAAATTGTCTCCTCTTTTCTGACCAACTAGAGATTTTCTTGCTAATTGAATCTACATTTGATAAGATAGATTCAAGAGATTGAGTAAGCGTGGATCTATGCAAGGTTGAAGTTGTAGGTTCTTTCAACCTTGCAATTATGTCCTCAATTTATTTTTTATTATTTTCAATTTGCCCCATTATATTTTCTTGTATTCTAGGGGCATATTGAGGAATGAATGGAGGTGTTTGTTGTTGGGGTTCTTCTTCAACAGGTATTTCCTATTTAGGTGATGGAGGATTTTGTGGATTTTTAGGAGGAGGAGGAGTTGCATTATTAATTCCTATAAATTAAAGAAATTTACATCAAAAAACTATTTTAACCTACCTATTTAGCAACAAATTCACACAAGAAAGCAAATAGAACTTACTCCTTAGACCTCCCCGACATCGTGGCAGCATTTTGACGATGAATCAACAACAAATAGTTGACGATATGGCCTTCGATAATACGAACGCGCTCTCCCTTCTCTCCAAGACATGAGTTTTCTAGGAAATGTTATCAAATTATGAAATGAAATGCAATTTTTTTTAATATAGTAGAGCATAATAATGTTATGTCTTGGTGTTAGGCTCGACATCACCAAGCCATAACACGAGCACGTTATGGCTAAAACTTTTTTTAAAAAAAGTTGGCCACTTTTTGGCCCCTCAACATTTTGCACCTGCCCACCTCACAAGATTTAGTTTGGTTGACTACGGTAGTGTGGAGGATACCAAGCAACACCCGCTAGCCCACTAGACTTTGGCAAGGTACCTCGCGGGGGAGCGGGCAATTTCATGGAATGCAATGGCTACAGGATATGCACAAAATGGATTTGTTGAAAAAGCTTTAGAAATTTTCAAGAAAATGCAATGTGTTTAGATGATTACATGATATGTTATGCCTTTTTTCCGGCCAATGACTAATTCATCAATAAATGTTTATGTATCATTATATTAAAGCCCTAAATCAATTTTTTTTCCTAATTTCCTTCTGTATACTTATTTAAATTTTATATTAACAAGCTTGAGTTTGGAACATTGAGAATTCCAATTTTGAGGGTATACATTCTACTCCATCTACAATCTTTCAAGGAATATCTTCTTATCCTACATCAATTTCCCAGAAATTATTTAGTTCAACAGATAACGGGCATCTTGAAAACCATCTTTCAGATACCCATGCACGTGATCTGGAATTTGTTTCCATAGACAATGATAAAGCTATTACATCACAATGTTTAATAAAAGATGAAGCGTCAACCCCAAAGACCTCAAAGATCTCAATATCAAAATCATTGTTAATAGAAAGCTTATCAGTAAGTCCTAATTCAAACCTTCTTTCAAGGGTTTTCTTGCCAAGTGGTAAAGAAAATGGAGCTACTATTGAAATTCTTATTATGGAATTTTTACATAGCATAGGAGTTTGCAGAGGAAATATAACCGAATGGATAATGTGGTGAAATTAATGTTCAATGGATGCAGGGATTATGTTGATGATGGGATGGTGGAGGATTTATATGTCACCAGACATATTCGGTAGGTCGTAAATGCTCCGCATTTGAAAGGAGGAGAAAGTCGCGCAATTTCCCACAGCCAACTTGCATATTTGTTGGATAACCGATGCTATAGATAGTAGTTTCTATTTTCTTCTTGTTAGTTATTTTTAGGAAATTTCTCATCTTCTTTGTTGCATGTAAAAGATGCTATCTTTGGTTTGTTTTTTCTATTTTTTCTATATAGTTTCCTTTGCAGCAAATACATTATAACAAGAGCTATAGCTCTCTAGTTTTTTCCATAGCAATAAAATAATTCTTCCTCCGTGTCTGCATTTATCTTATATGGTTTTTTGTTTGTTCCTCTTAAATCTAGTGTCATATTTGTTTGTTTAAAAATCTTCATTTGGTATCAGAGCAGGTTAATTTGTTAGAAATTTTATCATGTCAAATTTTAACTCTTTGCCAATCCCATAATTTAATGGTTCTGATTATGATTATTGGTGCATCAAGATGATGACTTTTTTGATAGGAAAAGATTTATGGGAAATTGTAGAAACAGGATATGAAGAGCCAACTGATTGGAATGCTCTTACAGCCAATGATAGAACAGCTAAGAAGGAATCTAAGAAGAAGAATGCACAGGCTTTATTTCACATTCAAATAGCTCTTGATAAGAGCCTATTTCCAAGAATTGTAGGTGCACAGATAGCCAAAGATGCTTGGAAGACTCTAAAAGAAGCTTACCAAGGTAGTGATCAAGTCAAAGTTGTGAAGTTGCAGACATTAAAAAGAGAATTTGAGAATTTGAAGATGCAAGAAAGTGAAAATGTGAGTGATTATTGTGTAAGAGTAAAAGATGTGGTTAATGAGATGGCTACTCTTGGAGAAACTATGGACAATGAAGTTGTGATCAAAAAGGTGTTGAGGTCTCTAACACCAAGGTGGAACAATGTTGCCATCATCATTGAAGAAAGCAAGGATTTGACTACTCTTCAGTTTGATCACCTTGTTGGATCTCTCATGTCTCATTAAGAAAGATTGAGAGATTCATCTGGAGAAAGTAATGAGAAGGCTTTTTCTTCCAAAGTACAAATTACAAAGAATGAAAATGCTAGCACAAGTACCAAAAATAACCAAGGCCAAGGTAGAGGAAATATAGGACGAAGAGGTGGTCCAAGAGGAAGAGGTAGAGGTAGATTTGATAAAAGAAATGTTCAATGTTATCACTGCAATAGGTATGGTCACTTTGAAAGGGAATGCAGATTAAAAGAAGGTAATAACAAAGAAGTGCTAATTATGCTAATGAGAATGATGAGGCTTCTCCTAGTAATTTATTCTTATCATATGACAAAGCTGAAAATAGTTCTAAAGAAGTCTGGTATTTAGATTCAGGTTGTTCTAACCACATGCTAGGATATCATGAGATTTTTTCTACAATGGATAAAAGTTTCAGACCTAAAATTAAGCTTGGTGATGACAAGTCCTTGGAGGTTGCAGCTAAAGGTGCTATGGAGGTGAATACAAAAGAAGGTAAGAAATGTGTGACTGATATTTATTACACTCCACAATTAAAGCATAATTTATTAAGTGTTGGGCAGTTGTGTGAGAAGAATTATAAGGTGGTATTTGAAAATCAGCAATGTACAATTTATGATAAAAATCAAGGCAATAGGGTGGTTACAGTAGTGCCTATGTCAAAGAATAGGATGTTCCCATTGAAGTTTGGTGAACATAGCAGCCATCTTGCCATTATGGCATATGAGGATAAGAATTGGCTATGGCACCTCAGATATGGACATTTGAATTTTCATAGTTTGATGTTTCTCACTTCAAAAGCTTTGGTTTATGGTTTGCCTAAGGTTCAAGAACACAAGGAAGTTTGTGAAAGTTGTGCTAAAGGAAAACATGCAAGAGAGTCATTTCCAAAAAGCAATGCATGGAGGGCTCATTACCCACTTCAATTGGTTCACTTAGATATTTGTGGTCCTATGCAGACAAAGAGTTTGGGTAAGTCATCATATTTCATTACTTTTATTGATGATTACTCACGAAAGTGTTGGGTTTATTTTTTGAAGACCAAGGATGAAGCCTTTGATACATTCAAAAGGTTTAAAGCCCTTGTGGAAAATGAAAAGGGTTGTAAGATCAAATGCTTAAGGACAGACCGTGGAGGAGAATTTTACTTAAGATATTTTAGGAATTATTGTGATATGCATGGCATCAAAAGGCAACTCACCACTACTTACACACCTCAACAAAATGGGGTAGCTGAAAGGAAAAAACGTACAGTGGTGGAAATGGCAAGGAGTATGCTACATACCAAAGGATTAGACAATTCTTTTTGGGGTGATGCAGTTGCTACAGCAGTGTACATTCTCAATCAGAGTCCTACTAGAGCACTTGACATGATGACTCCTTATGAAGCCTGGTATGAAAAAAAGCGTAATGTTAATCATTTTAGAGTCTTTGGTTGTTTAGCCTATGTTCATGTGGCTGATCAAAAGAGACAAAAAATAGATCCCAAAAGTGAGTCATGCATTTTTGTTGGTTATAGTGAGCAAAGTAAGGCTTACAGATTGTATAACCCTCACACTAATAGCATTCTTGTTTCAAGAGATGTGATTTTTTATGAAGGGGGAGTTTATGGTCATCAAAAAGACCATGTTGAGAAGTCTAAATCTGTTTTGAATGGTGGTATTATTGCTGATATTGATCATGAGCAGCCAGCTAATACTTCAATTCCAAGTGCTATACATCCACCAAATAGCCCCTCATCTAGTTTTTCAGTTTCAAGTACAAGTCCAAATTCAAGTCCAAGTCCTACAAGGAAGGTAAGAAGCTTAAGTGATATCTATCAAAGAAGTACAATCCAAGCACATGAAGAGAATCCTATAGGTGAAACAATAAATTTTGCTTTATTCTCACAATCTGTTTTTGAACCATCATGTTATGAAGATGCATGTGTTAATGAAGTTTGGGTGCAAGCAATGCAAGAAGAGATGGATGCTATTCATAGGAATGGTACTTGGGAGCTTACAACGCTTCCTCATGACAAGAAAAAGATTGGCACTAAATGGGTCTACAAGACTAAGTACCATAGTGATGGGAGTGTTGAAAGGCACAAAGCAAGATTAGTTTCTAAAGGCTTCACATAGAGGTATGGCATTGATTATGAAGAAACATTTGCCCCTATATCCCGATAAGAGACTATTAGAATGTTGATTTCCCTTGCAGCCCAAAGAAATGGAGCATTCATCACATGGATGTGAAAAGTGCCTTCTTGAATGGGTACTTAGATGAGGAAATTTATGTGGAACAACCACAAGGTTTTGAGGTGCAAGGAAAAGAACATCATGTCTACAAGCTGAAGAAGGCCTTGTATGGCCTCAAGCAAGCAACAAGAGCTTGGTATGCTAGGATTAATGGGTATTTTCAACAAAATGGCTTCAAGAGAAGTAAGAGTGAGCCTACCCTCTACTACAAATAAGAAGGTAATGATATTCTTATTGTGAGTTTATATGTTGATGATTTGTTGTATATGGGCAGTATTTCTAAGATGAACGATGCATTCAAGCATGCTATGATGAATGAGTTTGAAATGAAATATTTAGGCCTTATGCAATATTTTCTAGGCATGGAGGTTTATCAAAGTAAGGATGAAATTTTCCTTTGTCAAACAAAATATGCCAAGGATATGTTGAAGAAGTTTGATATGGTTGATTGTAAACCAATCTCCTCTCCAATTTCTCATGGAGTTGTGTTGTGTAAAGAGGATGGTGCTAAAAGAGTTGATGGGATAGCTTATAGAAGTGTTGTTGGCAGTCTAATGTTTCTAACCCACATAAGGCCTAGTATTGCTTATGCAGTTTCTCTTGTTTCAAGGTATATGATAGAACCTTCTGAATTACATATGAAGGTTGCTAAAAGAATTTTGAGGTATGTGAAAGGAACTCTTGCTTTTGGCATTCATTACTATAGTTCTAAAGGATTTAATCTAGTTGGTTTCAGTGATTCTGATTGGGGAGGTAGTGTGGATGACCGAAAGTCTACCTCTGGTAATTGTTTTACTTTTGGTTCTGGTTTGGTTTCTTGGAGTTCAAAGAAACAAAGCATAGTTTCTCTTTCTTCTATAGAGGCAGAATATGTTGCAGTCACCTCTGTAGGTACTCAAGCATTATGGCTCAGAAAAATTCTTGAAGAGATTGGAGAAAAACAAGTTCAGCCTATAGTGCTCTTTTGTGATAATATGAGCACAATCAAATTGGCAAAAAATCCCGTGCATCATAGTAGAACTAAACACTTTGATCTGAAATATCATTTTATCAAAGATTTGGTGCAAAAGAAAGAAGTAGAACTCAGGTATATCAAGACTACAGAACAACTTGCAGATATTTTCACCAAGGCAGTTGCCAAGGTTCAGTTTTTGATGCTTCGAGATTGTATTGTGACTCCTCTCCGCATCAAGGGGGAGTATGTTGGATAACCGATGTTGCAGATAGAAGTTTCTATTTTCTTCTTGTTAGTTGTTTTTAGGAAATTTCTCATCTTCTTTGTTGCATGTAAAAGATGCTATCTTTGGTTTGTTTTTTTGATTTTTTCTATATAGTTTCCTTTGTAGCAAATACATTGTAACAAGAGTTGTAGCTCTCTGGTTTTTTCAATAGCAATAAAATAATTCTTCCTTTGTGTCTGCATATATATTATATGGTTTTTTGTTTGTTTCTCTTAAATCTGGTGTCATATTTGTTTGTTTAAAAATCTTCAATATTAACCTTTCACAACTTGCACCATTTTACTCTTCCATTACCCACATAAAGCTCATTTTCTTGTGCATGTTTTCCATAGTCAGCATATAGAACTAGTGGGTTTTTCTAGATGTTTTGCAAGGATTATAGAGGATACCAGACATATCAGGTTGGGCAACACATCCCCACAATGTCTGACAAGATAACAAAAGCCTGCAAATTCTTAAGTAATTTGTATATCTCTGAAAATGATGTATCATTGTCATTTAGAAGCTGTTGGAGCACTATGGCACAATGATCAAAGGATTTGATGCCGCTTACTCATCACCATAGTCATTTTTCTCTTCAGGGAATGGATATTAGCATTGGTCTCCTCACACACCATTTTGCACTAGAACGACTTCAACTTGATATGCATTGAGAGTTTACTCAACTGGATATGTCCAGTGTAATCCATTTTCTCTGCTATCCAGTAACCATCATATTCTCTACAAACTTTGGTCTACGGAAAACTTTCCACAAAATCATCTGGTTAGCACTACATTCCCCATAGAGTAAGTAAGATATTATTGGCAGTAGCATCAAACATTCAGTTTAGCAATCATATGGCTTCATCAGATGCATCAAGCCGGTCTTTGATTTAATCATCACATGAGCTGAGAGCTAATGTTTACAAGGTGGAAGTGTAAAATGCCTAATCTCCTAGGCACCATGATTTAAAACATCATTGTGAAGTGATTGCAATGGTAACCTATGGTGTTGTTTCAAGCCTTGATAGATATCAAGAAAGAAGATTGTCTCTTTCCATCAAGAACTTCAAATTTATGGTTGACATTTGCAAAGATGATAAACTAGTCAGAGAGGCACTTGAATCATCTTGGTGTCATCCTCGTGCTCCAAATCTTGATATTTTAACATGCGTTAACGACTCTCATATATGGGCTATTGAAAAGCCAATACTTGCAGTAATGACACAACTACTTTGTGACTTATCTTCTCAAGTCCCTCTGGGGCTTGTTTCTCCAAACAAGAAAATAAAGGCATACTATGTGGTTGTACATTATCTTCAGCCATACTTGGTTGCAACTGGTACAAGTCTTGGTGTTTTTCTCAGTGAATTTGGTTCAAGGTCCTTGCTAGCAATAGCCCCTCTTCCAACACCCTCTGGCAGTAGGGAACATCCTGTAGTATTTATAGCTGATGGGGAATTGAAGCTAACAAATTTCTAACTATCTGGTCCTACCAACCCATCGTTAGCCAACACAAAGTCTATATCTGAGACATGAAGGTTGAGAATGAATTCTTCAGAAGCTTTGCAGATCAAGCAGATGAAGCACCATGTTGGTCAAGTAAATCATGATTCATACTCTTGTGTTTCTGTCAGCAGCTCAGGGAAGTATTTCTTAGTAGTATGGCCCAGTATTCCTTATTTCTCTATAGAGCTAGTGACTGGGCAGTTGTTCATTCAGGAACATGAAAACTATTTGCTTGGGATACATGTTGTGATAAATATGCTTTGGTAGAGACAATAGCAACACCCAGAATGCCCATAATTCCCTGAGGAGGACTGTTTAAAAAATGGATGGTTAAAACTTGTATTTATAAGGTAGCGGCATGGACAAAGCGCCTCAAAGATAATAGTGTCTCATAACGGGGCTTTCATGGACGATATGATATTGCGGGGTTTTGTGGTTTCTCTGGATATATCCAGTTGATTCCTTATTTCCCACAAAACTCCAATGACGAGTAAAAGTCTCGCTCCTTGTTGGCAACAGAGGAGAGCAAGGGAGGCAGACTGGTGTCCACAAAAAAAAATGCTACAGTAATATAATGGACAGCAAGAATAAATAGAAACAAAGATAGAGAGACAAGCCACAAGGACAACAAACATATATTTTATATTTTCCTCTTCTCTAGAAATACATTCAAACTTCTTACAAACTACAATGCAGAGCTGTTGCTCTGTTTTCCTGTTTTGCCCCAAACTCTGGAGCTGCACACTAAATCAAATATGGAGCTGCTGTCTAGAAACTCGGTAGCTGCCTGTACATTATTGTTGCTGCTGCAACATTCCTTTCTTCTATATTCTCTCTGCTATTCTCCTCTTTAACATTCCTCTGCTGCTGCAGGTTCAGACTCTTACGTGCATTCTCTTCTATCAACACTATTTCCCTCTCTTTTGTCTCATTCCTTACCATACAAAAATGGTGCTCAAAACACTCCTTTGAAATTCAAACTTACCTACCAAATTTAATGCTGGCAGGTGCAAACGGTGCTAGGGCTAATTTGGGAGATCTCTAGGTCTGATGCGAGGGCAAGGTGCAATTAATTATCTAACGGAAGATTAAATTCTTTTAACACTCCCCTTTAATATGAAGTCAGATGTCATTCATCAATTTTCTTTCTGGAACTGATCTTCGAAGTTACACCTTTGCATTTGCCTTTCCGGAGCAGATCTCTGGAGTTGCTTCTACCACTCTGCATCATCTCTGGAGATGTTCTCTGCATCTCCGGAGCACCATGTCTGCATCTCTGGAGTTCTGTTTCTGCATCTCCATAGCACCTCTGGAGCATCTCCAGAGCTAACTTCCTGCATCTCTGGAGCTGCACATACCTTCCAGGGTTGAACCTCTGGAGCTTTGCTATTGTCTTTCCAGATCTGAACCTTCGGAGCTATCCTCTTTTTGGGGCTGCACACCTCCAGAGCTATCAACAATGCCTAGCCTATCCCTTTGGTGTTCAAAAGAATCTTTTGGCAATGCCTTTGTAAAAATATCAGCGAGCTGCTGCTCAGATCTACAATATTGCAACTCAATCTCTCCTCATTCTACCAACTCCCTTATGAAGTGATAACAGATCTCAATATGCTTGCTTCGTCTATGGAAAACTGGATTCTTTTTTAAGGCTATTAAAGAAACATTGTCACAATGAATGGTTGTACCATCTTCTTGCTGCTCATTCAAGTCTGCAAGGATCCTTCTCAACCAAATAGCCCGACATGCTACTGCATTTGCTGCAATATACTTAGCTTCTGCTATAGAGAGAGAAACAATGGGCTGTTTCTTGGGTGCCCATGATATCACACCTGAACCCATGTGAAATACATAGCCGGATGTGCTCTTCTGGTCATCTACATTTCCTACCCAATCACTATCCGTGAAACTAGCCAACTTAAACTCATTAGAAACATCATACAAGATACCATAACCTGTTGTGCCATTCACATACCTCATGATCCTCTTTCCTGCTTGCCAATGTGTGTCTTTAGGCTTCTCCATGAACCTAGAAATTAGTTTTACAACATACATCAAATCAGGCCTAGTGGATGTCAAGTACATGAGGCTTCCAACCATGCTCTTATAGAGGGTTGGGTTTACTTCCTTGCTGTTGTCCTCTTTACTTAATTTCAGACCTGTAACTGTTGGTGTAGGGGCATGTTTACTATTCTCCATTTTAAATCTCTTCACAATTTGTTTGACATAGTTAGTTTGCAAAATAAATATGCCATGCTCTATTTGTTTGACCTCAATGCTAAGAAAATACTTTAGCAGACCTAAGTATGTCATCTCAAACTCATTCTTCATTACCTCTTTGAAATCAGCAATGAAAAGATCACTATTTCTAGTAAAAATCAGATCATCTACATATAAAACAGCAATCAAAATATTACCTTCAGCTGCTTTGATGTAAAGAGTGGGCTCACTACTACTTTTGCTAAAACCATTACTCACTAGATATGAGTCTATTCTGCTATACCATGCCCTAGGTGCTTGTTTCAGCCCATAGAGGGCTTTTCAGAGCCTATATACTTTGTCCTCTTTCCCTGAGACTTCATAGACAGGTGGCTGCTCCACATACACTTCCTTTTTCAGCAATCCGTTCAAGAAGGCTGACTTTACATCCATTTGAAACACCTTTCACTTATGTTGGGCTGCTATTGCTATGACTGCCCGAACTGTTTCTAGCCTTACAACTGGTGCATATGTTTCATCATAATCTCTTCCAGGCTATTGTTTGGACCCTTTGACAACTAGCCTTGCCTTAAGTCTTTTAATTTTTCCTTCAGCAGTAGACTTGGTCTTATAGCCCACTTAACTCCAATCACTTATTTACCCTTAGGTAAATCAATTAGCTGCCATGTGTCATTCTTCTCTATGGCATCCAACTCTTCATCCATGGCTTTACACCATTTCTCTTCTTTCACAGCTTCTTCAAAGTGGATTGGATCACTGTAAGAAAATAATACAAAATTTAAATTCTCATCATCATCAGCATACCTTGTGCTGTCATAAATCTCCTTCACACTCTTTGTCCTCCATGGCATCAATGATGCGAGTGTGGGGTCTTAATTACCTTCGGAGCTGCTGCTATTCTGACCTCCGGAGCTACTGGATTGCTGACCTCCGGAGCTACTGTACTATTGAACTCTAGAGCTGCAGATCTCCAGAGTTATAGACCTCCAGAGCTGCTGATCTCCAGAGCTGCTATGCTGCTATCCACCTCCAGAGTTGCTTTGCTAAATACCTCCAGAACTACTGCTTTCCAATGCTCTATGGTAGTTTCTCCCTGAGTTGCTGCTCTCCGTAGTTCCTCTAGAGTTTCTGTCCTCTAGAGCTTCTTCATCTTCAAGGGGCATTGTGACTGAAATACATGTGGTGCTGTCCACCATTCCATCCCATGCTTCATTTTAAATGAACTCAACATCCCTGTTGATCACCACCTTTTTGGTGATGGGATTAAATAGTCTGTAGGCTTTTGACTCTTCACTATAGCCTGTGAAGATACATTTTTTACCTCTATCATCAAATTTCTGCCTCTTCTCTTTAGGCACGAATGCATATGCCACAAACCCGAAGATTCTTAGGTGTTCAACACTCTATTTGTTATTTGTCCATGCCTCTTGTGGAATCCTATCATGAACGGCCTTTGTAGGACACATGTTCAATAGGTAAACTGCTGTTGCTACAGCTTCACCCCAAAAAATATGTGATAGTCCTTTTACTTTCAGCATGCTTGCTGCCATCTCTTGAATTGTTCTGTTTTTCCTTTTAGCCACTCCATTTTGCTGTGGAGTATACCTTGTTGTAAATTGTTTATGAATGCCTTCACACTTGCAGAAATTTAGAAATTCCTTAGAGATATACTCTCCTCCTCTATTTGTTCTTAGGGCTTTGATATAGCGGCCACTTTGCTTTTCAACTAATGATTTAAACTCCTTGAATTTCTCGAAGGCTTCTGATTTGTTCTTTAAAAAATAAATCTAGATTTTTCTGCTGTAATCATTAATGAAGGTCATGAAATATACATTTCCACCTAATGTGGAGGTCTTCATGGGGCCACATAAAACTGAATGCACCAACTCCAATGGTGCTCTTGCCCTCCTAGAATACCCTAATTGAAAGGGTTGTCTATGCTGCTTTCCTAAAATGCATGATTCACATTTTCCATTGGGCTCTACAATGTTTGGTAGCCCTCTAACCATGCCTTTCTTAGACAATAAACTCAAACTAGAAAAACTTAAGTGCCCATACCTCAAATGCCACAATTTGGATGGGTCTTTGATGACTGTCCTAAAGGCTGATTGCTGTCCCACTGCTGTGAGCACCGGAGATAGTGCTAGAAACTGTGCCAGAGATAGCACCAGAGATTCTATGTGTATCCTAAGAGGAAACAATCTGTTTCGTGTCATTTGTACTACTGCAATCACTTTTTTACTACCTCCTTTATCAAATATTTTGCACTCTCCATTTTCCATCAGGATTTTATAACCATTTTGGACCATTTGTCCAATGCTCAATAGGTTATGTTGTATGCCTGGGGCATAATATACATCTTGGATCTTCCTCCTTTCACCATTCTTGGATTGAATGTTGACTATACCTTGTCCCATGATGGGAACTTGCTCATTGTTTCCCGTTTTTATTTCAGTCTTGATGCTGCTATCTATGGAGGCAAAAAAGTTTTTATTTCCACTCATGTGGTTGCTACAACCACTGTCTAAATACCATACTTCATCACTACTCCTCTTAGTAAGGTTGCAAACAATAAAAATATTTGACTATTTTTCATTAGCCTTGTTCTCATTTGCTACATTAGCATTTTGGCCTCCATGATCACGTTGTTTCTTTCTACACTCACTAGCATAATGACCAAACTTATGATAGTAATAGCATTGCACATTGCTTTCATCATACCTCTGATTAGAACTACTGTTCTTCTTCTTTTCTTGATAGCTTGGTTGTGAGCTGCTTGCCTCTTCTTGGCTGTTTGAAACTCCTCTTCCAGAGTTGCTTCTTCCTCTACCTCTTTGACCTCTACCTCTATTATTTCTTCCTCTTCTCCTACCTTGTGCATTGGTTTGAGCCTTGAAGGCATACTCAAGGGAAGGAGAGGATCTATTCAACTGCTGCTCATGGCTTTGTAGAGAGCCCATCAACTCATCCACTATCATTTTGGACAGGTCCTTTGTCTCTTCAATGGTTATCACAATAGGGTTAGATCTAGAGGGTAGACACCTTAGGATTTTCTCAACAATCCGTTGTTCATCCATGGTTTCTCCATTTATCCTTAGCTGATTTAGCATGGTAGAAACTCTAGTGTGAAAGTCTTAAATAGACTCACTCTCCTTCATCTGAAGGGTCTCAAAATCTCTTCTAAACAGCTGGAGCTTGACTGATCTCACTTTATCAGTTCTCTTATAGCTGTTCTACAATATTTTTCATGCTTGTTTTGAGTAGTTTGCTGCTGCAATGTGGGGGAAAATAGCCTCTGTGAAGGCTGCCTCAACTAGACTGAGGGCTTTTGCATCTTTCATTCTTGTTTCCTTCAATTGGTTTCTTTGAGCATTAGAAAGGGTTGCATAGGCTGCTGGGTCTGTGGTGTCTGTGAACCCATTGGTGACCAGATCCCATAGGTCATTCACAACCAAAATAGTTTTCATCTTCTTAGCCCAGATGTCATAGTTTTGTCCATCAAATGTGGGTGGCTGCTGCCATCCTTTGCTGTCCCCACCTGCCATGCTTCTCAAATCCTAGAAAGCTGAAAATGGCTAGACAAACTAGGGCTTATATGAAACATGCACTTGAATCTAACTACCCAGAAAAATAGGGCTCTGATACCAATTGTTGGCAATAGGGGAGAGTAGGGGAGGCAGACTGGTGTCCACAAAAGAAAATGCTACAACAATATAATGGACAACAAGAACAAACAGAAACAGAGACAGAGAGACAAGCCACAAGGACAACAAACATATATTTTATATTTTCCTCTTCTCTAAAAATACATTCAAAATTCTTACAAACTACAATGCAGAGCTGCTGCTCTGTTTTCCTGTTTTGCCCCAAACTCTGGAGCTGTTGTCTAGAAACTCTGTAGCTGCCTGTAGATTACTGTTGCTGCTACAACATTCCTTTCTTCTATATTCTCTCTACTGCTGCAGGTTCAGACTATTACGTGCATTCTCTGCTGTCAACACTATTTCCCTCTCTTTTGTCTCATTCCTTACCATACAAAAATGGCGCTCAAAACACTCCTTTGAAATTCAAACTTACCTACCAAATTCAATGTTGGCAGGTGCAAACGGTGCTGGGGCTGATTTGGGAGATCCCCAGGTCTGACATGGGGGTAGGGTACAATTAATTATCTGACGGAAGATTAAATTCTTCCAACACTCCTCCCGCTCAATCTTATTTTTCACTTCACCGCATACCCGCTCATCACTTTGACATTAGCTACGAGGATACGGGAAGAAAGCCTTAGTCCACCGCATTACCACACACACATTACGGTTCCTTGGCGAGATTGTGGGAAGGGCCTCTTTTCAACGCAACATCGCTCACTGATTGGTTTGGCCCTGCAGGGCTGCGGCTCCTTGCGGTGGCTGCGGCGACATGTCGTAGAGAGTTTCCAACCATAATATCTGACAAAATCCTCTTCAACACATCCATTTTGTGAATAGCTTACAAATATGTGGTGACAGAAAAATGGTTCAGACGTCTTGCTTATGCTTCCACATTCGCATACATATCTATCGGGGCGCTGGCAACTACAACATTTGATAAAATCCTAATTCGATTAAGCTTTGATGGATATCTACATATTTTGCGTACATGTCTACTAGAGTATTTCCAACTACAGTATTGGACAAAAATCCCCGTTTCATTATGCTTTGATAGAAGTCCATACCATGTTCCAATGTTCCCATTTTGGCACAGACAGGGAGGATGCTGGCAAAGGTTTGTGGACTCTGGATTTACACCTGCCATTTGCATTTGCTTGAAAATTTATAAATCTTTTTCAACAAATCCATTTCGTGCATATCTTGCAGCCATTGCATTCCATGAAACCATAGTTCTTTGAGGCATTTTGTCAAACAATTCACGTGTCTTCTCTATGCTTCCACATTTTGTATACATGTCTACCAGGGCTGTTGCATCTACAAAATCTATCAAAATTTCTCTCTTTTATGATTTGATGGATGTCCAAACCCTCTTCCAAAACTCCCATTTTAGCACAAGTTGTTTGTACATTAGCAAATGTGAACTGACAAAAAACAAAGCTGATGGAAAAAAGAACGGCCGACATGGGAAAGAGGAAATACTCTGTACAAAGATCTCTTAGTGCTAAACGATAGAAAGATCCTCCATTTACATCTATAATAGGTTTATATGCCACATCTAAGCATGAAATCATACAGGAAGAATGACTTTGTATTCTGTAAGTCAACCATATGCAGGCCTTAACAAAGTTGCGAAGGCAATATTGGTTATTCGAGTGTTCGAACAATCCGATCAAGAAATTCATACTCAAAAATAAAAGTGCAGAAGTGTAAGCATGGGAGCTTGGAAGCGAAATGAGTATTGCGGGGATGTTAGGTGTCACATGACTAGCGGGGAATTGACATGTCAAAGGATATGTCAGGTGAGCTAACATTTTAGTGCAAAGAGGTCTACCTTACTCCAAGTGGGTGTTTTGTATCTTACTGGAGTTGGCGGAAGATATTGGTGTCATGGGAGGTTGCGGAGGACACCAAGGTGACTGGATATATCTCGTATTACTTGACATCAATGCAAAGCGAACTCAGTCATCCAAAGCGATGAAGCGCGGAAAGGCTTGGTCACTGGATGTGCGGGAAAAGTGATCCTCAGTGGATATATCCAGTGTCTGGGAAATTAGCGCAAAAGGGGTCCAGGCAGTGTAAAGTGGGAAAGCGGGTCGAGGTTGCGTGACTGAAAAGAACATATCCGACAGCGTTGGATTTTAGTGCATAGTCTAGCAAGGCCCAAAACTAGCACAAAGAGCCAAAAGAGGTAACTACCCTTGATACAATCATGCATGAAACAACCTAGAATCACTTGAAAATGCATCATGATGATAAAATGAAGTTGTAAAAGACCAATCCATCACAAATGCCATATTTTGAAATGCATCCCATACTTAAAGCCTGACTTCTAAGAATACATTACATGTGAAGAGGACTACAATAGGCTAGAAGCAACATGAATATCATAGTAATATATCATTAGGAAACCACGAAGACAAAATGATGATGAAGAAAGTGAGTATGCGGAATTTGGTGACGTCACCAGATGATATCTGGATGTTCATTATTTCAGGCCCGCAACATCCCTTAGCACCCCAAATCCCAACAAGTCTGGTTAATGGCACATTCTCTGTGAAGCTTTGGTAATGCAGAAGTTTAAACAAAGGAAGCAATACCATATGCGTGCCATGGTTGAAGGACATGTTACCCAGAGAATGATTTTGAGCCAACACTAGATTGGCAAGGACAAACCATCTTTCTGTGCTTTCAGAGGTGACACTGTTGGACCTATACTATTTGCAGGCTGGGAAGATTCCTCCTGCAATTAGCTGTAATCCTTGAGTCATTTGGATTGTCTAACTCTGGTTATTCTTGTCTGGAGAATTTCTCTACAGCTGAACTTGAACTTAGCCTTATGTTTGAGCCCTCAACCTTATGATCTAAAAAATTTTACTGTCATGCCATATTGCCATTAAACAATAGAATTTGTCCACCCATGAATTTGTTCAATTGAAAGTCTCTTGATTACACGATATGTTATGCACAAAATGGATTTGTTGAAGAAGATTTAGAAATTTTCAAGCAAATGCAAATGGCAGGTGTAAAGGCAGACTCCACAAACCTTTGCCAGCATCCTCCTTGCCTATGCCAAAATGGGAACATTGGAACACGGTATGGACCTCTATCAAAACATAATGAAACGAGGATTTTTCTCAGATACTGTAGTTGGAAATACTCTGGTAGACATGTATGCAAAATGTGGAAGCATAGAAAAATCTCCAAATGGTGATACCACCACCCCGCAACAATCAATTTGGTTGACTACGGTAGTGTAGAGGATACCGAGCAATGCCCGCCAGCCTTTGGCAGGGTACCTCGCGGGGGTGCGGGGAATTTCATGGAATGCAATGGCTGCAGGATATGCACAAAATGGATTTGTTGAAAAAGCTTTAGAGATTTTCAAGCAAATGCAAATGGAAGGTGTAAAGCCATATATGTCCTTTCTACAAAAAGAAGACCAAATAGTAATAATTATAATTACTCGCAATATACTAATAGAGTAAATTCTTTATATTTGAAAGCAAATTGGAGCATGTTTGGGTAATATGTAAATAATAGTTGAAATGCTAGATGTCCACCTAACAACAAGTATACAAACAAAATAATGATAAATACTTTTCTTCTACATTTAAATAAGGATTACAAATAGAGCAGGACAAAGTAGAATAGGTCAATTTGACCCACCTTTCATTGCTACTGGCCATGAGTTTGGTACTCCAATTCCTAGTTCTAAAGCTCCACCTAGCTCTACCGCCATTTATCACCCTAAAATTTCTATCATATTGAGAACTCAACTAAGAGAAAAATGTGTAGAAAATTGATAACAAGTTAGTACAATGAGCTAATATTTCTCTATCTATACAAGGATACAAATCTAAAAGGATGGTTTACCTAGCTAATATGGTGTTCCTACAAAATTAGTGATTTTTTAAAGCTAATTTAAAAAAAACATTTGATTCTTTGAACTAGTAATTACATTTCTCTTAAATGGTGTAAACTTTGCTCATGCATAATGGACAATAGAGAACTTTAAAGTGTGGTAGAAATATTATGATTTTTATAATGCTATCAAAATCCTTAGAAATGCATAAGAAACAAGCGTTAATAATTATAATTTTGTAGCAACCTCTCAGACATAAATGTTGAACCATTTCTAGAAAATTAATGTCTTTTTAAGTCCCAAAAGAGACTGATTTCTACTCCAGTGGCAACCATAATATTTAAATACATACTAGAAGAATAACAAACAAAGGGATGAGTTCTAATGATCTCTATTCACTTGAAGGATAATTGAAAACATTCGTGTCCTAAGGAAAGTACATGACCTAAATTAAGCAATAAAAAACCATATTTTGTCAAGGCAATGGCTAGTCCTTATTAAACTCCTTCTTGGGCCTATGCCCACCATTACCTAGGGTTCAAATAGCTTGCAGTGATAGCATAGTACACATTATCTACTTTTAAAATCTTCAATGGTATTTGTCTATTTGTAAAATTCTCATATTATACATCAAGCCAAACAATATTAAAAGGGCTTGAGGGAAAGAACCAAGTTCTCATAATAAATTTCAACATAATATAAGGCCTACAATGGCCTATAGTGTTTCAATTATTAGATACAAGCCCTAGGGGCCCTCCATATGTGAGGATCACTTGGGACCTCCATGGATGCATATGAAGCCACAAGAAGCACTAATAGATGGAAAGAGAAAAGCCCCCTTTCCTTACATGTAAACAAGTAGGGTATATATTTTATCTACTCTCTCTATGATGTTGCATATTAGACACCCATAAGGTAGAATTTTTGAAGACACTGTCACCCAATGTAACCATTGTACTAGAGTAAGAGATGACCTATGCAAGATCCTTGAATAGGTTATTATAGCTTTCATATATGTTTTAATAGATATGATAGTCAATTATGTTATCTTTATATTACTTTGAATTAATATCAATTTTATACCATAGTAAATATCATAGCAAATATAATACGAAATAATAATTATATAATTCAATATAATTATCCCTAATAAGCACTGCTTAGTTTGTTGGATGCTAACATATGCATTGTGGATATGTTGGGAACTACTATTAAATTCTATAGATAAATATTTTGATTGGTATTATAAATGAAATGATATGGCACAAACCTAAGCTTAATATTAGGTCCAAATCAGTCTAATATTAAGAGTAAAGAACTTCATGACTGATGTGTTGAATTGAGTTGGGGCTATCTTGTTGAATGAAATAATGTGGTAGGATCTTAATACTTTTAATTTATAATGAAATAATAAAATAATAAGTTATAATACTATAACATGATTAATCATATTATTTCATTAGAGAACTTTTTTCTAAAAAATAGCTTAAGAATCTTCTTTAAAGTAACCAATGTATGACATCGAATGAAATACTAATGCATAAACATATTTTAAACCAAGCATAAGCTTGCTAAGGTGTGGTATAGTATATCAACTTCTAAGTGAGAATCCAATATAACACTTAGGAAGCCAGTCAAATGTAATGCCAGCATAGCCATGTTTCAATCTATCTAGGCAGAGCAATTAAAATATCAACATTTCCATATTGGCAGATCCAACATAAAGTTGTTGTACCCATAGACAAACCATATAACATTGTCAACATAAGGAGACTTCACCAAATAAATCTCTAGTACAACACACATGAAGTTCTAGGAAGGAACATACCAACACAATCATATAGAACATGGCATGGCCTATGATAAATGGCAAGAACTTCAAGACTAATGTTTTGTTTACAATGAATCAAATTCAAACATTCTTTTACAATCATCATTGTCATATGGTAAATGGAGGTAGGGTATCTTCCATACTTTAGATTGCACTATTTGTTTCACAATGAAATGTACTATGGGAAGAAATTCTTTGTTATATTTTGGACTTATAGTGTCATTCCCTTGTTGTTATAAGCATAATTTGGAGGACACCATTTTTTGCATTGGCTTGTTTAGGTATTACAAGGATCAACAAATTAAAATCAATCTTTACATTAATCAATTACAATGTCATTCATTTTATTCAACATTACAATGGCAGGAACTTGACGCAATGTGTCTCTTGTTATTCAATAAGAATGAACATTATTAAAGGCCTCCCATCAAGTTTATACTTCAACATTATTTACTTATCTGCGGTCATTTCTGAATCTCATTGTAAATGCGTCTATACATCACATGATTTTTTCCTTTTCGTTTCTTTGCTTTCAGATTCAAATTTCCCTTGTCTTAGTGTTACATCATCAAAGTAATTAATTTCTCTCCTTGATTTTGTCATATATACTATTTTTATTATTTTATTAAACTTTTTGACTTGCGGTCTTCCTCACCTAAAAAAATTAGTCCCCCCAAATAAAAGGTCGCAAAAGAACATTTGCATCTTTCTCATGGGTTTCTTATAATAGAAGTTGTAGTTGAATAACTTTCTTTCTATAAAGGAAGTCTCTCATTATCAACTAGTTAAAGTCCTTGTTTCCATTTATGTATGGTTTTAGTCTTACCTTATCAAAATCCTTATTCTCATTTATGTGTAGATTTATTTTGGGGGGTCAAACTTAGATTAAGTTAGATGGTTTATTATTGTTGTTGAATAAATTTAATATATAAATTAATAAAAGTATTTTAAAATGTATTGAACAATGGATAGGTATGTATAAATAGTTTTGTTAGCGAAGCATTGCACATTTATGTTATTTTGTTAAAGTCATTTCGTGTAGTGCATAGCCTATCGAACTATTTATATATGTACCTATCAACCTTCCAGTAACACCTTTACATGCTTTTAGTATCTTATAAGTCATTTATCATAATATTTTATTAATTTTGCAACGTGGGTTACTTCTGCCATAGTATATGAGTGTTGTTTTCCTTCCTTCCCCTTCTACTATCATAAATTGCATACCCTGTAATTTCAAGTTATGTTTTGCATCTGCCTAGATGACCCCCTCATGTGAACTCAACCTAGGTCATCTCCCTTAAATCAAATTATTTTCAAAATGTATATTGGAAGATTGTTCTTGAACCCCTTTTATACCTTCATGCCAAATTTGGGGTCATTCTCTCTAGATGACAATGTTATGCATAGACATTTGCATGAATTGTATGTTATGATTACATGTAGTTGCCTCATTATGATCACCAACCGTCATGGTGTCTCTCGTGGATGCACTAGAGTATTCTAGGCATGCTTCCCTGAGACAAATCTAGTGAAATCTTAAAAACAACAAGGGCCATCAGTTACTTGAAGAAATAGAAAAGGAAATTTTTTTGAGCCAGAAATGAAGAATGAAGAATTTCTGAATATTTTCTCCATAGCTACAATCACCTTCAATCTCTACATTCTTCTAGTATAGCTTTGAGGTCTAGGCATAGAATCACTATCATAGTTCCCTGTTTCTACATCTCATTTTGTAGATTCTAACTTGAGGAGAGAATAAATTGTGCAAGAGGCTTAAAGGATAGAGTTTCTTATGGGATTCCTCTGAGATGCTTGTCTTCATTCTCTAAAAGACTCCATCTCTACTATGCATTTTAGTAAGTAGCATATTTGTTTGGTCTCTGAAATCTATTTATTAGTTTCCTATGAATCAAGATCGCTAAGAGCCCTATATTTTTTGATAAAATTCCTAAAAGCACTAGAAGTGAATTTGTGGGGAAGCTCCACCTCCCTATTGATTATTCCCTTGATTTTAATAATCTTTTTTTGAATGCCTATCCATTCACTTGAACCTATTTCTAGTTTTCAATCCTTATTATTTTGCACACTAGGCCTAGTGTCCTCATAGACTAGGGAGGTACTATACATGGAGGTTTGGTTAATGTTTTCTTGTCAATGTTCAATAGATTAATCACTTTATCTCTATATTTTTCTTTATCATCTATATATTGCACTTGTGTTTCTTTCTATTTTTGTTATGCAAGATTACCAAAAAAACCTCACAGGTTGAACATAAAGTCTTTGAGTAAGTGTAGATTGAAGTGTCTAGACCCTGCTAATTATACATTGCTATATGGATGATATTGCATGCCATAGATGTTTGCACAACACATTGATGTCCTTGGTCAAGGCTCTCTCCTTTTGGTGACAGGTTCTTCTATTAGTGTTGTAAAATTTCTTTCCTATTAGATTACTACTGGTAGCTTAGAAAGGTTATGTTTTCTAGTTAATAGCATTCATATCTAATCTATATTTGTAAGATTCCAAATAAATCCTAGGAGGCATTAAACTAGTTTACAAATTAGCATTAATATTAGAGTGAATTAATTAGAGTAGAAGTTCTCTTTTTTGTTTTTACATCTCTGGTGAACCTGACATGAACCTACTCTTCAAAAAACCTTTTTAATTTCTAGGCCCAAACATCTTGTACTATGTGATGTAGGATTGAAAGAGTTTTATGAGCTTTATAACCTAGTCTTCTCACTCTAAAAATCATGTGTGAAGAAGCTACAAAAACATGCCAAAATCTCAATCATTTTCCACCATGACCACAATGACAATTGACATCCCTTCACTTTTGTGTGATCATACTGTTGGTGATTGTTTTGATGCAATCATAACAATAAGTTAAAATTCACATATTATGAATTGAAACTATACATGAAAGATAAGAATGAATCATTTAAGATTCACTTAATCCTAAGTCTACAATGGTCCTGTTGGTCAATGTGAAGTTGTAATGTTGAAGGGGCCTTTCATAGTTTAGGGTTTCTTTTTGGTTTACTGGACTCAGATTATGCAAAAAGATCATGAGATATGTCAATACTTTTTCATTCCTTTGCATAAAAGTATCACTGTGCTGCAAAGCTTTAGATGGTTGTCTTGAATTATTGCAGCCTTCCTCTTTATATATTTATGAAAACTTGTCTATTTTTAACTCTGTTGTTCATGCTTCTTCAAATATGAGACAAATTTCCTTCAAATTTCTACGTTTTCAGCTAAATATTTCATATGGGTTGGGAAAAGTTAGAAAGATCTAATCTAAACCTCATTTACTCTACCGAAGGATCTAATTGTTCTATTATGCACTATGTAAATCATACAACAATTTGATCAAATCCACAGTAAAAACCTTAAATGTAAGTTCTGAGCATTTTCACAAACATACATTTAAAATTGCAAGCTCTCAAAGAAAATATTTCAAAACACAAAGAAGAGCAGGAGAACACTTAGAAGATAGATGTAGAACTCCAGATTCTATTGTATTAGAAACAAACAGTCATACATGATTTACAATGTTGGAATGACTCTTAGTTTCATTGATCAAATTACAGAGAACTTACAAGCTTTACAGATACAATAAAGAAGCCAAACATTCCACTCACTCCTTACTGTAGACACAGGCGACCTCCTTCTTCTACTTCTAACTAAAAGGTCCCTCTATTCTAAATGTTACTTCTACAAATTCTTGCTGCTACAAATCTCTATGTAGCCCCTGTGTAAGTATTACAATGTATTAAGGCACAATATATAGACTTTCTGATTGTCCTCAATACATCCCAAAACCCTAATGGTTAAGCAATGGTTCAAACCCTAGGTTACAACAATGAATGCAGGTGAGCCAATTTCCCAAAAATATCTTCAAATATGTGTCAAATCTGGGCGAAAATATGCCCCTTTC
Organism: Cunninghamia lanceolata; assembly: GCA_027924645.1. Lineage (NCBI taxonomy): Eukaryota > Viridiplantae > Streptophyta > Pinopsida > Cupressales > Cupressaceae > Cunninghamia > Cunninghamia lanceolata. The sequence continues at coordinate 3,598,309 of BSBN01000530.1, forward strand.
TGAAACCCTAGTAGCTCAGAAGTAAATTCTGCAAACCGACCGTCATTATGTTTTATCTGTATTTTGGGTCTTCTCATTGATGTCCCTTGACTTTCTGCACTTCATCCTTATCTTCTCTTTGCTTCTGAAATCTGATTCTCCCCCCAAGACGTCATCGCCATTAAGTTTCAGCTTCTTCCTCAGCTGCAAACCTGCAAGAATAGACCAGCAATAAGTACCATTGATTATTAAACAATGAGAAACAAAATACTTGTTAGATCCAAGTGGGGCTGAGCCAAAATTGTGGCTATCGGGTCAAAACCTACAAAAAAATGCGTTCATACTACGCAAACTGTGTCAAAAACTTACCAGGTCAACCATCGTGGACCAAAAATGATGCAAACGCAGGGTCAAAGTGTTCGGAAACCCTATAAAAAACCTATCGCTAAATGCCCGTTGCCTATCGGTGCCAAAAAACATCATCAGCAGGCCCTGAAAACTGTCCACCGACTTCCTGTGTTTGGCCGAAAAATGGCCCCTTTATATCCCTTTTAAAGAAACAGTGCCCTCAGAGAGTGACACTTGGCGCGCTCCATGCAAGGGGCTTTGAAACTCTATGTTGGGTCTTGCGGAGAGTGACACTTGTCACACTCCATGGGGCCCTGGAAACCTTTCGAAACTGCAGCGAAACTCTTTTTGAGACTATGGAAGGGTCCGTAGAGAGCGACAAGTGGCATGCTCCTCACTGCTCATGAAACTTTAAGGAACTTTCAGAAACTATTTGGAGACTATGGATTTTTTAAACTTTAAAGGGGCTATTGTGGAAGGTGATAAATGGCACCTTCCGCGCAACTCTGTTGAAACTGTTAAGAAACTATTGAAGCTCGCGGGTGGTTTTATTGCAACGCCATGAGACTCATGTGGAGTGTGACACTTGGCATGCTCTGCATAGCTGTCTGGAACACTTTAGAAATTTTTTATGAAATATTTGAAACTTTGCATTATTTAAACCCTGTAGTGCATTTTACCAAAATGGGCATACCTTGAAAAATATGGCAAATTTTCAGATGATTCAAAAAGCAACCCTAGCTCATTTTTGACAAGGAATCCAACCATACCATGCACTGGCACTCAAAATGTATTTTTTCGCTAATTTTATCAAGGTTTGCAAATTTCACTCTCTTTTCCCTTACCACCAAGGACAGACTCACAAAACAGAAGAAAAAAGCAAAGCCACAGTAGGGGTCCCTATTTTGCTAAGGAGTAAAATGGGGCGTGTTGTGAACATCACAACAACTAGCAACCAAACAAAACAACTAAATTCAAAGCATTCAAGAAAACTAAATGAGATAAATGCATAACTTCTGACTATCCATCTTTTAAATTATTATTCAATCTTGAGACCTAAGGCATTCAATAAGGGTGCATGAATCTTCATTTTCAGTTTAATTGTGTGCACGTGATTAATAAGCCTCATCTTGAAGATCAGTTGAACAAACCAGTGACTGACATTAGCCTACGTAGGTGAGGATATTCCCTCATAGCAAACCGGATAGAGCCTTGCTGCCAACGAGTGTCTATAGCCCCGACAAGGTTATCGTTACAATTCTCCTAAGTAGAGCCCCACTGCCAGCGAGTGTCTATAGCCCTAGTAGAGTTACTTAGATGGCTTAATCTAGATTTTTAGTATAATCTGCTTTATTTATTTTTTATTTTTTATTTTCTGATTTTGAAAGAGATTTCACAAGATATAGCAATTTGTAGCTTCATGATGCAAGGAGTGGACACTTACTGAAATTAAGCTGAGAATTGTAATGGTAGCAAGGGTGACCTCTGATTTTTCACCTAATATCTACACTGGTAGGTTCAACAAACCCAAGGATTTTAGGTGTGTCATCATGAGAAACTTGCCTCGAATTCTCAATCACATTTATTGAATACGAAATTTTAGAAGATAAATAACTCTCTACATTCATGATAGTCACCAAAGGTTATGCACAAATTATAAATAATTAACCTGAATATTCTAAATTTTCATTGTTTTCAATAGTTGCTAGGCTGCTCCTTAATACTCTAAAGTAAAACAAAGATCCCTGCTGAGGAGAAAACAACAAACCAAACCAACAAACTATACAAAAAGCAAAAAGCAGAAAAAACTATACAAACAGGCACAAAACAACAAACAGAAAACAAAACAGGAAACAAACTATACAAACAGCCAACCCAAAAAAGAAAACAACAAAAGAAGAACCGGACATTACTTACACTATATTACACCAAAACGGACCGCCCTTTACCTCAGGCCTGGAAGTAATGTTTCAAATGTTGGCCATTAACTGGTAATGGCACATCTTCTCTAGTCAAGGTCTTAAGTCTAAATGTATTGTCTCCTATTATCTCTGAGACTTGTAATGGACCTAGCCATAGTTTATCAAATTTTCCATGGCTTCCTTTCTTTTCATGTGCTTTGTCCTAGCATAGCACTAAGTCTGATATCCTAAATGTTTTGACTCTTGCCCTTTTATCAAACCACCTCTTAACAACCACTTGGTGTTTGGAAAACTTCTCGATGGCTTGACCTCTTTTCTTGTCTAATTGTAGCATTTGTACTATTCTGGCTTCCCTATGGTCATCGAAGCCTAGATACTCATTGGCAAACTTCCAGGTTGGTATTCTCAGATTTACTGGAAGTATGGGATCAGTCCCATAAACTAAATGATAAGGTGTGCTACCTAAAGCTGTCTTAAACTTGGTCTTATCTACCCATAATGCATATCTTAACAGGGTATTCCACTCTCTAGGACTCTTTGCAATCAACCTTTTGATTATATCTAATAAGATTTTGTTCGTTGATTCAGCCAATCCATTACCTTGAGGGTAATAATTTGAAGAAAACCTTAAAATGATCCCATATTCAAATGCCCATTTAGAAAACTTTAAAGAAGAGAAAGTAGGGCCATTATCACATACCAATGAATAGGGAGTTCCAAACCTGGTGATGATGTTTTCTTCAAGAAACTTGATAACTACCTTAGTTGTGGAGAATTTGTAGCAGGTAGCCTCAGTCCACCTTGTACAATAGTCTATTACCATCAGTATAAATTTGTGTCCTGCAGAAGATGGGGGATTGATGACTCCAATAAAGTCCAAGCCCCACTGTGCAAACGGTCTTGATTCAATCACAGGTTGTAGTGGATTGGCCTGATTTCTCCCTTTATCTACTACAGTTTGACAGGTGTGGCAACTTCTAATGTGACTCTCAGTATCTTTGAACATCGTGGGCCAGTAATAGCCCGCCCTCAGTATTTTGTGTGTCGTAGCTAGATGGGAACCATGGCTGGTTCTGTACTTGTCATGTAGTTCTGTCAACACTTTATCTGCTTCAGCTTTGTTTAGGCATCTCAGATAAATTCCATCATGGTTCTTCCTAAATAGAAGACCTCTTTACACCATATATTTTTGTGCTTTAACCTTCAAAGCTCTCCTCTGAGAAGCTTTCATCTTGTTTGGGTACTTTCTAGCTATTAAAAAGGTGCTTAAATCTCCATACTAGTCTGATGCATTCTGGGAATTCAATACGTACTGCTATTTTATCAAATCTGGATCCGTATTTTCTATTGTTTGCACCAATGCTTGCCCTCTGACCAGCTTCATGGGAATGATTTCCATGTCAAACTCTTGTAGTGTGGTGATCCACTTGGCTCTTTTTTCTCCAGGTTCGTTCTACATCAGCAACATTTTTACTGCTGTGTCTGGCACTATGGCTTTGACCTAGCTACACAGAATGTAGAGTCTAAATTTTTTCATAGCCTTCATTAATGCAAATGCTTGTCTCTCGGTGTCTAGATACCTTGGCTATGCATCCTTCAGAGGCACGCTCATAAATGCGATGGGCCTCTCTTCATTGTTTTAACCTTTTTGTGTCTAGGCAGCCGCGACTGAATGAGAAGATGCAAAGGAGTAGATGTAAAACGAGCCTATGTAGTCTGGACTTGCCCATACAGGAGCATTAGAAATTGCCTCCTTGATATCTTCAAATGCAGCCCTAGCCACAGGCGTCCATTCCATCTGCGCATCCTTCTTCAACATGGCATTTAACGGCTGCACGATCTCTACAAAACCTGTGATAAACTTCCAAACAAAGTTAATTTTACCAAAAAATGATTTCAACTCTTTCCTACTATTTGGTATTTGCAAATTTTTTATGGATTCTATTCTATCCGGATCAATTGAAATTCCATCTTCAGAAATGACATGGCCTAATAATTTACCTTCGGTTACGCCAAATATACATTTCTTAGGATTAAGGGAAATCCCATACCTTTCACATCGCTTGAGTATTTTCCTGAGATCTTTAGTGTGAGTGGATGCATCCTTGGAATACACAGTCAAATCATCCATATACGCAACAATGCACTTACCTGATAATCCACGGAACGTGATGTCCATGGCTCTCTGAAAAGTGGCACCTACATTGATCAGACCAAAAGGCATTCTTCTATATGCATAATTTCCCCATTTACAAGTGAAGGTGGTTTTTAGTCTAGCTTCTCTATCAATTAAGACCTGGTTATAACCTAAAAAACCATCTAAAAAAGACATCATCTTTGCCCTGTTTACTACTTGTAGCACTTCGTCTATCGGAGGCAGAGGATAATTATCCTTTTCACATGCTTTATTTAAATTTCTAAAGTCTACGCATAACCTGATGTCTCCGTTTTTCTTCCTCACTGGTACTAAGTTAGCTACCCAGACAGAATGTCTGACTGGGAAAATTATTCCAGCAGACAGCAATTTCTTAACTTCCTCAAAGATTAAAGGCTCCAGAATGGCATTCACAGGCCTTTGTTTCTGCCTAAATGGTTTAACCTCTAGTCTTAAAGGTATTACATGAGTTATGATGGACTCATCAAATGTTTTCAAGTCTTCATACATCCATGCTATTATGTGTTTATAATCTTTCAGAGCATCTAAAACCTCTTTTCTAATCTTCTCAGAGCAAGCCTTTCCGATTAGTACATTTTTTGGATTTTTCTCTATCCCTAAGTTATGTAAATTACACTTACCCCCTTCTATTTTGGGCAAGTCCTTCTATCTCATCACTCCATCAAAGTCAAAGATATGTTCTAATTCAATTACTCCTTTGGGTAAGAAGTTGCTCTTCAAGTTGATTATATCCTCTTCGTCCCATGTTATTTTAGGCCTTTCTTGCTCATCAATGATTTGAGCCTCAAATACCTCATTACAAGTTAGAAAATCAATAATTTGCTCATCCCCCCAAATACCTGAAAGTGTGTAACGTTGTTTGGGATACTGGGCACATTAACTAGCTCAACAACAAATCGTCTCAATCCTGACAGTGTCAATGGTTCTAATGTACTAGCAGCAACTGCTAGTGCATCTGGCCTATGGTTCAGTTCTCTAGGGATATGCTCTAAGTTGAAAGCGTCAAATGCATCTATTAAACCCCATACCCTATGTCTGTAACTAATCATTTTCTTGTAATTGCAGGCATATAGTTTCCTCACTTGTCTGACTACTAATTCAGAGTCTGAAAATACTCTGATCGTTTTCACCCTTTTCTTGATGGCCATGACAAGTCCTAAAATTAGGGCCTCATATTCAACAATATTGTTAGTAAAAGAAAATTGTAATCTATATGCTGCTAGATGTGATTTACCTTGAGGATCTATGAGTTCAACACCTGCATCCGCACCCTGTTTTGATTTGGACCCATCACATTTTAACGTCCACATGCCATCTTTACTTTTCTGACCTTTTATCTTGGCATGCTTTGTCTCTTTCATCACTTGTGGGGTGTTGTCCTGTTCATTCATGGGTTTTTCTATTTGGTTAACTTGCATATGTGTATTTCCATCTGTTAAATCAGAAAGACAACTACCCTTGTCCCTTATTTCTTCTCCTAAATCTGGAATCGAGGCATCTACATCATCCTGAACATATTTCTGTGTTTGATCAGGATTCTCATTTTCCTCTTGTAACTCTACTCTCCCTATGCATTTTTTGTATTCATATTCAATGATGTCTTTGCATATTTCACAACTCTCCTTAGAATGTTGCCTATCATGGACTCTACACCTATTTTTATACAATTTACATTGGATCGGCAGATTGTGCTTAACGCACTCTTCCACCTCTTGCCACTGTCCTATTGCTGATACATTTTTTTCTAATGTTTAACATCATGATCTCTTCAATCTGCACCCCATTGTTGGTAATTCTATAGACACCAGGTTCAACAGTAGCATATTTAATATTTCATTAGTTCGATTATACTCTGTTATCATATGTTTCATCCTGGGCTCTGCCTCTATTCTAATCTAGTTTGGGACACTTCTCCAAGGTAGCCACATATGTGAAAAGTCAGTGGCCATATATCCATTTAATGTCTTGGACCAATCCCTACTCAGCAACATTCCATAATTTACGGGTATATCCACTACTTGAATATCAATGATTTGGCTTACCCTAGGGTCTGAAGCTAATTGCATTTGAATGTTCATGAGTTCTCCTATCATGCTAACCTTAGTCTTATCTAATTGTGTGACAACCTTGGAAGACTTGGTGGGAGTCAGTCTGAGAGTTTTACATATTCCTAAGGGCATTACGTTGGCTGAGGCACTAGAGTCTACCATGCAATTATGTATATCCTTCCCACACAATCTAACAGTTAACAAGAAAGGGGGAGTATCCCTCTTATCCGCATGTATTACTACATTTGTATTGGAATGGTGCTCAACTTTCTTATTTTTCTCTTTAGGCGGTGAATCTCTATTAGGAACAGTTATATCAGTAGACACCTCGTCTGTCATGGATGTATCCAGATATTTTATAAAAGCATTTCTGATCCCTGGGGTCTTCAATAATTCATTTAGAGGTATACTGACCTTAATTTTCTTTATTTTCTCTGACAAGTAACTCATTAATCTTGTTGTCTCTATTGTTTCAGTTTTACTTGTTTGATCCTTTTGTACTATTGTGCTATTATTTGTGTGCTGATTAGCTTTAAGTATGGCAGGATTGTTGCTGGCATTCTGATCTGGGGGTGTATTAAAGTTATTCGGAGGAATGGAAGTGGTAAAAGGTCCTCCTGGCCTAGGGTTGTTCCTCAAATTGTAGGTGTGGTTTTTATTTGTCTGTTGAAAGGCCTGCACCTCTTCTGTTTCAGTTAATACCTTATTTTCAGATTCAAAGGGAAACTAAAAAGTATTTAACACAAAGGCTGATTCAGGATAAAGATTTTCACAACAGTATGGCTCATCCTCTAGCAATTCATCCTCTTTCTCTTCTATAGTTGCAAAGGTAAATGTTTCTAAGACTAATGCTATGTCATATCCTGAGGGTACTACCTCATTACCCTTGGGAATGAGAAATTCAGAGGTAGGAGGATGGACATCTATATTAAAAATGCTGGCTACTAAGTGGAACTGTGGGCAGTTGTGCTCAGCATGGGCATTGGTATTGTGAAATCTGCACCAATTTTTGGGTGCTATACTGGCCATTTGGATCCCAGCCATTTGTTTTGCATCATGATTCTCTATGTTCTCAAAAGGAGAAGCTAGAGTACCGTTGTTGGGCCCAGTGTTCCATGTCTTGGGTGGCCTAGGTTGATTATGATTTCTGTTATTATTGCCCCAGGTCCTATTATCTATCACTGGCCCTCTATTTTGCATTGGTTGCCCCTGGTTGGGGCCTTGATGCTGATTATAGTTTTGGTTCTGATTGTTCTACTAATTTTGATTGAAACTATAGTTCTGATTTTGGCCCTGGTTGTGATTCTGATGTTGATTGTAGTTTTGGTTGCCTCTTCCATAGAGGTTCTCGTCTCTTAGTTGTGTCACTTCGGTGGTTAACCTTTTCAAATGTGTAGTGATCTCTTTGATTTCTTCCCTTTCCTCCTGTGCTTTTGCCACCGTTGTATCCCTAGGAGGTTGGAAGAAAGGCTGACCATTATTTTGACTGTTATTGGAAGTGCTACCCGTGTAAGGAGTTATAGCTTGGATTGGGGTAGGACTATACACAAGTGTGTAAGAAGGAACCGGATTTAATAATGGAGTGTGATGCATAGGGGCTCCATTCCATGGTTGTGCCTAATTCTGCACCCCAAAATTCCCTCCATTAACAAATGGGCTATAAGTTGTATGCCTCATCTCTTGGTTCACTGAGGCTGCCTCTTTGTAGGCTTTGGATATTGAATCTATGTCAGGTTTTCTTTTGACAAACATGGCAGTTAGAGGATCCAAGGCTGCATAGTACATAGCCAACAAGGGATCATCATCCACGGTATAAGGGGCTACTAGCCTAGAGTAGGCCTTCTGGAATCTATCATTTAAATTATCAATCAGCTCTCCCTCACCTCATCTTATAGCAGCCAATTTATGATACAAAGTGCAAGGGTCAATGGGTCCTCTAAATCTTGATAGAAATGCTTCTTCCAGAAGTGACCAGGAAGAAATGTAACCGTTGTGTAAGTTTACATACCAGTTAGAGGCTTGTTCATTAAAGGTGTAGGGAAACAATCTACACACAACATCCTCGTGCTCTAACATAGCCCTAAAACATGCTTCCTTAAATATTCTAATATGATCCTCTGGATCCTGATGCAACTGGTACTTGGGACATATCTTTTCTAGATTTTTGGGCATCTCATGATAATCATTGAAGAATATGGGAGAATGAACATTGAAATAAGCCATTGCAGATGTTTGAGCTTGACCTAAACTTGTAGAAATACCAGGATTGATTGGTGGGATAGGATTTTTAGGAGGATTAGGACCTCCAGGAGTGCCTAAATCAAGATTTAAAGATCTGAATAGTGATCTATCGGACTCACAATACTACGGATGTTAAAAGGTGACCTAGGAGGTGTTCCAAATGAACTTCCTACTTTTGGTATTTTAGGATTCCAAATCAAAGGGCTCTTACTTCGCCTTATATCAGGTAGTTGCACAAATATATCTCCTGAACTGGATCTAGACCTGGTCACTCTATCACTGTTATTAGCCAGTTTGAAACAAACCCTAACTCAAGTCAGGCCCTCCTTCTAGCGCCAGAAAACTGTTGGTGATTGTTTTGAAGCAATCATAACAATAAGTTAAAATTCACATATAATGAACTGAAACTATACTTGAAAGATAAGAAGGAATTGTTTAAGATTCACTTAATCCCAAGTCTACAATGGTCCTGTTGGTCAAATTCAGTTGGTCAATGTGAAGCTATAATGTTCAAGGGGCCTTACATAGTTTAGGGTTTCTTTTTGGTTTACTGGACTCAGATTATGCAAAAAAATCATGAGATATGTCAATACTTTTTCATTCCTTTGCATAAAAGTATTACTGTGCTGCAAAGCTTTAGATAGTTGTCTTGAATTATTGCAGCCTTCCTCTTTATATATTTATGAAAACTTGTCTACTTTTAACTCTGTTGTTCATGCTTCTTCAAATATGAGACAAATTTCCTTCAAATTTCTATGTTTTCAGCTAAATATTTCAGATGGGTTGGGAAAAGTTAGAAAGATCTAATCTAAACCTCATTTACTCTACCGAAGGATCTAATTGTTCTGTTATGCACTATGTAAATCATACAGCAATTTGATCAAATCCACAGTAAAAACCTTAAATGTAAGTTCTAAGCATTTTCACAAACATACATTTAAAATTGCAAGCTCTCAAAGAAAATATTTTAAAACACAAAGAAAAGTAGGAAAACACTCAGAAGATAGATGCAGAACTCCAGATTCTATTGTATTAGAAACAAACAGTCATACATGATTTACAATGTTGGAATGACTCTTAGTTTTATTGATCAAATTATAGAGAACTTACAAGCTTTATAGATACAATAAGGAAGCCAGACATTCCACACACTCCTTACTGTGGACACAGGCGACCTCTTTCTTCTACTTCTAACTAAAAGGTCCCTCTATTCTAAATGTTACTTCTACAAATTCCTGCTGCTACAAATCTCTATGTAGCCCCTGTGTAAGTATTACAATGTATTAAGGCACAATATATAGACTTTCTGATTATCCTCAATACATCCCAAAACCCTAATGGTTAAGCAATGGTTCAAACCCTAGGTTACAGCAATGAATGCAGGTGAACCAATTTCCAAAAAATATCTCCAAATATGTGTCAAATCTGGGCAAAAATATGCCCCTTTCTGAAACCCTAGTAGCTCAGAAGTAAATTCTGCAAACCTGTCATCATTATGTTTTATCTGTATTTTTGGTCTTCTCATTGATATCCCTTGACTTTCTGCACTTCATCCTTATCTTCTCTTTGCTTCTGAAATCTGATTCTCCCCCCAGGACGTCATCGCCATTAAGTTTCAACTTCTTCCTCAACTACAAACTTGCAAAAATAGACTAGCAATAAGTACCATTGATTATTAAACAATGAGAAACAAAATACCTGTTAGATCCAAGTGGGGCTGAGCCAAAATCGTGGCTATCAGGTCAAAACCTACAAAAAAATGCGTTCATACTGCGCAAACTGTGTCAAAAACTTATCGGGTCAACCATCGTGGACCAAAAATGATGCAAATGCAGGGTCAAAGTGTTCGGAAACCCTAAAAAAAAACCTATCGCTAAACGCCCGTTGCCTATCGGCGCCAAAAAAACATCATCGGCGGGCCCTGAAAACTGCCCATCGACTTCCTGTGTCTGGCCGAAAAATGGCCCCTTTATATCCCTTTTAAAGAAACGGTGCCCTCAGAGAGTAACACTTGGCCCGCTCCGTGCGAGGGGCTTTGAAACTCTATGTTGGGTCTTGTGGAGAGTGACACTTGTCACACTCTGCAGGGCCCTGGAAACCTTTCAAAACTGCAGCGAAACTCTTTTTGAGACTATGGAATGGACCACGAAGAGCGACAAGTGGCACGCTTCGCGCTGCTCGTGAAACTTTAAGGAACTTTCAGATACTGTTTGGACACTATGGATTTTTTAAACTTTAAAGGGGCTATTGTGGAAGGTGACAAGTGGCACCTTCCGCGCAACTTTGTTGAAACTGTTAAGAAACTATTGAAGCCCGTGGGTGGTTTTATTGCAATGCCATGAGACTCATGCGGAGTGTGACAGTTGGCATGCTCCGCGTAGCTGTCTGAAACACTTTAGAAATTTTTTATGAAATATTTGAAACTTTGCATTATTTAAACGCTGTAGTGCATTTTACCAAAATGGGCATAACTTGAAAAATATGGCAAATTTTTAGATGATTCAAAAAGCAACCCTAGCTCATTTTTGACAAGGAATCCAACCATACCATGCATTGGCACTCAAAATGCATTTTTTCACTAATTTTATTAAGGTTTTCAAATTTCACTCTCTTTTCCCTTACCACCAAGGATAGACCCACAAAACAGAAGCAAAAAGGAAAGCCACAGTAGGGATCCCTATTTTGCTAAGGAGTAAAATGGGGCGTGTTGTGAACATCACAACACATACTAGCACCATGATGCCTATTCCTAAAATTATTATTTTGATATCAAACACCATACCTTTTATGGAAATCATGACCTTTTCAAACATGCAATTAGATTTTGATCTTGAGAATGCCTTCAGATCCTTGTCATTTCAAATAAAAAACCTAGAACAACATCTTCAAGATTTCTAGACCTTTGTAACTTAGAAGGCCACTTTCAATATTACACCCTCTATTATAGAATCCCTTAGAAATATGTTGGTAAACCACCCTAATGGTCTTGAATTATTATATAGATTGGTCCACATTGTTCATGATGATGTACCTACTCTAGTTGTCTCCCATGAGACCACCTAGACTTCTCATCATGTCACATGTTTTCATGTTTCTATGACATTGCGTACCTCTACCATTTATACACCTACACCTACTTAAATATCTCTATACCTGCCACCATCATACCCCCTTTGTACACAATGGATCTAGTGGTTAACCAACTCATGTAGAGTGTTAGTAGTCTCCAACAACAACTCGCTTCTCTTTCAACTACTTCCATGTAGCTTATTATATCACCTTATGTCTATTATAGCCCATTATCCCTATGCATTCTAGGTAGTACTTTTCCTATAGGTTTTGAAGTCCCTAGATCTGAAAAGTATAATGGCAAATGGGACCCTTAGACACATGTATCAACATTTATGGTATTATGAATAAACTTCATATTCTAGGGTGAGTTGTTAGCAAAACTCTTCCTATACTCATTAAAAGATACCGTGCTCAATTAGTTTTTTTTCACTCCTTGACCATTCTATAAAATCCTTTAATCAACTCATGCAACATTTTTAGATGAATATAGGCCCTCAAACCACTTTTACTGATTTACTATACTATAAACAAGGACCCAGGAGAAGGTGGGTGACTTCATCTTCTTCTATTAATTAGTGTTCTCATGGATATCCTATCCTCTTCTCGACTCTGATGTCCAAAGGGTCTTTATTGGGAATATTCAACCCACAATCAGAGAAAAGATTTTAATTGTGAGCTATCCCTCTTTTCTCCACTTGTGTACTACCCTTAAAGACTACCAACAACCTCTTGATCAATTTGAAACATAATTTTGTCCACCCACATCTACCAAACCTTCAAGAAATCAAAATAAAACTTGAAAAGGGGGACAACAAATTTCCTAAAGAACACATCTTCTAAAGTCATTAGCAATAATGTGGCCACCTCTCCTATATCAGGGGCCATGATCCTTATCATTGTGAGACAAATATCTAGGTAATTTACCCCATTATCTAAGCATTTATAGTCAGTGTTGTAGCAACTCTTTTCCCATAACTTTATGTAGTTCCTGCCTATTAGGAATTTTGACCTAAATAAATTGCTTCCCAACAACTATGATGTGAAATCCTTTTGTCAGTTTCACCAAATCCTAGGACATGACAATGAATGATACATGCGTCTAAAGCACATTGTGAATGACCTCATTGATTCTAATATTATTCAAGTCACTAAAGATGGTGAAAAGGGGAACAAATATGTGGCCAATCCTAATTAGAGTCTTTAAATCTATATAGATCCATTTCCCCCACACTCTTCCAACTTCATAGACTTGAATTCTTCATCGCCTAAGTTGGAAGAAAAGGCTAGCTCATCTACTTCACATTTTCATGCTATAATTGGAGCAATGGATGCCCAAACTTTGACACCTCAAGAAAAATCCTTTGCTAGACCCATTATCACATTATCCCTATATGATATTATCCCAAATGTTCCAAATGGCCCTCTCCATATTTCCACATAGGTTAATCAAAAAGTTGTTCATGGTTCTCTAATTGACCTTATCAGTGCTATTAATGTCATCACTAAGGAGTTCCTTTATGTTAATTAGCTTCACAAGGATACCTATGATCCATCTAACATCTCTATTAGAACCCATGAAGGTATGTGCCTTCTCACCTTAGGATCAATCAGGTTTTTGGTCTAGGTAGAACCCAAGTCCTTGGATTCTTTGTTTACCATCATTCCTATATCGAATCATTTCTGAGTCTTTCTAGGTTAACCTTGGCTTGTAGAGATGCAAGAAGTCTCCTCATCAATCCATAAATGCCTAAAATTTCTACATGGTAGAATCATATACATAGTTTGCATAGTGGTTTCCAACCCCTTTAATAGTGGACAAATTTCTCTTTGGATTATTTTTGGCCCACTCATATTGAGCTGCTTTGACGTCAGGTAGATCTTTTGTTTAAAACTTACTCACAATACAAGGAGATTCAAGTTGGTTCTAACATTTCCCCTATATCTAGACCTATCCTTTCCTCTCCCAAGCTCATGCTTTTTGGGTTTCTCCCTTTATAGACCATCCAACTGATTAAAGTTGCATCTATTCCTTCTCCTACCTTAGCAATAGTGAGAGGAAAAAAATAACATTGGATAATTCTCCCCATCCTAAGAATGCTCATTATTATTCAACTACCCTACCCTACTTCCTATACCATGGGCAAGGGAAAAACATCATTATTTCAAAAATATACTTTTGCTTCTAAGATTGCTTGACCTTCAGTTGTTGCTTTTGATCATCCTACCATCAATGTGATAGTTGGATAAAAGTGGCCTATTCAATTAGACCTTACTGAGACCATAATGCTTTGCACCAATGGGAATGCAACCTACAAAATACACATGTGAACAAACAAATAAAGATAGAAATAGATCCCACCATGCATGTTGACTCAACACACATGGACCAATGATAGAACATAGGCTTGGAATATTCAACTTGATATCATAGGAGGTGCATGAATCATAGATTTCATCTTGCCCACACATCTAGTGGCTCACATAATCTAAGATAAAAGATGAGCTTAGACCCACATGAAGATTATGCAAACCACATGGTCTTCCACACTAACACCAAGATCAGTGGTCCTCGAACAACTTGTACTGACAACCTTACACCATATATCCATAGAAGAACATGATAACATGATTCAATCACACAGAATCAAATAGGAATTTAAAGAGGGACATACCAATAGATGACATTGTTGCAAATCAACCAATGGTGCAACATAAAGAGATCAAAATCCCTAACAACCTTTGAGGAAATTGTGAGGGTCATCAAATCAAGATCACATCAATAAATCTCAAACCCCCACAATACATTAAGATCCACCACATAAGACACATGATTTGAATAATAAAAAAAATTCTTTTGTAAGTCATAAATAATTATGTCCATTGCACACTTCACATAGAGCTCAACCATAATAGGTCATCCTAGAATAGAACACACAATCATAGTTCTACACTCCATTTTAGAACATAAGCTATAATAACATCATAGCTCACTCCTCATTTTGAACCTCATTGTATCATAAGATTAAATCTTTATTTCTTAGCATATAGTATCAATGATTATGAAGATCAACCAAAAGCATAGATTTGTCTGAAAGAATAACATATTACTCATAAAGGTAGGGAAAAGACATAGGAGGATGAAAAATGGATTTAATGGGGTTTATTAAAATAATTTCTAGGATCCATTATTAATGAGGGGCTAAGTAGAGCTCATAGGAAAATAATAAGGCATGAATTTTGCATTTTAGGTTTAATCCAATAGATCGAGGAAAATCAACAAGGCTATGGAAATATATATAGACCTAGAGGTAGTGAATCCAATTTGGTAGTCTTAGATTGGAAAAATATCATGTTGGTTGGTAGGAGATTAATGGAAATTGAGAGAAATTATATCATGCATATAATTCAAAACAAAATCAAATATTTGAGATATGGGCTACATTCCTAGCATTTAATTAAAGTTATAAACCATTCCAAGGAATTTGGTGATTATAGGAATTTCAAGATATATAGTGAAGAAAATTTTCAACTATTCCTATAGTGAGTTCCGACCTAATACAAGATTTATCTACCCACACCTAAAGATAAAATATAGTTATTACCATTTTTTGACCACAACTCAAAAATTGGCTGAGCAGATTTATCATTTATCATTTTTGAATGAGGTTTGATTTATTTCTGTTATGTGCTAGTTGCATAGCTATTATGACAAATGCAGTTTAGTTGTTCAAAATGCAAAAAGAAAAGTTTCAAATCATTCATTGCATTGTAGAGCAGTAAAAGAGATAAGTATTCATTCACCACAGTGATTGTTCATTTACAATTTTGAATACATGATAGAACAAAAATTGCATTGAAGGAAACTAAGACATATCAGATGTCCCCCACAAGCTGTGGGTTATAGCTGAACTCATGCAAATACAAGTAAAATACTATGCATCTAATGAAGAAGAGGGAAAGACATAGCCATCATTGCCTTGTTTTGGTTGATCTTTGTAATAGCCTCTAGTCCTACTCTTGACCTCGGCATGTACCTGAAAAAAATGTGGGAAGGTCCCGTTAGAAGCTCCGGTTATGAAAATCCTTCATCAATCAAGAGAGACATAATACTTTAGTTGTAATGCATTGATCAAATGAGAACATCCATATGCAGAAGGAACTGAAAAGAAGAAAATATAAGAGCATCATTATTTTATTCTAATATGTTTGTTTCATGTGCAGGTATAAGACAAATCTTCAAGCTGATTGAAGACATTTAGCATGTGGTATCAAATGGGCTCCCACAAGGGTTGAGCCCAACATGCTGCTGCCACTTGGTCTCAAAAGGGATGAATAGAAGAAGAAGATCATTGATGAAATTCACATGACAAGTTGAATGAATAGCAAGACAATCATATGCATCAGTCCCATTTCAAGACATGGCCATGATTTCACTTCAAAGTATGAAATGCAACCAAGAACATGACCTGAACTGATGGAGGAAAAAATTCAATGCATATAATAGCTTATACACTACTCCAACTGTTATGAAAATGACATTCTTAGGCATGATAATAATCAGGAGTACACAATACATTTTTAATCATCAGTTTGACTAAAGTAAGTGTTCACAAGTATTGACTATCTGAAGATTTCTTACTCATCCATGATCAATGATCCAATTGCAGTATCCATTATAAACCAGTAAGCAAATTGCAAAGACAGGTGAGTACCAAGCATCATACTTTCTCATTTAAGTGGAGTGGGAGAATCAAATTCATAATTCAAATTACATAAGCTGCCTTTTAAATGATGAAATATATTCAATTATGCCTCACTTTTTTCTACTGATAAGTTGAACATCAGAACAATTTTATCACATGTTACATTCAATACATATCTATGAAAGACATAGGAGAGTATTGCAGATCTGTAGTAGAAAAATACAAGACAGCCAATCCAGATGGATCTTTTTGTCTTTGACAAAATTCAAAGGATCAAAAGGAACATTTCATTACATGTGTGTAATAGAGCATCATTATCATGTGACAAAGGAGTAGTTAAATTGGTATGATCATCATCCTTTATGCTACAGGCTATCATTTTGTGTCAAAATGAAATGTGCATGGCTACATCTGGTCATGAGTAAGTTCAAATAAAATTTTCATTATAAGAAGTGATCTGTCAAACTGGCAATATTAGATACAGTGGACCTGATTGATGTCCTATAGGACATCTCATACAATGCTTTTGATATGATAGAATACAGTAAAGGAGAATAGCAAGAGTCATTATGTGTTACAACTTATACAGAACAAATGACTTCTTCATTTATTACAATGCCTCAATGTCATGGCACGACCAGGGCATCAGTCATATATGAAAGTATGTAATTTCTACAGTCCATGAATGGACAAGTAAAGCTACAAAATTGAAGACATGTATGGTGCTACAGAAGAGGAGGAGTCCAAAGTTCAAGGCCAATAGTTTATCCTTCAGATGCAAAGTCCACCGAAAGAGTAAGTGAATCTAAAAAAAAGGGAGTCTTCTTTCTTCTTACATACAGTTGAGCAAGATAGGAGTAGTTTCTGTGTAGTATGGCCGCAAAAGAAAAAGGAGTTATGTGTGACATAGAATGAAACCCCATCTCATAGTCAAAGAAACTTCATATTTTTACATCAAATGACAAGTGAAGCTATAGAATTGCATTACATGCCATGGCTGTGCCATGTGTGAAGCTATTTCACATACCCAGTAGAACAAAAAAAATGAAACCCTCATTACAACTTCATATACAGAGAGATAAAAGAAATCATAGTGGAAACAATGATATGGAGGACTCACTGTGATGTAGCAGAGGAGAAGATAATGGCCGCGGCTAGCTTGAACTAAGGACTTTGTCATTTTTTTTGCCATTATTCACAAGTTCAACATAGAAAACCAAACAAGGATATATCAAAGCTGAAAAGACTGAAGAAATAGCTACATGGCCATGGCCATTTAAGAGAAATAAGCCATGAAAACATAGTCAAATGCCATTTTAAAGTTCATATTCAAACTAACCAAGTGCGGTCTGTTCTTTTGACTTGAGAAGTGCAGTGTTTTTGAACTCAAAAGCCATCGAATGTAGCAAGATACACAGAGAATGAAACCCCAAGTCGGCAACCACAGTTGCAGAGCCAAACTCAATGCCAACAAAATGAAATGACCGATATTTTAGGGTTTCACATTTTCTTTTGTTTCGACGTCCTTTCTATTTTGACCATTCAAAAATAATATAATCATTTTTATCCAAATGAGATTGGGGTCAACACGTTGTGTTTGATGATGCCTAGTGATCATGAGGAGAAGTGGCCGACAACACAAAGAATATGGCTTGTTTGATTAAGTCAAAGGGTGGACGTTATCATGAGTTGTGCCTTTAGAACCTTGCCAAGGTCTTGATATCATATGTGGTCAACTCACATTGGAGTCAAAGTTTCATTTGACAATGCATGTGGTTGAGTGTCTTTGACCTCCCACTTATGCATTTTTCTTTTCCTTCACATTTTCATATACATGCATAAAGATCAAACAAGAACCTTGGAAATGTGAAGAGTATGCGAGATGAGGATATGGTCAAAAGGGTCAAATACGACATGGTGGCACTATAGAGGTAGCGAGTTGGCATTTTTCAAGCCATATGGATAGTGGTGAGGTGGCAGAGTATTGACACATGGACGCCATGGTGTCAAGCCTTTTGAGGCTTTTATTTATTTTACAAATATGTGTAATATTTCATCTTTTTATGATTTTTATAGAAAATCATTAGTGATATCTTGTAAATATCTTGGTGAAATTATAAACCAGATATCATTTTATTTTTGCAAAAATAATATCGAATAGGCTATTGATTAAAACTGCCATATCATTGTAAAGTTGACTTTAAAGCAATTAAATTCTGAATTGCTTTTAAAGTTTAACTATGTTTAGGCCATTTATAGGCTAATAAGACATATCATATATTCCATTTTGATTTGTTTTATTTAGAGTCATATAGGATGAATTTTGGAGCTTTCATGAGCAGAGAAAAGTAGTTTTATGGTGGGACCACATGAGGGGGCAATTTTGCAGCTTTATTTCATAGATTGGTGGCAGATTCAGTGCTTTAGTTTTGGCTTTCATGAGTAGCTCGAAAATGGACTTAGGGTCTATTTTTAGGAGCTTTTTCAGCTTTCTTCACAGGAGATCATTTGGAGTCATTTATAGGAGAAAAACTTAGTTTTTTCTCAGTCAGTTAGCATCAGTTTCTTCTCTCTTGTAGAGTTGTATACAAGCAGTTGGCTCACATATTTTATTGTTTCAAGCAATGTATTCCTTTCAGTTCTAATAGAAAATCATCCTATTTCACATATTTTTTCAATCTTGATCTGATGTTATATTGTGATTTTTTCTGTCCTTTATTATGTCTCAATACTGTTAAAACTTAGCTTTTCCTGGTTGCAGTTTATGTTTGACACCAAACCTTGTTGCAAATTACTTAAGGAGTAACTGTCAATGAAATTGTGAGGATTCAGGTTAGAGGATCTGTTTGTGAGTGATATAATTTCATCCAATTTAGATTTCAGAATTAGTTTGCATTGTAGTTACATCCTTCTATCCCTTTTCCCCTCAAGTCAGTAGTTTACAAGTTACAAGAGAACCAACTCACTGTTGATATTCGTTCTCATGAAAGGAGACCCACATCCAAGAATGATTCCATGTTTGAACAGGTAGTTAGGTTTTCACAAAAATTAACAAGCGTGCATACTTGACTTGACAACACTAGTTGTGCTTTATTTTTGAAGAAGTTAATGTCTAATAAAGGTTGTTGTCTATTAGTATGTTGTGTTTGTAACTACTGTCATACGTGTAGGAAATCTAGATAGTAATATCCAGCTATAAATATGTGGTTCTCATAAGAGTATAGATCTTTTTCAAAAACTTGGATAGTCTTCTATATTTGGGGTTTAGGCCAAATTAGCATAGGTGTTTCATTTCGTTTAATGAATTATATGGTTTTAAATGTTGTTTGTTTAAGTTCTAGGTCTATGCACTCATTGTGTGTAAATTTGAAGGTGGTGTAGTCCAATATGATCATCTGTATAGTTAGGTGTCTTCCCATTTAACTAAGATGTTTCAAGGGATCATATAATAGATATCTAAGTTCACATTCATTGACTTGGTCTTCTTGTTATTAGTTGGTTGGACTACTAGTTGTTAAAATTCTTAAAGCATTTGAAAGAAATATTTTTATAGTGCAATATATCAAATATCTTTGAGCATTTTTGGATTATTGAAGAAGACCTAGTTGTCTAAAGATTATCAAGATTTCATGCATTAAATTGAGATAAAATGTATAATGTGGTTGTCATATAAAATTTACAATGATACTTTCATATTCCTAAGCTTGGACTCTATCACTAAAATTGACTAAGACACTAGTCCTTTTGATAATATGACCAAAATTATTTTATCTAAAATCAATTTTCTCTCTTTATCTTCACTGTAGAATAGTTTTAACTTTAGGCCTACTAGTAGGTATAACTTAGGGTTATGAATTTGTGATTAATCATTTGAAAACTTATGTTTGACAAACATTTAGAGGGTTACCATTGCTAGATACTTGGGTTGCATATAGGATTTATACCAAGGGAAGTAACTTGTGTTGTATCTTAAGTTTTATGTACAATCTATTATGTTTATTTGTTTAATAGAGGTCTATCGATCTATTCACAATAAGTTAGTATACTTGATAGATTAGTGACAAATATTTGAGGTTTTTATTTACACAGGTTATGGCTTAGTGAGAACTAATATGTTATTTTTATTGATCTTTAATTTTCCTATTAAAGACCTTTAGGATCTCCCTCCATGGGTTTTGCAGATCCAAAAGAGTAAGGGAATTTCCCACTCCTATTAATTAGCATCTTAACTACCATAGTCTAATCATGAGTCTTGTTTCATTGTCTAGGTCAACACACATCCTCAAATTTGTATATTGATTTTTTTCTCTAGGAATTTGGAACTACAATTTTGGAAGCCAATAGGACTTAGGTAGCCTATAGTAGGCTACCATGCATAAGACTTTGAATCTTGATAAAGACACAAGATCTAGTGAACACCTTCATGAGTGCATGCAAACATGATACAAGAGCATGACAAGAGATTGGTAAAGGATTCAATGGGGTCAACTAAGTCAAATTTCTTTGATCAATTGTCACTAAGGAGCCATGAAATGAACCAAAAACAAAGAAAAAGCTAAATGCAAGATTGGGTGTCAATAGGTTGTATAAACCTTCCTTTAGCATCTTCTTTAGTTCTTATTTTGTCATAGGTTATTTTAGGTTTTTGCATGTATGAAAATGAGTTTAAATGGAGTAGAATGATAAATTGGTGATTATAACCAACTTTGCAAAAGATTGTGTGATTTGTCAATATGTAATTATACATTAAACTATTCCATCAAAATGGGCCCAATACTAAATGGAAATTAGTATAAGTATGAAAATTTCAACATTACATATATGTATAGATCAACTCAAAGAACCACATTTCTTACATTAATTATAATATAAGCAAATATTGTAGTAATGTGTGAAAAATTATATGTATAGTGTTGGAGTGAATAATTAATCTACTCATTATAGGTTAAGTGTACTTAGGTTGATGAGGTTAGACAACATCTTGTCTAACTAAAAGTGCAACCTTTTAGAGGTTAGAGGTTACCTAGTTGTTTGGTAAACCTCATGTGCATACCTTTTGAGGTTGGAAGACTTTCCATCTCACCTCAAAAGGCACTTTGTTGTCATCCAAAACCCGTCACACAAGGTTGTTGGTTTACACATTTCAAGTGATTCAAAGGTTGACACCTTATAGGACACTTGTCTACTTGTTTGTGCCACATCACGGGGCACTTGTCAATCCACGTGCAAGGTTCATCGATATCATTAATTTCTTTTCTCTATTTGTCAATTTCTATACTGTGAGAGTGAATATCAAGTGTTGTAGAGAATCAGGTTGGCTATTCCAACATGGTATCAGAGCCATGCTGCAGACACACTCTCTGTTTTGAGGGGATCAGGAGGTGAGGCGAAAGTCAGTGCGTCTTGGAGTGAAACTGATCTCACGAGAAAATTTGAAAAAGAAAAAATGTTTTTGCTATGTAATTTTGTGAATTTTTTTTGTTTCAAAATGCAATTTTTTTTGCAAATTGGAGATTTGTATGCATTTGAAGGGTTGACTAGAATTAGAGCAAGTGTTGGCTCATATTTCCTCTCTGTGGGTAAAATCTCCTCCCAACAAGGAGTTTTTACATATCTGTGGGTTGAAACCATCCTAGCAAGGTATTTTTTTATGTGCAAGAAATTTTTTGAGTTGGGCAAGGTGTTCTTTTGATGTGTAGGACACTTTTTGACCTATAGCTACTCAAATCGACCTGTGGCTACCTAATATTGACATGAGAGGAAGAAATTCAGCTTGTAGAGCTGAATTTTGGATGCACCAACAAATTTTTGGGCTCTTTTTGCTGTAATCCACCCATTTTTTGCCCTATTGTTTGCTCATCAAAATGGCATTTACATTTTGTTTTTAATAAGCATTTAAATTAAGTTTATTAAGATACTATAAATGCATAATTTTGGGAGTTTATTATAAATTAGGAGGCAAATTCAAAGGGCAATTTTTCATTTGAAGAATTAATGGTTTTAAAATAGTTGTATCTTTGCTTGACAAAGATAAAGGGTGAGGCCCAGGTTGGCAAGAAGCCAATTCCCCCTCATAAATAAAATCATTGTAATCTTCACTCCATGGTGATTCCAACAAGTAGTTGGAAGGCAAGGTTTATCTCTCCATAGACATTTTTTTCTAATTTCTAGTGCAAGTGTATTAAAATAGGCTTATTTTACGGGAAATTGTTTGTGTCATAAATTTTGATCGGTAACTCAAAATTGGGCACCATTTTTTGTAAAAGTTAATATTTTCACATTTCCCACACATTGGACCTATTTTTATTATAAATCACACTAAGTTATAAAGTACCAAAATTTGGGGGCTCACCTAATCCAAGGGTTGCCTAATGTGTTGATTTGTATTGTCTAAAGAAATTAACTTGTTTGTAATCATGGGATATAAAATTCACTCTTCTATAATCCACTTAACACTGAGAAATTATAAGTCTTGGTGTGAAGACATCCTGAAACATCTCAGGTTCGACAATCTCATACCCTATCTATATGGACTTGTCCCTGAACTAGGTAACCGATCTAATAAGAATAAGTGGTTTAATAATCATGATCACATTGTTGGATTGGTCAGCTTACATATACTAGATGATATTTTTATGCCATAATGGATATTGAATGTCCACATGCATTATAGATCGAAATTTGGGACATATATGGAGACTCCATTGTTTCTCCCTTCC
Source organism: Cunninghamia lanceolata (assembly GCA_027924645.1). NCBI lineage: Eukaryota > Viridiplantae > Streptophyta > Pinopsida > Cupressales > Cupressaceae > Cunninghamia > Cunninghamia lanceolata. Next base: position 3,621,517 of record BSBN01000530.1, read on the forward strand.
CGCATGATCCTACTATGATCAAAATGCACATCTCGCATCATTACTCAGATATAGAGTGCTCAGTTGACATAAAGAAAATCATCATTCCTCCACTACCTATTGTTGCTTCATCAGATGTCAGTGTTGCTTCTTCGCAAGTTTCGATTACTTCTTTGCAGCAGGGTCACATATGTCTTCCTAGCATTGTTGATTGGGATGTATATTTACATGACATTTCACATGTGTCTATTTGTAGAGTCCCACATTCCTGATAGGGAAGCACACATTGAGGACATTCATCTTCTTTTCGATGACAACTTCGATGAAGTTGCATCATCCTTGTCTTCTTCAGATACGATTTCTCTTCCTTCGTCTACATTAGCTTCTATAGCAACAATATTAGATTCTTATGGTTCTAGTTATCACCATACATCTATTCCTGTTATAGAATCTTCTATGATACCTAATTTATTCCATCATTTTTCATCACATGACAACATTGGCTTGGAGATTCTTGAGCATTTTTGGAGACATCATGTGCATCGTCTGAGTCTTTGAATCATGTGTAGAATTTAGAGACATTCCTACTTATTTTATGTTCCTATCAGGGATGGGAAGTTTTCTATGGTTGGATTTATTCTAAAGGGGAGAAATGTGGTTCAACATTCATGGATTCTTTTCATCATACTTTATCGAGCATCTATGCACACTACATCATATCTTATGGGGGCTTCCAAGTCTCTCTTTTAATCTCCTATTTTGGGGAAATTTATTGTACACATGTGATAGAAGTTTTCCTAGAGGGGTCATGATATAAGTCCTCCTTCTTTACTTGTTTCCTTTTCATGCATTTTGTTTCTCCTTTTAGAGAGGAGTTTTGTTCCCTTAGGGTTTTCTCCTTTACTCCACTCTATGAGAAACTTTGTACATGGGTACCTAACATGGTCTAGTTGCTGGGACCCATATTTATGTATCTCTTGCACTTTTGTGATCTCCCCAAGTCTTACTTAAGAGGGGTGTTAGAGTGAATAATTTATCTATTCATTATAGCTTAAGTATACTTAGGTTGATCTAAGGTTAGAAAACATCTTGTCTAACTGAATGTCCAACCTTTTAGACGTTAGAGGTTACCTAGCTATTTGGTAAACCTCATGTGCATACCTTTTGAGGTTGGAAGACTTTCCATCTCACCTCAAAAGACACTTTGTAGTCATCCAACACTATCACAAAAGGTTGTTGGTTTTCACATTCCAAGTGATCCAAAGGTTGACACCTTATAGGACACTCGTCTACTTATTTGTCCCACATCACGGAGCGCTTGTCAATCCATGTGCAAGGTGGATTGCCTCTTCCATGCCTACATAATAAGGTATTCTCATGTAAATTTGTAAGTGAGATTAATATATGTTTATGCTCAAATTAGGCTCATCAATATCATTGATTTCTTATCTCTATTTGTTGATTTCCATATGTGAGAGTGAATATCAAGTGTTGTAGAGAATCCTTTGCTATTCCAACTGTTGTGATCGGTTCCCAACATCGCCCCATTCAAGTGTGGGGACCCCCTTTCCCTTTTGGTTCATGGTCTTTTCATTTTGGGTGTTTGGCTTTCTAGCTTGTGCTTGTTCTCTCTTTGCTTGGCGTGTCCGCTCGGACTTTGGTCTTCATTAAACTTTGCATTTTGTCAATTCTTTCAAATGTTATGAGCAAAGTCCAAATTGTACACGAATCATCTTCGGATCCACCCAAGCACGTATTCCCCTGGTGTGGCAATCAGTGTTTGCATGAGAATCTTCAATACCCGCCTAAGCACCAGCTAATTTGTAGCTTGCAATGGAATCTGGATTTCAGGTATTTGTTGCCACTCCAAGCACTTGCTTGCTATTATTAGTAGCATTTCATATAATATTTGAAAGATCCCTATGTGTCCTCTAGAAAGAAATCGGTTGTTAGAGTGCAGAAGAAACTCCTCCTCGACTTCAAATCTTTACTACTGCTAGTGCAAGATGCATTTGATTGTCCGCTTGGGTGGACTTGTGTTGGCACATGGAATACTCATTATTTTTGAGTGCCATCCATGTCACACTCAAACATCCGCTTGAGTGGACTTTTTGACCCCACTTGGAAGCTCATTTTTCTTTCTACTCAATAAACGGTGGCCTGAACATCCGCTTGGGCGGACATTTTCAAACTCCATGGGTTGCATTGGGTGCACTAATTCTTACGTAATGCATTAAAACCTTTGTCGAATGAACTAAATTTGTGGTTTGTGACTCACACGGCGTCTTAAATGCATTCATTCACGATGTTCACCAAGATGCTCCTGTTGCTTTGTGATTCCCGCTGGTATATATCCCTGGTTGGTGAGCATGGTAGCGGACCCCAATGAGCATATTCTTTACAGTTTGCATAACGCTTAAGGATATCGACGTGGGCAGACTGGTGTGATTCTCTGGCAATCCTTGATATGATGCGATAGCCTTCAAAATCCTTTCCCAGGCGTATCAGTTAAAGTCTGTAATGCACTAAATTTGAGTGATTCTCTGTAACATCCATAAATGCGCTCCACCCCATAGAAGTAGTGGGCAATATACGATGCTAAGGGTTTCACTGTTACCCTCCCCTCATTCCATTGAGCTGCTCGTCTCTGCGGCATTAATATTCCTCATTAAACACTTAAGACCCTCCCCAGGCATAATAAACATTCACATTTTAGAGTTCCGCTTGAATGTACATCAAGCGGTCATTTTGTTGAGGATAAGTTTTAAGCTTTGCATTGAGCATCAGAGTGCCCACTCAGGGCATACGTCACCAGGCTGTGTGTTAGGAATGAAGTGCTAAGGGAGAGCATTAGGAAGATCATGTGTATAATATCGGCCTATTCAGAACATCCACTTGATTGGTGACTGCCGGATTCCCATCTCTCTGCAAAATTGGATTTATTTCAGATGATATAGGAAATTTGCCTTAGCATATCTTTTGGTTTTAAAGAGAGGACGAGAGTTGGAGTGTGTGAAAAGACTGAGCCCATTGTGCATTTGAGGTGCGGGTTGTATTCATGCTCAAATACAAACTACATATCTAGGTTTCGACGTGGGCAGATTGGAATGGCGTTTGACAATTGAGGTTCTTTGGTATTGGTCAAGTTTTGTTTTCACAGGGATTTGTATTTCTAGCCTTTCCCAAATTAGAACCGGGTAATCTAAATTGCATATTCTTTTATCCCGCATACATTAAGTGGTGGGTTTTGTCCTGTATGCGTGTCTTTTTCTTGCGAACTAATGTCTAAAACTTGTGCAGGTGAATGATGAGTGCGAAGGACAGGCATATACTAATGAGGAGTGATTTGAAGAGAGCGTGGCCAGAAATGAGGATCACATCGAAGTGGTGAAATCTAGGTGACACTAATCTCAGGAAGATTGACATGGAGGAAATTTGACAAATTTTTCACAAACCCAATCCATCAGATCTAATCAGGTGAATGTTGAAGAATGGGATTGTGCAAGCTACTTGTTTCCCACCAACAATGCTGTGTCCAGAGCTAATGTTAGAATGCGCCAAGCATTATAATCATGAAAAGAGATGTATTATGACTAAAGAGGGCAAAGTACTCGCTTATCTGAGAAAGGTGGCGATCGCGGAAGCTTTTGATATTCCCTCATACAGAACTACTACATTCTGCGACAAGGAGTCTGCTTTGCAGCTTTATTTGGCTAGACTTGAGAAATGTATGGAGGTGATAAACAACAACTGGTTGGTGCAACCAAGGCCACATGTGAGCAAGGTGCCTAAAAAACTTCACAAGTCTGACTTTCATCAAGAAATCAACTGTATGGTTATGTTTTTGAACCGCATCATGGGCTGTCCACAATCGGCGAATTTCGAGCCCTGGATGTTCTTCTTCATTAAGGAAATTATAAGTGGAAAAAGAATGATAGATTGGGCTGAAATGATTAGCAGCAACATCGATGATTAGTTAAAGGGTTTGCAGGAGACAAAAACATTTTATATGAGATCGTATGTCATATATATGCTTGCCAGAAATGAGAGATATCCAGGACTGAACTGCAAGGGGAGAGTTGGAAATGGAGAAGGACAGTTCAAAGTCTATGACTGCTATCCTCAGCTACACTTGCAGGCTATATCCCATTACAAAAAGGTTTAACGATGCCTTTTCCATGCACATTGTCAGATTATTGCAAGGTAACACATGCAAGAGATTGTCGAAAGAAGCCATGAACTTTGTAGCTAAGTACGGAAAATGGTTTATTTAGTTTCCAAGATTCACATACATCCGTGTAGAGGGATTCTCATCATTGCCTTATAGATTGCCTAGATACCCCACTGACAGAATGGTGTTACTGGAGGTTACAAGACAGTTGGTTGCATTCGACAAAGTTCAAAGAAAGAGGAAAAAGACCACAACAAAGTTTCCAATCAGCATCAGGAGACTCGAGACTTGCATGTCATTGCAAGCAGCTAAAAAGTCAGAGATAGAGCTGCAGGCTTACAATTTAGTGTGCCACAATGATGCACGCAGAAACTTTGATCCATTTGGCACAGTCAGATAGAAATTTGGGAGCAAATATGAGCACAGGCCACAGCTTGAGGATCATTGGATAGATGCACATGATGACTTAGAAGTAAAAAAGAAAGGTTGCTACCGATTGTCTTTGGAATTGGTCAGAGCAGCAAGAGTAATCAACATTCTGGATCAGATTGAAGAAAATCACAAAAGACTTTCACAAAGTTCATATGAAGAGAAGAAGGACAGGCCCTTCACCATCAATTGGTTAGAACAGGAAGTCACACGTAATGATGATTTAATGATGCCAATTGTAGCACATACCAGAAAATATGTGGACTTCCAAATTCGAAGGCTCCAAGAGAAGAATGCCTAATTCACTTACAATTTGATGGGAGGAATTAGTGCACATCAACCCAAGGATTCTTTGAGTAGTGAGTCAAGCAGTGACTCCAGTGATTCCAGTGATTCGGAGGGTGAAGGTACTGATCCACATGAGAGTATTCAGCGAAGTAAGAAGGCAAGGGTTGATGATCAGAGGTCAGCTAGTGCATCTTCAAGGAAAGAGTGCCATAATATAACAAACATTAAGGAAGATGAAGTGAAGCTGGATGAGCAGGTAGCTTTAGAGGTGCAAACTAACTAGGGCATCAAGCCAGGTAATTAGATTAATGAGGTCCTGTCAGGATCAACTGAGGAGCATGAAGCGGTCATGGTAGAAATAGAGGCTAAAAATCAAAATGACAAGGAGTTGTATGAGTTTGATGAGGAGGCTCTTCCTACTCTTCAGCAAAAGGGAGTTCAGGAGGAAAATCAGGAAGACTTGTCTGATCTGCCTGAGTGGCTAAGGGATCGGGTCAAGGAGAGGTCCGTTATTGAAAGGGAATCCATCCTAAGTTTGGAAGACTTGCTGAGTAGAGCTAAAAGTGACAATGGAAAATAGAAAATTACTAAATTCTCGAAGATCACAAGAGGCAGCTCGGGGTCAAGGCAAGTGCATATTGCTGTCCCAAAAATTAGCAAAGAGGCAGATGATGGTGTTTCGAGTGCATATGACATCAATACTTTTGATTTGGGACCAGCCATAGCAGAGCAGGAGATAGAAGAGTTGGAAGATTCAATTGCTGTCATCAAAGAAAGGCTACGGAAAGAACAAGAACAGAGAATTCAGTTAGAGAAGGATAACTTGGCATTTCGGCATTATATTCAACAGTTAATGAGGCCACTAGGCCAAGCTAAGGAGATGGTTGCACCACTGGCATTACTCTCGCAGGAGTCTATGGTTCATCTTGAGGAAATGAGGTCCTCTTCTCAAGTATTGCAGGACTGGGCAGCAAATTTCAAGATCAAGGCTGATAGGTTCGTGGATGAGATTGTGAAGTTGTACAAGGAGGCTGCTTCAACATTTGACAGAATTCAGAATATTCTAATTACTTGTGCACAATTTAGAAGTGTAAGGGAAGAAGTTATGCCTCAGTTGAAAAGGCTGATTTATACTCCAAATGCCACATTGTTGGATGAAGGGGTGATTGAGCAGGGTCTAACATATAATTTCCATTCTTGGTATTGTGCACTCTACATAAAGGAATAGGTTCTGGGAAAGGTTGAGAGTGACTGCACTCAAACAAGAGAGGTACTTCAGGAAATGCAAAACAAAATACTTGTTTTCGTAAACAGGGTAGTTGATTCCAATGGAGAGATTGATGAATACTTGCTGAAGGACAAGATGCATGCAAAGTATTTTTGGCATACACAGGCTGTTTCAAGGGAGTTGTTGGATGAAATTTGCACACTTTCCACTTTCATGGGCATGTTTCAGACATCCATGGCTAGTTGGGAAATGACAATTGTCAAATGTGCAGAGGAGCTGCAAATCATAGAGGGCACCATTCAGACTCTGCCAAGTGTACCTATGGAGGAGGTTACACGTGTCATCGCTAGATTTGTGGAGTTTACCGTGAAAAGGAAAGGTCATAAATGAGGGTATTCCACTTAGTTGGTGCATCATTAATGCAAGGTCCAATTTTAGTAAATTTTGTAACCACTTGCCTGTGTGGCATAATATGGGCCCTTGATTTAAAGTTTTAATCTTGGCCATCCATTAGGTTTTGAGGCATATATTAGCCCATTTTGCTCTCATTTGTAAAGGGGGAATGCTTTGAGAAATTGTTGCTCAAGACTCTGCTGAAATAAATACAAATTCATTGCTGAAATTTTCATGGTGATTTGTGTTGTTTCAAATGAATGCATGGTTTCTAAGTGTTCACTCATAGAATAAGATCCGTTTAGTTTGTTTTCAGCAATTTAGTTTTATGTTTTATGGAAGTTGTTGTTGCTGATTCATGTTTGGTGTCTCCATAGTTCATACCATTTATAATTTGTCGATGGCAGGTTGTAGCGCATGGTTAGTTTGAACATCATCCGAGCTTAATCTGAAAATCTTACTTTACCCTTAGAAGATAGCACCACTTTTGTGTAGTTGTTTCCTTATGGCGAAGCAAAGTGTGGTTGAGATTCCAGTGAATCAGTGGTGATTGCTTGCATTTAGATTAGAGCCTTCTAAACTCATTTCCTTTTGCATTTTCTTTAAAATCTTGTTAGATTTAGATTCAAGAGCTTCCATTGTCATATCTTAAGTTATCGAATTGGTAGACCTTCAAAGAAGCTATGTTACATGTTATCCAAGAGAAACAAGTTTCCTATTGTTGAGCATTTATGTAAGTCCCCTTGTGTCAAACAGTAATTCGCATCCTACTGCCAAGTTATCCCAAATCGCAACACAAAAAGTAACTAATCAAGAACCTTGGAGTCTACTCATCTGATCACTTAGCTTAGCATTTGAGGGATTTTGTTCAAGAGAGGATAGAGTACACCAGTATTTTATTCTGCGTTGTATGTGCAAGGAAAACACATCAACACCAACATATAATAGTAGAGAACATACATCCTCATCATATTAATAATAATTTAAACATTTTCTTTTTTAAACAATATATAAGTCAAACTCATCACTTCTTATTTTAATGTCTAGCATTCTCAAATAAAAATTAGAAATTGTTATTTTCATGGAACATAAGAAAATCTAGATGTAAAAATTTTTTGGGATCTATGTGAATGTTATTCTACTAAAGGGATAGCACTATTAGTTCTTTTATTATTTTGTACAAAAATAAAAATAACAATTGTCTTGTTTTGAAAAAAATGTAACATTTAATATTAAAACACAACAATAAATCATAAAATAAAATGCAAGTATTATATATTATGTCTTATTATTTTCAATACAATTAATAAAATAGAATTTCCACCCTTTATTTTAATTGCATTCCTTTGTCACTATAACAAAAAAGAAAAAGAAAAGAGAAGAATAGTCATAGAAATATGGAACTTTTCTTTAGCAAAAAAAAAATAGAAGTATGCCGATTCATTCCCAAGACTTTGGTTTACATGCGAAGCTTAATAAGCTAGTTCTAGTGCTATTATTTTAAGTTAGAAAAGGTAATTTAGATTATCTAGCGCCTAGATCAGATATTGATGCATCACTGATAGATGGGTACACCAAATGAGTGGTAGCTAAAGCAGATGTTGATGTTGGTGTAGATGCATGTAATGTGACATCTGTTTGTGTAACACTTAAATAAGTAGGTTTTGTGGGATTTGGTAAGTCAGTCACGGAAGGGTTTGAAATCATTGCATATACAGTGGCCATTGGGGGGCGAACGAATGCATTTTCTTGTGTACAAAAAAGACCCACATGAATGTTGCTTGTGTACACAAAAGACCTACATGAATGCATCTTGAAACTTGCTCGCTAGGAAAACTTTCTGTTATTGCTCTATCAATCACATCCACAATATTTCCTCCTCTATAAGATCTCCATACCTGCATAACAATGATGCTTACTCATCTTCATAAGATATATAACTTTGAAAACAAACTATATTAACATATCTTATTTTTATCTTACCCATTCTAATAGGCTTTGAAATTCAAAAGACAATCTATTATCAGTGTTCTTTCTTCCACATATAATTTCTAAAATGACAACACCAAAACTATAGACATATGCTTTAGTAGATAATTGCCCTCCTAAAGCATACTCTGGTGCCATATACCCACTGCAAAATTGGGAAGAATTATTAGCTCAGAATACAACTTAAGCAGCAATCCTGAAAAAAAAATGCCCATTGCAAAATTGAAAAGAATTATTAGATAAGAATAGAACTTAAGCAACAATCCTGAAAAATAAAAATCATTCTGGATAGAAGATAATACATTTTTAAAAATAGTTTGCAAAGAAAAAACAAATAAGGTTAGCGAACTTATTAGATTCTTACAGTGTTCCTGCAACTCTTGTGTTAACGTGAGTCTCGTCTCGACAAAATAGTCTTGCTAATCCAAAATCTGATACCTTTGGCTCCATTTTGTCATCAAGCAAAATGTTGTTTTCTTTAATATCCCGATGAATGATGGGCAATTGAGAATCTTCATGCAGATATAGAAGCCCACGGGCTACTCCGAGTATGACGTTCAAACGCCTGTGCCAGTCAAGCTCTCTGCTCCTCTCTGAATCTATATCCATGTGTCCAAATAGAATACTCTAAATAAATCTATATCCATGTGTCCAAATAGAATACTCTAAATAAAAATAAGGTTCTATGGCTGAGAAGAACAAGTATTGTATGACTGTCATTTTAAATTTAGATGCAATAAACTTACGAAATAGTATTTTGTCAAGGCTGTTATTAGGTAAGAACTCATAAACAAGCAACCGTTCTGATCCCTCCGTGCAAAATCCAAGTATGTTGACAAGATTACGATGTTGAATTTTTGCCACCAACTTAACCTCGTTTAGAAATTGCTCTTGTCCTTGTGATGATCGTACGGAAAGTTTCTTTACTGCTATTTGCATTCCATTTGGCATCGTGCCCTGACATAAAAGAAAACACATAAATCTTAAGCTTATATGACACTATAAATATATAAGTCCAAAGCCCTAAATTGAGTAGACTTGATAATCCTGCTTCAAACTTGTTATGATGCTAGACTAGATAATTCTTAGTGAATTTTACTAAATAACATATCTGAATAAATATTTGAACAAATTTATTTGAAACAATGAGAGTGTAGATAAGTATTTCTAATAATATGTGAAAATCCTGAACTGTGGATAGATCTGTTATCAAAATCAAAATAAAATAAAATAAAAATAAAATGTTCGGGACTTATTCCATCAATTAGTGTGAAGTGATATATAAATCTGTTGATAAAAAAAAAATCAAAATAAAATGCTAAAACAGACTTAAAGAATGGATAAGTAAGCTTGTTCAATTTAGTATATTGAATATTGTTGTTCAAACAAGAAAATAGGTCAGTTAGGGTTACCTTATATACAGAGCCAAAGCCTCCCTCTCCAACCTTGTTTTCATCATGGAAATTCCTAGTTGCAGCCTTGATATTTTCCAAGTTAAAGATTATTTCATGCTCGTGGCCGATCACTGCTTCTACCTCTCTATCTAGATTTTCTGGATAAGTAATGCACAGTGGGTGAAATTACACTTTTCTATCTAACTGGAAATACTTTTTTTCCTGACCACAATTTGAGGGTAATGAGCAAGGAATTTTGTTGATAAAAATTTTGCCGCAAAAATACCTTTCTGTAAGAGGGCGAGCTTCCTTAATACTGCAGACTTGACTTTTCTTTGGATTGCAAATAGGCATAATAGCAACATCATCAACAAGCCGCCGACAATACCCAAAACTATACATATTTTGTTTGGAGACTTTTCTGCACATGAGATTAATTTGAGTGCTTAGTCATGTTTAACATCAAAAAGTAAAATAAACCCTATTGTGGTTATTTAAAGGATATCAAGGAACAATTAAAATGAACTAGAAACATCATTTATAGCAATCATAAAATTTATTAAATTTATAGTGCTCGATTTGGGTTTCTTTATCATAGTTCATGCGGAGGGATCCCTTATTAAATATTGTCATCACATTCGTCTTCTATGGAATTTGTCAGCATACAGAGATAATTAAAATTAGCTTATTAGGTAATTGATATGCATATTACTCAGTGTTGTAGGTGATAATGATGGCTTCTGAATCGGCGGTGGAGAATGTTGAAATATTGATTTCTCCCCACCATCATGCCTTAATATGTCAGTTTTTAAAGCTGGGTCTAAATATAGGTTATTGCATGTAATGGTTTTGTAAACAGCTCTATAGATTTAAATGCATTCCATATGCATGCTTATTTTTAGATTAGAAGATTTTTATTTATTGATGTGCTATTTTGGGGGCTGCATTGTCTTTAAAAATGACTGTCTTGTGCTTTTGTAATAAGCCAAAAAATTGAGAGAAAATTGTGTGCTGGTTGCTCAATTTGAGCAGAGATGTAAGGTGGAGAATAATATAGAGTTTTTTTTTGTGTTTATGCTGTTGTGTATGGAGTATTTTTCTTCATGGTTGTAAGTTATTATTTGTAAATGAATATTTATTGTAAGTGTTGTTTTCGCCGCCATGATTTTCTTGTTTAATGAACTCTAAGCTGGGTTTCAAAACCAACAAGTGGTATCAGAGCAGAAAGATTATGGGCCAGTGAAGGAATTGCAGGTTGTGATCGTGATCTCAGAGCAGAAAGATAGCCAACAGACATTTACAAAGTTTGAAGAAATTGCAATAAACAGAAAGAGAAGTTTGAAGACAATGAAAGGAAGGAGTGCAGGAGGTAAGTAAATCATTTATTTTGAATGGGAAAAGTTGGTAAAAGAGTTAAGAAAGAAAATGAAGGTTTATGGAGTGAAAATGAATGTTTGAAAGAAGAATTGGAAAAAGTTAATAAATAATTGATGAATATTAAAAAGATTAATATAGAATATATGGAAAGGATAACAGAGTTAGGAAAGGAAAAGTATGAAAATTTATGTGAAAATGATATTTTAGAAAAAGAATTGGTGAAAATTAAAATGAAAAATGAAGAGTTAGAAGAAAACTTGAAACTGTTTGATGAGGTTAAAAAGAGAAATGAAAAGTTAGAAGAAAGATTGAAGTTATTTGATGAAATGAAAGAAAATATAGAGAGATTAGAAGAAGAAAATAGTTTACAGAAAGAAGAAATATCAAAATTGAAGAAGAGAATGATCAATTACTCACTTGCAATGAAAATCTAAGATTAAAACCATTGGTTTGTGATGTTTCATGTAATACAAGTGACTTGTGTGAAAGAGTCAAATGTTCATTGGATAAAGAATGCAAGGTTGAAGACAATAAAGATATTAGGTTAACAAAATTTGCTATTTGTGATGATATTGCTGAAGAATGTAAGGATGAAAATGATGCTGGATTTGCTAAGATAGCTAGTTGTTTTGATGATAATGTTGGTTTGAAAATCATGAAGAAAATTGGTTATAAAGGTGAAGGTTTGGGTAAGCATGGGCGAGGAGTCAAAGAGCCCATTGAGTCAGTTGTTAGGACTAAGTATGAAGGTATCAGGTATAGAGGTAAAGGTAAAGAAAAGATAAATGTTTTTGCAAGTACTGAGAAGTTATTTCAAGAAAAGGAGATTTTACATTGTTCCCATTGTGATAGAGAAGGACGTAGAAAAGAAAATTGTTGGGATTTACATCCTTGCAAAATTTGTGGTTTGCAAAATCATTGTGAAAAGACATGCTGGAATAGAGAATTGAAAAATGAATCTATGATAGGTTGTTTGAAAATGAATTGTGATTGGATAAATGTATTTGATTGGCAAAAGGTCATAGGTATGTTCAGAATGTTTTATAGACATAAGTATTCTCATGTTGAGAAAAAGGAAAAACAATTGAACAACAAAAACAAAATAGCCAAATACAGTGAACAATGAAGTGTAGAGGATAGTAAAGAAATTGAATTGTTTTAGCATAGTGTAGAAAAATGAGGAAGACAAGGAAGAGTTTTTCTAGAAATTTTGAATTGTAGATTTGAAGATCAGGTTGATGACAAATTTGAAAAGGAAGTGGTCGAAATTAAGGGGGAGTGTTGAAATATTGATTTCTCCCCACCATAATGCATTAATATGTCAGTTTTTAAAGCTGGGTCTAAATCTAGGTTATTGCATGTAATAGTTTTGTAAACAGCTCTACAGGTTTAAATGCATTCCATATGCATGCTTATTTTTAGACTAGAAGTTTTTTAATTTATTGATGTGCTATTTTGGGGGCTGCATTGTCTTTAAAAATGACTGCCCTGTGCTTTTGTAATAAGCCAAAAAATTGAGAGAAAATTGTGTGCTGGTTGCTCAATTTGAGCAAAGATGTAAGGTGGACAATAATATATAGAGTTGTTTTTTTGTGTTTATGCTGTTGTGTATGGAGTATTTTTCTTCATGGCTGTAAGTTATTATTTGTAAATGAATATTTATTGTAAGTGTTATTTCCGCTGCCATGATTTTCTTGTTTAATGAACTATAAGCTGGGTTTCAAAACCAACAAGTGGTATCAGAGCAGAAAGATTATGGGCCAGTGAAGGAATTGTAGGTTGTGATCTCAGAGCAGAAAGATAGCCAGCAGACATTTACAAAGTTTGAAGAAATTGCAATAAACAAAAAGAGAAGTTTGAAGACAACGAAAGGAAGGACTGCAGGAGGTAAGTAAATCATTTATTTTGAATGGAAAAAGTTGGTAAAAGAGTTAAGAAAGAAAATGAAGGTTTATGGGGTGAAAATGAATGTTTGAAAGAAGAATTGGAAAAAGTTAATAAAGAATTGATGAATGTTAAAAAGATTAATATAGAATATATGGAAAGGATAAAGGAGTTAGGAAAGGAAAAGTATGAAAATTTATGTGAAAATGATATTTTGGAAAAAGAATTGGTGAAAATTAAAAGGAAAAATGAAGAGTTAGAAGAAAACTAGAAACTGTTTGATGAGGTTAAAAAGAGGAATGAAAAGTTAGAAGAAAGATTGAAGTTATTTGATGAAATAAAATAAATGATAGAGAGATTAGAAGAAGAAAATAGTTTACAGAAAGAAGAAATATCAAAATTGAAAGAAGAGAATGATCAATTAGTCGCTTGCAATGAAAATCTAAGATTAAAACCATTGGTTTGTGATGTTTCATGTAATACAAGTGACTTGTGTGAAAGAGTCAAAGGTTCATTGGATAAAGAATGCAAGGTTGAAGACAATAAAGATATTGGATCAGCAAAATTTGCTATTTGTAATGATATTGTTGAAGAATGTAAGGATGAAAATGATGATGAATTTGCTAACATAGCTAGTTGTTTTGATGATAATGTTGGTTTGAAAATCATGAAAAAAATTGGTTATAAAGGTGAAGGTTTGGGTAAGCATGGGCGAGGAGTCAAAGAGCCCATTGAGTCAGTTGTGAGGACTAAGTATGAAGGTCTTAGGTATAGAGGTAAAGGTAAAGAAAAGATAAATGTTTTTGCAAGTACTAAGAAGTTATTTCAAGAAAAGGAGATTTTACATTGTTCCCATTGTGATAGAGAAGGACATATAAAAGAAAATTGTTGGGATTTACATCCTTGCAAAATTTGTGGTTTGCAAAATCATTGTGAAAAGACATGCTAGAATAGAGAATTGAAAAATGAATCTATGACAGGTTGTTTGAAAATGAATTGTGGTTGGATAAATATATTTGATTGGCAAAAGGTCATAGGTATGTTCAGAATGTTTTATAGACATAAGTATTCTCATGTTGAGAAAAAGGAAAAACAATTGAACAACAAAAATAAAATAGCCAAATACAGTGAACAACGAAGTGTAGAGGATAGTAAAGAAATTGAAGAAATTGAATTATTTTAGCATAGTGTAGAAGCATGAGGAAGACAAGGAAGAGTTTTTTCTAGAAATTTTGAATTGTAGATTTGAAGATCAGGTTGATGACAAAGGTGAAAAGAAAGTGGTCGAAACTAAGGGGGAGTGTTGAAATATTGATTTCTCCCCACCATAATGCATTAATATGTCAGTTTTTAAAGTTGGGTCTAAATATAGGTTATTACATGTAATGGTTTTGTAAACAACTCTACAGGTTTAAATGCATTCCATATGCATGCTTATTTTTAGACTAGAAGATTTTTATTTATTGATATGCTATTTTGGGGGCTGCATTGTCTTTAAAAATGACTACCCTGTGCTTTTTTAATAAGCCAGAAAATTGAGAGAAAATTGTGTGCTGGTTGCTCAATTTGAGCAGAGGTGTGAGGTGGAGAATAATATATAGAGTTTTTTTTTGTGTTTATGCTGTTGTGTATGGAGTATTTTTCTTCATTCCTGTAAGTTATTATTTGTAAATGAATATTTATTGTAAGTGTTGTTTCCGCTGCCATGATTTTCTTGTTTAATAAACTATAAGCTGGGTTTCAAAACCAACAGAGAAAGCAGTTGGAGGAGAGACGGAGGCAGTGTAGGGGCAAGATTGAAGAATGTGTACGTTTCGTAACGAGCAATGCAACTTTTGCAGCTGGTCACCCCTCTTTGTAAAGTTCCATTGTCCATTACATATAACAGATTACGAATTGCATTTGTTAAGCATGTTCTGCAGTCCTCAACATAAGTTAAATCTCTCCAACACTGAACCAGACTGTATATCAGATAAAATGTAGAGGTAGTTGTTGACCCAGAAGAATATCGAATTGGGGATCGGAGGGCTTCATCTGACAGATTTGTGAAAAGCACCTTAACTGCTGTACTAAACACATCAGGCTCATCTGTGACCTTCGCTATTGTGTGAACAGTCATTGAATTGGTATCTAGCTTTCCGATGAAGGAATAAATCTCGTAGCATATGAAGCACTTGCTTCACCAAGTTCTATTAGCGTCAATTTCTCTGTCAATTTCTCTCCTCTCTAAGCTAACCAATGCATAATGTGTTACCAAAGGATTACTGTAGTTCCTTTGTTTTCACCATCTTCATGCAAATAAGGATGGTTAAACAGTAGTTGAACTCTACTTTTTCTGTTTCTTTCACCGCTTCTCCTTGCTGCGGTTGGTTTGGTTTTGTAACCTTTGTTAAGGCCTTTTTTTTTCATTAAGGAAATATAGAATCAACATAGTTCTGGCTTTGTTTTTTCATTTGCTGCTTTGTTTTGCTTTTCTGTATAATCTGCAAATCTATTTTTTTTCTTCTGGTTGATCTATGCAGCTGTAGCTGCAAATTTCACATGGTATCAGAGCCTGGGTGCCAGAAAGAAGAAGTACATTTTTTTTTTTGTAGATATAGAAGATCAGAGCTGAAAAATGGAATGTTCACCCTCTGCCATTCTCACACCATACAATTATTTTGATTGGAAGCCAAAAATTCTACTTCAGCTCAGAAGTGGAGGCCTCTATTGGATAGTTATGAATACAGAGGTTGAACCCAATCCAGCAGTTGAAAAATCCAAATACTTCAACCGCATGGATAAAGCATTTGGTCTGCTGTGCTTATCCATCTCTCCAAAATTGTTGTTTCATGTTGCGGCATGTACAACTCCAAACCAAGTTTGGAATACATTGGAGACTCTTTTTGGAAAGCAAGATGAAATGCGGGGTCATATCCTTGAAAATGAGTTCAACTCATTAGATCCAAGGAGTTTTGATAATATTCAAGATTTCTTCACAAAGTTCAAGGCTTTATTGCTTCAGCTCAAAGGATGTGGTAATGACAAATCCAAGGAAGAAAGCAAATTAATTCTTTCTATTCTATCAAAGTTGGGCCCAGAATATGCAGTATTTGTCTCTGCTTTCCACACAGTTAGGCTCACAACAGGAGCAACTTGGAAGATGCCCACACTGGATACCTTCATTGAGTCTCTAGTCCATGTGCAGGATAAGCTAATAAAGATGGGCACAGTAAAGAATTCCAAAGCTCTTGCACTTGTTGTGCATGCAAATGGGAAGAAAAATTCCAAATCCAATCAGCAATTCAAAGGCAAAGGGAAGGAGGATTCATATCCAAGAAAGGAAGGCAATCCCAAAACTGCAGATGGATCTACAGGCTCAAAAGAAAAGAAGGACAAAAAGGGCCAATCAAAAGCAGCTATTGCAGCCGTGGGTATCATCCAGAATCATTATGCATGAAGAAGACCATTGATCTCGTGGCTCAGACACTTCAACAGCATAATCTTGGTAGCCTTATCCCTAAGAGTGCCAAGAAGAAGCAGGAAGAAAAAGCACTTGAAACAAGAGACAATGCTCATGCATTGATTGCTATTCATTCTTCTTCAGATGCATGGATCATAGACTCTGGAGCTTCACACCACATGGCAGCCACAAAAGATGCTCTTTCTTCTTTGAAACCATATTCTGGTTCTTCTATTCTCATGGGAGATGGTTCTCCTATAGAGGCAACTGGAATAGGAAGGGTAGAGGTTGGAATTGGAAGTTTTGAGAATGTATTACATATTCCAAAGCTTTCTATTAATCTTCTTTCTGTGTATCAAATGACACATACTGGAACCGGCAGGAGAGTTGAATTCACCCCTAATTCGGTGACCATATTTAACATGCAAGACAACTCTAAAATCGCTGTTGGTAAGGCAAATCATCAATCTCATCTGTACACTTTTTCTGATTTTGTTGCTAAATCATATTCTACTTTACTTCTAACACATGCAAATGATGAAAGTAGAATTTGGCATGAAAGATTTGGTCATTTAAACTTTAGATACATGCAGCAACTTAACGAACAGGGAATGGTTAAAGGCTTGCCAGCGATAGAATTTTCTGATGGAATTTGTGAAGGATGTGCTCTTGGAAAGCATCCACAAGAAAAGTTTCCAAATGGAACTGCTTGGAGAGCCTCTTCTCCTTTAGAGCTTGTTCACAGTGATCTTATGGGTCCATTTCCTGAACCTTCCATGAGCAAAGCCAGATATGTGCTAACATTCATTGATGATTGCACAAGATACACATGGGTGTATTTTCTCAAATTCAAATCTGAGGTGTTTGAGAATCTCAAGATTTTCAAAGCCCATGTAAAGAAGCAGTCTGGGAAAATGAAAGATCCTTCGCACAAATAATGGAGGGGAGTATGTCAACAATGATGTCCAACATCTTTGTGATGAAGCAGGAATACAGTTACAGAACACAGTTCCTTACACTCCACAGTAGAATGGGGTAGCTGAGAGGAAGAACTGATCTTTGAAAGAGATGGCTAGTTGCATGTTGCATGCTAGGTCCCTTCCCTCAAAATTGTGGGCTGAAGCAATCTACTGTGCTTCATACATACAAAACAGATCTCCTCACAAATTTTTTATAGGGAAAACTCCTTTTGAAGCATGGAGTGATATGAAACCAGAAGTCACACATTTTCGTATTTTTGGATCCCGTTCATGGGCTCGCATTCCTATAGATAAAAGGAAGGCTTTGGATCGTCAAAGCAAAGAATGCATCTTTGTTGGATATCTAGATGGTGTGAAGGGTTATAGATTGCTAGATCTTTCTACAGAAACACTCTTCATTGAGAGAAGTGTCTATTTTGATGAAAGTCCCATGCAAGCATCTCGGGAGCAACATGCCACCACTTCTGTGCTTCCTCCTCTTACAGATCTCAAGGATGATGCATGTAATCACATTGATCTTATTTCAAATATTTTTGAATCTGATTCAGAGGAACATGAGCATGCATGTGTTGATCCAAATCCAATCCTTGATTTGGATTCCAGTGATGATTCAGTATCCCCTGTGGAAAATCAAAAAATAAGGAGCTTAGCTGATATATATGAAGTCCCTCATGCACTCATAGCTACTGAGCCCATCATGCCGATGCATGCCTATGTGGTTCTAGCATCCGACCCTCAGACTTATGCAGAAGCTACAGGGAATCCACTTTGGGAAGCAGCCATGGATGAGGAGTACAACTCCCTCATTGCAAACCAAACTTGGGATTTGGTTCCACTTCCTTCCAGTCGCAAGCTTGTCAGATGTAAGTGGGTTTATAGGACAAAGAAATCAACAGATGGACATGTGAGTAGATACAAAGCACGATTGGTCACTAAAGGTTTTCAGCAAGTTCATGGCATTGACTATGATGAGACTTTTGCTCCAGTGGCAAAAATGGACTCCATTCGATTAGCTCTTGCCATTGCAGCATCAAGAAGGTGGGAGGTTCATCACATGGATGTGAAGAATGCATTTCTTCACGGTGATCTCGAGGAGGAGATCTACATGGAGCAGCCACAAGGGTATGTACAAAATTCTTCGTTGGTATGTAGACTCAAGAAGTCACTCTATGGCCTCAAGCAGGCACCTAGAGCTTGGTATGCTAAAATGGATTCTTATCTTCTATCTCAAAATTTCATACGATGCAAATCTGATCCAAATGTTTATATGCTGAGAACATCTGACTCTTTGTTGCTCATAGTACTCTATGTAGATGATCTACTAATAACAGGTGATTCACCCACAGCCATTGCTGCAATTAAAACTGTTTTGCATGACAGATTTTCTATGACAGACATGGGTCTCCTACATTTTTTTCTTGGCCTTGAAATCAGTCAGAATCAATCAGGAATCACAGTTGCTCAATCCAAGTATGCACGAGATCTCTTGGTTCGGTTTGACATGACTGATTGCAAGCCAGCTGCCACACCTTTCTTATTAGGGGTCAAGCTTGAGGATGGCAAGGATACGCCATTGGTTGATTGCACACACTATCGTCAGCTCGTGGGAAGTCTTCTTTATCTCACTCACTCTCGTCCAGATCTCTCATATGCAGTGGGGGTTGTTTCTAGATACATGCAAGAGCCGCATGAGCTCCATTGGAAGGCTGCCAAGCGTATACTTCGATATGTCCAGGGAACCATTTGCTATGGGATTCATTATTCAGCAGGTTGTGTTTTGGATCTCATTGGCTACACTGATTCTGACTAGGATGGTGATAACATTGATCGCAAGTCCACTTTAGGATATGTACTTAGTTTGGGATCAGGCCCCATTAGTTGGTAAAGTAAGAAGCAATCTACCATTGCTTTATCGTCAACAAAGGCTGAATATAGAGGTGCAGTCAATGCTACCATTCAAGCTATTTGGCTGCAACACTTCCTAACTGAGCTTGGTATCCTCTTTCATCATCCGACTGTCATTTGGTGTGACAATCAGAGTACATTGAAGGTTTGTAGAGATCCCATATAGCAGCAGCGAGCCAAGCACATCGAGATCCACATGCACTTCATCCGTGAATTGATACATGATGGAGTCATCGACTTGCAGTACTGTGCCACTACTGAACAGATTGCCGACATCTTCACGAAGACATTCACTGAGCAAAAGTTTCATTTTCTACGAGACCTTCTTGGGGTGAAGAACACTGCAACATAGTAGCTGCCATGCACTATTACTGTATTTTTTGAGGGGGGGTTTTGTTCCCACAGGGTTTTCCCTCTTTCCTCCTTTTTTTTCTTGTCTCCTTAATTAGCTTAAGGGGGGGTGTTAGTGTCAATTTCTCCGTCAATTTCTCTCCTTAAACTCTAAGCTAACTAATGCATAATGTGTTACCGAAAGATTATTGCAGTTCCTTTGTTTTCACCGTCTTCATGCAAATAAGGATGGTTAAACAGTAGTTGAACTCTGCTTTTTCTGTTTCTTTCACCGCTTCTCCTTGCTGCGGTTGGTTTGGTTTTGTAACCTTTGTTAAGGCCTTTTTTTTTCATTAAGGAAATATAGAATCAACATAGTTCTGGCTCTATTTTTTCGTTTGCTGCTCTGTTTTGCATTTCTGTATAATCTGCAAATCTATTTTTTTACTTCTGGTTGATCTATGCAGCTGTAGCTGCAAATTTCACAAGTTCGACTGCCTATGGTATTTCCACAAAACTAGCGAGTGCTGGTATTTGCGTCTTGCGAACAGATGATGCATTCCTCCACAGTTGCGTCTGCCCAGCATTGGAGAAGACCATAAACATTGTCTGGACTTTGACCGGAGATAGAGTTATTGAAACCATTGGATGATGCTGTATTGTTCACAAGATTATTAAGAAGTATGTTCAAATTACTCTCGAATTTAGCGCTTGTATTGTTAGTCCTGTCGCACTTATACAGATCAAATGCCGCATTGGGAACAATGTATAATAAAAGCACAAGACAGAACAACTATGGGTATTTTGCGTTGTAGACGATCTGCATGTTGTCTTTCTCTTTAGATTTCTTTCAGAAATAAGGCTTTTTAAAGAAATGTGAAGGTATTGATTTCTTAGATTGGTAGAAGTCTTCCCCTACTTTTTTTTTTGGTCCAAACCAAGTGGGTCGGGAATCATGGAATGCAATTTCTTGGTAAAGTGGGTCTTCATTATTATATGAATAATAACTTAGAGACACTATTCTTAAATATCATCCACTTTAATAGTCAAAGGTCAATTTTATCTAATAAAAATAGAACAAATATTTTACATTTTTTATTGTGAATGAGGTGTAAAATTGCTATTGATTGTTTGACCATTGAAGTGGATGATATTTAAGTAGAGTGCTTAGGGACTGTTTAACAGAAATTAGGGGAGAAAAATACACTTACATTTAATTCGAGCTTATGTTTAAGTCAAGCTCGAATGAGGGACAAAATAGTTAGACCATACAAGTTGTACCCTTTCTTTTTCTTTTTTTTTTCTTTCTTTTTCCTCCTCCTCTTTGATAATGGTTAACCATAGTGTGTCTAAAATTTGACTTTTTTTTGGTTGGTTTGTTTGTAAAGGTCGAAAGTCCAGTGAAAGAAAATAACAAAAGATGCAGTGAGATATGTTCTCATCTATTTTTTACAATAGATGAATAATAATATTAAATTAAAAAAATATATTTTAGGTATAAGGGATAAGCTTGAACATTTTCAAAGTTTTTATCGATTTAAAAATATTTGTGAGAATTTTCAAAGCTTACATTAGTTTAAAAGCTTTTAAGTATACTTTGAAAATGTAGGTTCATCCTTGAAACATAAAATATATATATTTATTATTTAAAATTAATTATTATTTAATTATAAAAGAAAGGTGAGAATGACATTTTTATATAGATTTTTATCTAAACTAATTATCTTTTACATAAATTTATCTAAAACAAATATACTAATTAACATATAGACAAATGAAAAATCCAAAAAAAAAATCCAAAGAAAAAATATTAGCTTTGACCTATTGTTTCCCATGCTTTGTTCTGTATATGGATAGGCATAAATTGTTTATGGAATTTGTAAGCATCTTTGCCTTTCAAATTAGATTGGATTATTGGAATAACCACCTTGGTTACTACCAATTTTTTCTCTCATTACACATGAAGTACTAACTTAATCAACCAAGCATCTTCTATTTGATTTAGAAGGGTCAACTTCATAGACTTACCAACCATAGCATGACAACAAATTTGTTCCACAACTCATATACTTGTGATAGAATATGGTAAGCTATCAATATCATAGTCATTCCTAGACCTAGACCTAAACCTTGAGGGTTCATTTGTAGTGGTCATGGCTACGTATCCCATCACAGGAATAAGAGCCTCTATAGTTCATACACCAATAATAGAGAGACTTCATCTTCTTCTTTAATATGAAATCTTTGATCTCACTTTTAAAAGATAACCATTAATTGATCTTATGCCTCCAATTCAATCTGCACATAATATAATAATAACAAATGCATTCCATTCAAATATTTGTTTAATGCCAACAATAGTGTACAAACACACAAAACCACATAGTGAGCAGCTCATACATACATCACATTTACACATAGTGATTAGCTAATGCATACAACACATGCCCATAATGTGACTAACTCATTCATACATCACATATACACAATGTGATTAACTCATGGATGTGTCACATGTATAGTGTGATTTGCTCACACATATATCACATACACACAATGTGCCTACATCACATATACACAATGTGTCTAGCTTGAACATATGTCACATATACATAGTGTGACTAATTGATGCATGCATCACATATACATAGTGCAACTAGCTCATGCATACAAGACATATGGTTAGTGCAAGATAATGGGTCCACTTTTTGGTCAAAAAGCGGAAATTTTTTTCTTAAAAACTAGAGTTTGTCATAGTTAGGGTAAAAATTTTAAGCACTTATACATAGAATATTAACATGCTGTAAAAATATGAAATATAGGATTTTGCTTCTAGTTTTCAAATATGTACTTTAATTTATTACCTAGATGATAAAAGTTGGTTTTATATAGATTGTACAAAAGGGATTTTTTAAAAAAAGGGCACTAAAGACAAAAACATGTACAGCCTACAAAATAAGTAGTAATTAAAAGTATTTTTTCAAATCTTTTTTTGAAAAGATGCATATGATGCTAAAGTTCGCTGATAGCGTTTTTTTGTCATTTTTTAGTAAATATATTTTTAATTAATTTTTATTAGGATTAAGGTGTTTCTTTAAAACCCCTCGTGTATATGTTAGTGTATATATTATCTCATGCGTTATTTACATGTACATGGATAATTCATATATTATCTCATGCATTATTTACATGCATATGAGATAATTCCACATGGTGTTAAGCTTACTTAGGTGTCTTAGTTAGTGAGAGTTCACTCGCCTTTACATGCGAGTCTTGATAAAGTTAACCTGTCACTAGTTATTGCATGGAGTTGACTACCCATTCTTCTCCAATTATTTTGCATGGTGATTACTTCTTCTTCTCCTATATATATGTACATCTCTCATGGATAAATGCATTATGTGGTTGAATCCAATATTCATGTGTCTTTTTTTTCTTGCTTTGAATTTCTATGTTTTATAATATAACTTGTAGCAAAGAGCATGCGATTGCTTTACTCTCATGGCTCAAATCGGTACATCATTCAATCCAAAAGATCTTGGCACACTTCTATATGGTATTAGAGCCAATTTGTTGTTCTATTGCCTAGTGCAATAATTAATGTTGAGTCATTTCCTTAAAACACTATTTGTATTGCATTGGAATTGGATTTGTTGTGTTTGGTAGCTGTTTTTTTGTTAGTGGAGGCATTCTTTTGCATCAGATTTGCATCTTTTGTATGTCAACAAGGAAAATGCTTTATGTGTTTTGTTTGCAGCATCAAAAAACTTTATAAGTATATATTAGTTTTTGTAGGCAATGAGTGGATTTTGCAAAAAGAGCTATCCAAATAGTAGGTCGCGACTACTTTCCTTACAGACCAAATTTAAGTTTGGATCAGATTTGCATCTCTTGCACATCGAAAATAAAAATTCTATCTAGGTTTTATTCTCAGCATTGAAAAACTTTGTGGGTATCTATTAGTTATTTCATGTAGCAAGTGGATCTTACAGAAACTAAATCAAAATTTTTAAATAGGCCATTATTGCTGCAAAATGAAATTTGTAATAACCTTTTATTGGTAACTCAAAATTGAGTGTTGTTTTCTTTAAAAGGTCATATTTTTCATTTCCAATCCATTGAGCCTACTTGCATTGTAAATATGAACTAATATAAAATTCCAAATTTGCTAAGGGGTTAATCTATCTAAGTTAACAATAGGGATAACAAATCATCCATATGTCATTACTTTGAAAAAAGAAAACTATAAGTCTTGGCGCGATGGCATCCTAAAGCAGTGTCAATGGATTCATCTATTTCTACACTTATATGGGCTTATTCTTGAACCAAGTACTTATTAGCAAAAATCCATGTATGGGGAAATATAAATTATCATGTTTTATGATTAATTGGTTTAAGTGGTAGGAACCAAACATCATGGGATCTATCAATCATTAGGTGCCTTCACACTCTTTGGACCACACTATGGGAAATGTATGGAGAATCAAACATGAACTTCCATTCCCAGATGATCCCATTATAGATGTACTTATTCCTCTTGATGATGTTGATAATCCTTTATATGATTATGATATTGAAGAGGAGCTTACTTATTAGGAAAGTCTTGAATGTGTTGATGACATAGATACATCTCTTGCTTCTCCTCTTTCTACACCTCCATCATTAGTAGCTAGTCTGCCACCTCCACCTTCCACTTCAACATAGATCTTGGATTCTCTGAATGTTACTTCAGATTCTCTCTAGTAGGTTCACACTTGTCATCTTGATCAATGAGATATCATCTTATTAGACATCCATCATTTTTTTGTAGAATCTCTCATAATCAATCTTGATGATTACATTGAGGACATATGTCTTCTCTTTTATGAAAACTCACATCTAGTTGCATCATCTCTTGGCTTGAATCCTCTTATTCTCTCTCTACCACTTCATGCTATTATCTTGATAGATCTTGATTCACATCGGTTCAATACTCACACTTCAATGGTCATTGTTCTCGAATCTTGCATGTCACAATCATAGTTCAACATCAGCTTTAAGAAACATGAGCAATTTCCAAAATCATACATCTTGATTCCTTTTTACATTCCACTTGAGTGAGAATTCAGTAGTTTGATAGCTCAGGGTTTCTATCTTCTGAAAGGAAGAGACAACATTTGTTACAAAGGGACCTACTACAGAATTTTCCATGCGACATTCTGTGTTGGTTTTCTTTCTCTTCTATGTGGAGGCACACATGGCCCCTATCTTGCTAGGATTTTAGAACTATCTTTTTTAGGGGGCTCTCTAGTCTTCTTCATTTTCTTTTCTTTCTTTTAGGGGAAAGTTTTTCCCCACTGGGTTTTCTTCCTTCCTCCACTTTATGAAAGATTGCATTGCACTTGGGTACCTCATCAAGCCTAGTTGTTGAGACCCAATTTTTACTTTGTACCCACCTAAGCTATGCTTAAGGGGGCTATTAGTGTATATATTATCTCATGCATTATTGACATTCACATGGATAATTTGTATATTATCTCATGCATTATTTACATGCACTTGAGATAATTCCACATGGTGTTAAGCCTACTAAGGTGTCTTAGTTAGTGAGAGTTCACTCACCTTTGCATGCAATTCTTGAGGAAGTTAACTCACTTGCATGGAGTCGACTACCCAATATTCTCCACTTATTCTACATGGTGGTTACTTCTTCTTCTCCTATATATTTACATATCTCATGGGTAAATGCTTTGTGTGGTTGAATCCAATATTTGTGTGTCTTTTTATTCTTGCTTTACATTTCTATGTTTTATAATATAGCTTGCAGCAAAGAGCTTGTGATTGCTTGACTCTTATGTTTTCAAACTGGTACAACATTCGATCCAACAGATCTTGGTGCACTCCTATAGTATGGCCCACATAATTTGATCTAAAAAAATTGTTAACATAAGTTTTTCATTATAGATAATAATGTCTAGATTGGTCAGACATAAAAAAACTTAAAATTAAAAGTTATTAAAAAATTAATACATGTTATTTCAAGTTTATGGGGTTTTTTGTTTAAAAATTAATTAATAAATTGAAAAATATGTTCAATACTAAAAAAATCACATATCTGAAAACTAGATATTGTCATTTGTAATGGGTTTTAATTTCGTTTAAAAATTCTAAAAAAAGTCATTAGCCATATTGTCAAAGTCAGTTTTTACTCTTGCTACTACCTTGACATTATACTTGTAGGTCCAATTCTTAGGGTTGGGTTTCCAAGTCCATTGTAAGCCTAGAACCAAACCAAAAGTGTAGATGCAAATTTTAAAGCTTTGTGGAATAGATATCAGTTATGAAATGGATATTTGTTTTAAAAAATGGGATATCTATTAGGAACGCGTATCCATTCCTAATAGGTATATCTATTTAGAAAAGGATAATTTATTTTATATTTGTTGTTGACCTTGTTTTAGTAAATACAATACAACAATAGTACTACTTTTTTTATTGATTATGGACTAACAACAATTGTAGAAGAAATTTTATTTATACAAGTGTCACTTACACTCTTGGAATCATTATTCAACCATATCATATTAAATTTTTAAAGAGATTCAATTATAAGTAACTTTTTTAATTGGAATCAAGCATAGAAACTATTTTTGAGAGGAATCAAACATATAATGATATATTGAATAGAAATGATCTACTTCTACTTGTACTTTAGAGAGCTCAAGGAGTGATCCATCTATAAAGTTAAAGAACATTTATTAATTTTATCAAACATAATGGGATAATGATGAGATCACATAAATTTTGACAAAAAAAAAGTTTATGAAACCTAAAGAAATAGAAGCATATTGAGAGAAGGAGGGAAAACAATAAAGAGGTAGGAGAGAAAGGATTTAACAAATAAAGAATGTTAAAGTATCAAATTTAGTGATTGTTGAAGAGGAGAACATTGAAGAGAGCCACATGGATTAGATGGATGTAGAAGATGCAAATGCGGAAATGGCAAATGTGGAAGAGAAGAATATAGAAATGGTGATTATGAAAATAAGTCCAGGTAAGTCTTCAATTTTATTCAATGATGATCATATTAATATTTTAAAGGAATCTAGATATAGCACTTTTGATATAAATTCTATTATTAAAAATAGTACAATAGAAAATGATATTGAAATCCCTTGTATGAGTGAAAATGAGAATATTTTTAAAATTGATAGCAATGTATTGGATAATCTTCCTAATAAGAAATCTTGGAGAGAAATTCAAAAACATGCAAACAAATTGTATAAACTATATTTTATAAAAAAATTAGCATTTCAAAGTCAACTAGTAATGTAATTAATTAAAATGTCAAAAATGCGAAAAGTAATAAAAAATTAGGCATATTGATAAAAATTGAAGAGAATGAAGAATCAATTTAAAAAATTACATTTAATTATTAAAGCACAACAATATGTTGCAAAATAAAATACAAGCATTATATATTATGTCTTATTCTTTTCAATACAATTAATAAAATAAGATAGAATTTCACCCTTTGTTTTAAATGTATTCCTTTTTCATTGTAATAAAAATAATTTTAAGAATTAGAGAAGAATAGTTGTGGAAAAATATCATGGTCATTCTTAAAGTTTTATGGCAGAACTTTTCTTTAGCAACACAAAAATAAAAGTTTTCTGATTCATTCCCAAGAGTTTGGTTTATATATGAGGTTTATTATGCAAACTCTATAGCTATTATTATAAACCAGGAAAGGTAATTTAGATTATTTGGGGCCTAAATATGATATTGATGCAACAATGATAGATCGGTACACCAAATGAGTGGTAGATAAAGAAGATGAAGTTGTGGTTGTAGATGTTGATGTAGATGTAGATGCGTGTGATGGGACATCTATTTGTGTAACACTTAAATAAATAGGCTTTGTGGGATTTGGTAAGTTGGTAGTAGAAAGGTTTGAAAGCATTACATATATAATGGCTATTGGTGGGTGAATTGATGCATTTACTGGTGTGCACAAAAGACCCACATGAAGACATCTTGAAGCTTCATGTGGGTCTATTGTGGGTCTTTATCAAGGTTTGTTCATGGAGAAATAATACTAAATAACATATTTGAATAAGTATTTGAAGATATTTTTTTGAAACAATGGAAGTGTAGATAAGTATATCTAATTATATGTGAAAATCCTAAACTATGGATAGATTTGTTATCAAAATAAAAAATGAAATAAAAGAAAATAAAAATTTTTGGGATTTATTTCATCAATTACTGTGAAGTGATATATAAATTTGTTTATTAAAAAAAAAATAAAAAATGCTAAAACGGGTTAAAGAATGGATTAAGTAACCTTGTTCAATTTAATAGTATATTGAATATTACTATTCAAAACAAAAAAATAGGCCAGTTAGGGTTACCTTATATACAGTTGCAAATCCTTCCTCTCCAAGCTTGTTATCATCATAAAAATTCCTAGTTGCAGCTTTGATATTTTCCAAGTTAAAGATTATTTCATGCTCCTAGCCAATTGTTGAGTCTACCTCTTTATCTAGATTCTCTGGATAAGTAATGCACAGTGGGTGGATTGCAATTTTCTATCTAACTAGAAATACTTTTTTCTAGCCACAATTTGAGGATAATTAAGAGAATATTTTGGGACTCTATTCTAATACCCTCAAGAGCAGGGAATTTTACTGATAGGAATATAGGACAAATTCAATAATTTTTTGTTATAAAAATACCTTTGCTTAAGGGGGCGAGCATTCATAATATTGTAAACTTAAATTTTCTTTGGATTGCAAATAAGCACAAGGGTAACATCACCAACAAGCTGACAATACCCAAAACTATACCTATTTTCTTTGGACACTTTTCTGCATAGGAGATAAATTTGAGTGCTTAGTCATGTAAAATGTGAGGTATGTTTACACCATAAAGAAAACTAAACCCTATTGTGGTTATTTTAAAGGATTTCAAGGAACAATTAAAATGAACTAGTAACAACATTTATAGCAGTCATAATATTTATGGGATCTATCAGTACTACTTATCGATGATTTGGGGTTTCTTTGTCATAATTCATGCGGATAGATCTTTTATTAAATATTGATATCACATTCATCATCTATGGAATCTGTTAGTATATAAATGAATTGAAATGAAAGTTTTTAATGACATCGATGAGACCAAGTAGTATATGGGACACAAAATCAAAATATAACTACACAAAACAAAAGTACCAATTGGCAGCCATACCGCTACTTTTGGCTATTGTCTATTTCTTTGTTGATAATTGTTGATCTTTGTTCTTCTACTATGAATTGTTGATCTACCACTTTTTCTATCCTCTCCTCTTCAAACAAGGCCATAAAAGACCCAACATTTAGAATATTTGTGTATTTGATCCAAATGTCATTGTATGCCTTACACTCCATGATGTAGTGCCATTCTATTTCTACTAATCTCGATGGACATAGATGAAAAATCCTTTCCACCTACTCCTCTTTGGATGTTTTCCACCTTCCCATTTCACACATAAGATGGTGTGAACTAGTTCTATGATGGGTTATTAACATTTTATCTTTCCATTGGATATTTGCTCCTATATAGTACTTTTTCTCATGGTCACATGTGGGGTTAAATTGTTTGACATAACTCTTATTTTCCTAAGTTGTCTAGTCCACATGGTTACTTTGACTTTCTCTCTTATATACCTTTTCATTTCCATATTTGTGTTTAGGCATTCCTGTATGTTAATGCCCCATTTATTCATTGAGTTGGCATTTTGCTTCATCCACTTATTCTTCCTTCTAGTTAACATTTCCTCCATTGCAATTTTGGGTTAGGGGCGTCTCTCCATGTTCTCAATTCTCTTCAAATAACCTAATAGATGAATTATTATCATTGCCTCAATTGGAAAGGCTCCAGCTTTTGCTAAGGCAATCTCATATGGAACCATGCTTTTTATTTTGAATCTACTTATGATCAGGTGTCTCTGTAATCTTTCTATTTGTCTCCATTTTGATGTCAACGTGTTGTTGCCCCAAACATCACATCCATACAATACCACTGACATAACAAGTAGCCTGAATAGACTCCTCTTTGTTTTCCAGTACCACAACTCAGCTGATCTACATAAGTTTTGAAGCATGTATACAGATTTCCATCCTCGTATATTCTTTTTGTCCTTCATGTCACCCAACTTAGATTATTGCAGAAATCAAGACCTAGATATTTGTATTCATTTACCACCTATAAGGATCTACCTTCAAACTCAAAATTTATTTGCTTCTTAGTTATTCTCAAGGTAAAGATCATGACCTTGGTTTTGGTAATTTTCACTTACATTCCCACTTCCTCACATAATAACTCTAGCTCGCTCTTAGGTGTTTTTTAGACTAGATGCATCATTTTTTCTATTAACATAAGGTCGTTCACATATAACAACAACTTAACCACATAAGTGGCCAAGTGAATATCCCCACCCCCAGCTTGTCTATCCACTCCTCTAACTTGTCTATGTATAACCCAAACAAAGTGGGGGACAACAAACACCCCGTTTGACTTCGATGTTGCTCCCAAAAAATTTCAATTGACCATCTTTTGTTCTAATTTTGACTTGAACTATTGCATGTATGTGCTAATTAGTGTTGTCATTGATGTTAACAAGCTTGTGTTGTCATTGGTGTCGACCGTGTCTTCTAAGGAGGTTGTTGATTGTTTTATTAAGTTGTCTTACTAAAAGGGATTTGGTTGCTTTATAGAGGTGCTGAAGATGTTGAGGATATGCTTTTGTTGTTGGGTTTCCAAGTGCTTTTGAGAAAATTTGATTAATTATGGAAACAATGTGTTGAACAAATCTTCTAGCTTACAAAGTGTTGTTCGAGTTTTTGCTCCGTATTTCTTTTGTGTTGGAGATATGAGTATGTAGTTTGGATATGTTGATTAGAAGTGTTTGAAGATGCTAAATACATAATTTGCTACTCTAAATTGTTGTACAGTGGAAGTTGTGTTCACCGATATTGAGAACAATGTTTGACAGTGTTTGCAGTGTGTCTGGGAGAAAGTGTTTTGTTCCACATTTCTCTGTAGAGTGGTTTTAGGTGTTGTGGTTATAGATGTGTGCTTATAATTTCCTTATCTATCTTCAATCTAGAAGGTTTGTGATTTGATTCTCCAAAAATTAATGTCTTGTGTAGCAGAGTTCGACAGCGTTGTTTGTAAGAAGATTGTGAACTTTCTTCAGGTGAAAGTTGTTGTAGTTAAATTTGTTGGTTTTCAGGTGACTTCAAGATGTTTGTGGTTGGTTTTAGATTGTGTTAAAAGTTTGTGTAAGATCCGCGAGGTGTGTTTACCCTTGAGGAAGTGTGTGCTTAATAATTCATAGTGTTTATACAAGTTTGGCTGACTTGGTTGTTTACACTAATTGTGGTTGTGCTTCATTGATTGTGAAAGCATGATGAAGCGTGTAAGAGTGGATTTAGGTTTGTGCTAAGGTGTGATGTGGTATGCATTAATTCCTTTCCTCTATGGGAATGTTTAGGTCAAGACCTAGTATAAATTTTATGGGTTAAGTTATGTTGCCGACCTTGGAGAATGATTTCATGATTGGTGATTGCATAAATAAGTGTCAAGGAGTCGTGGATGTGTGTGTGTGTGAGGGATATGATGTTTGTGATGCAAATTTGATCAGGGTAGTGAGAGCTTTCATGTTTTAGGCTACTGGATGTAGTGAGTAGAAGGTGTCTACTATTTTCAGTGAAGATGTTGTTTGTGTTGTGATGGATATTGAGCTTCATTGGAACTGAACTCCATGCATAGGTTAGATGCAACTATATCAGTTCAAAGCTTGGAAGTGAGCCATTCTTCTCTTCTCTTCTTTCTTTCTCAGCGGGCAGTGAGTCCACTTGGACAGTGACTCCACCTATAGTGAGCATTCTCTCTTTTGGGCAGTGAACCCTCTTGCAGTGTGCCTTTGTAATTTGGTATTGCTACTACATTATATTGTGAGCTAATCCTCACCGTTATTTTTCCCTTTTGGGGTTTTCCACGTAAAATATAGCGTTCTCTTGTGTGTGGTGTTGATATGATTCAATTTCAGTTATTTTCTTTTCATTCTTAATCATCATAACATGTTTAAAGGTTAATGTGGATCTAAATGTTTGTAAGGGTTTGAAGTTTTGTTACAACTAATTCACCCCCCCTCTTAGTTGTCTTGTGAATTCAAAAATTGGTATTAGAATGAGGTTCCTTTGAAGAAAGATTAATAGCTTGAGGTAGATATAGGATGGCGCACAAGAAGGATGATCCTCTGTATGCATTCTTGAAAATAAGAATAGTAAGTTATCTAGTTTCTCTTGGATATTAGAACTCAGTTGTAACTACGCTTAGGACTGGCAAATCTAAAAAGACTGTGGAAATAGATCAGAAAGATGGTAATGTTATGGACACTGACTTTGTGAGAAGAATAAAATTGGGTATTGGCAAGCACAATGATAAACTGCCTTTCAATTGCTTTAGTTGTGGCAAGATTGGTCATTATGCATTAAGATGTTTGGAAAGAATTTTGAAAAGTAAGAATAGGGAAAACAAAAGTCGAGTGCCTAAGAAAATCTATTGTGAAATCATATGCAAGTATATCTGATGATGAAGATGATAAGGATAATGACTGCTTGTTCACTAAGTTAAAAGATGATATTGGTGCTGTTGTACCTAAAGGGTGTGTTGAAGAAAATACTCCAGAGGTAAGTCTTAATAATAAAGATTCTTTTCATACCAATGATAGCTATTGGAAAAAGGATAGATGGAAATATTTATCATCTTAGAGAAGATGATGGTTACTGCTTCATGACTCAAATCAATGAAAGTTGGATATGACATAGAAGAATGTGTCATTAATTTTGATAGTCTAGTGAAGATAAGTTTAGTTCAAGTTGTGAGAGACCTGTCAAAGATTATCAAACCTACGAATGTTGTTTGCAAGGAATGTCAATTTGAAGAGCAAGTGAGAAGAAGTTTTGAAGTCAAAGAACAATCTTCTACCAAACTATTAGAATTGGTGCACGCAGTTCTTTGTGGTCCTACCAGAGTAAGGAGCTTTCAAGGTGATAGGTATTTCATGTTATTTATTGATGATTGCTCTAGAATGACTTGGGTGACCTTTCTTAAAGAAAAATTAGAAGCTCTAGATAAGTTCAAGGCATTTAAATCTATGGTTGAGAATGAAATGGATATGAAAATCAAAGGCTTGAGGTCTAATAGAGGTGGAGAAGTTACTTCCAATGAGTTTAACATGTTTTATAAGAATCATGGGATAAAGAGGCACTTATATGGCCCTAGGACTCCTTAGTAGAATAGAGTGGTTGAAAGGAAGAATAAATCTATTCAAGAAGCTACAAGGACAATGATAAAAAAAGCAAACCTACCAGAAGTCTACTGGAGAGAAGCAATTCATACTTTTGTCTACATACAGAACAAAGTTCAAGTAAAAGAAAATGACACAAAGACTCCCTATGATATGTGGTATGGAAGGATTTCTACTATTAAATATTTCAAAGTTTTTGGAGGCAAATGTTATATCAAAAGAGATGAAGAACTGGGAAATTTTGATGCAAGGTATGATGAAGGTATTTTCCTTGGATATTCTACTAAGAGCAAAGCTCACCAGTGCTATAACAAAAGGCTAAGAAATATTGTTGAGAGTACGAATGTCAAGGTTGATGAAGACATACAAAAGGGTTCAGAAGTTAATAGATATGTATCAAACTTAGATAAGTCCTCTTGCAGAGAAGAAGTAAATGTTGTTGAAAAGGAAGTACAAACTAGAGAAGAAGAAGAAAGTAGAGAAAAAGAAGTTCAGGTTGAAGGACAAGAAGCTCCAGAAAGAATCCTTGAAACTCCCAAGTATGTGCAGAGGCATCACACTGAAGACCAGATTATTGGTGATAAGAACAAAGGTGTATTAATAATAAGTAGAGCTACTGAAGAATAGGTTGCAGAGAATGAGGTAATGCTTGAGTATGGGTCTATAAAGGATTAGGTTGCTGACATATTCATGAAGGCTCTTCCTAAGGATACATATGAGTATCTCTGGGAGAAGTTAGGGGTTATTGCCCCTCCTTCCTTGAACTAGATGCATAAGAATATGCATCAGTCTAAAGGATTTCAAATATTCATTCTTTTTTCAACTGATGATTGGAGGCTACCTCTCAGGAGGAGCAGGTAGTGGTCATGATGATTGTTGCAGTCAGGGGGTGTATTCAGAGCAATGAAAGAAAATGATGTTGCAGAGTAGTAGTGAATAGTGCAAGTATGCGTAGTATCATGAAAAGGAAAAGTTGTGACACCCTTTGCCATTGATGTCAAAGGGGGAGAGAGTTCATGTGAAAAATAAAGGGGAGAACAAAAAATCAATGATCAGAGAGAGAGAAAGAATAAGATGTGCAAAAGAAAGGGGGAGAATAACAAAGTTTTAGAAGATCAGTACAGAGTTGTGTCTTGATGGTTTTTCACATCATGTGTTTCCATCAATGAAAAAGGGGGAGATTGTTGCAAGTATGTGCTAATCGGTGTTGTCATTGGTGTCAACTGTGTCTTCTGATGAGGTTGTTGATTGTTTGATTAAGTTGTCTTGCTAAAAGGGATTTGTTGCTTTATAGAGGTGATGAAGATGTTGAGGAT
The DNA here is from genome assembly GCA_027924645.1 of Cunninghamia lanceolata. Taxonomy (NCBI): domain Eukaryota; kingdom Viridiplantae; phylum Streptophyta; class Pinopsida; order Cupressales; family Cupressaceae; genus Cunninghamia; species Cunninghamia lanceolata. The sequence continues at coordinate 3,655,961 of BSBN01000530.1, forward strand.
ATGATTCTGTTGTTGGGTTTCCAAGTGCTTTTGAGAAAATTTGATTAATTATGGAAACAGTGTGTTGAAGAAGTGCTCTGTCTTACAAAGTGTTGTTCAAGTTTTTGCTCCACATTTCTTTTGTGTTAGAGATCTAAGTGTGTGGTTTGGATATGTTGATTAGAAGTGTTTGAAGATGTTGAATACAGAATTTGCTGCTCTGAATCATTGTGCAGTGGAAGTTGTGTTCACCAGTATTGAGAACAGTGTCTGACAGTGTTTGAAGTGTGTCTGGGAGAAAGTGTTTTGCTCTGCATTTCATTGCAGAGTGGTTTTAAGTGTTGCAGTTCTAGATGTGTGCTTATAAGGTCCTTATCTATCTTCAATCTAGAAGGTTTATGATTTGATTCTCTGAAAAGTAATGTCTTGTGTAGTAGAGTTTGACAGTGTTGTTTGTAACCAGATTGTGAACTTTCTTCAGGTGAAAGTTGTTGTGGTTAAATTTGTTGGTTTTTAGGTTACTTCAAGATGTTTATGGTTGGTTCTAGATTGTATTAAAACTTTGTGTAAGATTTGTGAGGTGTGTTTACCCTTGAGGAAGCATGTGCTTAATAATTCATAGTGTTTACACAAGTTTGGCCAACTTTGTTGTTTACACTAATTGTAGTTGTGGTCTGTTGATTGTGAAAGCGTGATGAAGCGTGTAAGAATGGATTTAGGTCTGTGCTAAGGCGTGATGTGGTAGACATTCATTCCTTTCCTCCACAAGAATGTTTAGGTCTAGATCTAATTTGAATTTTATGGGTTAAGTTATGTTGTTGACTTTGGAGAATGATTTCATGATTGGTGATTATATAAATAAGTGTCAAGGAGTCATGGATGTGTGTGTGTGCGTGAGGGAGATGATGTTTGTGATATGAATTTGATCAAGGTAGTGAGAGATTTCATGTGTTAGGCTACAAGATGTAGTGAGCAGAAGGTGTCTGCTTGTTCTGTCAGAAATTGTCCTCCTGTATGGAATGGTACAATTTCTCCATGGTTTAGCTCCTTCCTTTTGGTGACCTTTCAACATAGTTTTTACAGACCTTCCTGAAACTTGACTGACCTAGGTCTAACTAGAAGAATTTCACATTTTTGAATAACTGAAGACTGAATGGGAAAAGTAAACTTAGATTTGGGACCCCCTAACCTCCTTAAAGTAGTCCTGAGTGGGAAATCAGGGCTTGGACTTGGGCACTAGCACCCTTGTCCTGCCTTATTTCTTGGGGTCCTGAGTTTTGCAGGGATGTCAGCTCTTGCCGTGTATTTCAAGATTCCACTTTCAAATTTTTTGTTTTTCACGCAATGTCAACATCTTATTTCAAAATTTGAAATTCCTAAGGTTGGATATAAAGAGACATTTTAAAATTATTTTATCATATACAATTTTTATAAAAGGTTGATGCCAAAACTCTACCGAAATTGCCATTGAAGATTAGTAACTTGTTGAAGCTCTTGAAGTTATTGAATTATCTTTCATGGAGACAATGGATGGAGATTAGGAATCAAGAATTTGAGACTATCTTTCTCTTCCTAGGGTTTGTATACCTTTTGCATGATCGAGAGAAGGGTTGAAGCCTCCAACATCGAGTTTGGAGATCCTCTGCGGACATTGCTGATTCACCTTTTTTGTCATGCAAGTCTTCATTACTTTCATCTCCATGAGGTGAAGTTGTGTTTATTCATTGAGTTAATGCAAGTTGTTGATCTTCCCTTGATTGAGACATCTAGATGTTGATATTTCTACATACACATTGCTAGGGTTTGCACACACATCTGCAAATATTTATCTCTATCTATTGTTGAGGTGGAAACACCAAAATGGAGCTTGACTAAGGTAAGCTCCTATATAGTTGCAAACATTTTTCTCCTCCTTTTGCATGTATATGTTGTATTTGTCAAGATCCGGTAGAAAGGAGTTGTAGGAAGGTTCATGCTGTAGATACAGTCGTGACATAATTTATATTTTGGAATTTTGAGAGTTATGGGACATGGTGACTCATGCCCTAGTCCAACTGGGTGATTTTTTTGGGATCCTAGGACCTCTGGAGATTGTGAAGAAGTTGGTGCAAAAGATTTCAACATTCAGAAACCTTTGGGACACGGTGACTAGCACCCTAGTCCAATAGCTCCTTAGTTTATGCTTGTACACTGTCTCTGAACTGTTTTCTCTACATTTCTGTGTCTATTTCATTAATATCTTTGTCTGAAATTGAGTTATTGCAGTCTGATATAGAAATTAGGGTTTTATGATTAGAAAAGAAATACTAACTTGTAAAACCTGATTCAAAAACCACATAGACACAATTAATAGGAAAAGGGAACATTGGAGATCTGTAGTTTATCCCTAAACTCACCCTTTGCTTCCCTAATGTTTAGTTTATGAAAGTGTAGGACTTGTATCATCCATCTTGCTTCTACATTTTCATACTAAACATTTTGGTGACCCTGAACTCAAAGAATTTGCATTTTTTTTACAATTGAGATCTGACCTAGTTTGTTGTACTAAAACACTTTTAGATTGCAAACCCTTTTTCATGAAAGTGCATTCTTTAAAACTTGAATGATTCTCTTATCATTTCAATTGAAAGAATTTGACAATTACAACTTTGTGTGTTAGATAGTGTTATTCTATACTTTTCACAAAGTTCATGTTATAAAGTTTTACATTTAAGTCTTGGGTGAATTTGAGCATTTTAAAATGTCAGATTACTTTTTACAAGACTTTCATGTGTATGATGAGCCATATAGTTGTGATGATTTCAATATGTTGGATGAAGCCCTTGATGACTTTTTCTCAATTGAACAGTCCACTATGACTCTTCAACCATCATTGTTTCAAAGATTTTTAAATCCAATTTATATTCCTAAAGCTAGAGAAGAAACTATGAAACTAAAAATAGTGGTCACTTTATTCTTAGATATATCTCAATCCCCTTCTAAACTGGTGCTAACTGTTAGAGGTCCTTCACCTTATTCTCATTCTCCTAAGCTAGAGAAGAAACTGTGAAACCAAAAATAGTGGTCACTTTATGCCCAGATATATCTCAATCCCCTTATAAATAGGTGCTCACTGTTAGAGGTCCTTCATCTTCTTCTCATTCTCCTGATTACATTTACAACTATGCTAAACATATATCATATTCAAATGCACAACAACCTAGTTCTACCATGGTTGCTCATACATACAATAGTCAGAATAACAAACAATAATCAAGCATTTCGTTATCTTTACCAATTTCTCAACCGATGCTTCCTCAAGCACCTCGTTTAACACAAAAAGTTGGTCAAGATTATGATCTTGTTGAGTAGCTTCATGCTACTCCTACTAAGATATTCCTATGGGAACTTATTCAAATTTCACCTACATACCATGGAATGCTCCAAGAATCTCTACAAAAGGTAATTGTGCCACGTATTGTTAAACCTAATGATGTAGCAGTTCTTTTGGATTGTATGCATGCGGCAAAAACATATATTTTGTTTCAACAACATGAGTTGCCATCTCTTGAAGTTCAAAAGTAGTATGATCCTCTGATTATTTTTGTTACAATAAACAAGAAATTGATTAAACGAGTTATGGCTAACAATGGGTCAGCTCTTAATGTTTGTGGTATTATCTTATTGCATAAGATTAAAGTTGACACATCTTTGATTAAACTGAAAGTTAAGCATTCGTGACTTTGACAATGTTGGAAGACAATCTGTAGGCACTATAACTCTACCTATACAAGATGGACTTGTCACTTTGCATACCTTGATTCATGTCATGCCTTATTCTTTGTCCTAAAACATGGTTCTGGGTAGACCATGGATTCATGGACTAGGGGAAGTTCCTTCTACCCTCCATCATTTGATTAAATTTATTCATAAAGATAAACTCCATACCATTTATGCTGATCCTGAACCCGATCTTTGTTTACAAATTGAATCACAAAAACAAGATGTTCAACACAAAATCTTAAGCAATTTGAAAGTTGAATCATTAGCTTCCCCTACCACAAATAAGGTTGTTCTAGAGTCCACATAATTGAATGCATTCCTTGGTGATGATTGGGGATCATTGGACTTTACATCTCCTTCCATGGGTGAATACAAAATTAATGATCCTGTCCTTGAAACATCAAAAGTTGCATCGATATTATCTCAAAGTTTGACCATGAAACCTAAGGTCTCTTTAGTTACGAATTTAGATAACACTCTTAATTATACCATAGATTATGAGACCGATGAAGCCCCACCTTCTTCTAAGGAAATGGCTTCTCTTTATGATTGAGGATTTCAGATCCTTTATAAGAACTGTGACTATGTAGGTATGGGTTGTGGTATTAATCAACAAGGAATTAAAGTCCCTATAGAGTCTGCTTCGGAACATTACTCAAGTGGCATTGGATATAACCCTTTTAGGGAATCTAAAGCCCGTTGACATCCTAATCTTAATGTGAATACAATATAGACGCTCAATTTGATCTTCCCTGATATGATTGACACTAATTGTCCTCTAGGAGAAATCCCTTTAGATGTTTTTTCAACTGATGAAGCGATAATCAAATTCTTGGGTGCTTATGACAATATTCCATGTTACCATCATAAGTGTAGATTCCCTTATTATCTGAATAACAAAGCATATTTTGGAAAATCTGCTAGCATGATAAGTAATGCTTTGATATCTAAAGATCAAACTAAAGAGTTACCACAATCACTTGACCTCCTAGACCACAGTACTTAATGGAAAGACTGTTGATGTCTTCAGGGAGAAAGATAACACTGAAAACATTATTCCCATTGGTGATTGTTTAAATACATAAGAGAAAGAAGAAATGACCAAGATATTACATGAATTTTTTGAATTATTTGCTTGGAATTATTAGGATATGCCTGGTATTGATCCTCAGATTGTGACACATAACATTGTCTTGAAACTAGATGCTAAGCCATTTAAACAAAAGATTCGTAAAATGAATCCTAAAGTTGCGTTGCTTGTAAAAGCTAAGATAGAAAAGCTCTTGCAAGCTGGTTTCATTTGCTCTATTGATTATTCACCTTGGAGTTCGAATATAGTGGCTGTCACTGAACCTGATGGATGCCTCCAAATGTGTACCAACTTTAGAGATTTGAATCTGGCATCTTTGAAAGATGATTTTCCACTCCCAAACATTGATATGATTGTTGATTCTATAGCCGGCCATGAGTTACTTTTCTTCATGGATGGATTTTCAGGATACAACCAAATCCTTATAAACCCACACGATCAATATAAAACAACTTTCATAACACCTTGGGGAACATTTTGTTGGGTGGTCATGTCATTTGGACTTAAGAATGCAGGAGCTACTTATCAATGTGCCATGATGCTTATATTTCATGACTACATGCACAATATCTTAGAGATTATGTTGATGACATCTTGGTGAAGTCTATTCATTGTCAGAATCATGCCATGATCCTCCGTTAGATCTTTGAACGAATAAAGAAGTATAACATATGATTAAATACGATTAAATCCCCGTAAATGTGTATTCGGTGTAGACAGTGGCAAACAGTTGGGGTTTATAGTTTCAGATCATGGTATTGAGGTAGACACAAAAAAGATTGATGCAATTGTTAATATGCCAGCACCTAAGAATGTATCTCAACTTCGTAGTTTGCAAGGGAAGATATAGTCCATCCGCCGATTTGTTCCACAACTCATGGATATGACTCGTCCTTTTACTCAACTGCGGAAAAAGGATTCAAAATTTCAATAGAATTTAGATTGTCATCTAAGGCTTTTGAGGACTTAAAAAGTTATCTTGCTAAACCTCCTGTTTTATAGCCCGCTATGTTCAGTAAACCTTTTATCCTTTACACCTCAACATCTAATTATGCTCTAGAAGCTTTGTTAGCACAACACAACACTAAAGGCAAAGAATGTGTTGTATATTATATCAGCTAGACATTTCTCGATTATGAAGTGCGATACACTGTTATTGAGAAGCATTGCTTAGCTTTAGTGTTTGCAATGCAAAAGCTTAGACACTAGGTTTGAAATGTTGAAATACATGTCATGGTGAAATTTGACCCTTTGAAACATATTTTTGCTAAAACTGATTTGTTGGGCGTCCTGCTAAATGGGTTATGTTGTTAACTAAATTTGATCTTAAGTTTATTTCTCAGAAGGCCATTAAAGGACAAGCATTAGCCAACCATTTAGATGAAGCACCCTCTCCTTTTACTATATAAAGTAAGGATGCATTTCCTGATGACCAAATCTTAGCCCTTGATAAAGAAGATGAATGCGAATTGTACTTTGATGGATCAAGATGTCGAACCGGCTCCAGTGCTGGTATCGTATTGGTACCTCCTTCGGGTAAGCTGATTCTTATGTCTTATCGTCTAAACTTCTCATGCACGAACAATATCATCGAGTACAAATCTCTCATCACCAGATTTCATGTCGCACTGGCTTTAAACATAAAAAATCTCGCTATATATGGTGATTCATAGCTCATAGTGCAACAAATAGATGGATCATATCAAGCTAAACAAGATAAGTTATCTCAATATCGTGATCTTGCTCTATCTCTATTAAAATTGTTAACATTGTTTTCAATAGATATTATTCCCAAGAAAGATAATCGACATGTGGATGCAATGGCAAGCGCAACTTCTCTTATCTCCCTTGATGATTCTCTTGATGAATTTAACTTTATTATCCATAATCTCAAAACACTAGCTGTAGACGATTCTATAATCGTGTACTTGGAACTATGCGGTAATATAAATCAAGATGAATGGTTCTCCCATTTATTCAATTATCTGCATGATGGAACTATGCCTAATTAGACATCTAAGAATGCTCAAATTCACCTATGTAAGATTGTGGCATGTTATATCATATTGTCGAATCTTCTGTATAGATGAAGCTATAATGGTGTTTTGCTACGATGCCTAAGTAATTCAAACATTCCGATAGACTTAGAAGAAGCTCACTCTGGTGCTTGTGGAGGGCATTTTGGAGGCAAATCACAGGTACAAAAATTAATACGTATGGGATATTATTGGAAACACATGGAACAAGATTCCTTTGCCTATGTCAAAAAGTGCCCGCAATGTCAACAACATCAACACTTAATCCGAGCACCTACCTAGGATTTTCGTGCCCAAGTCTCACCTTGGCCATTTTCTATTTGGGGCTTAGATATAATTGGAAAAATATCTCCACCTTCTCAACGATACACCTTTATAAGAACTGCTACTGATTACTTTATGAAGTGGATCGAAGTTGTCCCCTTACGATCCATGACAACCGAATTAATTTGTTGGTTCATACAATTTAACATTATCTCTCAATTCGACATTCCTTCCTCCTTCATTTTTGACAATGGCATGCCATTCAAGAACAAGGATGTCAAGAAATTTCTGGAAAAGTATCATATTCAACATTGCTTCTCCACGCCTTATTACCCTCGATCAAATGGCCAAGAAGAAGCTTCAAACAAGGTTACATAACAAATCTTACGAAAAAAAATTAACAAGCATCAGAAAGACTGGCATACTAAACTGTCCTATGCATTATGGGCTTATCAAACAAGTATTCGTATGGCTACTAGAACCACCCCATACAATCTTGTTTATGGCACCGACGTGGTAATGCCCTTAGAACTCAAAATTCCTTCATTAAGAGTCTCCTTGAGAGATGTTATAGATGATAATATGGAAAGAGAAAAGAGATTACAACAACTTGAGATGTTGGACGAACAATGTATTAATGCTCTCGAACATCTTGAGGCCCATCAGAAAAGTATACAGCGATCGTATAATGAACATGTTATACACCATTCATTCGACGTTGGAGATTTGGTACTTTATGAAAATCAATGCAATGTAAATGCACCTCCTGAAGAAAAAGGAAAGTTCAGCCCTAATTGGCTCAGACCTTATGTTGTTACTGATGCCTTTGGATCAGGACCATATATGTTAGCTGGTGAACAAGGTACACCGCTTAAAGAGCCTATTAATGTTGTACACCTCAAGAAGGTTTACGCTTAAGATTATATGTTAAATCTTACTTTAAAGAAAAAAATTTAGTTGGTTTAGCTTCAATTTTGACAATATATGATTATTTTGTCTTGATTCATTTAACATACAATCTTTCTTTTTTAGTTGATCATTGTTGTATCTTGCTTAAACATATTTTCTTGAAAGATCACTTTTGCATTAACTAATTTGAGCATAGAATATTAGTTGTGTGTGAAATCCATTAGTCATTGTGCTTTTACTATATGTTCTGCAAACAATTGTTTAGTATCACATTAGTATTAATCACATTTCCACATAAGCATTTTAACATTTATCACTAGTTGCATTTTACATAAATCACCTGTGATAGATTATACAACAGCTAGAAACAATAACAAGAAACATCATATATATATTATCATCATTTTTTATACATCTGAGCCGACTATCCCGTATAACAAAATGGGATGTCGTAGTACAAAATAGATACATCACATAGCTGAACCCCTGTCGCATGTACCCTCAGAACCTTGTGGTGCACATGTGACAGAGGGTTGACCATGTGTGGCTATGGATTGTGAGTGACCCCTAGAGGCACTCTGTTCTCATAATCCTCTAACCTCTCCTCTCAGTCCTATCACCTCGTCATAGGTATCTTGGTACATTTGCTAATAGTGGTCTCTCTCTGAGATAGCTTGCTCTAGCTCTCCCTAGATCTTGTCCTTGTCTGCTCTTGACTGGCGTAACTTTGCCAATGAGGTCTCATCGATGATAAGATCTCTCATAGGTGTTGATGTTGATGTAGCTTGCTCTCGTAGGGCACGGAGCTCTGCCTCCATATGCTTGAATCTCTGGGCAGACTGATCTAAAATCTCCTCTATTGACAATTAGTATCAGATAAATGGCATGAAGATCTTTGCATGTTGCCTTGCAGAAGGCTGTGGTGAATACCCTGCCCGCACTCACTACTCGGCTGCATCAGATGGTACTATCTCTGCTATGACGTGACCCACAAAGTCGCACCATGCGTGTGTCCCAACTGCAAAATAGAAACAAAATACATATCAGTGTCTCATATAGACATCATAAACAATAAAACAATCAAATAATCACAAACAACTACATCAAAATACATAAAGCATCCTACTCTCGCTAAGATGGATCTCAGATAGCTGATGGTGTGACAAGATCTGCAATCACTACTGCAGGTGGGGGCATGCACCTACTCGACTCACCCTCCTTGCATTGACTTGACCTCCTCACATCCGCAGACATGGGAACTCAAGCACTCGACTGAGACTGGGTATCACTCTCCTTGTCGATGTCCGGCTCTTGTTGGTCTCACCATGGTCTCACCCTAAAGATGTACTGCGACACGACCTCTCCCTCTTAGTCATCCTCATCCTCCTCATCATCATCTAATTCATAATGGCCAGCCAGATCACTGATGTCATCCTCCATCTCCATGTCTACCCCTGACCGGCCCAAGGCTGAGGATCACCTATGTGGTGACCGGGTGGATAGATAGGAGCAGGTCAAGCTATCTGCCACCAGGTCTAATATGCTCGAGTCACTCTGATGTCATCTGCATCGGATATTGGCTTTGCATCCTCTGGACCATCATAATCATTAACTGGCACATCTACTATCGTCGGCCGTCGGGCACCATTTCCCCTGACTGCACTACGTATAGAGTGCAGATAGCTCGGATGCATCATGGGAACATCCTGTTGGCATCCAAACTGTCGTGCTACCTGATCAAAATAAAAGCATGAGACAACATGATCGAGGTGATTGGCCATCAGTGGATCCCTCTACATCCTCGCTAGCTATCTCTGCTCACTTGGCCATGATATGTAGCCGCGATATGGTCTCCAGATGATATCACCGGGCCGTGATCTATCAAAGATAACCTTCCAGTATAGTAGATCACTATTTCTTGAGCACCTGATAAGCTGATAGGCATGGACCCATGGATAACACAATGCTAGCTCTATAGGAAACCTATAGGCCACGTACAACTGATATGCTCAAAGGCCCAGACCTGTAGTAATGTACAACACATCAAGCTGTGAGCCTCATATTGGACATACCAGTCTAACTCATGGTAGAGGTGTGCAAGCATAGTGCGCCCCCACGAGTACAATGTCTGGTGCTCCTCCATTGCCCTGATCATGTGAACAAGGCCCTCGTGAAGGTGAGTGCCTTGACCATTAGGTGCAACTGCTAGTGCTATCGTGACAATCATAATCCTCTGAATCAGTGGAATATCTGTGCACCCTTGCTCTAACAAACGAAGCTGAATGTGCCCATGCTTTGCTTGAGAGACTGTGTGGCCTATGCAATACATCTGACTCTGTCGAGTGTACTCTGTTGAGCGATGATTTTTTATCCTCATTGTCTCTCCTAGTATGGGCAGTCGCAGGATCTGAAAGACATCCTCTAGTGTAATGGTCATCTCTCCTATAGGTAGATGGAATGTCGATGTATCTGTATTCCATCTCTCCATCAATGCCATCAACATGCTAGCATGAAATTTGATTGTGGGCATGTCAAATACCCACCAGAGGCCCACCGCCTACAAATGCTCTCTCTCCACATCAGACATGGTAGTAATGTGATTATGAAGAAGTGACTTCAGGCGACCTCCTGTGTGCTCTTGCATCCTCGGAATGACCTATATAACACAAATAGATAGAGATTCAATTAGTTTCTGCATAGGAAAATGTAACTTCATGATCAAAGTAAGGAACAATGCTCGGTCCCTAGGGCCCTTGTCCTTTCTGGACTTGGGCACCCGAAGAGGACTTGGGTGCCCAAGTTAGATTTGGGTGCCCCAGGTGGACTAGGGTGCCCAAGGAGGACTTTGGCACCCCGAGTGGACTTGGGTGCCCTTGATTGGGACCCTTGTCCATTCTCACCCACAAGTCATAGAAAATGACAAAATTCTAACAAATAAGGAGTATAAGATAGAACAAGTAAGGATCAGGGACCTACCTCAGCCTTGAGTTGTCTCTCTACCACCCAGACTTGGAGTATCTCTAGTTGTGGAAGCTGGTATGGACGTTGGGTTGGCATTGTCGATCTCCCCTTTCTTCTCCTTCACTCCTCTACGCAATGACAAGTAACAAATAAATAGTGAAAAGTGATGACTCCACCTATATATCGATAGAAGAGAAATCTTATCACTAGCTAGGTGCAAAAATAAAGAAATTAGCAAGTTTTACTCTTTAGCCTCTATCTTGAGCTGTCGAACTCAGATTTTCACGCCGTTTGTTGTGTCAAAATCTTGGTTCTGCTCTCCATCTTCCCCAATGTGTTGTGTCTAGGTGTTTTTTGTTTAAACAAACCTCACAATGCATTTCTCATCAAGTTTCCCTTGAAATTGATGTGTGTAGATATCTCCTTGTTTCTCTTTTTTAGACTAAGCAAGTAGAAACAAGGGGGGCATATATCTCCCTTGATTTCCTCCCTCATCATGTCTCATCACTCAACCCCCTTAGTGTTTATGAACTGACTCATTGGTGGTGCTTGCAGGTTGATTTGTCTTGATTTTGGATTCTCAGACAAGTGTTCCTTTGTAGGTTGCGGTTCCTAACTTTGTGGTCTTGCAGGATTATATACTTGGGGGCTTCTTCCTCTTTTGCGACAATACTTTGGATTCCTATACAGTATCCTTTTGGGTATACTTTTCATGATCGATGTATTTGCTTTCCTTTAGTTGCAAATACACATAGTCTCATATGGCCACTAAAGTGGGGGCTAAATATTATGTCAGAAATTGTTCTTCTGTATGGAATGGTACAATTTCCCTATGGTTTAGCTCCTTCCCTTTGGTGACCTTTCAACCTAGTTTTTACAGACCTTCTTGAAACCTGACTATCCTAGGTCTAACTGAAAGAATCTCATGTTTTGAAATAACTAAAGACTGAACAGGAAAGGTAAACTTGGATTTGGGACCCCCTAACCTCCTTAAAGTAGTCCTAAGTGGGAAATCAAGGCTTGGAGTTGGGCACTAGCGCCCTTGTCCTGCCCTCTTTCCTGGTGTCCTGAGTTTTGGAGGGATGTCAGCTCTTGTCGTGGATTTTGGGATTCCACTTTTAATTTTTCATTCTTCGCACGATGTCGACATCTTATTTTGAAATTTGAAATTTCTAAGGTTGGATATAAAGAGACATTTTAAAATCATTTTATCATATACAATTTTTATGCAAGCTTGATGCCAAAACTCTACCGAAATTGTTGTTGAAGATCAGTAACTTGTTGAAGCTCTTGAAGTCATTTGAATTTTCTTTCAAGGAGATAATGGATGGAGATTACGAATCAAGATCTTGAGACTATCTTGCTCTTCCTAGGGTTTGTACACCTTTTGCATGATCGGGAGAGGGTTGAAGCCTCCAACATCGAGTTTGGAGATCCTCTACGGACATTGTTGATTCACCTTCTTGTTCATGCAAGTCTTCATTACTTTCATCTCCCTGAGGTGAAGTTGTGTTTATTCATTGAGTTAATGCAAGTTCTTGATCTTCCCTTGATTGAGACATCTAGGGTTTGATATTTCTACATACACATTGCTAGGGTTTGCACACACATCTGCAAATCTTTATCTCTAACTATTGTTGAGGTGGGAACATTGAAATGAGGCTTGACTGAGGCAAGCTCCTATATAGCCACAAACATTTTTCTCCTCCTTTTAGATGTACAGGTTGCATTTGTCGAGATCCGGCGGAAAGGAGTTGTAGGAAGGTTCATGTTGCAGATATAGTCATGAAAAATTTTGGATTTCAGAATTCTGAGAGTTCCAGGACACGATGACTAATGTCCTAGTCCAACTGGGTGATTTTTCTGGCATTCGGGGACCTTTGGAGATTGTGAAGTAGCTGGTGCAGAAGATTCCAACATTCAGAAACCTTCGGGACAAGATGACTAGTGCCCTAGGCTAACAACTCCTTAGTTTCTTGGTACACTGTCTCTAAACTGTTTACTCTGCATTTCTGTGTTTATTTCATCAATATGTGTGTCTGAAATTGAGTTATTGCAGTCTTATATGCAAATTAGGGTTTTATGATTGGAAAAGAAATACTAGCTTGTAAAACCTGATTCAATAGCCACATAGACACAATTAACAGGAAAAGGAAACATTAGAGATCTGTAGTTTATCCCTAAACTCATCCTTTGCTTCCCTAATGTTTATTTTATGAAAGTGTAGGACTTGTATCATCCATCTTGCTTCTACATTTTTAGACTAAACACTACTATTTTCAGTGATGCTGCGAAGATGTTGTTTATGTTGTGATGGATATTGAGCTTCATTGGAACTAAACTCCATGCATAGGTTAGATGCAACTATATCAGTTCAAAGCTTGGAAAGGAACCATTCTTCTCTTCTTTCTTTCTTTCTCAGTGGGTAGTGAGTCCACTTGGACAGTGAGTCCACCTACAGTGAGCATTCCCTCTTTTGGGCAGTGAGCCCTCTGGTAGTGAGCCTTTGTAATTCGGTATTACTACTACATTATATTGTGAGCTAATCCTCACCATGGTTTTTCCCTTTTAGGGTTTTCCATGTAAAATCTGGTGTTCTCTTGTGTGGGTAAATGCACAAAGATGAGTCCACTTAAGGTGGAAGTTTAAGACTTAGGAAAAAACTTGAAATCAGGTTAACTAAAATGGGATCCCATTTTGCTTCAGGATCTCGAGCCAAAAGAAGGATCCTGTTTTGAGTTTCATAAAATGTTAATATTTTAACCTTTATGAAACAGGATCCCGTTTCAAAACAGGATCTCGTTTCTAGAACGGGATCCCGTTTCATAAAATTTGAATTTCTGACCCACTTTTTGCTATGGGTTTTGGGTCAGAAAAAAGGCTTAGGAACCTGACCCTTGTCTTTGGACCTAGTTTGACCTGCAAGTTGAAGGTCCTATCAATGTCACAACAAAATAGTGACTTTGGGCATATGTCTGAAGGCCTTTTTTGAAGAATTTTTTGGCAAAATTAAAACCCATTATAAATGAGACAGTGTAGATTCCAAATATATAATTTTTTTTACAATTGGATTATTTTTTCTATTTTTCAATTAATTTCTGATGAAACAGGTCCATAAACTTGAATTATCAGGGTTTTTTGGTATTTTAATAACTTTTTATTAAAATAATTTTTTGTAAAAAAAAATTGTATGAAAACATACTTTAGACAATTCTTTTCAATTTGAAAAAAAAAATTCAAAAAATGATAAGTTTAGGTCATCTTATGCATGACGTACACGACGATTTTTTAAAACACCAAAAATGGCCAATAAAAAATTAACAAAAAAAAATTCAATAAAAAATTACAAAAAAATATGGAAAACGAGATTCAGTGAGTTACAAATCTTTTCCCAAAAGGATTTAGAAAAATATGATTATTTAGGTCAAAATATGGATGGCGTACACATGCATGGTATAGTAAAAAAAAAGTGACTTTTAAATAGTGGTTTTTAGAAATGCCTATTAAAAATTAATTTTTATCATCTGGGTATTAAAAAAAATTATATATTTGGAAACTAGAATCCGAGTACTACATTTCATATTTACTGACTTTTTTCAAGATTCCACCTTTAAGTGCTTCAAATTTTTAGGTCAAATGTGACAAATTCTAAAAATCAGGGAAAACACTTCCATTTTTTGGCTAAAAAGTGGACTCAACTTCTTGCACACACCCGTGTGTGGTGTTGTTATGATTCAATTTAAGTTATTTACTTTTCATGCTTAATCATCATAACATGTTTAAAGGTTAATCTAGATCTGAATGTTTGTAAGGGTTTGAAGTTTTGTTAAAATTGATTCACCCCCACTATCAGTTGTCTTGTGTATTCAACATGAACTTGATCCGAAAGTATGTGGACCACTAACCTATATTTTTCTAGCATTCCCAGCTATTTTATTCTACCCCAAATTTTACTTCTAGGAACCATGTCAAATGCCTTTTTGAAGTTGACAAAACAATAGAAAACTTCATCCCCCTATTTGACATAAACTTTCTCAATCATGTCTAAGAGTGACAGTGATTAATCGTGGAGTGCTTTGGTTTGAATCCTGCTTGTCTTTTCAGCCTCTTACCCTCCTCTATTGTCCAAATGCTAATTCCTCATTCCACCATGCTTCCAAAGAGTTTTCCAAAAACATGAATGATCATTATAGTATGATAGTTCGATGGGTTGTTGACTTCCCCACTCTTGTGGAGAGGGATGACAACACTTATTGTCCAGCTTCTTGGGAAACCATGCTGAATCACCCTATTGAAAATTCTTTTGATGTGTAGTACTAAGGCTTCCAAGCCCCATTTCAAGTATTCTTCTTGTAATCCATCTATGTCCTTAGCTTTGCCACTACTAACTTTTTAATTCCTTCTTTGACATCCTTTGTGGAGAAGAGTTTGGCTCGTGTTGATTACTAGAGGGAGGGTTTTATCCTAGTCCCTTTCATACAACATTTTAGCATATTATAGTCATTGGATGTCAGTGATATTATTCTCAACACTTGTTCTAGTTTGTTGCAGTTCTCTCTGAAAACCTCTCGAATTAAGATTTCCAAGAGAAATTAACTCTTTCCTTCTTACTTCCATGTACTCTGCTTTGACCTCACTAATTTTTCGTTCATTTTTTAATTTAATTTAATACTCTAGATATTTTCAATGCTCTTTTTGTTGTTTTACATTCTTCATCATACCATGGGTTCACTGGGAAACTATTTCTGAGGGCTCTTCTAGCCTTATATCTTTTGCATGATGTGAGAGCCTTGTGAATTGTTTCCATCAAGTTGTCACTATCTATTATGCTCTATTTTTTGTTGGGGCTGCTAGTATTTTATTTCCTGTAGCTATTTATCAAGCATTGATTTAAAGATGTTTTGATTCTCACAAGTCAAAAGAATTATGCCTTGAAAGTCTACTTTTTTACATAGTTGAAGACTAGTCCCTTGTTGGTCACCTTTTTGCATACTAAACTTTACGTATATACGACTATGATCAATTTCACTTCTATAAGACAACACCCGATTTCAAACTCCATTATCTTTGGTATAGCATTCTATGAGAAAATAATGTAGTCCACCACACTTTGTCCATTGTAGGTATAACATGTAATGTTTTTTGAGTTCGGTCATGCTCTTATGTTGTTACATATTATCAAATCATGAAGACTACAAATCCCCAACAATTTCACTCCAAAATGTGAAATACCTCCTTTTGTGTCCTGAGATACCCTTTTCCACTTCTGATTCTCTTCTTCCTCTAGCCATAATAGATTGCTATTCTGCCCCTCTTCGATAATAAGGTAGAGGGTTTAGTTATTTATTGTTCTTGCATTAAAATCCCTAATTAGCATGATCTGACTTGTGGAACAATATGATTATATCTTTTTATAGCACTTCATATAGATCTTCTCTGTCTAGGTTCTTTTTCTTGTACATTTTAGATCCATAAGGGGAAAAGTAACACGCTGCAAGACAAACTATAGATTCCTTATATGTTATCCTCATCCATATATATTGGTTATTTGGGTCCTTTTTTTTCCATTTTTATGATTCTTTCACATTCTTTCTTGACCAAGATTTTCACTCCCCCATGTCCTTTGCCGCTTTTGTTTAATTCATTCCATGTTGATATCTGTTTGTAACCTTCAAATTCTGGGACTTTGTAGCCCTCATGATCATGATTTTCAATGAGGGTGATGATGTCCTTCCCTCTACTATGGGCCCTAAACTAGGACGTCTTCTCCAGGGGTAGCCTCTACAATTCTAGCTTACCATTGTGAGGTGGTCCTAGGGGGGCCATCTTCCTATTTATTATGGATTGTGTTGCCACTAACTTGGGCTTTTCCTTTATATAACCACACTTCATTTCCAGTATTTCTTGCTATTACAACTTTCTCCCATTTCGTCCTCCTTTTCTCGAACTATGTTGGGGTTAGATCTTTGTCTATATCAAATTGTGTACCTTTGAGGAACCTTTTTTCTTAATATTTTGTTCTTATCTTCCCAAATTTTAAATGTCACCCTTACATTTATGCTCTTTTCTCCCCTTTTCATTTGTCCAATTCTATTTTCTTGTAGGATGTGCCCTAACCATTGAAGTTTATCTAGTAAGAAATCTCTTACTACTTTGTTGGTGATTTGTCCTTCTTTTTGTTCTTTCATCCCTTTTTATTATTATGTTTGTTGCTCTGTCCTATTTGTCCTTTTCTTCCCACATTTGCTACTTAATTTGCTTCTTTATGAGCTCTCTTTGTGTGTTTCTCGGCTCTTTTACCACTTGGGCCCATAACTTGGCCTCCTCTAGTTTCTCCATTATTTTTGTTTCTTTGACTTCCATGCTCATTGGAATTGACTAAAATTATTTGATATGAGGAATATCTGTTTCTTCACCAATTTGAACTGTGCTTTTGTTCTTGACTTGACTTAATTCATGTTTTAATGCCAAAATCTGTTGCTGTCCTAATTCCAAGATGTTTTCCAATTTGTTTATTTGATCTTTTAGTGACTTATTTTCTTGTTCCATCTTGTGGTTGGTTTCTAAGAACTCTTGAAATTTGGTATCTTTCACATGTTCTCTTACCTCTAGCTTAACCAGTTTCCCTTTCAAATCCATTAACTCCTTGACATACAATTCTAAAGACCATGTTACAGGAGTTGATATGGGACTATATTGTTCATGGCTATCTCAATTCTCCCCTTCTCCCTTTACATTGGTTTCAAGATGTTCTACGGCCTCCCATTGCCTTGATTCCACATTTTGTTGTTCCAATGTCTCTAGGTGGCTTTCTTGCCCCACAACCAATGGACTTATTTGGGTGTTGCCGAAAACCGGCATTGTTTGAGTATTGAAACAATTTTTTTTTTGTTTTTGAGCCATTTTAGCTTCCGCGCTATTTTGGCCTGCCTGCATTGTAAGATCTACTTATACTCTTTTGCGTTGACATTGGTCACGTTTTCTCCTATATTGCTACTTTAGTTTGAAAGTGTTTTCGCTTCTGCGAATGCAATAGTAGAGCTTCTAAATCTTTTGTAATAATAAATGAGTGGCTTACTTGACTCAACCAGGTGCAAGACATGTTAGTGCCATATGGAATTAACATGTTTGCTTGCACTCTACTTAAATATCATCCATTTTAATGGTCAAACAATCAATAGTAATTTTACACACCATTCACAACAAAAAGTGTTAAATATTTGTCCTACTTTTATTGACTAAAATTGACCTTTGACTGTTGAAGTGGATGATATTTAAGAACAGCGGTTTGCTTCTGGGGCCATGTGGCTCTCCTCTAAACCTTTTTTCCGACTCATTATCTGTTCTTCTGATAGGACATTGGTCGTGCCTTCCCCTTTTATTTGTGTGCTTATTTTCTTCGGGTTAGCTTTCTCTTTCCATCAGCCCCTTGAGAGTCGAGGGGGCCGTTTGCCAGTTTATCGATGTCAGGGTGGGGTTTACTATCTGATGTGCCAAACCTTATCGGTCTGACGTTTAAAACTGGTCGTTTACTCCACATAAACAAAGGTTGCTGCAAGCACACGGGAAACCAAAACTTAACAAAAGAGAAGTTCCTCAACACTGACCTTGGACCCTCGGGTCCCACCTTTGCCCTTTGTTTCGGCTGGTCTCCTCCAGGATTCGGGCAGGGTGCCCACAAAACCCTCAAGCTTTCTGCTGCAGGTCCCACACAGAGTCTCACACCCTCTGCACTGCAACGTGACACGTTGAAAAGTTAATTGGCTTAAAAGAGGGTGATGAGACCTAATGCATGTTTTGTATGATTTCGTAGAATTCGCATAGTCAAAGTCTACCCCCATTTTTTAAGTCCAAACCAACTGGGTTGGGAACCATCGAATTAAATTTCATTACTACGTGAATGGACTGTTTAACAGGAATTGCAGGAGAAAAACAAGCTTAGGTTTAATTAAAGATTATGCTTTTGTCAAGCCGAAATTGCGGGACAAAATACTTAGACCATACGAGTTGTCGCCTTTCTCTCTTCTTGTGACAATTGTTGACCATAGCGTGTCCAGTGGGAGAAAATAATAGAAGATGTCCACAGATATGTTCTCACCTATTTTTTAAAATTAAATATAATTAATTAGATATGAAAATATATATTTTGTGTATAAGAGATAAAGACTGAACATTTTCAAAGTTTTTATCAATTTAAAAATATTCATGTATAACTAGGCTGAACAGTTTCAAATCTTGCATCAATTTAAAAATATTTAAGTATATTTTAAAAATGTTCATCCTTATCCTTTAAACATAAAATATTTTTTTTTTATTATTTAATTATAAAAAATAGGAAAAATGATATTTCCTAGTATCTTTTATATAGATTTATTTAAATTATTTTTTATGTAAATTTATCTTAAATAAATATACTAATTAATATAAGGACAAATAAAAGATCTAAAGAAAAAATATTAGCTTTTATACTTGCTAGCTTTGTACATGGACATACATAATTGTTTACGGAATTTGTGGGCATCTTTGCTTTCCCAATTAGATTGCATTACAAGTGATACGTCTCAAAAAGACAGTTCAATTTAAAATTTCCTCGTGATAATTTCGCCACTATTAGTTAATTCAGGGACTATACAAGCTTGGTTAGGTATTGAAGGAACTTGTTTTCTCATGGAAATGTTAAATGAAAGATAACATGGTTAGGGTTGGTCCAACCTCTCTAGCAGAAATTCTATTTGGAAAGATATCACACTTTTGAGCATATCATAAATTGGAAGCGATTCTCATCTCATCTATTGTGACAAATTTTTATAAGTCAAATATAACTTTAATACACATTTGGACTCATTGGCATCAAACTAAGGTTATGGTCCTATGGAAGGTGGTTACCAAAAAATTTGAAATATGTATTAAAGAAAATATTTAGATCTTTTTAGGTTAAGTAGTTTCAAGAATTTTATAGTAGTGAATGGTAAAAAAATTCCTTGAGAATTTTTAAGAAACTTGTGGGCTCATTAAAATTGAGAAACATTTTACAAGTAGGTATTCCCATAAAAATTTAGAAGCTATTTATAGTCATATAGTCCTGTGGATTTTATAGGAGAAACTAATAGTAAAATTATTAGATAATTTTTTAAAAAAAATTGGTAGTCCTATGATTTGCTTATAAACTATCATACCCCAAAATTCATTGATGAGAATCCAACATTTTCAAATGTCTTCTAATGACACCACATGGATGAAAAACCCCTAAATGAGTGGGCCAAATTTATAGCCCACAAACATCTAAAAAGTCTAAAGGTAAAAAAAAGGGTTCCATTTTTTAGGATAAGATTTCAATTTATCCTATAACATTTGTTCCTCATATCACACCACTTGTTTCCTTGACATTACATGCTAAAGCCTCCTCCATGGGACAACATCCTAAGGGAGGGGTGTATTCTTGCTTACCCTAATTGGTCCCACTTCAACCCACCAAATTTTTATAGCTAATGATATGGTGGGTTGACATTATATATATACATGTAAGGAGTGAGTCACTTGTATGGAGTTGGTGGTGTGAAAAAGTAGTGATCAGTTTATTTGGAGGGAAAATTTGGTGGTGATAAGAAGGTTGTACACTTGCCCTAAATTTTGAGCCAAATTAGTCTTTTTATTGCACCTATAGTATGCCACATGAAATTGTGGGAAAATATAATAGAGTGGAAGCATAAACTTGTGTACCCCTTTTGGTTTGAATGGGACAATCAAATCAAAATTTTAAACCAAAATTTCAATTAATGTCACTTTTAGGAAGCAAGCCATTAACAATTTGAAGATTCTATGAACTATTGATTTTAAAATTCTGTGTGTAATGTAAAAATTCCACACCTTTGAAATTTCATGCTATGTTTTTGTCCTGCTTTGGCATCCATTCTCCTAGTGTTCTTTTAGGCCCATTTTAGCACTTATCCGTTGATGGTGCCAAGTACATGTTTGTGTTGTGCCTCATGTGATCCTTTTTATGCAATTCTATTTCAACTTACTTTGTTGTCCTAGTTATTCCATGGTGATTGGAACTTTCAAAAGTTAAAGCTGCTTAGATGTGAGCATGATATGTGGACATCCATGTGATGTGCTAGTGTCCCATGACAATTAGTCATGAATGACCATTTTTTAGCATTTCTACCACCTTTCTTGCATGTTTAGTCTTTTGTAATGCTTTTGTTGTGAATCTAAATGACTCTCTTGACCCTTGGACTTCCTATTTACCTTTCATTCTCTAATTTTGAATCTATATTTTCTTATCTCTATCTTGGGTATCTCTACAATCTTTTAAGAAATCTACAACAATCTTTTGAGCAATTTTGCTGCACTCTTTGGCATTCAATATCAATCTCTCAGTTTCTATATGAATTTGCAACTCTTTTCAGTGCTCTTCTTAAGGCATTCCAATTGTGACACACTACTTCTAGTTGTGGGTTTTACTTGTCTCTTAGTTTTGTGGGTTTCATCTATTCTTGCTAGAGGTGATAGTGTTCTTGTCTTCTTTATAATTTTGTTATTGTGATAGAATTCTTATAGCTCATTCTTGACATTCTTGAGTTGTCATATCCTCTTGTTTCTCTATTTCATACGCACTAGTTTTCTAATCTATGTAGACCTTAGGTTTGGCATTCATAGATCATTATTGTTGTTTTCATTCTTAATACCTAGAGGCATTTAGTATAAAAGCACACACAAATTTCTAATCTCTTTATTATTGGCTATCTGTCAAGATCAAAATACCAACATAGGGGATTGACCATTCTTAGCAAGATTCCATGCAAACCCAAACAATTTTCTTGTCATTAAGCTACATGTTCTATTGGGAGAGATTCAACCACACAAGGGTTTGATAATATCTTCCTCCTTTGATAGTACTTACACTTAACATTGATCTCTTACTGCCAATTGATGTTCTTTCTGCAATCAGTAAACATTGTAAGGACTAGGATGCTTCAACCTCTTCAACCTTAATTTGTTTACCATCATTTTAGACACAATATTATTCATACTACTATTGTCCACTATCAATTTGCAACATTTACCACCTAACTTGCATCTGATTCGAAACAAGTTTTTCCTATAAATTGGTTCAAGTTTCTCCTTCTCCAGATTCAACAAAATCATCCTCAACATCAAGGATTCTCCATCCTCGGGGTCTTCTCCACACTTTGGTGAAGCCACACTTTCATTATCAGCTTGCACAATATTAATTTTTTGTTTATTTTCCTTTCCCACTACTTTGTTGTATCTGAGGACATTCAATGCCCTATGCCTAGTTTCTCCACACTGAAGACAAGTGCCACTAAATCCTCTTCCTCTTCCAAAAGATCCTCTACCTCTGAAATATTCACCTCTTCCTCTAGAGTAATCTCCTTTGCCTTTACTTTCTTGGGTGTTTTATTGTAATGTACTTGTCTCTCCTTGTGTGTTTGAATAATCATGACCACTACTAGATTGTCTCCTTTCAAGTGAAAATCTACCTCTACCTCTAGAGTTATTCTATTTTATAGAAAGTTTATCTTCTGCCTTCAAGGAATATTGATATGCTTCTTCTACACTTGTTTTGTACACACCATACTTATTTCATCTTGAGTAGAATAGTGCAAACCATTGACATACCTTGAAACTTTTTCAGCATCATCATCAACATGGCCAACCCAAATGTTTAGTTGATAGAATTCCTTTGTATATTATTGTGCATTCTTTTTTTTTTATGTTTTGCATCTTCTTAAACAAACTAATTTGATAATCTGCTAGTAAAAACTTAGCCTTCAATTTGGTTACTATTCTTTCCTGGGATTTAATTTTCTCTTTACCCTTTCTCTATCTTTCTATCTGAACATGTTCCCACCATAGGGAGGCATAATGGTGTAGTACAAAATTCAAGAGTTTTATCAAACTACTGAATTAAGAAGCAAAATTTAAACATCAACAAAAAATAATATCCACAATCATGACAACTTGATTGATCTAATTATGCAGCAACAAAACAATTATAGGAGTACAAATTCTTTATACAATCCCAACTGATACACTAGTCTCCTTTACAAAACTCTTTTGTGACACCTCTCTTCTCCAAAAGGTCAAACCCCAACAAAGACCAAATAAATGTACTTGTACTATCCACAAAAAGAAGTTAAAATGTCACTGGAATTGTTAAGAAATAGAATAGTCAGTCGTATCTCAATGGCCATAATGCATAATCAAATAATCCTGCCAATGTACATAACTAGTTCCATCGTGAATATTCAATGCTATTGTGATTATGGATGTAATCGGATCCTATCATAGCGACCTTCACTTCACTGAATGTCAAATTTGACACATAATCTCTTTGGTGATAATCCTTTTGTATCAGTGAAAATGACCTTTTATGAACTTTAACTATCCTTCATTGTCCATTCAAACTCACAAGGGCTCAATGTATACATCCCATTGGCAAAACTTTAATATCGCTAACTCCTCCAAAACTCAACTTATATACTCATAACTAATGTTCAAACATTACGAACTTATCTTTTGTCTTTCTTGTCCCAAGCCATCATCACCAAAACAAGTGATCGACAAACTTCAGAAATAGAGAGCTTTCCTATCAAAAATCTTTGACTTCATGAACTTACAAAAGCTATGTTCATACACTTATTGGTGAATCGGAAACTTCCAAAACTCTCTAACTTGTCGATACTTAGAAATTTATTTGAATCAACGATCTTGGCTCCATCGACGATTCACACCATCGGCTAACTGCCCAATCACCTTACTTTCAAAACTTCAAACTTAAGTTCGTTGGAAAAAAGAACTATTAACAAGCAGGGTTGCACCTGTTATGTAGAGCTGTGAAGCTCAGCAATCCTATGTAACATGGGATCAAACTCAGGCTATGGGTGACCTATGGTGAGCTTGAACCTCTAGATTATGGGCTAGTTCCCTTAAAATATTCAATGGATCTATAACTTTGATATGGAAAAGGGTTAAGAGGATCTATTAAAAGCACTAAAACTATAATCTAAAGTTTGGTGATACACCTAAATTTGATGGAAAACTGACAATCTAACTCACAATAGATCTCCAAAAATCTATCCACACAAACCACTTTTGGCAATTTGATCACATAAATAATTCTAAGGGAGGCTCGAAATGATTTTCTTCTTGAATGAAAATGATTTTTCACAACATAACTAAAAATTACTCCAATTGCATAGCCTAAGACCTGTGATTTCAATACTTTTCAATACATGCAAACATAAATGAGACAATGATTTTAAAGGTTTTGATGTTAAACATAATAAAATCTCATCAAATCATTCACAAAAGTAGCATTAATGGAAAGGTAGACACTTGATTTGGCTAAAAAATAAGGAACAATTGCATAAAAAAGACAAAGAATAGAACCTGTAACCTGCTGTAATATCTATAAAATCTGCAAAAATGAGTTACAAAACCTTCTTTCTCTCTCAAAGTGTAAAGAACAAAAAAGGCAAGTGATGCAGAGCTCCAAGAAATTAACACAAATTCCCAGAACTCCATAGTCACAATGCTTCCTTCTATCGACAACACATTATACTATCGGCTCACTCAAGAATTCTCCCACAGATGCACTAGTCACTCTGATGACTTATCATACCGATAAACTCTCCATCAGTGACATTTTCAGTTGTCACCCCGATCGGCAAGAACACATATTGTTAGCTCAACAATATTTCATTCACCCGATGTTCTTCTTCCGCCGATGTCTTCATCCACTTCGAACATACATTGCTTGACCTCCTATGTCGGTTCTATCTACCGTTTCTGCCGGTCAACACTTGTACCTCAAAACAATGTATGTTTCAACATACAATTGTAATATGCAATCGGGACATACAATCGACAACTTCCTATTGCTAGTTCCACTCATTGCATCTTCAACTGCTTTGACCACTACAGCCGGTCCTCACTTGCATCTTACGAAATGCACATTAACAATGTACATCCCATTATACAGTCTTCGATATGCAAATGCAGGATATACACAAAATGCTTTCACATACAACTGTGATATACACACACAATGTCTGTGACATATAATTGACATATACACAGGAAATGTATCTCCTCCCTCAAGTGCAATATACACAAGAATTGCCTACCGAAATACTTCAGCGATATACATAGAACTTGTATCTTCATACATACGCGATATACACAGAAATTGTATATCCGATATGTTTTAGAATTGTATATTTGTTACATGCATTTTCAACATGCATTCACACCCGGTATGCTTTGCGATATATACATCGACTGTATAACCGACAGGTGATTTCAGGATACACACAGAATGTACTTAGGTACATTAACGATATACACGATGCTTTTATATTCAGCAAACAACATGAACTTAACCCAGAAGGACTTTTTATACATACCTTACTTTAGAGGGTATACACAGGATGATACTCGCATATAAATGTGATATACTCACAAACTGTTCTAGCATGCAATTTATGTATATACATAAAATATATAATTGAATCTCATGCCAATAATCTCCTCTGTAACAAATTTCACGGTTTCTATTCTGCCATGACCATGAACAAAAAGAAACAAAATAGAAAACTATTGTACAATGCCCATTCCACTGATTTCACAGAAATCCACTAGTGGAATGGTTTTAGTCGTGCATCTCAACAACAGAAAAACTAAATTAAATACAAAATAATTCTATATAGATAATATACATAGGATAATTCGATACAGAGGGAATTTACACAAAATCCAGAATTTGTAAAACACAACTGATAGAATTTCTATTTCTTCATTCCAACTTCATCTCTTTTGGGTCTCCAGCGACACAGGCTGATTTTTGAAATTCATCCCCATTCCACTCGCTCTTCTCATTTTGTTTAACCAAGATTATCAGCAAAAACCCTAACTACTCACACGACACTTGTTTGGCTTAAGACAACAAAACACCTAATAATATGACACATTGACTTAATCATCCACATACCCTAAATATCTAATGATGTCCAAATTGGCTTATTGGGATGCCCAATTTGTGACCTCGATTCATATGGTGGGGTCGGTTCTCATAGTGGGGTCGGTTCTTACAAACATGAAATGTTAACACAAATACTACAAGACAACATAAAATGCATAAAACATATTACACCTTAGTCTTCTCCCTCAGATATATATTTCGCTTGTTGAAGGGGTGCTCCTGCACCATACTCCCCAGGAGAAGAGATCTCAAGCCCACTTGAGATCAGAGTTTGAAGGTCTACACCATGGTTTGTGATCTGATCTTCAGTCATCCATACTACCTCTAAAGTAGGTTTCCCATGCCAAGCCACCAAGTACTCCATGTACTCTGTGTTCCTTGTCTTCTTTGTCACTCTTGAGTCTAATATTGTCTTCAATTTTGGTGGATCCTGCTTTGGAATATCATCATCTGCTGCATCCTGCAATGGTTCTTGTTCTACATCTGCATTTTGCTTGTATGGAGTTAAATCACATACATTGAAAATGGGTGATAATCCCAAATCAGGAGGAAGTTGGATCTCATAAGCATTCTGCCCACACTTCTTCAAAATCTGACATGGTCCAATCTTCCTCTGCATTAGCTTGGTATATTTACCTTTTGGGAGCTTCTCCTTCTTCAGATTAACCCATACCAAATCTCCAACATCAAATTGTATATCTCTCTTCTTCTTATCAGCATATGCTTTGTACTTCAATGTAGTTTGTTGGAGTTGTGTCTTGACTTGATCATGCACCTCTTTGATGGCTGATACAAAAGCTTCTCCATCTGCACTAATAGACTCTCCTATAGGTAGATCTCTCAATTCCAAAATACCCCTAGGATGAATACCATATACCGCCTGAAAAGGTGACTTCCCTGTACTCCTATTGATAGTGTCATTATAGGAAAATTTTGCTTGTGATAGAATGTTATCCCACTTCTCTCAATGCTGCCTTGTCAAACACCTTAATAGATTTCCCAATGAATGGTTAATTACTTCAGTCTGACCATCTGTCTGAGGATGGTAGGCTGATGAGAAGGATAAATTTTTTCCAAGCTTCTTCCAAAGAGTCCTCCAAAAGTGGCCAATAAATCTCACATCTCTATCTGATACTATGCTCAATGGCAATCCATGTATCCTCACTATCTCTTTAAAAAACAAATCTGCAACATATGAAGCATCACAAGTGGTTTTGCATGGAAAGAAGTGTGCCATTTTACTAAATCTATCTACTACAACAAAAACACTATCATATCCCTTCCTTGTCCTAGGCAAACCCAATACAAAGTCCATGCTTATGCTCTCCCATGGCCTAGAAGGAATGGGTAGTGGCTGATACAAACCTGCATTAGTGGATCTCCCTTTTGCCTTCTAACATATCACACATGCCTCCACAAATTTTCTCACATCTGACTGTAACTTGGGCCAATAGTAATGTCTCTTCACAAGATCAAGAGTCTTATCCAGACCAAAATGTCCTGCCATGGCCCCACAATGTTTCTCCCTAATAATATTCAGTCTCATAGAATACCTTGGAATACACAATTGTCAACCCTTGAAAAGTAATCCATCTTGGATCAGAAATTCAGAGAACTCAGCATGATATTTATCACCAAAGGAAGTACATACCTGGTATATCTCTCCAAAATCTTCATCAGCATCATACATGGCCTTCAAAGAGTCAATGCCAACACTCTCCAACTAGATCTGATTGATGGTTAGAGCCCTCCTGCTCAAAGCATCTACTACCTTATTCATGACCCCTTTCTTGTGCTTGAGTGTGAAGGTGAAAGCTTGCAAAGTCTCCACCCACTTCATATGCCTATGGTTCAACTTCTCTTGACTATTTATGAAACTAAGGGCCTGATTATCTATGAACACTATGAATTCTTTTGGCAGCAAGTAATGCCTCCACTTTTTGAGTGACTATACTAGAGTGTACATCTCTAAATCATATGATGAGTATCTCTTCTTTGCATCATTTAGTTTCTCACTGAAAAATGCAATAGGACCACCTTCCTGACTGAGTACTACCCCAATTGCCATGTGGCTTGCATCACA
Organism: Cunninghamia lanceolata; assembly: GCA_027924645.1. Lineage (NCBI taxonomy): Eukaryota > Viridiplantae > Streptophyta > Pinopsida > Cupressales > Cupressaceae > Cunninghamia > Cunninghamia lanceolata. Next base: position 3,684,052 of record BSBN01000530.1, read on the forward strand.
TTCTACTTGAAAAATCTTGTTGAAGTCAGGAAATGCAAGGACTGGTTGCTCTGCCACCTTCTTCTTCAATGTTTCAAATGAATCATCTACCTCCTTTGTCCAAGTGAACCTACACTTCTGTCCTCCTTTTATGGTGTCTAGCATGGGTGCACAAACATGACTAAACCTCTTTATAAACTTCCTATAAAAGGTTGCTAACCCATGGAAACTTCTAACATCATTCATGGTTCGAGGAGTTGGCCAAGACAATATGGCACGTACTTTCTCTTGACCCATTTTCAGTTTCTTATGTGAGATGACAAATCCCAAGTAGATGATCTCTTCCTGCATAAACAAACACTTTCCTAAGTTGATCATTAGTTGCTCTTCATGTAACCTTTTGAGGACCAAGTCTAGATGGTTGAGGTGCTCTTCCCTTGCATTACTGAAAATTAGGATGTCATCTAGATATACTATGACAAATTTTCTCATGAATTCCCTCAAGACCTCATTCATCAACCTCATAAAGCTACTAGGGGCGTTGGACAAACCAAAAGGCATGACCTTCCACTCATATAACCCCTCATTGGTCTGGAATGTAGTTTTCCATTCATCTCCTAGCCTAATCGTAATCTGATGATAGCCGCTCTTTAAATCTATTTTTGTGAAATATTTAGCACCCCCCAAGCAATCAAGCAAATCTTCTATCCTAGGGATTGGGAACCTATACCTGATTGTTATCTTGTTGATAGCTCTTGAATTAGTACAAAGTCTCCAAGTGCCTTCCTTCTTTGGTGCTAGTATAGCTGGTACCACACATGGGCTTAAACTCTTGCCAATTAGGCTTGTCTCCAACAACTCCTCAATCTGCCTTGCTACCTCTGTATTCTGCTTTGGGGTAAGCTTATATGCTACTTTGTTTGGGAGTGTAGATCCTAGGATCAGATCTATGCAATGGATGATGTCCCTCATAGGTGGTAGGGACCTTGGCATTCCATCAGAGATGATGCCCTTGTATTTATCCAATAACTCTTGGATAGCCGGATCTATGAACCTTTGCCTCTTCTCTCCTTTGACTTCTTGCTGCTACTCCTTGTTCACCTTTAGGCATGGAATTAGAGCATATGCAACTGCTCCTTCTTCTACTATCTCTTTCATGAAATGTTTGCCTTCTACCATCATTGCCTTGACTTCTTTACCTTTTGATTCCATCTCATTCTCCATTAATGGAAGTAACTCTATCACCTTACCATCCTTTATGATTGAATACGTGTTACTAACTCCATCATGGTGTGCTTTCAAGTCATACTGCCATGGTCTTCCAAATAGGAGATGGCAAGCATCCATCTTGGCAATGTTAAACAATAACCTATCCTTGTATGGTCCAATTTGAAACTCCACCCAAGCCTGTTCTTCCACAACTGTTTGTTGACCTTGGGTGAGCCATGAGATCTTGTATGGGCAAGGATGTGGTAGTCTTCTAAGCTTAAGCTTTTCTACCATTTCAATTGACAAAAAATTTTCAGTGGATTCGGTCAATCAGAACTTTACATACCTTTCCTCTTGCCTTGTAAGTAGTTCTGAAGAGAGACTTCCTTTGTGGGCGTTCTTTGTCAAGCACCTTCATGGTGGTCATTGCTCTCTTAATCATCAAAGATTCTCCCTTCTCAAGATATCCATAACTGTCAAGAGCATTCACACTTTGAGAAGTGTTTGAGCTTGTCATACTTTGACAATCAGATTCTTGGATCAGATTGATCCTCCTTTCTCCTATTGAACTTGTTGCCTTTCCTGGACATTTGCTGGCTATATGGCCTTCTTGATTGCAATTGTAACATCTAATAGGTCCTCTCCCCTAGGATCTCCCTCTAAATGATGGTCTTCTGCCCCTAAAGTTTCCTCTTTGATTGTAACTTCCCCCTTGGGTTTGACTGCTGTCTCCTTTGTTGTTCTCTTGGTTTGATTCACCTTGGTATCCAAATCTATTTCCTCTACCTGCAAAAGGACTTCTTCCTCCCCTTTGTTGTCTCCCTCTTCCTCTACTATTCTGTTCTTGTCTTCTCTTGAATTTCTCTTCCACTTTGAGTGCCAATTGGTAGCACTTTTGGACTATCTCTGGGTTATGCAGATTATGTCTTCTTGGATGGCAAACCTCAATCCATTGAGGTACCTTGCCACCTTCTCTTCTTCATTCTCCTTTACCTTTGTCTTGACATAGAGTTTCATGAACTCTTTTGTGTATGAGCTGACATCTAGCTCTTTTTGCTTCAAGTTTTGTTTCCTCTTATGTAATTGGATGTTGTAATCCAATGGAACATAGGCCTCCTTCACTAAAGCCATCATCTTCTTCCAAGTTGCAACTCTTCTTTTCCCCTCTTTCACCCTGTCATCTTGGATAAAATTCCACCAAGTTAGTGTAGCTCCTTTCATTTTGGATTGAACCATCTTCACCCTTTGGTGGTCTGGTATTTCCTCGGTCTCAAAGAAGTTATTCAAGGAGTCTATCCACTCCATCACTGAATCAGGTTCCATTTTGCCTACAAACACTGGCAGGTCTATTTTCATATCCATGGTCCTTCTCTCCATGGATTTGAGGGCGTTAAGTAAGGGTCTCTGGTCTGCTGGAACCTCTATCTCTTCCTGCTTAGGGATCTCCTCTTCATCCCTGTCTTCTCGCTTACCAGAGTCTTCTTTGCCTTTCTCTACTCTGTCCCTCAACTTCTCTACCTCTTCTTTCAAGGCCTGATTCTGAGCCCGAGTTGCTCTGCTCTTTGCCATTTGTTTTCTCACTAAGGTCACTAAATCAACGTTGGTCATCTTTGTTGGGTAGTCTTGTGACCCCTCTTCATCTGACATATTATCTTCTTCCTCTACCCAAAGGATACTGCTTTTCTCTAATACCACTTTGATGCAGAGCTCCAAGAAATTAACACAAATTCCTAGAACTCCACAGTCACATTGCTTCCTTCTATCGGCAACACATTATACTATCGGCTCACTCAAGAATTCTCCCATAGATGCACCAGTCACTCTGATGACTTATCATACCGATAAAATCTCCATCAGTGACACTTTTAGTTGTCACCCCGATCGGTAAGAACACATATTGTCGGCTCAACAATATTGCATTCACCTAATGCTCTTCTTCTGCCGATGTCTTCGTCCACTTCGAACATACATTGCTTGACCTCCTATGTTGGTTCTGTATACCGTTTCTGTCAGTCAACACTTGTACCACAAAACAATGTATGTTTCAACATACAATTGTAATATGCAATCAGGACATATAATTGACAACTTCCTATCACTGGTTCCGCTCATTGCATCTTCAACTGCTTTGACCGCTACAGCCGGTCCTCACTTACATCTTACGAAATGCACATTAACAATGTACATCCCATTATATAGTCTTCGATATGCAAATGTAGGATATACACAAAATGCTTTCACATACAACTGTGATATACACACACAATGTCTATGACATATAATTGATGTATACACAAGAAATGTATCTCCTCCCTCAAGTGTGATATGCACAGGAATTGCCTACCGATATACTTTGGTGATATACACAGAACTTGTATCTTCATACATACGCAATATACTCAAAAATTGTATATTTGATATGTTTTAGCATTGTATATTTGTTACATGCATTTTCAACATGCATTCACACCCAGTATGCTTTGCGATATATACATCAACTGTATAACCGACATGTGATTTCAGGATACACATAGAATGTACTCAAGTACATTAACGATATACACAATGCTTGTATATTTAGCGAACAACATGAACTTAACCCAGAAGGACTTTTTATACATACCATACTTCATAGGGTATACACAGGATGATACTCGCATATAAATGCGATATACTCACAAACTGTTCCAGCATGCAATTGACGTATATACATAAAATGTATAATTGAATCTCATGCCAATAACCTCCTCTGTAACAAATTTCACAGTTTCTATTCTGCCATGACCATGAACAAAAAGAAATAAAACAGAAAACTATTGTACAATGCCCATTCCACTGATTTCACAGAAATCCACTAGTGGAATGGTTTTAGTTATGCATCTTGACAACATAAAAACTAAATTAAATACAAAACAATTCTATATAGATAATATACACAGGGAATTTACACAGAATCCAGAATTTGTAAAACACAACTGATAGAATTTCTATTTCTTCATTCCAACTTCATCTCTTTTGGGTCTCCAGCGACATAGGCCGATTTCTGAAATTCATCCCCATTCCACTCGCTCTTCTCATTTTGTTTAACCAAGATTATTAGCAAAAACCCTAACTACTCACACGACACCGTTTGGCTTAAGAGAACAAAACACCTAATAATACGACACATTGACTTAATCATCCACATACCCCAAATATCTAATGATGTCTAAATTGGCTTATTAGGATGCCCAATTTGTGACCTCGATTCATATGGTGGGGTCGGTTCTCATAGTGGGGTCGGTTCTTACAAACATGAAATATTAACACAAATACTACAGGACAACATAAAATGCATAAAACATATTACACCTTAGTCTTCTCCCTCAGATATATATTTAGCTTGTTGAAGGGGTGCTCCTGCACCATACTCCCCAGGAGAAGAGATCTCAAGCCCACTTGAAATTAGAGTTTGAAGGTCTACACCGTGGTTTGTGATCTGATCTTCAGTCATCCAAACTGCCTCTAAAGTAGGTTTCCTGTGCCAAGCTACCAAGTAATCCATGTACTCTATGTTCCTTGTCTTCTTTGTCACGCTTGAGTCTAATATCGTCTTCAATTTTGGTGGATCCTACTTTGGAATATCATCATCTGCTGCATCCTACAATGGTTCTTGTTCTACATCTGCATTTTGCTTGTATGGAGTTAAATCACATACATTGAAAATGGGTGATAATCCCAAATCAGGAGGAAGTTGGATCTCATAAGCATTCTGCCCACACTTCTTCAAAATCTAACATGGTCCAATCTTCCTCTGCATTAGCTTGGTATATTTACCTTTTGGGAGCCTCTCCTTCTTCAGATTAACCCATACCAAATCTCCAACATCAAATTGTATATCTCTCTTCTTCTTATCAGCATATGCTTTGTACTTTAATGTAGTTTGTTAGAGTTGTGTCTTGACTTGATCATGCACCTCTTTGATGCATAAAACATATTACACCTTAGTCTTCTCCCTCAGATGTATATTTATCTTGTTGAAGGGGTGCTCCTGCACCAGCAAGAACTAAAAAAACCTAAGTTTTCTTACAATATATAATATGCTCTTTCCAAGAGACCTTGAAGGGTCAATTGCAGTCAACTGCCTCTAAAAATAAGCTCTCCAAATTGATCCATGAGAAAACAAGAAAATCCCTAAAAATAAGGGCCATAACTATCTAAAATCGAGCAAAAATAGCTCCAAACTGCTCTCCTCTATATATTTGACCAAAAAGTTGACCAATCTCTCCAATTTTGACCAAAAAGCCATGCAAAAAGCTCCAAAAGTCTTCAGTTAACTATATCCTTCAATTTTTCATGATCTTGGGACATGTGAGCAAATAATAAAGTAATCTTTGCATGATTACTTTAGTATGAGTTTCAATTTGTCTTATCTCCATGATTTTACAACTTGTGACAAAATACTAAAGTAATTTATAATGATATTACTTTATTACTTGTTTACATTAATCTAGTTGCAAAATCATGTAAAAATTGGATGTATTTGCCCCTTTAGAAGATAAAATACAAAAATAACCCCTTATGTCTCCCTTTGGACTTAGATGATTACATTAATGTATCAATTATGATTGCAAAAAATAAGCCCTCAGGCATAGAAAAAAGATAAAAATATCTCCATTTTTACCATCCTTATGTCTCCCATCCAAAGGTATATTACATCATGCAAAATACCTTATAACTCCCTTGCATGCATACTCCATGCATACTCCATACATCATGCATCCTATATTACTCATGCCTTGCATATTTTCCCTATTACACTCCATACATATCATACTTGTTGCATTTTTTAACATGTACAATAGCTTATCACTCCATATGCACTCACCTTCAAATCATTGCCTAATGTAATACATTACATCCATCCCTTATTGCTCCTTATAAAAAAAAAACATATTACATTTCATAACATCATACTTTATACTCCACCCTTTGACTTCAAACCTCACCCTATACTCTAGCATTACCTTATATCTTCATGCATATTTCATACCATGCCTTCAAATCATTCTTCTTATTTGACTTCATTCACATGCCTTTGCAAAAATACTATAAGGCATTCGGCATTATCTTCACATCATTTGTTTTGACTTTTGCATAAATTAAAAAAGGTAATAATATCATACGCCCTCACGGGCACCTGTGGCATAATAAGGTTTGCATCATTAGTTTTTAATGACTTTGGAAGTCTTGACCCCATTGGTGATTATATGGAAATGATTTTATTTGATTGAAGTCAAAAGAATCTTCATGGCTTCAGCTAGGGCATCGAGCAAAAAGGAGAGTAAAACCTAAAATTTTACTTATCATTTTCATTTGTCTCCTCTTGTTGCCACCATGCTTGCCTAGGGTTTGAAGCTCCTCTGTGTTCTCTGTAACTTTTTGAAGGCTTCTTCATGGCTTTTTCTCAAATCTTTGACAAGGAAAAAAGCTTAGCATACTTCTATGATAGTTCAAAACATTTCTTGATCTTTCTATTGTAAGAAAAAGGCCTACATGCCGCGGCTTCTGAAGTAATATCCTTTGCATTTCACTCCCATGTTTCATCTTCTTATTGTATTTCTTGTTCTTTCTATGTGGGCCACCTTTTTGAGCTATATTGCAAGAAAATGAAGGCATGAAATCATGGTCTGTAGGCAACATCTCTTTCTCTCTGCAAGAGAATACAAGGTAATGCCTCTTACACCATTCAAGCTTCTTGACTGTGTTTCTTCATGTGATGAGGATTTTGAAACAAAATCTTGTAGGTTTAGAAGTTTTTGAAAGAAAACTCCTCTAGACTGTAGCCATATTCATTCTATATACATGGAACATTCATTTGTCCTCTGTTGAAAAAAGCAAATCGACCCTATAAAAAAAATGATCTCCCTGTAGAAAGAAACACCATCCTTGCACTGGTTCTGGTTCTTTTTCACCAAAAGAAAAAAAAAGTGCTCTCTACATATATGGGACATTTCAAGGGTTTGAAGTAACTTTGTGGGTTTTACATATTTTGAAGAAACCCTTTCTCATGGCTGCGGCCTCCTTCTTCTGTGTATTTTTCTCCTATGTATTTGTAATTTGGTTCTTGAAACCCTTGTAAAAAATGAAAAATGAACATTATTTTTCTTTCAGCCTTCCCTGTACAAAAAGATATAAGGGTTTTGAAGTTTCTATTTTCTTCCTGTAGCAATAGTTAACTGAGTTTTCATTCTTTTTGTATTTTTTACTTCTTACAAGGTATAAAAATAGGAGGGTCTGAAATGAAACCCTACCCTTCTGTAGCAGCAATAAACTAAGTTTTCATTCTTTCTATATTTTTACACCATTTCACATGCTACATTTCTTCACCATGACATGACTGCAATAGGGTAAGGATAAATTTGTTAAGGTAAAGAGGTAAAAGATATGTAGACCCTAGTAGGGTTTGGTAGACAATGTACTCCATTCTTTTCTTTTCTGAGCTTCTATACTTGCCATCTCTGCTACAAATGACTTCATTGCTCCTTGTTATTTTGTCACACCCTATATACTTACATCATATTTGTTTGGTCTTCATTGAGAGAGTGATGAAAAGGGGTTTCATTTATTTACTAACCCTACTAGGGTTTACATATATTGCATTTCTTTCACCTTCCAAGCAATGTTTGTTTAGTGGCTTCTAGGGACAGTCAGCAAAAGAAAACACTTCCTCTTCATGATGTCTGCTGCTCCATCTTTGTATATGTGATTGAAAGGTCATATTTTTCATTCTTTGATGATCCTACTTTGTACTGGTGGCTTATAAATGATCTTAAATGCTTTGGCTGTACTTCTTGATATAATTGTACCTCTTCTCTTACACTTGATCATTGATGAGATATGGAATATGGCCTAACAGGAACATGATGTAAAACTACTATTTGTTTGTTCAAGTGAATATCTATGCACAATGGCATTACTTTGAGCATGCTAGGCCCAACCCTTATGGGAGCACATTTTCTCCACATGCTAAATAATGTCTTCAGATCAGCAACACAACTTTTCCTATACTTGTATAGTGAACAAACAAGTTAGTATAAAAACATACCTTTGGAAGCTGATTGATCTCTCATAATGATCTGATTTATTGCACATGTCTGATTTTGATCCAACTGTATTAATACATAATGTTTGCAAGTTTATTTATCTACTGATAAAGCATATGATGAATTTGTATATTCAGAGCTTCTAACAAAACTTTTCTCCAACCTTGCAGGTCCACCATCCTAATCAGGAGCAAGAAGATGAAGATATGAAGACCAAGCTGCCAGACAGAGAATCAACCTTCATGATAAGGCAATGGTGGATATCACTTTCCTCACGTGTTCTTTTCCTTTTCTTTATCATTAGATGTATAGCCTGCATGCTTTGTTGCATTGGCTCAGTTTAGTCATTCCCATGGCTTCTGTGGGATATATTTAAACATTCTCTTGAATATTATCAGTTATTTTACCTTATGCAATGATTTATGTATGTTTGCTTTCTGAATCAAATGCATAGGATAACACAATTGAATCTGATTTAAAACACATGTTTAAAACTTGATGATGAAATGACAATTTATAAATACCTTTTCTTTGCACTGAAATATGGTGCTTGAATAATTCAACATCATAACTGAAAGATAAAATCAGTTAGATACATGTCATTCCTTTAGATGCCTGCTCTCTTGTCAGATCAAAATTTCACTTATCAGGATGGTTTGACAGATTGAGCTGTCACATTACCCTGATAAATGATTCTTCATTGTTCTCTTGCCAAGATATCAGGCATTTGACTAAGTGATCATACACTTTAAAATTTTTCTTTTACCTCCTTTGTAATAACTGCAATCTAGGCCTTGTTAAATTAGGTGTGAACATAATTTAGTAACAAGAAAAATTAGCTAACTTTGAGCAATTCAAACTTCCCCTTAAGGCTTGGTCATTGAGATTGGCCATCGGAGAACTAAGCCATCAGTAAACCATTGTACCAACAAACTGAATAGTTCGTGAACTAGAAAAGTGGCCGACCAAAGGCCCTAAACTTAGGCACAACTTGAGTTTTTACATGGCCAAAATCAATAGAATTTCCTCCTGAAGCACAAAATCAATTTCTGCAAAGAAAACAAATAAGAAAACCAAACTTAGAAAATAAAATGTGACTTGGATGACATAGGATCATGCATGTGCCCAAGTGCTCCTACATCAGACACACTAGGTAAGAGAAATGTTCCTTGAGACTGCAACTCAAGAATGTTATTTTTGCAAGTTTGGAATAGAAATCCCAAACTTAGACAACTTAGAAGATTACATTCAAGAGGCTTTATCTACTAGTCTACCCTTCCATTGGACAAGATATTCCATGTATTCTTTTCCCCTTGTTTGTTTGGCCACACGAGACACAAGCACTTGGTCAACCTGCTCCAACTTCTTTTCAGGCAACTGATTTATCCATTCACATTTATCTTAAACATCTAAATTGAAGCTTACTTGTGTGCTTCACTCCCCTTCATAATATCTATACAAATTTGCCACATTGAAAATTGGTGAAATATCTATACTTGTTTGAAGTTTTATTTCATAAGCATTGGATGAAAACTTACACAAGACCTTACAAGGCCCAATCTTTTTCCATTTCAATTTGTTGTATGTTCCCTATGGGAACCTCTCCTTCCACAAATGTGCCAAGACCAAATCTCCAACCTAAAATTCTTGCTCTCTCAGATGCATATCAGCATTCTCCTTATATTTGGTGGCACTCTTCTCTGAAGTGTTTTTCACCTGTTTATGCAAATCATGAATATATTCTACAAAGTCTTTAGTTAACACACTGTTTCGAGTCAAATCAACACCATCCTGCAACTCATCCTCTCCTCTTGGACTATTGCCATACACTATGTGAAAAGGACTCTTTCCCACACTCCTATTGACTAAGTTATTGTATGCAAACTCTACTTGAGCCAAAAGCAAGTCCCACTAGTTTGGCTCATTTCCTACAAAACATCTCAATAAATTACCCAAAATTTTGTTTATAACTTCAATTTGACCATTAGTCTATGGATGGTATGTTGAACCAAAGCACAATTGTGTCCCTAATTTGGTCCACAAAGTATGCCAAAAATGGCCAACAAACTTCACATCCTAATCAGAAACTAAACTCCTAGGCAAACCATGCAACCTAAATACTTCTTTGAAAAATAAGGAAGCAATATGAGAAGCATTATTACACTTTTGACATGGAATAAATTGAGCCATCTTTGAAAAATTGTCAACTACAAAAAAAATAGAATCATCACCTCTTTGTGTGCGGGGTAATCCCAATACAAAATCCATACTGAATAGCTCCCATGGCCTCTCTGGTATAGGCAACGGTTGGTGTGTAACCTAGTGTTCTGTCTCACTCCTTTGGCATGTTGGCACACTCTACAACCCTACACTAATTTCTTTACATCAACATCCATACCTGGCCAAAAATAACTCTCATTCAACTAATACAACATCTTGTCAACTCTAAGATCCCCACTGAAACTACCACTATCCTTTTCTCTCATCGAATTATCGCTTAATGATCCTTGAGGTATGTACAACCTTTTTCCTTTAAATAACAAACCTCCCTGCACAAAATACTCCAGCCATGGCATTATATCCTACTCTATTGGATTCACACATACTTGTCCATGCTTCATTGAAATATGTGTTTGTTTTCTACAGCTCTCTCATGGAATCAAAACCAACCACATTCACTTTTAATTCACTCACCAATAGACACATTCTACTTAATGCATCAACTACCCAATTTGATTTCCCACTCCTATGCTTTAAAAAAATGAATAACTTTGCATAAATTCAACCCACTTCATATGCTTTTGATTCAATTTACCTTGACTATTAATAAACTACAAAGCATGTTGATCTGTATACAACACAAATTCTTTTGGTAGCAAATAGTGCCTCCACTTCTTGAGTGCTTTTACAATTGCATAAATTTCCTGGTCATATATGAAATATTTTCTCTTGGTCTCATTCAATGTTTTGCTAAGGTATGTAGTTGGTTTTCCTTCTCGAGTAAGGACACCTCCAATTGTTGTCCCACTAGAAACACAATCTACTTGAAAAACTCTCCCAAAATTAGGGAGAGCCAACACTGGTTGTTCATTCACCTTGCTCTTCAAAATTTTGAAACTCTTCTTAGTTGTTGTTGTCCTCACAAACTCCTTCCTATTACCTTTCATGGTTTCTTTAATAGGTGCACATATTCCACTAAAATTATAGATGAACTTCTGATAGAATCTCTCTAAGCCATGGAAACTCCTAGCTTCAAACATACTATGGGGTGAAGGCCACTATACAATCACCTTGACCTTTTCCAGGTCGATCTTCAAACCATCACCAGAAACCACAAACCCCAAATACACAAGTTCCTCCTTCATAAAACTATATTTTTTAAAATTAACTAGCAATTTTTCTTCCTTCAATCTTTGCAAAACTACCCTAATGTGTAGCATATTTTCTTGCTTAGTTTTACTAAAAGTCAAAATATCAAGATATACAATGACAAACTTACTAAGAAATGGTTTCAACACCTAGTTCATCAACCTCATGAATGTGCTCGGAGTGTTTGTCAAACTAAATGACATTACCAACCATTTGTACAAGCCATCCTTGGTTTTGAATGCAGCTTTCCATACATCACCTTCTCTTATTCGAATTTGATGGTATCCACTCTTTAGATCAATTTTTGTGAAGTATCTCACTCCAGTTAAATAGTCCATCATATCATCCATTTGTGGTAATGGAAATCTATATTTTATTGTGATTTTATTTATGGCTTGTGAGTTCATACGCATTCTCCATTCTCCATCTTTCTTTAGCATCAACACTACTGGTACAACACATAGACTCAAACTTTCCCTTATCAGTCCCTTAGCTAACAACTCCTGTACTTGCCTATTTATTTCTGTATTCTCCATTAGTCTCATCAGTATGGTGCTTTATTTGGTAAACTCACACTAGGGATCAAATCCATATAGTGGCTGATATCCCTTATTGGTGGCAATCCATCAGGTAACTCTTTCATCATTATTTATGATTATTCATCCAAAATTTTCTAAATTTCTTCTAGTAGTTTCTCTTCTTTCCCTATTGTCACATAGCTATGGTTGGCTTAGGAATGAAGGAAGAACACGCCCTCTCTTTGTTCATCTCTTTTAAAAACTTCTTAACTAAAATCAAACAAATTTTTGGACTGCTCTCTACCTCCTCATTGTTATCCCTCAGTGGATTCAAAGTGTACTCTTTCTAATCCTTTAGTTTGTATGTATTTGTTCTCCCATCATGAACAACCTATCTATCAAATTACCATGGCCTACCCAACAAAATATGGCATGCATCCATTGGCATGATATCACATAAAATTTTGTTCTTATAATTACCAATCTAAAAACTTACCTGGCATTGTTCTTTCACCAGCAATTGATGTTACTTCAGCAACCATGAAACTTTATAGGGACTGTGATGTCTCAATCTCCTCAAATTCAGTTTATTCACCATTTGTTTAGACACAATATTGTCCTTGCTGCCACTATCCACGATCATCTTGTAGCATTTACCTACTACCTTGCATGTGGTTCGGAATAAATTTCTTCATTGTACTAGTTCATATTTCTCTTTCTCAGGATTTAACAAAATCCTTTTCAACATCAAAGACTTCCCACCTTTTGGGTCTTCTCCACATGGCAGTGAAGCCACACTTTTACTTTTAGCATGTGTCATGTTAACTCTTGTCTCATTTCCCTTCCCAGTACTCTACTGGATCTAAGGGCACTCAAATGCCCTATGTCCAATCTCTCCACACTAAAAACAAGTTCTATTGAATCCTCTTTCTTTTCCTCTTCCAAATGATCCTTTGCCTCTTGAATAATCACCTCTTCCATGGAATGAATCTCCTTTGCCTTTATTCTCTTGGGTGTTAGCCTGTGAAGAGTTACTCTCTCCTAGTTTGTTCTGGTATCCTCTACCACATGAGAATTTCCCCTTACCTCTTGAATTAATTTGTTTTCTTTCTATTTTATCTTCAACATTCAAGGCATATTGATACGCTTCATCAACAGTATTGATTTTCAACATACTCATCTCATCTTGGATAGAATAGTGCAATCTATTCAGAAATCTGGAAACTTTCTCAACATCATCATCCACATGACTTTCTTGAATATTCAGCGTATAAAATTCCTCTATGTATTATTGAACATTCTTCTCCTTCTGCTTCAAATTTTGCAATTTCTTAAATAAACTAATTTGGTAATCCACAAGTAGAAATTTTTCCTTCAGTTTTGTCACCATGCGTTCCTAGGATTTAATATTCTCTTTTCCTTTCCTTTTCTCTCTATCTGACCATGTTCCCAGCACAAAGAGACATGACACTTCAACTTCATATAAGAAAATTTTACCTTTTTGGGGTCTTCAATTGATTCAAAATCAAAATACTTGTCCATATTTGTAACCTAGTCAATTAGTTCTTCTAGGTTTGAATTGCCATTATAGCTTGGAGGATCCAAATGAGACTTGCTACTGATTTTGGACATCACCTAAATAAATCTCCTTTTTGGTTCATTATAAGCATCATCTTCTACATTGAATTCTAGTGCTTCAAATTCATTTTCATCCTCATTGACGTCATCTACCAGTACTCCTCTTCTCTATGCTTCTTCAATTGCATCCAATCATGCTACAATTCCTCTCATCATCTCCATCATTTCCAAGTCACCAGCCCGTGGTGCTCTTCCTTGAAAGGAATCTAAGTGTGCGGAAATTGCTTCCTACACTAATCTAATGAGGAGAGGGCTATGTAAATTCAAATTAATCCTTACAACTACATCAACATAGAACATCTAACAGAGATATTGCAGAAATACACATGAAACAGAAAGAAGACAGAAGAAGAGAGACAAAGATATAACGTGGGGAAAACCCTTATCGGGTGAAAAACCCCACACTCAGAAACTTGCACAATGTATTATCAAAACTGAAAGTTCTTTACAATACACTTGTAATGCAAGCTTCAATGGTCTTCGACACTTGTATCTGGAGTCAATCCGGTAGCATAACAGTACCTGTCAATCCTATAATACTTCTCCTCCTCCAAGCACCTTTTTATATAGAATATACAAGGCAATATTGGTCCTATCTTGGAGTGGGCGTTCAACTTGGACTCATGGCTCAAAACCCATGCGTAAGGACACTTTGTCAACATTGTAGAATGTGCTTGACACTTGTCCACAGCTCCCATCCCAAAGAGGTCACCTATTTCCAAAATGGGCTATGACAGATGCTCTTACGACACTTACGACCATCATAGAATCTGTCATAGCAGTTACAACTTACAGTTGTAAGAGAATCTGTCATACATGGGCTATAAATAGTATATTCTCTTACAACATGTCATAGTCAACCTTGGGGCACCCAAATATGCCTTTTTCAAAGATGCTTCATGACACATGTCTTCACTTGTCTTACAAGCTTCTATTTCCAACTCTTACATGTCATAGATTCTGTCATAGGAATCTGTCATAACCGTTTCGGTCAATATTCCCTTACACAACATGAAAGATGCCGACACATGGAAAAATGCTCCTACTATAAAGTGGGATGCCTATCTCCTCATGTGAGGACAAAATTACAAGTTGTCATCTTCCATGTAGGATGACACATCACCGTGCGACATCCCACAATATGACAATATGAAATTTACAACTTATTTACAACATAGGCAATGAATTAATAAATACAAACATAAATAATGCAAGGAATTACCAAGGTTGAGACACCTTAATTCCCAACATTCTCCCACTTTTCGAACACCTTGTAAGAGCCAATAGAATAACATGATTTAACGGCTATAGGCCGAGAGGCCCATAGACTCTGAACACCATCTAAACTTCTCTATGCCCACTAGCTTCATCAATGCATCTGCAACATTCTTCAAAGTATCTACCTTCTCCAAATTTACCTTCCAATCCTCTACCATGTCTCACATGAAGTGAAATTGAACATCAATATGTTTTGTTCTGGCATGGAAAGTTGGATTCTTTGCAAGGCAAATTGCACTCTGACTGTCACAACTGGTTGTAATCTAACTTACATCAACACCAATATCGAAACACAATCTCTTAAGCCAAATGGCTTCTTTACAAGCATGAGTTGCTTCCATATACTTAGCTTCTATCGTGGACAAAGAAACCACAAGTTGTCACTTACTCATCCAACTAATAGCACCACCGAATAGTGTAAACACATAAGCATTGGTGGATTTCCTACTGTCAATGTCACCTGCCCAATTTGAATCCACAAATCCACGAATATCAACGGAATGCGAAGGTCCTGTAGCATTACCATGATAGCATATGGAATACTCGAAAGTACCCCTCAAATATCTAAACACTTGCTTAACTGCATCCCAATGAATTCGTCCAGGATTAGCCATAAATAGACTAAGGACTCCCACTGCTTGGGCAATGTCTAGTCTTATGCAAACCATAGCATACATCAGACTGCCAACAACACTAGCATAAGGTACTCTACTCATGTCCTCCACCTCACTAGGAGATTTTAGACAATCCTCAATAGACAACTTTATCCCCAAAGAAACATGAACACACAATGGTCTACAATCTGCCATGCTAAACCTATCCAACATGGTCTTCACATACTTACTCTGGCTTAACCAAAGTTTTCTATTGGTTTTGTCTCTTATGATTACCATTCCTAGAATGTACCTGGCTGCCCCTAAATCTTTCATTTCAAACTGTGTTGATAACTGAGATTAAAAATCAGAAATCATATTCTTACCCTTCCCAATGAGCAACCTATCATCAACATACAGTGCAACAATGAGAATATGATCACCATCAAACTTATAATACACACAGTGATCTGATTTTGATATCATAAATCCAATTGACAACACAAAGGCATCAAACTTCAAGTACCATCTCCTAGGGGACTGCTTCAAACCATACAGAGACTTCTTAAGCTTGCAAACCAAATTTTCTTTACCTTTCACCATGTAATGCTCTAGTTCTTACATGTATATTTCTTCCTCCAAATCACCATGAAGGAAAGTTGTCTTCACATCCATCTATACTATGTCTAAGTCATAAGCTGCTACAAGAGACAACATGAATTGAATGGATGTCAGCTTTGCAACGGGAGAGAAGATCTCACCATAATCTATACCCTCCACTTGTGAATACCCCTTTGCAACCAATCTGGCCTTATACTTCTCAACACTGCCATTTGCACCAAATTTCTTCTTGAACACCCATTTGCATCCAATGGGTTTCCGTCCAGGAGGTAAAGGCACTAAGTCCCAAGTTTGATTCTTTTCCAAAGAAGCTATCTCATCCTCCATGGCCTCCTTCTAGGAACCTGCATCTTTCATGTCCATAGCCTCTGATACAGTTCTAGGTTCATCACTATTAGTAAGCAAAGAAAAAGCACAACTAGAATCAAGCAATGTAAAACCAAACCTTTCAGGTTGCTTTCTTATCCGTGTAGACCTCCTCAAGAGATAAGGTTGAGGTTCAGCTTCTTCATTTGAGCTTTCAGAGCTGCAAGAGCTCTCCTCATCATCAAGTCCAATATTGTCTTTCTGTTCAGTCTTCTTAGGGGTAGCAGGAAACTGAACAACATCCTCTTTCTTTTCTTTTTCTTTTAGCTGTAAAACAGTGGAAGAAGGTCTAAGCTCTTTGAAGATGACACTTCTGCTATACAACACTTTTTCAGCCATAGGGTCCCAAAGCTTGTATCCTTTCACACAGACACCATAGCCAATGAAGATACACTTAACAACCTTGTTCTATAATTTTGACCGCTTCTCCCTAGGCACATGTGCATATGTGTCACAACCAAAAACACGAAGATGCCTTATTGAAGGATTTCTACTAGACCACACCTCCATGGGTCTCTTTCCAACAAGAGCTGATGTAGGAGATCTATTTACAAGATAGCAAGTAGTGGCAACAACTTCAACTCAAAACTTTTATTCTAGGCCAGCTCCACTAAGCATACTCCTAGCCTTCTCCATCAGTGTCTTATTCATCCTTTCTGCAAGTCCATTTTGCTGCGGGGTGTATGGAGTTGTCTTAAGTCTTTCAATCCCAAGTTCCTTGCAATATTTATCGAATTCTGTAGAATAGAACTCACCATCGTTGTCAGTTCTCAAACACTTAATCTTTTTACCAGTCTAATTTTTAGTAAAGGCCTTAAACTCCTTAAACTTACTATAGACTTCAGATTTGCTTCTGAGAAAATAAATCCATGTCCTTCTACTGTAGTCATCTATGAAAGATACAAAAAATATATATTTTGATAATGAAGGAACATTAACAGGACCAAATACATCAGAATGAACAAGGTCCAACACACCAAAAGACTTATGAGAACTCGAATAAAACTGAACACAGTTTTGTTTTCCATATATGTAATGTTCGCAAAAGTCAAACTCAAGATTAAAATCATCTAACCCCTCAACTAGGTTTCTATTTTTTAGGGTATGCAGACACTTCTCACCAATGTGGCCAAATCTCTTATGCCATAACATTATCTTTTCAGTAGGAAGCTTTACTTCCAAGGCATGATGACAAACATTAGAACTAGAAACAACAAATTTCTTAATTACTTGTTCAAATGGTCGGGATGAAGTGACTGTTGCCCTCTTCCTTGAATTAGAAGAACTATTGAATTGTGAAATGCATGCCTCTAGCTGAAACAAAGTACCTCTCCTAGTACCCTTAGCAAGCACCATCGCTCCTCTAGTCATCTTGCATCCTTCTTTCAAAAAGACAACCTGTACACCTGCATCATTCAACATACTTATAGAAAGTAGGTTCTGTACTGAGCCTGGAATATGCATAACCCCAGAGATCCCCTTCACTTGTCCATCAAGGAATCGGATAGAGACTCTTCCACAACCAACAATTTTCAGATGAGAGTCATCACCCAAGTACACCTTTCCACCATTGAACTCCTCATACTTAGTGAACCAGTCTCGATGCGAGGTCATGTGAAATGATGCACCAGAGTCAATCAGCCACACATCATCAGATGTATGGGTTTCCACCTGGTTGTGATGAAAGCATCACCATCATCTTGTGACTTGTTGGAATCTGAATCTGGGGTCTTCTTCTTTTTCTTTTCTTCTTTGCATTTCTTTCAGAAATGCCCAGATTTACCACAGTTCCAACATATAGCCTTGGACTTTCTAGGAGATTTGGATCTCCCACAGGATTTGGATCTACCCTTCTCAGCTTTCTTGTTCTTCTTTTTTCCTCTCTCCTTGGGTCTTCCATGAACTGCAAGAGCCTCTTTGGCTGCCTCAAAAGACTTTCTCCGTATCTCTTCAGACAACAGTGAAGAAACCACTTCATCCATTTTGAATGTGGATTTGGTGCTTCCAATAGCCATGACAAGGTGATCCCACGAGTCCAGAAAAGAACAAAGCAAGGTCATACACCATTCCTCCTCCTCCATCTTCACACCAATAGATGTTAATTGTGCAACCAACATGTTAAAAGCATTCATATGTTCATCAATGGATCCTCCATCCTCCATTCAAAGGAAATACAACTTCTTTCTTAGAAAAAGTTTGTTAAACAGGGATTTGGCTTGATACACATGTCCCAACTTCTTCCAAAGCAAGTTTGCAGTTTTCTCCTCATGGACATTTAACAGGATAGAATCAGAAAGACTAAGTCTTATGAGACCCTTAGCCTTCCGATCCTTGAGATCCCAATCAGCTTGTTACATTGTAGCTGGTTTAGTTCCATTAACAGTTTCCCAAAGGTCTCGATCAATAAGCATGTCTTCCATCTTGAGCTTCCACAACCTGAAATTAGTGCCATTAAATTTCTCCACTTCTATCCTTCCAGATGTGCCCGCCATCTCCTTGCTATAATAGAATTTAGAATACTCTGAATAGACTCCCACTTAATTTAAGATCAGCTAAAAAAACCCCTACCCAACAGCTAAGACCAAAACTGGCCAGGCTCTGATACCAACTGAAAGGAAGCTAAGTGTACAGAAATCGTTTCCTACACTAATCTAATGAGGAGAGGGCTATGCAAATTCAAATTAATACTTACAACTATAGAAACATAGAACATCTAATAGAGATATTGCAACAATACACATGAACCAGAAAGAAGACAGAAGAAGAGAGACAAAGATATAACGTGGGGAAAACCCTTATCGGGTGAAAAACCCCACACTCAGAATCCTGCACAATGTTTTATCAAAACTAAAAGTTGTTTACAATACACTTGCAATGAAAGCTTCAATGGTCTTCGACACTTGTATCTGGAGTCAATCTGGTAGCATAACAGTACTTGTCAATTATGTAATACTTATCCTCCTCCAAGCACCTGTTTATATAGAATATACAAGGCAATATTAGTCCTATCTTGGAATGGGCATTCAACTTGGACTCATGGCCCAAAACCCACACCTAAGGACACTTGGTCAACATTGTAGAATGTTCCTGACACTTGTCCACAACTCCCATCCCAAAGAGGTCGCCTATTTCCAAAATGGGTTATGACAGATGCTCTTATGACACTTACGACCATTATAGAATCTGTCATAGCGGTTACAACTTACAGTTGTAAGAGAATCTGTCATACATAGGCTATAAATAGTATATTCTCTTATAATATGTCATAGTCCACCTTGGGGCACCCAAATATGCCTTTTTCAAAGATGCTTCATGACACATGTTTTCATCATCTTACAAGCTTCTATTTCTGACTCTTACATGTCACAGTGTCTGTCATAGGAATCCATCATAATCGTTTCGGTCAATATTCCCTTACACAACATGAAAGATGCCAACACATGGCAAAATACTCCTACCACAAAGTGGGATGCCTATCTCCTCATGTGAGGAAAAAATTACAAGTTGTCATCTTCCATGTAGGATGACACATTACCGTGCCACACCCCACAATATGACAATATGGAATTTACAATTTATTTACAACATAGGCAATGAATTAATAAATACAAACAAAAATAATGCAAGGAATTACCAAGGTTGAGACACCTTAATTCCCAACATTCCTCTACCATGTCCTCTTTATGCCATGTTTCCACTGAATTCTCTATAGTTGCAGGCCTAAACTCTTCTTCTCTACCTACAACAAATTCCTCAGAATCCTTCTCTATAATACCTCCACAATTTCAACAAGAAACCTTGCTTTGATATCAAATGGTACAGTATAGAATTTAGGGGTTTTATCAAACTATTGAATTAAGTAGAAAAATTAAAACATCAACACAAAATAATATCCACAATCACAACAACTTGATTGATATAATTATGCAATAACAAAACAATAACATGAGTACAAATTCATCATGTACCATCCCAACCGATACACCAGTCTCCTCTACAAAACTATTATGTGACACCTCTCTTCTCTAGAAAGTCAAAACCCCAACAAGGACCAAATGAATGTACTTATACTATCCAGGAAAATAAGTTAAACTATCACCAATTGGTTAAGAAATAGAATAGTCAATCATATATCCAATGGCCATAACATATAATCAAATAATCCCGCCAATGTACATAGTTCCATCATGAATATTCAATGCTATTGCGATTACACATGTAATTGGATCCTAACACAACAAACTTCACTTCAGTGAATGTCAAATTCGACATCGATGATAATCCTTTTGTATCAGTGAAAATAACCTTTTATGAACTTCAACTATCCTTTGCTATCCATTCAAACTCACAAGGGTTTAGTGTATACATCCCATCAGCAAAACTTCAATATCGTTAACTCCAAATCTCAACTTATACACTCATCAACAATGTTCAAACATCATGAACTTATCTTTTGTCTTTCTTCTCCCAATCTGTCATGCCCAAAACAAGCGATCAGCGAACTTTAGAAACAAAGAACTTTCCTATTGGCAAATCTTTGACTTCACAAACTTGCAAAAGCTTCTCTCATACACTTATTAGTGAATCAAAAACTTCCAAAGCTCCCAAACTTCCCAATACTTAGAAAAATATTTCAATAGGTGATCTTGGATCTATTGATGATTCAAACCATCGGTTAACTGCCCAATCACCTAACTTTCAAAACTTCAAACTTAACTTCGTCGGCAAAAAGAACAATCAACTAACTTTGAGCAGTTCAAACTTTTCCTTAAGGCTTGGTTAGTGAGATCTCCCATTGGTGAACTAAGCCATCGATAAACCATTGGATTAGTGAATTGAGTAGTTTGCAAACTAGAAAAGTGGCCAACCAAAGGCCTAAACTTAGGTACAACATGATTTTTACTTGGCCAAAATGAATAGAATTTTCTTCTAAAGCACAAAATCAACTTCTGCAAAGAAAAAGAAGATGAAAACAAAAATTAGAAAATAAAATTTATTTTTGGATAAAACGAGATCATGTGTGTGCCCAGGTGCTCCTGCATCACATAACCCTTCAACTTCGTGTTGGCAAACTTTACTTTCTTAAGGTCTTCAATTGATTCAAAATCAAAATACTTGTTCATTTTTGAAATCTAGTTGATCTATTCTTCTGGATTCAAACTACCATTATAATTCAAAGGATCTAACGAGGCTTACTACTTATTCTGGACATTGCTTTCAAAAATCATCTTTTTGGTTCTTCACCTTCTTCATTTGCATCATCTTCTCTTATCTTTATTTCTTCTTCATCCTCACTCACGTCTTCAACATGTACTCCCCTATGCTATTCCATCTCCATAGCATCTAACCATGCTAATTATTCCTCTCAACATCTCCACAATCGCCATATCAATAGCCCGTGGTGCTCTTCCTCTACCATGTCCTCTCTGTGCCATGTCTTCACCGGATTCTCTATAGTTGCAAGTTTGTGGTTACTCTTCTCTACTCACAACAAAAAAAATTAGAATCCCCTCTTTGATACATCCATAGTATTTTTTTTAAACCAAAGGTGTAGAGCACCTAAACTATATATAAAATAAAAGTATTGAAAATTACATATAGACAACTCATAACTAGATAGAATTGATTACAATATACAAAACCAAGGCTGTTAAATCCCTAGATATGACCCATTTCACTAGCAAACAACAATGGACTGATAAATCCCCTAATGTAAACATTATAGAGCAATACAACTTAACCATAATCATGATAGGAACGAGATGACAAAAAGCAAGAAGGTTGCAAAACAAAGAGAGCTGGAGGCTGATTTACATTGGCTGTTCATTGATGTCAATGTCATGTCGACCATCGGATTCATCATAAAAAATAACTTCATCATTGTTATCTTCATCATTCTGGGGTGGATTATGAGGCTGCAAGAGGAGCACAACCACATCGAAGACATCCTGCACTTGAGTGGCATCTTCCTCACCAATTTCCCGATGGTGTGGATGTAGTGAGTTATGAATCGTGACTGGGCAAGAATTATAAATACCATGTTTGACAGAGCTATAGACATAGTGAACGACATGGAAATTTTGTATCTCAGACAATTTAAACAACCCTCCCACCTTGGCATGTCAGCAGTTAAACAGATCATAATTTGAAATAGCATTATCATAACCCTCCTCTGATATTAGATAATCTTGAATGAATGTGAAAGCTACCATTTTTACAATGTCTGCATCCTATGTGAGGTCCATTAGATTTGATAAAAAACATGAAGTTACCTGAGAATAGTAGATCATGCATGAGACTTCATCAAGAACATGCCTTCCAGTAATTACATGAATGGCTTCTTCAGCCTGTGTTCTGAATTTAAACACTTTAATAGCCAACATATCTGTATCAAAACCCCCCGAGAGGGGATACTCCCATTTGTGGATACCCAAAAGCATACGCCTATAGAGTTGTTGCTCCATTAGATAACCAAAACAAACCAGAATGAATATCATCGTAACCAGGGGAGGAGAATTTAGCAAGGGAGATCGTTAGGATAGGTAATAATGATGAGGTGATAGTCACACAGGAATGCAATTAAGGTGGATCAATTCACAACTCCTGAATCAGCTGACGGGAGGAATAAACTCAAATGAGAAGATTGTTTGCACATGCAAAACCAAAGATCCTACTGCTGGATGACAATTTGTATCTCTTGGGAAAGGTAGCACTAATGATCTGTACTAATGTTTTGTACTGCAAAATTAATGAACCATCTACGTATACCGCAACGAGAGAATTAGAAATCCAGCATGGCACTTTCCAAAAGTCCCTTGCCACATCATCATATTACATCTTATCTGGCAAACACTTGAAACCTTAACCTGCAATCAACACAAACATTAGAACTAAAAATCAAATTTTTACCATCTCGCTGCTTGAGATATGAAGTATATGCTGAATGTATATGCTGAATGTTTTTCAACGAATTGGAATTCCAATTCCCAATGTCTTCCACTTGATCACACCTCAGATTGGCCAATGCATCTACCAATGTATTTCTTTCCCTATAGGTGTGATTGATTGAATAAGAATCGAACTCAAAAAGGATGTCCCAGCAGTCTTGAATGATATAATCAATTTTCCAGTTTGATGGTAGTTGTCCATGAATCAAATGCTTTTGAACTACATTTACTATTAATAGAGAGTCACCTTCAATTTGAAGTTTCCGGACTCTGAGTCTTTTAGCTAGTCTTACACCTGCCTTAACAGTCTTAATATAAGCGTCTCTGATACCACGTGGTGCATATCAAACCCTAAGTGCCTTATCAAGAAATCAAGATGAGTAGTCAATACACAAAAACACACAAGAAAGAAATGACAAAACAACAATGAATATTTTATTTCATTTGCAGCAAATAGAATAAACTAGGACTACAATCTTCTTCTTCTTCATCAAAATTACATTTAATTATTCTTCACGCTATCCTTCAGAATGGTTGAACCCCTAACAAAGGACATTGATCCATTTTATATTCTCTCAAGGGAAGATGAATAGTTACCAATGTTTTCCATTGTGGAACTGAACAACCAAGGCACCTTATTAACCTCAAAACCACATGCTAAAATTGAAGTTGTGAAACTATGCTAGGAGTCCTTCTCAGCAATGGTCAGTGCACGGGAGCACCTTAAGATCCAGATGATTTCTCAAAGTTGCGTTGATGCATTATAGCCTTATTTAGAGTACGAGGGCAACCTTAAGATCCAAACGATTTCACAAAGTTGTGCTAATGTGCTATACCCTAGTTTAGTGCACAGGTACAACCTTAAGATCTATGCAATTTGGCAAAGTTGCGCTAATGCTCTATAACCTGATTTAGCACATGGGTAAAACCTTAAGATCCTTACGATTTGGCAATGTTGTACTGATGTGCTATAGTCTGGTTTAGTGCATGGCGCAACCTTAATTCTCAGCAAGTTAAGAAAAGTTGCACTGGTGTGCAGAAGCCTTCCTTTATAGTAATTAGCATATGGGCACAACCTTTGACTCTCGACCCTTAAGCAAAGTTGCGCCAATGCGCAAGGAGACTCTATCAAAGGCAATTAGCGCTATAGTGTAACTTCTAACTTACTTATTTTGAACAAATTTGTGTCAGTGTGCAAAGAAGACTTTCTGATCAACAAACTAGTGAATTGGGAGCCTTTCAACATTTCCTTTGAATTCAATGACCAAATGCCCTTTCTGAAATGCTCAAAAGTACAAACTTATTCAAATGAACTTAACCCAGTTTTCCTTGACAATTACTCCTGAAGCAAAAGACTACCACAATAACTAAAACACCACAAAAACACATCACTAAAAAGAAAACTTGAAATGTGTTTGGGCGATATAGGATGGCACATCCACCCGGATGCTCCTACATCACTTAGTATCATAGAAAATGCACAATGGATGCTATATAGTAAGACTTAGTAAATAGAGGATATATACTAATATAATGGCAATGAATTCTTATGGATCCATGTACCTCATCATCATCTTTAATAAGGTAGATACCTTGTTGTGAGCATGACTAGGTGGAAAATAATACTTGCTACTTGGGTTGGTCTCTAAGGCTAGGAAAATGTATTCTGGTGATTAGATTTAGTGATATCTAATCCCTTGTCTTTTATTGTAATTAAAAATACATGCATATAGGACTAGTTATATCCATGGAATCGATCTATGCTTAAGTTGTAAATTAAGTTGTTGTAAGTCGGATTAAAAATTTAGAAGAACTTTGAATTGACCTTGTCTTATTATAACCATAGTCATAAGGTATCTATGAGCATTGAGCTTGTTTTAGATTCTATAGGGAGATGGCTTAGGACCATGTGTTCCTAGAGGCAAGATGGATAATATTCATATTCTTGTTTAAGAATTAGGAGAGCATTGTTAGTAAATTGTTTTGAAGAATTGAGTTTAAAAAATTAGAGCACTAGATATGGTATGTCATTAGTAGAAACTTATAATGCCTTTGTATAAGTTTTTGTGTAATACCTTGTATCAAGTAGAAACTTATAATGCCTTTGTATAAGTTTTTGTGTAATACCTTGTATCAAGTATTGAGACTCACAATATTTAAAAGGTGAAGATAGCTTTTAATTAGTTTAACTCTAGTAGCTAATATAATTAGCTTGAGGCCTATATAAGTTTCCTGATAATGAGTTTATGTTCAAATTTGTAATAGTATATTATACTGTTCTACTATTTATTGGCATGAACAATCAATATATCTTTGGACTCACAATCAATTAATGAAATCATTCTCACATTCCATCTCTTGAGTAGTATATAATGTTTTTCTTAAGAAAAGGTTACAAGACACCCATACCATTAATAGAAGAAAAGATTACAGATATAGATTGTCAGCGATGAATGGCCCAAAAAGAAGCCCGAGAGATGGACAAATAGTTGAGGACAACCAAAAAGAGAAAACAAAGAACGATGACAGGAGAATTACTCCTCCAAAGAGGACGGTTCTACCGGAGGGAACAACATTTGGAGAGCCATGGATGAAGGCATGGGCGCCTTGTCGGGGCAGTGGTGGCGGATGAAGGAAATGGCACTGAAGACCTCACGTGCTTTATTTGCTAGCCCCAATGGCAGTTGGAAGGCATACTTCTCTAGGACATAATTAAGGAACTCAAGATAGCTCGAATGTAGACCCTTCCTGAACCCATTGTAGACAGTAACCAATTCTTTGTGAGTACGGAGTTGAACATGGGAGAAGAGACCGCCAATAGGAGCATCACTCGACTCTAGGTTGTAGTTGTCGAGGGCGTTGCGCCAGTGATCAACATTAAAAATGTGTGCCCTTAGAAAGGAGATGGCGATGGAGACCATGTAATCCTGGTCCTAGACTAGATCATATATATTCGAGAGGAATATAGAGGCCACGTTGCTATATTTGAGTTTGTTCGGTGAGGCCAGGAGAAGTGGATTCCCAATAACAATCTTGATAGTAAATTCAAGATTGACACAATCTGTGTTGAATACCATTTGAAGCTTTAAGGTAGTGTATGATCCTTCCAAATCTGACTCCCAACCCAAAGGAGGTAAGTAGATGGGGTAGTTGTATGCGTAACCCTCCATGCTACCTAGAAAGAGTAAAGCCTGCACAAAATAGAAAACTGTAATGTCCCCTTTTGAAATATGATAATAATAATAATCACAAGATAAATTATAATATAATTATAAAATAACTAAAGTTTAAGTTGTGATAAAGGTCAAAGGGCTTGTGAAAAGGTTGTGTCCATTGGAGGGAAAAAGGAATATAAGGAAGATCATTTCTTGGACAAAGGGGGAGGAATCACAACACAAATACAATCAATCATTCATCATTGAACAATCTATCATTTCAATCAACTTCAATTGGAAGGTCAACCAAAAGCAAAGCATAATAAATATTTCTGTATAAATACTTAACTTCAACCAGCAAAAAAAGATACATTCCTCTCTGCAATAGGAAATAATAGGAGCAGCATCATATATAGCCAAAGAATAATTCCAGGGCTCTGCCGCAGCCAGACACCATACACAGCAAGGTACGTCATAATACTCTTACTCCATTAATAAATGCTTTACCTAATTTGTATGCATATACCTTGCATCTAATGAATAATGTACTCTGATTTCTAAGAATAACTGTGTAAAAGATATCTTGGTTTAGATTCGAATAGGCATTAGGATTAATAAGTGTATTTCATGACTTAGTACTCTAAAATCGGCTCATTATGTTAATTAGAGTAATTCAAAGGTATGCCATATAACATTACTGTATTATATGCTTCATGATTACCTGAGATAGGGGATAATGCTCGGAAAACATGTTGAATCATGAGATTAACATATAACCTCATATGAGATGGTGAGTCTGAGATGTATAGTAGCCAACATGGTATGTTTTGTCCCTTGTCTCAGTAGGTGCAATGGCACCCCTTGGACAAGTGGAAAGTGGCCCTTGTCTCAGTAGGTGCAATGGCACCCCTTGGACAAGTGGAAGTGGCCCTTGTCTCAGTAGGTGCAATGGCACCCCTTGGACAAGTGGATATGGCCCTTGTCTCAGTAGGTACAAAAAGGTACCCCTTGGACAAGTGGAAGTGGCCCTTGTCTCAGTAGGTACAAAAAGGTACCCCTTGGACAAGTGGAAGTGGCCCTTGTCTCAGTAGGTGCAATGGCACCCCTTGGACAAGTGGATATGGCCCTTGTCTCAGTAGGTGCAATGGCACCCCTTGGACAAGTGGATATGGCCCTTGTCTTAGTAGGTATAAAAGGTACCCCTTGGACAAGTGGAAGTGGCTTTTGGCTCCAGTTGGTGAAGAAGTCACCCCTCGTGCCAAAGGATTAATAGTGGACCCATGATTGGCCAAAGGGCATCCTTTCACCTCATCTCATATGAAGTTAAAAGTTAATGCATGGATAGTGATGATAAATATATATATACTGATAGAGATCATGACATTAATGATAAAGAATATCATAGTGAACTTAAGAGGAATATATGAAATATAAGTGATAGAGAATGCGTATTGAAAGTAATCACAAAGATTATGGATGCAAGATAGAAAATGATAATTGATGTTAATTATTGAAAATCTAAAGGCAATGTTCTTATGTGATTGAATATATCATTTATCTATTGCTATAATTGAAATTAAGAAAGTTTGGTATAATAACATTCTCTTTGCAAGTTGGAAATGTGTTCAAAGTTTTGAAAATGTTGACTTGTGACAAGGGGACATTTCAGTGGTATTAGAGCAGTCATCCTGCCATCCTGTGAATGATAGTTGACTTACATGACTCGTGTATTCCGTATATTATGTCTTATACTTCGTATCTCTCATATACTTTCAACATGGATCTAAAAGTAGTATGAATCTAAGAACAGTTGAATTCTTTAGATTCAGTTTGTTATATGGTTTAGCAGTACTTAAGCATTAATAATAGTATTACAGTCAGGCTATGCTGTCCTTAATCAGCCCTACTGAGGTTAGTACACACGCAGTCAGATATTGTTGAATTAAACTAGATCTATCAACTAATACTACCGAGAATTCTACTCACAAGTACCAACTATAGATGGAAGCCACTGCACCCTCAATTAAAACATATAAGATATTGAGACAAATACTACACCTTGCCAAGTAAGTTCTTGAAGAAAATTATCACAAACAGACATGAAATCAAAATCATAATGCCTAAAGACAATCCTTGCATAGGATATTATACAAATATGCATGTCACATAATCTGGCCAATGCAGGTGGATGTCTACCTGCACAAGTTCCACTCAATTCCAGCCTTCACTGCAAATCAAACAGTTTAACAATGACTTAAACATAATATTTTGAGGAAATTTTATTAGGATAGGAAGAAGAAATTTTGCATTTGAGAAGGATATATGTAATATTTGGGACGTCAATGTGTTTCAGTGAAAACTGGAAAGATTTATAATTAAATTACTTGTCATAAAGGATATTGAAAGAATAATACGAATGATTTGTAAAACCAAGAACTGGGAATCATTAGCGGATAAGTCAGAGAATCTGGTTCCCTCTGTTGCCTAGATATTTGATTAGAGGGCTATGATGTTTGTACCATGATGAAATAGTGGCGTGTCAAGGGTAAGAGGATTTCATTTAAGAGGAACCCGAAAAATCTCAGGGCATCAAACATCTCTAGAGCATCATACAGCAAAATAAGGGTTCGAGAGCCTAAGCTATTTCCCTTCCTACATTATTGAAGTAAACGACAATGAGAATTGTAATTTGTAATCATATACTGTTTACAATCATTTCATGTATGCCAGATTCTACCCTGTGTAGTCAATATTGGCGATTCTACAAGGGCAATCCAGGTCTATCGTGTTGAAATTATACTCAGTTATTCATACAGTAGAAAATAAATTAATAAATGCGTGATTAAAAACATGATCAACAGACAAAATACTGAGTTACCATTTAAGTAAAAGTTTTGATCTAAAATTGTGCGCAGCCACCCTATGAGTGAGTCACTAGTATGGAAGATTTTTCGAACAATGACACATTTGGTTAAATTTGCAGTTATGTTATAGAGGCTTAGGAACGAATACTAGAAAGAACTCATTTCCAAGGGATAAGTATGTCCTTTTGCTAAGTTTTTATTTGAATCGCCATCCTTTCCAAAAGGGGAGCAACTCCTTGAAAATCCTTTAACACCATGTGTCCTTTTCAAAACCTTACACTTAGGACTTATGAAATGAGTCTTTTAAAAGGTGCGACTCCTTTGAAATGTTGAGTTAGCTTTTGAGCGTCTTAGGATTGAAAATATGGCTCGTAAATCATCTTTTCGAAAATATTATGTGAATAGTCCTTTATTAAAGAACTTCCACAACTTACAGACGGCTTCAATGATCTTTTATGATATGTTCACTTCCCTTTAGGCTACGAATGATTCAAAGGAGCCATGATTTCATAAGAACATTTCTTTATTGATATTTCTTTCTTACTTACAAATGACGGTCCCACAATGACTTTGTAATTCCCCTTTAATATATGCGATTCCTTAAATAAACTGTATTATGAAGGTTGCGTAGATATATGAGAAACATCCAGCCTTCAAAGCTTTATCAAATACTATGTAGAACCTTTATATGATATCTGCCCTCTTAAATATGATTCAAATTACTTCAAACAATTACCAATAATCCCAAAGGCTGCGTCAGACTTATTGGCATCTTTTGACAACAGATTAAAATAATGTAAATCTTTGAAGTCCTTTGCAAACTTGCCTTAGTGCTTCTAGGGTCCCACCATCCACTAGCTCTCTTTTATGCAATGAGAAGACCCCTGAATTTGCTTCAAACAATATTAAAACATGGAATTTGCTAACTAAGCTAGGCTGTCAGACTTTGTCTCCCTTCTGGCTGACATAAACTTGCACTCTTATTGCTATGAAATAGTATGAAAATTGAGTTTCATACTTTAAAAAAAAAAAAAAAGCCAAACCACACTCAGAATCTTAATGAAAAGGTTCACGAGATACATTTCAATCTCTATCTTCATTTCCACAAGGGAAAACCGTCGCATTGAATTCAACCATTCAACTAAACCCACAGTGAAACATCCACTATCTTTCAACAGACTTTAGTAACAAATAAGATACCATGGATGACTTAAAGAACCATCACACAGAATTATTGCTTGATGACGAGAGAAAATTAATAGTGGAACCCCTTCTTTTAGAAGATAGATTTATTCTTATTTAGGCCTCTCCCCTTCATCCACAATATAGGTCCCAGCGAGACACAGCAGCACGCATTAATTTTTACCAGAATTTCTAACCCAAAAAAAAAAAAAAAAAACAAAACAAAACAAAACAAAACAAAACAAGATATCAACATACATGGCATGGTTATGTCACTGGGTTTGAAAAAGACAAATATGCTTTCCAAAGTCTTTAGGGTACAGTTTTGAGAACAGAAGAAATGAGAAATAATTCCTTTTAGTGCTTGAGAATTAATTGGGAGTTTGTGAATAGCCATTCATATTTGACTCAAACATATTACCGGATTTATGCTGATCAAACCTTTTTAAAGGAGTTGAAATTACTAATCATCCAATGTTTAAAAATTGCTTGAGGACAAGCAATCCTTGAGTGGGGAGGACTGTAATGTCCCCTTTTGAAATATGATAATAATAATAATAATCACGAGATAAATTATAATATAATTATAAAATAACTAAAGTTTAAGTTGTGATAAAGGTCAAAGGGCTTGTGAAAAGGTTGTGTCCATTGGAGGGAAAAAGGAATATAAGGAAGATCATTTCTTGGACAAAGGGGGAGGAATCACAACACAAATACAATCAATCATTCATCATTGAACAATCTATCATTTCAATCAACTTCAATTGGAAGGTCAACCAAAAGCAAAGCATAATAAATATTTCTGTATAAATACTTAACTTCAACCAGCAAAAAAAGATACATTCCTCTCTGCAATAGGAAATAACAGGAGCAGCATCATATACAGCCAAAGAATAATTCCAGGGCTCTGCCGCAGCCAGACACCATACACAGCAAGGTACGTCATAATACTCTTACTCCATTAATAAATGCTTTACCTAATTTGTATGCATATACCTTGCATCTAATGAATAATGTACTCTGATTTCTAAGAATAACTGTGTAAAAGATATCTTGGTTCAGATTCGAATAGGCATTAGGATTAATAAGTGTATTTCATGACTTAGTACTCTAAAATCAGCTCATTATGTTAATTAGAGTAATTCAAAGGTATGCCATATAACATTACTATATTATATGCTTCATGATTACCTGAGATAGGGGATAATGCTCGGAAAACATGTTGAATCATGAGATTAACATATAACCTCATATGAGATGGTGAGTCTGAGATGTATAGTAGCCAACATGGTATGTTTTGTCCCTTGTCTCAGTAGGTGCAATGGCACCCCTTGGACAAGTGGAAAGTGGCCCTTGTCTCAGTAGGTGCAATGGCACCCCTTGGACAAGTGGAAGTGGCCCTTGTCTCAGTAGGTGCAATGGCACCCCTTGGACAAGTGGATATGGCCCTTGTCTCAGTAGGTACAAAAAGGTACCCCTTGGACAAGTGGAAGTGGCCCTTGTCTCAGTAGGTACAAAAAGGTACCCCTTGGACAAGTGGAAGTGGCCCTTGTCTCAGTAGGTGCAATGGCACCCCTTGGACAAGTGGATATGGCCCTTGTCTCAGTAGGTGCAATGGCACCCCTTGGACAAGTGGATATGGCCCTTGTCTCAGTAGGTATAAAAGGTACCCCTTGGACAAGTGGAAGTGGCTTTTGGCTCCAGTTGGTGAAGAAGTCACCCCTCGTGCCAAAGGATTAATAGTGGACCCATGATTGGCCAAAGGGCATCCTTTCACCTCATCTCATATGAAGTTAAGAGTTAATGCATGGATAGTGATGATAAATATATATATACTGATAGAGATCATGACATTAATGATAAAGAATATCATAGTGAACTTAAGAGGAATATATGAAATATAAGTGATAGAGAATGCGTATTGAAAGTAATCACAAAGATTATGGATGCAAGATAGAAAATGATAATTGATGTTAATTATTGAAAATCTAAAGGCAATGTTCTTATGTGATTGAATATATCATTTATCTATTGCTATAATTGAAATTAAGAAAGTTTGGTATAATAACGTTCTCTTTGCAAGTTGGAAATGTGTTCAAAGTTTTGAAAATGTTGACTTGTGACAAGGGGACATTTCAAAAACATGATAGAGAGGAAGATGCAAAACGGGCACTATACCATACTGTGAGTTCGTTTAGACATTAGGGGAGAGGACCCAGTAGTGGTGGGCTATTCTTAAACATCATCCACTTCAATAGTCAAAGGTTAATTTGGGCCAATAAAAATAGGACAGATATTTACCACTTTTTGTTGTGAATGAGGTGTAAAATCGCTATTGATTGTTTGACCATTGAAGTGGATGATATTTAAGTAGAGTGGTAGTGGTGCACCCTAACTTCACGCCTCTCAAAATCATACATGGCAATTTCGAATCACTCCAAAAAATTTACAGTAGCTTACTTGGCAATGCCCCTACTTATAACTAAGGTTTCAAGGCCACATCATCAAATATGATGCCACATCAGCATGCTTTTTGTTGAGGTGTCAAATAGTTCCCCAAATAAAAGGTTGGACCAATAGGTGTGCATTGAGTCATGTTTTGTTGGTGGGCTGAGGTGGCATCACATGATTGGTTGTTTTTTAAATTTAAAGAGCACATTCATTCAATTATTATTACTTATAGTAACACTAACAACCTTAAATTCACAACTACTAATACTAAACTTTAAAAATATTGGGCCTTAAATGCACATATACTAGTACTAAACTTAAAAAGTATTGGGCCTTAAATGCACATATACTAGTACTAAACTTAAAAAGTATTGGGCCTTAAATGCACCTATGCTATCTCATCCATTGGAACTTTCTCACCTATTGGGTCTTTTCCCCTAAATCTAGATAGTATGGTGGGATGGTACACTGTACTCTTCCAGTGAAAATTGAAAGGGTGATGAATGAAAATATCTCTTAAAATGAAGGTAGCTGCAATTAGGTGTGAATTAGAACTCCTCACATGCATAAAGGACCCGCTCATTAATGTGCATTAGTTAGGCATGAAATCAAAGCCATTTGGATCCGTGCCAATCAATCTTCGTACCAATAATCCCAAAAAATTAATAGGTGGATTACTGCATAGATTATATATGAGATATGCTGATCATTTCAAGGGAATGACCATATAAAGCTTTTCTCTTATAATTATGCCAAAGACGTTCCCTCTATGAGGTGAACTAGCCTGGCGCGGAGATCAACAGCAGAGAGCAACTGATATGCATGAAAGACGATTGAAATCATCTCAGCCGTTTATTTTTAACCATTAAAAATCTTCCCAATGTCTGCATTTCGTTCACTATTTTGCGCTTGCTGTTGTCATTTTCCCATCGTCCAGAGGAGTTGAGTGGTCGCGGTTCTGTTAGGTCTAGAAGGGAAACACAACGCATTTACTCCTCATTGGCCCGTGTGAACAAACCCTCTCCGAAACATATTTTATATGTCGAGGTTTACTTTTTATTGAAGTTTGGATGGGACAACAATTCCTATTATTTCATAATAGGGGCATATAAATATTGTCATGGTGATATGCCAATATTTGATTTTAACGAAAAAGTTGTTTTATATTTAAAATCAAATCAAATTGTTATTTTATAATAAAAAAAATACTTTTAAGTATTTATAATAAACATAAAAAGTTGTTTCAAATCAAATTGTTATTTTATAATGAAAATAATACTTTTAAGTATTTATAATAAACATAAACTTGTTTTAAAAATATAATATATTTAAATGTAATAGAGATATTTGTATATTTGTAGTATATATGAGTTTTATGTCAATGTGAATATATGTTTGTTATCTACAAATAATTAGGAAATGTGTTACCCTTACAATAAGAATTTAAAAAGAAGGTTAGATTAAATTAAATGTAACAATTAATTTATATTTAATAAAAAACATATTAAGGTTGTGTGGATTTGAAAATTAATTATTATGCTAATGTGAATAAATACAAATAATAAATGTATTTATTTCTATGATCAAATAATAACTCCGATTTAAGTCTAGCTAGAGCAGGTTAACATCTACTTCATTGTTACACAAAAGAGACATACGTGTCTAGAGGTGATCCATCAATGGGGCCCGCTTTCTTTATATAATAAAAATTATATATTTAATATTTATGTTTATTTGTTATTTATTTATATATTTATCTTATATATAAAATCTATATCACAGTTATATTTATTATATAATCACTATACATTATTAAATTATATATATTAATATAATACTATTTCAATTAACTTATAAGACACCTAACAACTTAACTAACCTTCCATGAGCACAGAGAGAGCTAGAGAGAGAAAAAGAGAGAGAGTGACAAAGAGAGATGGAGGAGGGATAAAGAGTTAGAGAGTTGAAATTAATAGTATAGAACATTGTTGTATACGATGTAGAAAGTGATGAATAATATATCTCATTAATTGTAGTGTTAATATACTTAAATAAACAGTCATTTCTTCAAAGTCATACACATGTTAAGTAATTGCATTATGGTATTCTTCTTTTCTTATAACAATTGTGCTAGATAGTAGTTGATCTTGGTAATCAACCTCGCCTACAGGATCTCTAACCCATAATTAATAGAGAGTGAGAGGGAGCAAGGGAGAGGTACAAAGATAGAGAGAGAAAGAGATAAATAGACCCAACTTTTGAGGATAAGCTTGTTTTCTTTATATTTTTTTGTAGATATAGCATAACTAAGTGGTATACCCAAATGATGCAAAACAACTTCTACACCCCCAATTCTACAAAATAAAAAATGATATTGATCCCATTTAGATAAATAGGCATTAAAATAGAAAGATGGTACTCTCTCTCTCTCTCTCTCTCTCTCTCTCTCTCTCTCTCTCTCTCTCTCTCTCTCTCGATTGGACCCCCTTTTGCTCTACATATTTTTAGAATATACTAGGAGTTTTACAAAAAAAATAGAGTTTAGGGTACCGATCTAGATAACAACATTTGTAGTTTAAACTTTTAAATTTTGATAAAATTAAATTTGCAGCCATTCAAATTATATAGTAAAATCTTCTCTTTGTATCTCTCTCTCTCACTCACTTTATCTCTCTTTCCTTATTCCTCCCTCTCTCTCTCTCTCTCTCTCTCTCTATTTTTGTAAATGTACCATTTAATGAGGCTCTAGTGGAGCTGGATGATTTGGGCCAACCTATACTAAGCTCCACATTTTACATTGCAAAAATATCATAGCCTAGTCTTTAATGTAGGGTTTTCCATTATAATGCTTGACCGTAGCCCCAAGTCTATCACACAACAAAACACTTTTTGCCACTATGTTTACTCAATTAATCTTAGTTTTGCAATCCCATGATGGCCAATGAATTTGTGTTTTAGGAAATGTTTCTTCAATTGTCCGATGTGGTAAATGTAAAATTTGAAAATAATTATTCATAGGAAGGTTATGCATACAGGCATGTTTTCTACTTAAATTGAAAAGTACTTTGAATTCGCAAATTTTAGTTCAACATCATACATAAATAAGGATATGGTTTGTGCATACACAAAGAGAGACAAGGAAAATATAGAATGAGAGAAAGATAGAGATTCTCTTTTCAATTCCCTACAGTGTAGTCACTATTGCTTCTCTTATAGGACATTTAATAGAGCACTCTATTTTGTTATCCATCAAATGCTTTGCTAGAAATCTATTCACTACAATGGAATTTTTAACATACATGAGAGGAGATGCTCACTAACCCCATATACACCAAGGCTTAATATCCTTTGCAAACACAATTTGCAAGGAAGCCCTATTGTCTATATTAAACAACATCAAGACAATTATTACAACCACTTATGTGTTGCATGCAAGGTGCCTCATGTCTAGATTGTTAGCATAGAGATCTAAAGTTTCTTGTCTCATCTTAATTGGACCCCCTTTCACTCTACATAGTTTCAGAATATAGTAGGATTTTTACAAGAAACAAACATAGAGTTTAGGGTGTCGATCTAGATAACAACATTTGTAGTTTAATTTTTAAAATTTTGATAAAATTAAATTTGTAGCCATTAAAATTATATAATATTAAAAATTTAGTTATATAAATAAGTAAGCATAAATAGTTGGTATATTTGTGCATCAGTAAAAGAATTTGATTTTGCAATTTTTTGTTTTCAAATATAATTACTTTACTTATTCAACCATGTATGTGTGTGTAGATGTAAATGATTTTTGGTTAATTTTGTTTCAACTAACATCAAAATTACAATGTGCTAGAAAATTAAGGTTTAACATATTATGAGGGATAAAATGTAAGCTTGTATTTTTATACCTTAGTTTTATATTTTTTCAATTTGATTTTTTGTATCAACTTGCTTCTAACTTGAATCTCATCACCCAATCTATGAACTAGGTCAAACAACATGACATAGTCCACCTCATCCAAAAACCTAATGTTGAGCTCTCAAGTCAATCCATCCTGAATATAGTCATTATCCTATCAATCCACACACCAAAATTTCATCAGTAAAGCATAGGAAAAGAGCATATAGAAATCAAGTGTTGTTAAAATTGTTCTTAAGATATGTAGTAGAATTATAGACATTTTAAAGTTGAATGTAGTGATGTTGTACCTAAATTTAGAGAGAGACTAAGAGAGAGAGAGAGAGAGGTGGAAGAAAGACAAATTATATCATACAGAGTGAGGGGGAGAGAGGGATAGAGATTGGTAGAGAGAGGAATAGAGAAATAGAGATAGAGATAAGAGATAAAAAGGGGGAGAGGGGGGGAAAGAGTAAAAGAGAGATAGAGGAAGAGAGAAGGGGAGAGAGAAAGAGAAAGAGAGAGGATAAAGGGAAAGAGGTAGAGAGGGACACAAAGAGATATATATAAAGAGGTATAGAGATAGAGAGATAGAGAGGGAGAGGGAGAGAGAGATAGAGGGAAAGATGGATAGAGAAAAAAGAGACTAAATTTTGATCAATCATTTCATGCTAAAAATCCAAATATTGCACATGTCCATGGGAACTATGCTCAAGGCAACATGTAATTTATATGCGAGAGGGAGACAAAGAGATATATAGAGATAGAGAGGAAAAGAGATGACAGTGATTTGGAAGACATGGTTTTACACAACATGCTGAAAGAGGCCATGCAAAAGGATACACATCATGACACCAAAGGAGTCAGTGCTTGCTAGTTGCATGGAAAATATAATAGTTTCCTCGTGACAAAAACTGTGGAGGGAAATTTGTGACAAAAATAAGGGACAATAATTCATCATGACAACACCAGTGAATTTGTTTAATTTATAAACATTCACAATCAATACATTAAGACATTATCCATCTAAAGAAATTAGGTCTCCATAATTATTGTCCAAGTGGTAACTTGTACTGATTTAATTATATATCTATTTTTTATATAAAATCTATATTATAGTTATATTAGAGAGAAAGGAGACAAATAAAGTTAAACGAAAAGAGAGAGATGAGTAGAGAGAAAAGGAGAGGGGAATAGAGATATTTATATAGAGAGATAAATAGAGATAGATCTTTATATATAGAATGAGAAAGAGAGACAAAGAGGGGAGACAAATAGAGTTAATTAAAGAGAGTGATGAATAGAGAGAGAGAGAGAGACTCATCCAAATTATTATATATAAGTGTAGCACACATTGAGAGTTATATTCTATTTTGGGATTGTTGACTTCTCATGAGGGGTGTCAAAATTAGCCCATGGTTTTGTTCAAATGACAAGTAGTTTATAGGATGGTAAATTTTTATAGATATAACCCTTGGCATAGTGCTTTGATATCATTTGAATTGTATCATAGGGATTTATAAGCTTTTAGTTTAGGTCTAAGTATTAACATGCTATTAAAGTGTTAAAATATAATACATTTCATATGTTTCTTTCTATTTTTGTTGTGGAATAATTCATGTGGATTTGAAATAAGATTTAAAAATTAGAAGTCGTGGCCAACACCTTGACAATTGATAGTGTTGTACTCAATTTTCTACCATTAGCAATAAATCAAGATGAATGGGACAAGTTGGATAGAAGAGATAGATCAACTATTGGGTTGTGTCTTTCTAATTCAATATCAATGAATTATTGGCTATCACGAGATTACAAAACTAAGCTTAACTTCATAAACATAGTGGCAAAAAGTGTTTTGTTGTATGATAGACTTGGAGCTATGGTCAAGCATTGTAATGGAAAATCCTACATTAAAAATTAAGCTATGGTACTTTTACAATGTAAAATGTGGAGCTTAGTCTGGGTTAGTCTAGATCATCTAGATCCATTGGAGCCTCATGAAATGACACTTATACAAAATAGAGAGAAAGAGAGAGAGGAATAGAGAAAAGGAGATATAGTAGGAGAGAGAGAGATATAAGGTATATAAAGGAAAAGAGAGATAAAGAAAAGAGTGAAACTTTTAATTAATTATTTCATACCAACAATCCAAAGATGACATGTGTCCATTGGGAACTACAATTAGGGAAACACATCATTTGCTTAACGACTTTCAATAATTCACCTTTAAGACCTCTTTAGTGTACCCATTGCACACTAAAGTCTATCTATCTCTAATAGTAGCAACATCCCATCTCCAAGCTTCATTGGTTAATACATGGCATGATCAATACAATTGGAAATAATGTCACTTATTAAAGTGGCTCAAAAATGAATATTTACAACACCTCAAAAGTACAACAAATGGAAAGAATGCTATATTTCCAAATCCATTGAAAGACATTGATGATAAAACTCCTTTTGATTGGGGACATGCAATGCTATGAAGAAGATAGTCCTGATGAATGAAAAGTCTTGTCACGTTTGTACCCAAGCCTGTCATTGAACTAGATGTGCTTGATATGCTTGGGAAACAAGAAGATGATTGGTAAAGGGTACTATCACTTACAAATAATTGACTGAAACAAAAAAAGCAACTTTACTTGCATGCATGTCAAAATATTGAATTTACTCCATTTCTTTTCTAATACAGGACAACAACACATATCACTACATTCTTTGAATATTCAAATGGTGTATGAACAACAACCATTCACAAGAAACAAAACTATATGCTCTCTTCTCAAGAAACCACTAATTTCTTTTATCTACATGTTATCTCAGCGTACCCATTTCACACTCACATTAGTATGAAATGGGTACGTTGATATATCATGTAGACAAAGTCAGAGTGAAAGAGAGATAAGAGGAGAGAGAAAAGATCAATAGAGGAGGAGAGAAGGGGAGAGAGACAGATAGAGACAAAGGTATAGAAAGAGAGGGAGAGAGATTTAGAGAGGGGGATTGATAAACAAATAAGAATAGAGAAAGAGAGATAGAATAGGAGAGATATAGAGAAAAAAATAGAGGGAAAGAGAGACAAAGAGAGATAACAAATATAAAGGGAAAGTCACTCTCTTTTCTTTATCACTCTATTTTTGTAACAGTGTCATTTCATACCAAGCTCCACTTTTTACATTGTATTTAAGTACCATAGCCTAATCTTTATTATGGTGTTTTCCATTACAATGATTGACCATAGCCCCAAGTCTATCACACAATGTTGCTGATAAAGAGAGATAGGGAAAATAGAGAATGCGAGAAAGACACACACACACACACGCACACACACATGCACGCACGCACGCACGCACACACATACACACACACACACATAGGGACATTTAATAGATCACTCCATTTTGTTATCCATCAAACTCAACAATTAGAAAACAACATAAGAAATCATACCAATAGCTTAAAAACATATAACACTCTTTTCCTATGTTATTGCTAATTACAAGAACTTCTAATTTTCCATTGTATAATTGTTTACTAGATTAAATATACTTTACACACAAAATTTTCATTTTTTCTACAACCATTCTTAACGTACCCATTGCGTACTATACAAATATTCATACTAACAAAATAAAAAATATATAAATAAGAGAGAAAGAGTATATTAAAAGATTAGATTAGGGTATCTCTCAAATAGTAGTAACATCTTGTCCCCAAGATTCATTGGTTCATACATGGCACAAACAATACAATTGGAAATAATGTCACTTATTGAAGTGGAAGTATATAATTAAGAGAGAGAGATAGGAGATATTGTTAGCATTGGTTACTATGTTAGCGTTGGTTACTACATTGTTCAGTTGGTAAGTTAGCGTTGGTTACTACATTGTTCAGGCAATTTAGTTCATTGTAACTGTCAACCAACTCCAACTCTCTCAGTGTATATACATAGATGTATCTACACTTTAGAATATCAAATAAACATGATCTTCTCTAATTTTCTGCATTTGGTAGCAGAGCGTGTAAAATTTATAGGAAGTACGATGTGAGGCATCTAGAAGTCTGTTGAAGCACAAGACATGAGCCTGAAGATAACTGTGGGTAGTGTGCTAAGCCATTCTCTCCTTGTGTCTTGCATATACCTTTCTCAGGCCCAAAAGGCGCTGGAAGATAACAATTAAATCCTCTTGGAGACATGAACAAGGCGCTGAAGAGAATAGCAGATCGTTTAAAACTTATTGCAGGCCAGATTTAGTGAAGACATTTTGTAGGAGATTGCATAGAGGAATAGAGTCGTTTAGAACACTGCATATGCTTTGTGTGAAGAATTGATGTTGCTGAGAATACGAACATGTGAAGAAGCAATTCAAAACAACATGGGATTCTATTTCTGTCTAGTGTTGCCATGCGTTTGGAGGTTTAAAAGGCCATAACAATATGGAGGTATCCTTAACTGATGGTGCTTTATTTTTCAAACCTATTTGCCATGCATAAAATAAGTATGATCTCATTGAATTCCATTATTAATCTGGTGTAAATTTCTAAGGCAAAGTGTTTTATTTTTAAAGTATATTCAATGTATTGATTTCAAAGTGCCAGTATTCTTTTGCTTGCCCATAAGATTATTATTCAAGCATTGTCCTCCTTTGTATACTGGTATACGGTGGTTGCCTAGAGTAAAGTGGAAATCACAAGGATGGAATTTGTTATTGTTGGACAAAATGTGGAAACTAGCATGAAGAAAAGACCATAATTTATGTAGATTCAAATTTAAATTTGTTTGAAGAACATTATTGGTGTTACACAAAGATCCAACCACTCTCAATAAAATCTAAAGTTGTTTCAGTTGAAGAAAGAACATTCTATGTGATTGTGGAAATACAAAGCAAGGCATGACTATCTGTTATAGCAGATACAAACTAGTTTTCTTCATTTTATCATCGATCTCATTCATACTTAGCGAGAGGATGCAAATTAAGTCATGATCTGATTAGCATACAAAGAAAGCAAAAGCGCTATTAAGTCATGGTGCTGTCGATTCTAGACAATGCAAGAAGTCAAGTGTAAAAGTGGCTGCCAATTCAAATTTGTACTCCTGAATGTAATCATATTAGCAGGTCAGTTAGTGCATGAGATTTACAAAGAAATTTTACTTTGGAGTAATAAGGATTGGAGGTATATGAGTCCATCATTGATCAAAATTGATATCATTATTTGTTTGAAAATGGTCACACATTATGTTTGTGGTTTCGATGCCATCCATGATAGAACTTTGAGAGACTTGCATGCTTGTGCTATTGAAGAGTCTAATGCAGATGGATAGAGTGTAACCACATCATATTGGAGGTTGGCGGCATCGGAGGATGGAGGATTTACCATCATCTCAAGTTAGCTTCTCGCTTTGAGATGATGCTTTGCATGAGAAGCATTTTTTGGCTTTGGTTGTTTTGTTTTTCTTTGTTGGTGCTGACAGATTTGAAGAATCTATGTTTTGTGAAGATTTTGTTTTGGAGATAGGTTTGGGATTTGGTGTTGAGCTTAATATGGATTGTTGTCTAGCGAGCTTCAAAGAGTATATGATCTTGAATTATACCCTTTCACGGTCACTAGACAACATGGTAGAGATCTGTCGTATCTCTTAGGGTCCATTGTCGAATAATTCAAGACTATGTGATTTGAGAGCTTGGGACTAAAGAGCTCAAGAACACAGCTAGAAGCTACACCTTTCTGAGGGTAGATGAGACAGCATGATGGAGCCTCGCTTGGTTCAGGATTTGTTCTTTGGGAGAAGATCTTCTATAAAATATGTATTCATATTATGTAATCAGCTTTGTTGAGTATTTTAGCATTCAGGGGGGGTCCCTTGGTACTATTGCAGGAACAATGTAATAAGGGGGGAATGTTAGCATTGGTTACTACATTGTTCAGTCGGTAAGTTAGCATTGGTTACTACATTGTTTAGGCAGTTCAGTTCGTTGTAACTGTAACTCATTGTAGCTGTCAACCAACTCCAACTCTCAGTATATATACATAGATGTATCTGCACTTTAGAATATCAAATAAACATGATCTTCTCTAATTTTCTGTAGATATATACTAACAAAATAACAAATATGTGTCCATCTCCCTTACAAAATGTCACCTGCCAATCTAATGCAATTGGAAAATACGATTCAAGGTTTACATATGTTCAGATCAATGGATATCTTGAATTAACATGCAATCACATGGAGTATATTATTGTACATTGAACCCAATAAAAACTTTGAAGACACCTAAATCGTTGAAGCAAATCAACAGCTCAAAAGTGGCATTGACAGACCTATTGTCAACATGATTTCTTAAACCATCATCCACGACATTTAATTCCATTAAACTATCGCAAGGCCCTCTCATAATACCATTCAAACTGCAACTTGATGCCAATGATGGTACTCGTATAGGTACAAAAAATTACTTTCCCCATGGCAAATATTACAAAATGAAGGTTACATTATTCTGTTAGGTTACACTTGAATGCATTGCATGCCTTGTAACATAATTCACAATCTATGAAACTTCATAGAGAATAGACAAATACTTCCTCTCTAGCCCATCCCTTGTGTTCCTGTTGTTGCCTATTAGATTAGTATAGGGGATTCCGTCTATTATCATATCAAAAACTCCAATTTAATTAATCATTTCATCAAGTATTATATTTGTCAAATTTTACACATCTTCTACCTCAATCAATTTACCTATTGACATACACTAATGATGAAACTCCTTCTGCCTAGGGACATGCAATGCAAGAAGATAGCCCCGATGAATGAAAAGTCTTGTGAACTATGTACCTAGGCCTACCATTTCAACTACATAGGCTCGATGTGCTTGGGAAACAAGAAGAGAACCAGTTAAGGGCACTATCAATTGCAAATAATAGAGGAAAACAAACAAACAACTTTACTTGCATACCTTCTCTTACCCACTACTATTAAGAAAACAAC
This sequence comes from Cunninghamia lanceolata, assembly GCA_027924645.1. Lineage (NCBI taxonomy): Eukaryota > Viridiplantae > Streptophyta > Pinopsida > Cupressales > Cupressaceae > Cunninghamia > Cunninghamia lanceolata. The sequence continues at coordinate 3,728,179 of BSBN01000530.1, forward strand.
TTTACCTACACATGCATGTCAACATATTTAATTTACTCCATTTCTTTTCTAATGCAGAACAACAAGAAATATCACTACATTCTTCGAATGATCATTCACCAACAACAAAACTATATGCTCTCTTCTCCAATTAAAAAGGAACCACTAATTACTCTTATCCACACACTTTGCAATCCTTGCAAACCCATCGCACACTTTGCTTTGATTTTATTTCTTGCATGACGTTTATAAGAACTTCTCAATTTGCATTATATAACTATTTACGAGAATTAATATAGTTTGCATGTACAATTTACACTTTTCTACAAACTTTCTCAGCATACCCATTACACACTAAGGTACGATTGCTAGTCAATATGGTGTTGACTGATACTGTGTGGGATCACCTATTGCATATCATCTTAGACCTTTGAAATTTAAATTTTTAATTGGAATAAGGACATCTGATATTTATTGCACACTGAATACCAATTAAGGAGGAATTAATCATCTCACCAGCTGGAGATCCTAAGGAGGCCACCATTGTACATGTGATTTTTCTATGTCAATCAAATTGATTAATCCATTTGGAAGGCTAGTGTGATGTGGATTATATTCTTCCTTGTTGGAGGTTTAGTCAATTGCCATGTTCTCTATCATGTCGGCTGCCTTGTTGGCTTCCCTGTAGCAATGGGATATTTGGAAATAGTCTAGTTCCTTGAGAAGATCGGTGACTTTCTATATGATATAATTGATTTTCTAGTCAAGAGATTCCCTTTTTTCACCACGTTGATGATGATAAGATAATCTCTTTAAATCCAAAGATTCTTCAAATTGTTTTTAATTGCCAAATAGAGTCCATGGAGAATGGCATGGGCCTCAACCTGGTTATTTGTCCCTTCTATAACTTTAGTCACAGCTGCCATGATTACATTTTCATTGAGATCACGGATGATGCAACCTATCCTAGATATGTCTGGGTTACCTCTACATGCTCCATTGAAGTCAAGTACATATAATATTAATGATAATCAATATGGATGTGTTCTATGAGGTTTTAGTAAATGAAATTAATCTTCTTAACTTTTCTTTTAATGTTATGGCTAGAGATGATATTTTGTGCCTTGAACATAATGGTATCCTAAATTTGTAACTTAGCACTAAGACTCTAAATGTAAGCATCTATAATTAGTGAATCTAATGTAAATCAAAATTCTTGATATTTTTGTAAGGTATTATTGAATATTTTCTTCAACTAACATATAAGCTAGCTGATGTGATCTCTTGATAGAAAACCAATGTGAGCTTCATATCCATGGTAATGGTAAATTTGAATCAAGTTCTTAAGTTTCATATCCTTGGTTGAACCCTTTGAAGTTACTCAAAGATTGGATTAGATTTTAGTGATGAGGAACTATTACATATGGGTCCATTGCATGATTGTGGCTTAGACCAAAGGCTATCAATTTTAATTACCATCGATGCAATGATGATAGCTTTTATCTTAAATAATGACATAATAACCCATTGGCACCTTAGGAATGTTCCTTAAGAGTGCTTGAGCCATTGGATGATAAAATATTAGATTGTTTAAGCAGGCCCAAGAGTTCTAAAGTCCCTAACAATATTAAGTATTGTGGGAACTAGATGATGCACATGTGATCCAATGATTGATGCAATCCCAAAAGCTAAAAGTTTATAACACTACCCTCAGAGTGCAAAAGCCTGATAATTTTCCTTGTTGATATCATAATATATATGTATACAACTCATAAATTAATAGTATAGGAGTGGCTTGTCGATGATAATGTGAACTCCCTTGACCAATGACATATCAAACTAACAACTTTTGTGAACCCTTTAGGAGATTGCACAAGTTTGAGATTGATTTCTAATTGAATGGTTCATGCAATCTTGTGAGCCTAAAATCTCTATCAAAACCTTAGAAGTGTGGGGGCTACCATGCGGTGCCCAACTAACATCATACTATAGTAAGAACTTTATTATTATAAAATTGTGAAATTAATTGTAGCATTAAATATATTGTGGATGCTGAGGGGATATTCTATCAAATAAAATGAGAGGGATCCACATATTGATTACTTGTAAGCTAATGACAATTTATGCAACTCCATTCCTAATACATTTGTATTGATGAATTGAGAGTGTGAGGTCACTATGATCTAAATGGATTAGATGGTTTCCACAATCTTGAGAGGTCAAGGGTTTTGATGAAACTTGAATAGTGTGACAATCCTTAGATTAGATTTGGTCTAATCAATGATGCATCTCTATTGAGGCAAATGGCTTTGATAATGTTCAAGAATGTGAGGGCCACTAGATCTTCCATATCATCCATGAATATAATAGTCCTTATAGATGCTAACAAGTGCATTATATGTCTACTTTACTAAAACTTAAAAACTTAGTGAAAAATATTTTTGGAGTCTATTCAGTAAATAAGTTGACTAGAGGCATGACATAGTTAACTAGAGAATTTGAATTATCAAACCTTCACTAGCCCAATTGCTAAATAGCTACATATAGGCCATGTGACTATCATACACCTATTTTTTCCCCACCACATGATCTTAAGTGATTTAATCATAACCATCTATTCTTTTGAATGATTATAAACTAGTTTGAATGCATGAACCAACATGAACTCGATTATGAATTATTGAGTTTGAAACCACCTTCTTCTCTAAGAAATTAAGTGGGAATTAAGCAAGAAAGAAATTCAAATCTCAACTAAGCAAAGGAAAATAGTGTTTTTGTAAAATAACTTTCTCCTAATATAGATAAATTGGATAAAATCCTATAGATGGTTTCATAAAAAAAAATTGGTTTGATTTTGCTTTGCACCAATGGGAATGCAACCTACAAAACACACATGTGAAAAAACAAATAAACATAGAAAGAGATCCCACCATGCATGTTGACTCAACACACATGGACCAATGACACAACATAGGCCTAGAATATTCATCTTGAACTCATAGGAGGTGCATGGATCATAGATTTCATCTTGTCCACACATCTAGTGACTTACAAAATCTAATATAAATATGAGCTTAGACCCACATGAATATTTTGCAAACCACATGATCATCCATATCAACACCAAGATAAATGGTCATTGAACAACTTGTACTAACATCCTTACACCATATACCCATAGAAGAATATGTTAAGATGATTCAATCACACATAAGAAAATAGGAAAAAGAGGGACATACCAATAGATGGCATTGTTGTAAATCAGCCAATGGTACAACACAAAGAGATCAAAAGTTCTAACAACCCTTGAGGAAATTGTGAGGGACATCAAATCAAGATCACATCAATAAATCTCAAACATTCACAATACATTAAGCGACACACATAAGACACATGATTTGACTAATAAACATTTATCTTTTGTAAGTCATAAATAATTATCTCCATTGCACACTTCACATAGAGCTCAACCATAATGGGTCCTCTTAGAATAGAACACACAATCATAGCTCTACACTCCATTCAAGAACACAAGCTATAATAACATTGTATCTCACTTCTCATTTTGAAGCTTATTGTATCATGATTAAATTTTCATTTCTTAGCATACGGTGTCAATGATTATGAAGCTCAACCAAAAGTGTAGATTTGTATACAAGAATTACATATTAATCATAAAGATAGGGAAAAGACATAGGAGGATGAAAAATTAATTTAATGGGGTTCATTAAAATAACTTATAGGATCCTTTATTAATGAGGAGATAAATAGAGCTCATAGGAAAATAAGAAAGCATGGATTTTTCATTTAATCCAATAGATAAATGCAAAGATTAGGGGAAATCAACAAGGCTATGGAAATATCTATAGGCCTAGAGGTAGTGGATCTAATTTGGTAGTCTCTGATTGGATAAATATCAAGGTGGTTTGTAGGAGATTAACTAAAATTTATAGAACTCATGTCATGAATAGAATTCAAAACAAAATAAAATCCTTGAGATGTGGGCTACATTCCTAGCATTTAATTAAAGTTATATACCATTCCAAGAAATTTGGTGATTATAGGAGATTCCATATAGAATGAAGATAGTTTTCAACTATTCCTATAGTGAGTTCTAATCTAATACAAGATTTATCTACCCACACCTAAAGATCAAATATAGTTGTGCTCTATTTTTGAAGAAGTTAATGTCTAATAAAGGTTGTTGTATGGTAGTATGCTGTGTTTGTAACATGTGTCATAAGTGTAGGAGATTTGGATAGTGATATCCAACTATAAACATGTGGTTCTTATAAGAGTATAGATCTTTTTCAAAATATTGGATAGTCTTATATATTTAGAATTTTGTCCAAATTAGAATAGGTGTTTCATTTGGTTTAATACATTATATGGTTTTAAATGTTGTATGTTTAAGTTCTAGGTCTATGCACTCAATATGTGTAAATTTGAAGAAACTGCAATCCAATAGGATCATTTGTATAGTTAGGTGTCTTCCCATTTAACTAAGATATTTTAGGGGATCATGTAAGATATCTCTAAGGTCACATTCATTGACTTGGTATTCGGGTAAGTGCATGGAAATGGGGGACAAAAAGGCGGTCAAGAGTGGCCACTTTTTTTCTAAAATCGGCTAATATGAACTTAGACAAGTAATTCAAGATGCATAGACTCAAAATTTGAAGATATGATAGGAACAAGAATTGTAGTACTCTAAATCTAGTTTCTAAACTACTAAAGACTTTTAAAAATGGTTAAGGTTAAGGGGGTTAAATATTGAGTGCACACAAAGTGTTCATGTTTTTATCACTAAAATATAACATAGTGTCTAGTGTGCACCCCCCTATTTTTTTTGTTAAATTAGGTATTTTCAAAAACTAGTTGGTGGAAATATAGTGAAGATTGAGTACTACAAGTTGTATATTTTTAATATTTTTTATTGAATAATTTTTTATGTGATTTTTTAAAGTGGATACATCTTGAAAATTACATCACTGAGCGTGCACGTCACATAACCTGCACAAAACTAATTGAAAATGTAAAGTTTTTTCTTGAATGTGCATAGATGAATCCTATATATGTTTTTCAATTTTAGATAAGTGGGTCAAAAGTTATTAAAAAAATCAATACATATGTGCTAGAGGAATATCAAGACACTCTTCAAAGAAAATAAAAATAAATACCTTAACTTATTTAAAATATTAAAAAAATTATATGGCTTGAAAGGTAAGAAGTAGCTCTCTATTTTGGTGGTGTTTTTGTAAAATTTTATTGTAAAATGTGTAAACCTAATGAGGTCAAAGTTTGAATTTGAGTTGTTTTATGTTTAAAAAAAAAATTTAGGAGCCATAAGAGATGTCCAATCCTTAGGCTTGGAAATCCAAGCCCTAAATGAGAAGGACCATACAAATTTTGAAATCAAAGAATTAAAAATGCATACATGTTAAACCTTGTACATGATATGTTTTTCATAACATGAATGTGTTTTGTTGAAAATCTCAACACTGGCCACTAATTTGTCCCCCATATCCGTGCACTTACCCATTCTTATTTGTTAGTGTGTTAAGTTTTAACATAGGGATAATTAGTTTTTCCCTTAGGGTGGTTTATTCCCGTATCGGGTAGTTTTCTCACCCATCACATATTTCTTGCCTTTATAAGGCACTATTGTACATTATGTAAATCATCTCAATCTCTTAATGCAATTTTCCAGATTCTTGATGAAATAGTTTCGTGCCTGTAACTTCTCTCAGCCGCGAATGTTATTCGGTGTGCAGTGGAGGCCTAGGTGCTCCAACATGGTATTAGAGATTTCCCATCCTACCACCCCTTTTGTTTGAGAGTTTTCATCAAGTTTTTTTTTAGATCACTTTTTCTTCATAGAGATCATGTAGGGTGTATTTGGCACCACAATCTCTCCTCGGTGAGCACCGCATTCTGTAGATCATAGAGGGTTTTGTCTTTGGAGATGTTGCAGATTCATTTCCAATCTGGTGCCATTTTTTGGGCTTCCTTGGCCAATTGGAAACTCACATAGGCTTCATTCCATTTCAACAAGTCTAGAGGGCCAAAATAGTGCTGGATTTGAGGCACTATTTCTCTGGTTTACTATGAGAAGGCATTTTTTTGAAGGGGCATTTTACCTATTGGAAGTCACATTCTGACTATGGAAGGCGTTGAACCTGCACATTATTGGAGGGCTCGATTCTACTCAAGAGTCCCTTGGTTTTTTCTGCTGGGTGTTTAAAGGTCATCTGAAGGCGTGGGCTGTGAAGGAGAACTCGGTGTTTTCACTATGAAGGCTGATTTCTGGTTGATTTTTGTTGTGTGTGGGGACATGTGAAAGTTTTCCACAAAGTGAGGACTAGAAATAATCCTTATGCAGAGGATGCGATTCTCATACCAGTGCCATGATTTTTTGCATAGGCCCAATCTCTCACATGGAGGCATTTTTTTAACATTGGAGGCTCATTTTTTTCTGTAGAACCAATTCATTTGGAAGAGGCGGCATTCCAGTGGCCATGATTCATTCCCAGCAAGGCATTTTTTGGCTGTGAAAGGCTGAATCTCCATTGCAAAAAGGTGTTTGAAGGCTGGGAGGACTGGTGAAGACTATTTTTTGTTCTAGGAGTGATTCCTCTTCAGGTATGCCACATTCACACAACCCATTTTCTTGCTGAAGAAGGTTGGATTCTGTGGCATTTGTTCTAGGCCACTTGGCCTCGGCGTGAAGTTTGTCTGGCATATATTTTGGAGATCAGACTTTAACATTTCTAAAGTTTTCCAAAAATATTTGTTAGGGTTTATGCGCTGAGGAGAAGAGGAAGTGGGCCTGGCGGTTTCAAGAAGAGTGTTTTGAGCACTGAGTAAGGGACTTTAGTCCACATTCAGGGTGTTGGCAGATTTTTGGCTATTTATATAGCCATTCTTCTCTTCAATTGTTGTGAGTAAGTCTCACAAGGGGCTATTTTGCTTGTGTACTATGTGAACACTTGCTTCGTGCTCATGGTAATTTGCAGTTGGAGTGCTTGGTAGAGTGGAGTGTGTGCTTGCTTGGTGACTCAGATTCCAAGGTGTAGATTGTTGTTGGTCAAAATAATTGCCATAATCTATTTTGGAGGTTTCTACATATGGAAGGTACTATCTTTGTGTTTTTTTGAAGAATTTATAGCTATAATGGATTTTTCTTTGGAGAAAGGGAATTTTAAATAGTGGAGTGATTCTATTCTCACTCATCTTAGTGAACAAAATCTCTTTCCATATTTGTATAATGAAGTTCCTATTCCAGACACACATAGTAGGTATATGATTTGGAAAGGATATAGGGCTCAAGTCTTTGGTGTTATTTTTTAGCATATAAATGATGAGGACTCTTTGAATTCACTTGTTCATTTTGAGTGCCATTATGCTCTTTGGACTTACATTCGAGAATCATATGGAGATCCTGATACTCTGCCATCTCTCGATGATCCTCTTTCCAATACCAATGTGCCCTATTATTCTTCAGAGAAGATAAAACATGCTTGTGATCCCTTTAAGGTTTTTGAGATTTCAGATGAGGTTGCAGTTGCTTCAGAGGTTCTTGATTCTTTGTCAGAGATAGTTGATCCACCTTCATTAAGCACTTCCATCATTCATGAACAACATGATTATCATTGTCTTCCTGATTGGGATTCATACTTGCCAGACATTGGTTCATTGTTCGTGGAATCTCACATTTCAGACTTGGAAGACACATTTGAGGGATTAATTTTCCTATTTGATGATAGTTGTGGTACGACTATTTTCACTCCATTTCTGTCTTTGGAGAATGTTCAAAATTAGTTTCCAGTGATACCTTATTTGTCACCTTCTATTGTGATTGGGCATGTTCCTGATTAGTTTGTGGCATCATCTTCCAAGGTCTTGGCGACACATGAGCAGATTTTAGAGACATTATCATCCTACATTTGAATTTTACTTGCTAATTCCTATCCAGAATGGGAAGCATACCTGCATTTGTACCTATTTTTGTTCCTTCCAAGAGGAAGACAAGTTGTTTGTGGACATTGGATCACATTTTGTCTTTAGGCACTTACCATTTTTGTAGGCGATTACACATTAGGGGGGATATCATTTCTCTCTTTTTCCTTCCTATGGGGGGGGGTCATTGATTGTATATACATGATGTATGTAGTCCTTGGGGGGTGGTATTGAGTCCTCCATCCATGCATCATTTTGTTAGCTTTTCTCTCTTTTGGAGAGGGGTTTTCTCCCATAGGGTTTTTCTCCTTTTCTCCGTTTGTGGTCTAGATTTCTTTTTTAAATTGTAAATGGGTACCTAACATGGTTGTGTAGCTGGGACCCATATTGCATCTTGATTTTGCATAATAATTCTCCCTAAGTTTGCACTTAAGGGGGGTGTTAGTGTGTTAAGTTTTAACATAGGGATAATTAGTTTTTCCCTTAGGGTGGTTTTTTCCTGTATCAGGTAGTTTTCTCACCCATCACATATTTCTTGCCTTTATAAAAGACTATTGTACATTATGCAAATCATCTCAATCTCTTAATGCAATTTTTTGCATTCTTGATGAAATAGTGTCGTGCTTGTAACTTCTCTCAGCCATGTTCATGTTATTCAGTGTGTAGTGGAGGCTTGGGTGCTCCAACATTGTTATTAATTGGTTGGATTACTAGTTGTATAAAATTGTCAAAGCATTTGAGAGAAAGCTTTTTATAGTATAATAAATTGAATATCTTTGAGCTTTTTTGGATCATTGAGGAAGACCTAGTTGTCTAAAGATTCTTGATTGCATGCATTAAATCAGGATAAAAAGGTATAATATGATTTTTATATAAATTTTACAATGATGCTTGCATTTTCCCAAGCTTGGAATATATCACTAACATGAACTCAGACACTAGTCCTTTTTCAATATGATTAAAATCATTTTATCAAAAATCAACTCTCTTTATCTTTGTTTTAGATTAGTTTTAACTTCAAGACTGCTAGTATGTATAACTTTGGGTTATGAATTTATGATTAATGATTGAAAATCTTATGTCTGATAAACATTTAGAGGGTTATAGTTGCTAGATATTTGGGTTGTATATAGGATTTATACCAAGGGAAGTAACTTGTGTTGTATCTTAAGTTTTATCTACAAACTATTGTGTTTATTTGTTTAATAGAGTTCTATTGATTTATTCACAATAAGTTAGTATACTTGATAGATTAGTGACAAATATTTGAGGTTTTTATTTACACTAGTTATGTCTTAGTGAGACCTAATGAGTTATTTATTGATCTTTAATTTTCCTATTAAAGACCTTTAGGATCACCATCCATAGTGTTTTTGAGCCGAAAGAGTATGGGAATTTCCCACTCCTATTAATTGGCATCACTACCATAATCTAAAAATGAGCCTTATTTCATTGTCTAGGTCAACATACATCCTCAAACCTGAATATTGAGTGTTTTCTCTAGGAATGTAGAAGTGAAATTTTGTAAGCCAATAGGACTTAGGTAGGCTAAGACTTTGAATCTTGATAAAGGAACAAGATAGTGAACACCTTCATGAGTGCATGAAAACATGACACAAGAACATGACAAGAGCTTGGTAAAGGATTCAATAGGGTCAACTAAGTCAAATTTCTTTGATTAGTTGTCACTAAGGAACCATGAAATGAATCAAAAATGAAGAAAAAGATAAATACTACATTGGGTGTCAATAGGTTGTATGAAGCCTTGATTTAGCATCTTCTCTAGTTCTTCTCTTGTCATAGGTTCTTTTAGGTTTTTGCATGCATTGAAATGAGTTGAAATGGGGTAGAATGATAAATTGGTGATTACGGCTAACTTTGCAAAAGATTGTACCATTTATCAACATGTAATTATACATTAAACCATTCCATCAAAACGAGCCCAATTTACTAAATGGGAATTAGTATAAGTATACAAATTTCAACATTACATATATAAAGATCAACTCAAAGAACCACATTTCTTATATTAATTATAATATAAGCAAATGTTATAATAATGTGTGAAAAAATAATATGTATATAGTAGTAGAGAACATATGACCTAATTATATTAATAATAATTTTAAAAACATTTTCTTTTTTAAACAATATATAAGTCAGACTTATCACTTCTTACTTTAATGTCTAGCATTCTCAAATAAAAATTATAAATTGTTATTTTCACAAAATATAAAAAAAATTTAGATGTAAAAAGGTTTTGAGACCTATGTGAATGATATTGTATCAAGCAATAACACTATCAATTCTTTTATTATTTTGTACATAAATAAAAATAACAATTGTCTTGTTTTGGAAAAATATCTTACATTTAATTATTAAAGTACAAAAACAGATAGAGAGAGAGATGGTGATCCAAAAAGTTTTATGGAGATCTTTTCTTTAACAACACAAAATAGAAGTATCTTGATTCATTCCCAAGACTTTGGTTTACATGTGAGGCTTAATAAGCTAGTTCTATAGCTATTATTTTAAGTTAGAAATATGAAGATCTTTTCTTTACAACACAAAAATAGAAGTATCCCGATTCATTCCCAAGACTTTGGTTTACATGTGAGGCTTAATAAGCTAGTTCTATAGCTATTATTTTAAGTTAGAAAAGGTAATTTAGATTACCTGGGGCCTAAATTTGATATTGATGCATCATTGATAGATGGGTACATCAAATGAGTGGTAGCTAAAGTAGATGTTGATGTTGGTGTAAATGCATGTAATGGGACATCTATTTGTGTAACACTTAAATAAGCAGGTTTTGTGGGATTTGGTAAGTTAGTCACGCAAGGGTTTGAAAGCATTGCATATACAATGGCCATTGGTGGGCGAACCGATGCATTTGCTTGGGTACACAAAAGACCCACATGAATGCATCTTGAAACTTGCTCACTAGGAAAACTTTCTACTATTGCTCTATCAATCACATCTACAATATTTCCTCCTCTATAAGATCTCCAAACCTGCATAACAAGGATGCTTACTCATCTTCATAAGATATATAACTTTGAAAAACAAACCATATTAACATGTCTTATTTTTATCTTACCCATTCTAATAGGCTTTGAAATTCAAAAGACAATCTATTGTCAGTGTTCTTTCTTCCACATATAATTTCTAAAATGACAACACCAAAACTATAGACATCAGCTTTAGTAGATAATTGCCCTCCTAAAACATACTCTGGTGCCATATACCCACTGCAAAATCAGGAAGAATTATTAGATCAGAATACAACTTAAGAAGCAATCCTAAAGAAAAAAATACCCACTGCAAAATCGAAAAGAATTATTAGATCATTATATAACTTAAGCAACAATCCCTGAAAAGTAAAAATCATTCTGGATAGAAGATAATAAATTTTTTAAAATAGTTTGCAAAGAAAAAACAAATAAGGGTAGCAAACTTATTAGATTCTTACAGTGTTCCTACAACCCTTGTGTTAATGTGAGTCTCATCTCGACAAAATAGTCTTGCTAAGCCAAAATCTGATACCTTTGGCTCCATTTTGTCATCAAGTAAAATGTTGTTTGTTTAATGCCCCGATGAATGATGGGCAATTGAGAATCTTCATGTAGGTATAGAAGCCACGGGCTACTCCGAGTATGATGTTCAGACGCCTATGCCAGTCAAGCTCTTTGCTCCACTCTGGATCTATATCCATGAGTTCCAAATAAAAATACTCCAAATAAAATTAATGTTCTATGGCTTTCACTTGATTAGCCTAAAGAAGAACAAGTATTGTATGACTCATTTTAAATTTAGATACAATAAACTTACTGAAGAGTATTTTTGTCAAGGCTGTTGTTAGGTAAGAACTCGTAAACAAGCAATCGTTTTGATCCCTCTGCGCAACATCCAAGTAGAGTCGCAAGATTACGATGTTGAATTTTTGCCACCAGCTTAAGCTCGTTTAGAAACTGCTCTTGTCCTTGCGATGATCGTACCGAAAGTTTCTTTACTGCTATTTGCATTCCATTTGACATTGTGCCTGACACAAAAGAAAACACATAAACCTTAAGCTTATATCACACTATAAACATCTAACTAAGTCCAGAGCCCTAAATTGAGTAAAATACTGCTTCAAACTTGTTATGCTGGTAAGACTGATAATCCTTAGTGAATTTTACTGAATAACATATTCGAATAAACATTTGAACAAATTTATTTGAAACAATGGAGGTGTAGATAAGTATTTCTAATTATATATGAAAATCCTAAACTGTGGACAGATCCGTTATCAAAATCAAAATAAAATAAAATAAAATTAAAATAAAATTAAAATGTTTGGGACTTATTCCATCAATTACTGTGAAGTGATATATAAATTTGTTTATAAAAAAAATCAAAATAAAATGCGAAGACAGGCTTAAAGAATGGATTAAGTAACTTTGTTCAATTTAACAGTATATTGAATATTGCTATTCAAAACAAGAAAATAAGCCAGTTAGGGTTACCTTATATACAGAGCCAAAACCTCCCTCTCCAAGCTTGTTATCATCATGGAAATTCCTAGTTGCAGCCTCGATATTTTCCAGGTTAAAGATTATATCATGCTCCTGGCCGATCGCTGAGTCTACCTTTCTATCTAGATTCTCTGGATAAGTAATGCACAGTGGTGGGGAAATTAGAATTTTCTATCTAACTAGAAATACTTTTCTTATGACCACAATTTGAGGATAATGAAGAAATTTTTTTGGACTCTGTTCTAATACCCAAGTAGGAGCAAGGAATTTTATTGATAAAAATATAGGACAAATTGAGTAAAATTTCGCTGCAAAAATACCTTTCCTTAAGAGGGCAGGCTTCTTTAATACTGCAGACTTGAATTTCCTTTCGATTGCAAATAGGCATAATAGTAACATCACCAACAAGCCACCGACAATACCCAAAAGTATAGCTATTTTGTTTGAAGACTTTTCTGCACAAGAGATTAATTTGAGTGCTTAGTCATGTAAAATGGTAGGTATGTACAAAGCAAAATAAACCCTATTAAAGGATTTCAAGGAACAATTAAAATCAACTAGAAACAGCATTTATAGCAGTCATAATATTTATGGGATCTATTGGCACAACTTATGGTTAATTTGGGTTTCTTTGTCATAGTTCATGCGGATAGATCCTTTATTAAATATTCATATCACATTCCTCTTCGGCAGCGTCTATGCAGCATACAAAATGCACTATAGACGTTTGTTATCTGTACAATGAATATACTTTCCAAGTCCGCTGAGGGTAATGGCATCAGTCTCGGGATCTTTCTCTGTGCTAAGCAAAACAGAATGCCTATACCAATCAATGACATCACACACTAGTTTCCTGCTCACTGCTTCATCCTCAAATAAAGCTTCTCCCTAACAATGGGCTTGTACAGATTTACATACAAATTCATGCAGTAACTTCTAGCCATAGTCTCTTTTACCCGTGTTACCCATATTTCTGGTTTAGCAGCAGACCCCCAATTCAAGAGCCAGTAAATAAAATTTAAGGGATTTGGGAAAATAAAATTTAAGCATCTATGGTGAATTTTGTATGCTCCATAGACGCTGCCTTCCTCTTGTTGGAGAGTAATTTCTCCCACAAACAAAATAGTAATGAATTAAAAGAGAAAAAGACAAAAAGGTAAAAAGACAAAAGAGGACAATAGAAAATTTCTAAAGGAGTCTAGAAAGACAGAGGTTTCTAGAAAGAAGAGAATGTTCTAGATAAGAAAGCTTCTAGAGGATAAGATTTCTAGATGAAGAATAGAAGAGCCTAGAAAGGCAAGGCATGAGCAAAGCCCTTTATAAAAGAGGCATAATGTAATGCAAGAGAAGCGATTATGCCGGTAATGATCAAGTGATCATTAGAATGCAGCAGCATTCGTTATAAGCATTGTAATGATGTTCTGAGTTAATGAATATTGTGCAGCAGCACACATTTGAGCATGTTTATGTATTTTCTGTGTTTATATGTCGTGTGGATGATGATATCCACCAACAACAAGTGGTATCAGAGCCATGTTCGTAAGGTTATTGTGTCTGGAGATTGATCCAAGTTGTAAGACTTGAGATCTAGGGTTTGTACATGGAGCAAGTTGTCTAGGGTTTGACAAATCGTTGTCAAAAGAGATCATGGACATACAGATAGGGATCGCTGTCTAGACCGAAGCATAAGAGATGTCAAAGGAGATATTGGACCCGCAGATGAAAGAGATCGCTATTGAAGGAAAGCTTGGGATCGTTGTTTTTTTTGAGCCGCAGATTTAGGGTTTATTGTTTGAGTTGAATATTGAAGCCGCTGTTCAGTCAAAGGAGATAGATTGTTTAAATCCGTCGCTGTTGAAGAAAATCAAGGTTTTTAAGAAGAGATTGTGTGGGTTGAGGCCGCAGCCTGGAGGCAACACAGGTATTTTAAAGTTGTTTTTTATTGCATTTTTATGAATCTATCAAATTTCCAAAGACGAAGTGCGAACGCTATGAGTTTTTCATTGTGGAAGTCATAGAAGACAAAAAGGCTGAAATAAGGAAGTCAGGGTTTATTAGGGCAGAGGTCGCTGCCATTTCCAAGGAAGTAAAACACCAGCAAGGAGTGAAATCGCAGATTCAAGTTTCGAGCAGTCAAGGTAAAATTGTTGCAAACTGTTTCAAGTTTTTTAAGAGTTCTATTTGATCGTGGGAGAGCTGAGCCAGTTTATCAGATCCATGTTGTGTTCGATCTAGGGTTATGAGTCATGTTTGGTGTAAAGGTCCAGAGCTAGGGTTTGTGATTGATAGTCGCTAAGAAGTGAAATCCACCGAAGATCTGTGTGATCAGAAGCAGTGGAAGAAGCCATAGCTAGCCGATGCTAAGGAAGGAGATTGCTAAAGATCATGGAGGTCATGTTAAATCCGTAGCTAGTGAAGATCGAGGAAGTCACTGATGTTTTGTTGGAAGATCGCAGGTTATAGTGTTTGAACGGGAGGAATTATAAGCTATGGTAGCTGTCAAAGTCTATCAAGTAAAAAGCTGCAGAAGGATCATTTTGGAAGAGAATACGCTAATGGAAATATATAACAGATAGATTTGAGCCGTTAGTGCAAAAGGAAGATCGGTCAACCCCTGAAGATGCCAAGTTGCAGAGGACTGATTTGAAGCTGATAAGTAAGAATAAAGGATCATTGCATTTGTGAAGATCACAAGAGATTGTTCGCCAAGAGACATCAGATTTGAAGCCGTAGCTGTGAAAAGAAGAGATCGCAAATTTGAAGTTTGGGTCGATTAGAAATCACGAGTTTAAGAAGTCCCAGTTGTCCAAAACAAAGAGGCATTGCTGCAGTTTGAACAAAAAGAGGAAGGCAAAGCTGGAGGTTTGAATGCAGTCAGCATAATATTGGAGCCAAAGGTACGCAGTTTTAAATTTTTAATCTATTTGCAAAGGAGAACAAAGAGGCCGCAGCCCGGAGTAAAGCGTGGGAAACACAAAAAGATAAAAAGCACAGATTGCAGCTGCTAAAAGGAGACCACAGCCAGTAAAGCCGTTGGTATTGGTGAAGATTATCCAAGTTCGTGTGAAGGAGAAAGCTACCCTAGGAGATCATATGCGTAAGTTTGCAGAACAAATGTTCGTTGTTTGAAGCCACAGAAAAGCATTGAAGTCATCAAAAGCAAAGTCCAGAAATTGTCAAGGGTTTGTATCAGGCAGTAAGAAAGTCTGAAGATAGTTTGCAGTCAAAGCTGAAGTGAGGCACACGAAGCCGCTAAACGAAGAAGAAATCAACAATTACAGCAAAGGGCAATAGTCTGAGGTAAGTTAATCATTTATTTTCAAATGGGTAAAGCTAAGAGAGAGAAAACAGAAAAAAAGGATTGGCAAAAAGAGAAAGAAGATTGGCAAAAAGAGAAAGATGCTTTGGAAAAAGAAAGATCTGAATTCATAAAAAAATTACATCAATTGACAATAGACAAAATTGGTTTAAGGTCAGAAAGGTATGAAGCTAATGTTGAATTGAGTAAAGTAAAAAGGAAAAATGAAGAACTAGAAGAAAGATTGAAATTATTTGAACAAAGGAATGATGAATTAGAAGAAAAGATAAAGCAATTGGAAGAAGAGAATAAGATACAAAAAGATGAAATATCAAGGTTAAAAGAAGAAAATGAAAGTTTAAAAACAAAGCCATTGGTTTGTAATGTCTCGTGTGATACAAGTGATTTATGTGATGTAGCTGAAGCTAAAAATTGCAAGGTTGAAGAGGTTGGATCAGCAAAATTTGCATGTTGTGATATTATTGATGAAGAATGTAAAGCTAAAGATGACAAGTTGTTTGAATCTAAAAATCATGTTAATTGTAGTAAAGAGAATGTTGGTTTTAATATGATGAAGAAGATGGGTTATAAAGGACAAGGATTAGGCAAATATGGACAAGGAATGAAAGAGCCAATTGAGCCGATAATGAGTCCAAAGTACGTAGGTCTTGGATATGGAAAAGCAAATCATGTTACAGGTACAAACAAGCTGATTCATGAAAAGAAGAATGTGCAATGTTTTCATTGTCATAGGCAAGGACATACAAAAGAAAAGTGTTGGGATTTGCATCCATGTAGCATATGTGGGTTGAGAAATCATTTAGAAAAGATGTGTTGGCAAAGACAGTGGAAAGATGAATCTATGAAGGATTGCATGAAAATGGATTGTGGATGGAGTTATGGATTGAATTGGCAACAAATTACATGTATGTTGAAAAGATTGTTCAGGTATAGATCTTCATTTGTCAAAGATGATAACAATAAAAAAAGATTTGAAGGTTTGAGGCATCATGCAAAGTGGAAAGATAAAAATAGAGAAAGGACTTGTAGTTTGTTGTTCTAAATATTTCAAGGATTGAATGACTGCCGCAGCAGTGGGTGAGAGTTGAAGATCAGCAGATCGTGAAGATGATTTGAAGGCATCTTGCAAGCAAAAGATTTGAGTCCCCAGAATTAAAAGAAAAAGATTTGGAAGATAAATTTGGAATGATAGGTGGTTGAAATTAAGGGGGAGTGTTGGAGAGTAATTTCTCCCACAAACAAAATAGTAATGAATTAAAAGAGAAAAAGACAAAAAGGTAAAAAGACAAAAGAGGACAATAGAAAATTTCTAAAGAAGTTTAGAAAGGCAGAGGTTTCTAGAAAGAAGAGAATGTTCTAGATAAGAAAGCTTCTAGAGGATAAGATTTCTAGATGAAGAATAGAAGAGCCTAGAAAGGCAAGGCATGAGCAAAGCCCTTTATAAAAGAGGCATAATGTAATGCAAGAGAAGCGATTATGCCGGTAATGATCAAGTGATCATTAGAATGCAGCAGCATTCGTTATAAGCATTGTAATGATGTTCTGAGTTAATGAATATTGTGCAGCAGCACACATTTGAGCATGTTTATGTATTTTCTGTGTTTATATGTCTTGTGGATGATGATATCCACCACCAACACCCCTTCTATGGAAATACAAAGATAATTAAAATTAGCTTATAAGGTAATTGATATGCATATTACTCGGTGCTGCAGGTGATAATGATGGCTGCTGCTGAATCGGTGGTGGAGATGGAGGCGGTGGAGTGAGAGGATTGTAGAATGTGTACGTGTCGTAACGAGCAACGCAACTTCCAGAGCCGGTCGTTCCTCCCAACAAAGTTCCACGGTCCGTCACATCTAACAGACCACTAATTGCATTTGTTAAGCATGTTCTGCAGTCCTCAACAGAAGTTAAATCCCTCCAACACTGAACCAGACTGTATATCGTATAAAATGTAGGTCTCGTACTTGTTGCTCCAGAAGAATATCGAATTGGGGATCGAAGGGCTTCATCTGACAGATTTGTGAAAAGCGCCTTAACTGCCGTACTAAACACATCAGGCTCATCTGGGACTTTCTCTGTCCTGGCAACACTTATTGAATCGGTATCCAGTTTTCCGATGAAGGAATAATTCTCGTAGCGTATGAAGCACTTGCTCCGCCAAGTTCGACCGCCAATGGCATTTCCACAAAACTGGCGAATACTGGTATTTGCGCCTTGGCAACAGCTGATGCATTCCTCCACAGTTGCGTCTCCCCAACATTGGAGAAGACCGTAAACAATGTCTGGACATTTGGCCGGAGACAGAGGTATTGAAACCATTGGATGATACTGTATTCTTCACAAGATCATTAAGAAGTATGTTCAAATTACTCTCGAATCTAGCGCTTGTATAGTTAGTGCTGTCGCACTTAAACAGATCAGACACCGCGTTGGAAACAATGCATAATAAAAACACAACACAGAACAACTGCGAATATTTTGCATCGTAGGCGATCTGCATGTTGTCTTCCCCTTTAGAATTCTTTCAGAAACCAAACTTTTTGAAGTAATGTGAAGGTATTGATTTCTTCTATTTTTAAGATGAAAAGTTACTGCACTGCAACGTGACACGTTGAAAAGTTGCTTGGCTTAAAAGACGATGAGAGCTAATGCATTGTTTTGTAAGATTTCGTAGCAATTCGCATAGTCAATGTCTTCCAAACCATCAAATAAAATTTCAACCTATGAGCAGGTTAGTAAAGTGGGTCTTCATTACTATGTGAATGGACTGTTTAACAGGAATTGAAGGAGAAAAACAAGCTTAGATTTAATTAAAGCTTATGTTTATGTCAAGCCGGAATTGTGGGACAAAATATTTAGACCATACGAGTTGTCGTCTTTCTCTTTTCTTGTGACAATTGTTGAGCATATCGTCTCCAGTCGGAGAAAACAATAAAAGATGTCGACAGATATGTTCTCACCTACTTTACAATTAAATATACTTAATTAAATAATGAAAATATATATTTTGTGTATAAGAGATAACATTTTCAATGTTTTTATCAATTTAAAAATATTCATGTATAACTAGGCTGAACATTTTTCACGCCTGCACCAATTTAAAATTAAAAATATTTATGTATACTTTGAAAATGTTAGGCTTATCCTTTAAACACAAAATATATTTTTTCATTATTTAACTAGAAAAAATAGGTGAGAGCAATATTTGATAGCATCTTCCCCTGTTAATGGGGATTTGGGAGATGATTCCCTACTAGCCAGACAACTTGCGAGTTGGTGTCCCCGAGAAGAGGGATGGCACAAATTGAATTTCGACGGGGCTTCTAAGGGAACTCAGGAACAGCTGGGTCTGGGGGCATAGTTTGTAATTGGGAGAAGACTATTATGGGGAAGGTGTTGAAAAGGTTTGAAGTTGCCACCAATAATCACGCAAAATTTGAAGCTCTCCTCATCGGCCTTCAATTAAGTAAAAAGCTTGGAGTCAAAAGGCTTAACATAGAAGGAGATTCTCTTATAGTTGTAAATGTTGTAAGAAGTAATGCCACCCACAATTGGAAATTTGAGGTTTACCTTGAGCAAATTGTGGAAATATTAAAATCTTTCAGGGACTACACTATTAACCACATTTTTAGGGAGGCAAATGGGGAGGCCGACAAGGTGGCTCACGAAGCGGTAAGTATGAAAGAAGAGTTGTTAGTGGACATCTTGGAAAACGTTCACTAGACAAGAGAAATATGATGTTTTAAAAGACCATTCGAATCAGAAGTTAAGACTCATGGTAAAAAGCTTTACATTGCAAGGATTAAGAAGGATCGAGAAAATCTCAAAGCCTTTAAGGTCATTTCGAGCAATGATGATAAGTGAGATGAAACAGAGGACAGACAACTGAGTTGGCAAGAAAGTATACGATCCATGATGCATCTTTTATTTCACGACATGTTGATTGGAAACTTCAGGCATAAGATAGGCAAATGTAATGTTTTAACCGAAGTTTATTTTTATCCTTTTTTGAAGGTTGATTTTCAGAGAGCTTGGTAGGTGCCATGGACACACCTATTAGACTCACTAGCTCACATAGGCAAATGGGCTTTTTAGGTCTGGGGACAAAGAAAAGGATATTGAATAATGGAATCCTCATGCTAGCTTTTCAATGGGTGCTCGGCGATGAGTTTCTGAAAATAGAGCATCGGTACAGAGTGAACTCGGACATATCATTGATGTTTGTCGCTATGTTGTTTGAGGCTGGTGAGATGAAGGAGGATATTATAGCTCTAACTAGAGCCTTTATCAAACTGAGCTGGCTGGGGGGATTGGATGAAGTTATTGACATAGCCAAGTATGGTAATGGCATCCCTTGGCCAGAGGATTTTGTGAAAGTTAAGCAGGATGGAGTGCCTCTAAAATGGTGGTCATTTATTATTCATGGGTGGTAGGAAGGCGAACAGAAGAGGAGATTCAAAGTTGAGAAGGCAGTAAGTTTTTTGAAATAGGTGACAGGGCTGGAGGCTACAAAAGATGGTCCATGGTTCGAGTTTCCACAAGCAGAGAAGGAAGAAAAGGATGGAGTAAAGGAAAGACAGTAAGATAAAAATGTCGCTGATACAATATATATGTTATAATGTAATATTTTAAGTCTTGTTAAAAGAAGTAGTTTGTATGGGTAGATACAGGGGTAAGGATGGAGGCGTAGTAAGTAGGAAGATCTTTTTGGTAGTGTAAGATGATATTTTATACTCAGCTGAACTAGGTGTTGATGTAATATGTTTATATTTTGGTTATCAATATAATGGGAGCACTCCCAAGGAGTGCATAAACTTAGCAAAAAAAAATATTTGATAGCATCTTTAATATAGATTTATTTAAAATAAGTATTTTTACGTAAATTTATTTTAAATAAATATACTAAATAATATATGGACAAATGGAAATTCTAAAGAAAAAATATTAGCTTTGACCTATTATTAAACTTGTTTTGCTTCCTATATGGACAAACATAATTGTTTATGGCATTTGTGGGCATCTTTGCTTTCCCAATTAAATTGCATTACAATTTTAAAAAAGATAGTTCAATTTAAAATTTCATTATGATAATTTCCCCACTATCAGTTAATTCAAGGGTTGTACAACCCTAATCAAGAATAGAAGGAACACTTTTTCTCTTAGAAATATTAAATGAAAGATAACATGGTTAGGGTTGGTCCAACCTCTTTAGTAGAAATTCTATTTCGAGAGATATCACACTTTTGATCTTGGAAGTGATTCTCATCTCGTCTATTATGGCAATTTTTATATGTCAAATATAATTTTGATACACATTTAGATTCATTAAACTCAAATTAAGACTATGGTCTTATGGAAGGTGATTACCTAAAAATTTGAAGTGGGTATTAACAAAAACATTTAGAGCCTATTAACGCACCGCTATCCAGCCCCAAAAACACACCGTAGCATCCATGCCCCTTCCCATCCATACTATAATAAATTACATGCTTTTGTGGTGTTAGTACACCTCTTGGGATTCGGTTAGAACTGCCAGCAGATGTAGTAAATCCGCTTCCATAGAACTTCTGACAATCGTCTTCCATTTTAATACGTCATGTATTAAAATTGAATTGTTAGCCGCTACCGCTAGCAGATGTATTAAAATTGAATTGTTTGATTTTTGGGGCCGTAACACGTCTTCTATAAATAATAATAATATTCCCACGTTGAAGGATCGAATCCCGTCCTCTTGTCTTTGTCGCCATTTTTAGCTTTGAATCTCCAAAACACGGTTTAAATCTCCACTCCAAGCGCAGATAATGGTAGAAATCAGGGTGTTTAGCGATGCTAAACCACCTAGCGCCCTTTTTCTACCATTTAAAATTGAATTGTTTGATTTTTTTCGTTGGGTTTAGGTCTCTCATTAAAATTGAATTGTTGGTCTTCCATTTATATATTTCAGTTTTTTAAAATAAAAATTGTTTTATGTTTAAGTATGTATTAAACTCATAAAAAATCCATTTCAGGTGGGCAAACTTATTGTCTTAATTTTAGTTACAAATCTTTTTTATAAATAATATTAATTAATATATTGTTTATATAAAGGAGTTTTTATTGTAGTTGTAATTGTGGTATGATTAATTTTTAAGATGATTTTCATTTTCAAAGAGAGTTTTAGTTTAGTTTTTTCATGTAACATTGGGAAAGATACACACTTGTAATTGTTTAGGTTTTTTATGGAAGATTTTTTTTGTGTTAAGAATGAGTCTCTTTTTGCATGGTAAAAATTATATATGTTATATTTTTATTATTTGTTTTGGGTTTATTTTGTTGAGTTATTTTTAATGTAATGACTAGGGTAAAGTGACACATTTTAACGTAAAAACCAATAAATAACCTAATTTTTATTAGATTCCATTTGCACACATATGTAGAGAGTGGTTTTGATCCTGACTCTTTCCATTCATATAACTCGGTTAAAAATGGGGGTGTAAAAGTGAACTTGGTTCAATTCTGCAATTTACAGAAATAACCCCTAAAACTTGCAAATTCAATTTTTTTAATTTAGGCATGTATTTTCCTCTTTGAACTAATTATTTTGAGACAATTTGTATGTAAAATTTTGTTAACTTGTGTGCTAGGGTGTTGTATTTAAGGACAAACCTTAATTAATTCACAATTATCTAAATATCCATCCATGTATAAAAATTCAAGATACATGTGTATAATACTTAGAGTATCATCACTGCATCATCTTCTTACATCAACATCTAGGCATATTGCATGATTACATGTTTTATTTGACTTTATTCTATATAGTTGATTTAGTAATAGAGGTTTGACCATGGAAGAATCTCCCTAGTATCGTGGTTTATAAATGTGGTGTCTTTTTATAAATATTTCAATTTTGTTTAGCACTATTTACCTATTTTGACAATTTTGTGGATTTATGACATTTTTTTCAAATTCAAATTTAATTTTTCCTAAGTCTACATGAGAAAATTTTAACAAAAAATATTCTAAAAACCATTTATCTGTGTTGTGATTGGCTCAAAATTTGATCTCTTAAGGAGGGATTTTTTAATTAAATTATGACTGACTAAAATCTTGCCGAGAATTATTTATTGTTAGTCTTGCTTAATTATTTATTTATCCTAGATCAATTTTAAAAAGTTGTTTATTTTCCTTTTCACTTTGTAAAGTGGCTGCATAAGAAGTTTGTTAACCCTTCGCCCTCCATGTTTTAAAGTTTTAAAGAGGACTCTCTATTTTGAATTTTAAATTTCAAGATAATAAAGGCATTTCTTATTTTTAATAAAAAGAGTGTGTTATGCTTAAAATAATGGTGTTTATTGCTATGCAATTTAATAATATCAAATTATAAGGTATTGATGGATTTGAGTCTTCATCAGGATTGTCCCTTATTGCTCATGTAGATTCTGTGAGAAAGCTTTGGTACGAATGATTTGGGCACCAGAATTATAGATATCGTTAATAGATGAGCACACGAAATTTGGTGATTGGTCTACCTAAGATCTCTTGTTCAGATGGAGTTTGTCAAGGTTGTGTTCTTGGGAAACATCATAGGGATCCTTTTTTGAATGGTTTGGCCACACATTCTTTGGCACTCCTTGAGTTGGTGCTTAGTGATCTTATGTCATTCACAACTCCTTCATTTTCAAGGGCTAAGTATGTGATCACCTTTATTGATGACTTCTCTTGGCGTACATGGGTGTAATTTTTGAAGTACAAGGATGAGGTTCTTCAAATTTCTATGACCTTCCTTGCATTTATGGAGAAGTAGTCAGGGCACTCCCTTTAGAAGATTTGAACATATAATGGGAGATAATGTGTCAATCAGGAATTTCAAGATTTTTACCATGCTTGAGGTATTCTTCATCAGAACATAGTTCCATACATTCCTCAGCAGAATGGTGTGGCCAAGCAAAAGAATAGAACCTTATGGGAGATGACCAATTGTACGCTTTAGTCTCGACCCATGGCTCTAGTATTTTGGATAGAGGCTGTCAATTGTGCCTACTACATTCAAAACCATATGCCTCACAAAGTAATACAGAATATGACTCTCGAGGAGGTTTGGCCTCATTTCAAGCCCAAGGTGTCCTTTTTCAGAGTATTTGACAGTGATGCATGGACATTCATTCTAGATGGGAGGTGCAAAGGAATGGAGAAGAAAAGTTAGCAGTTCATTTTTGTTGGCTATTGTGAGGATGTGAAGGGTTATCATTTGTTTGATCCTATCACTCGACAGGTACATTTTCGTCATGATGTTCATTTTAATGAGTCTTTCACTCCAAAAGATTCTCCATCATAGGCCCCTTCCTCTCTTCTTCCCACTTCTTTACATGATGTTTTACTTCCTGTAGATGATAATGATGATGTTCCCTATGATGATATTGATCTTATTGTTGACATTACTCCATCTCCTCCTCCACCTGTACCCACAAGAATGTTATGGGCTCATACACTTCTTAAGGATGCTAGTTCTCTTGCAGGTGATCCCACAACTACATGTTGCACTCGTTCTTGAACTTCAGGTATTACTCTTTTGAGTCATGCACATTCTATTTATCCTCAAAAGTTTTCAGATGCTTCAAGTGTTCTAGAATGGAAAAGTGCTATGATTGAGGAGTATTCTTCTGTAATGAAGAATCATACTTGGGATTTAGTTCCTCTTCCTAAGGGAAGAAAGTTAGTTTGATGCAAGTGGGTGTATCGTACCAAGTATGCAGTTGATGGTTATATTGATAAACTTATAAGGCTTGTCTAGTGGCTAAGGGTTTCTCTTAGGTTGAAGGTATTGACTATTTCGAGACTTTTACTCTTGCAACCAAGATGGATTCAGTTCGTCTTATACTTTCTATTGTTGCATCTCAGGGTTATCCAATGTATCAAATGGATGTGAAGAGTGCTTTTATAAATGATTATCTTCAGGAGGAGATCTACATGGAGCAGCCACCAGGCTTTGTGCAAGACCCTTCACTTGTTTTTCAGGGTGAGATGTTCATTGTATGGTATCAAACAAGCCCCTCAAGCTTGGTATGAGAAGATGGATAGTTTTATGCTTGCTCCTAGATAGTTTTTTTCTTGCATCTAAGAGACTCAAAAAATTTTGAATGAGAAACAACAAACTAGGACAAGGGAAACTCATAGAGATTTATCCTTTCCTTAGAATCATTAGAGAACATAATGTAGTCAGCCACAAAGACCCCAACAAGATGCTTGCATTCGATCTAAATGGGTTATATCTTTATCCACACATGCAAAGGCTTGTCGAGGGTCTAGATATCATCCTACAAGAAGATATTTTTCCAATTACCAAGATTCTACTAAATTCCTTTTGTGATAATATCCGTAGAGGTCCAAATATTCTATTAAAGATTGATCTAATAGGAAGATCATTACTACTCAAAATGGCTCTAGGCCCATCTTTGGTATAAATGACATGAAGCAATAATAATGCCCATGGATAGCTATAGATGGAAATAGCATCAAGGAACAACATATGAAGACTTACAAGATAAGAAGTTTACAGTCATCTACAATAACATTCAGGATCTCCTCCAAGGTTGCAGTCATAGTAGATATAAGAGCATATTTCATAGATTTAAAGAGATGTAATGATCAAGACAGTAATAATGAAAGATGCTACAAAGTATAATTTATTGCCACATAGGAAAGATACAGTATATGCTACTGTAAAGTCATATAGAGCCTGTCAAAAGAAGTAATAAAAGAGAAGATACAATACACATGATTTGATTCTATGCTATAGCTACAAAACACAGTCAAGTGTAGTAAAGATGAATAAGAGATAGTAAGATCTTCTTTTATGCAGTCATCATTAGCAAAACTGTGATGTAACAGAGTTTCATTATTTCTTTTTATCTTTCATACAAGGAGTAGCATGGAACAACAATGTAGTAATGAAGTGATAGCTAGAGTCTATCAAAAGAAACATCAAGGAGGAGGGAACCTCAGCCATGCAAAGAGACAACAAAAATAATGTGAAGAATCAATGGCCAAAAAGAACATATAGGACTATCCATTAACTCTTTTAGGAGCAACATGCAGTCAAGTAGCAATCATAAGTGGAGGGTTTTCAGTCACAAAACCCTAGCAAAGGTAACAATTTTCATCTTTGTTGTGGGTGAAACATTTAAAAGGTATGGTTAGCTTATATATATATATATATATATATATATATATATATATATATATATATATATATATATATATATATATATATATATATATATATATATATATATATAAGTCATAGTCACATGAAGAGTATTGAAGGTCGAAGTCTATTACAAACCCTCACAGTCATGAAAGTTTCAAAACCCTAGCTGTGTAATTCATAGAAGCTTTCATGACTATATGAATACAGAACCTCAAGATAAAAATACATTGTCTCATTTCACAGGAATAAAAAAGAGAAATGAAGTCTCAGGGTTTCATTCATATCTACAAAAAATACAGAGTAACATCTGTTTCAATGCATTTCATCACATAATGCATAAAATATAGAAGGTAAAGTATTGTAGAGAGTTGTGTGAGAAGTGGTATATCTAAAGTTTCAAAAAGCCCTAGCTAGGGTTAACCATAGAGAGGACCACCTTTTCTCAAAGTAAACCTAAGAAAATACCATTATGCCATGAGAAAAGGAATAATAATGGAGAAAGAAAATGAAATCACAATGTTTCATGAATATCTATAGGAAATACAACAAGAATAGCCTATATTTTAACTCATTCAAAAGTTTTCCAACCAGATCTTCAAGCATAATATGTAGAAAACACTCAAATATAAGAATATTCAAAGCAAATATATAGATGGAGCCTCAAATATCATCAAGTGAATGAAGTTACCTATTGTGGAGAGTTGTAGAAGACCAAAAATTTGCATAAGAATCTCTCAGACATCTTGAATGTATGAAAAATCAAGCTCAAACCCTAGTATGGTGGTGCAATAGAGAGACACCAAGATAAAACAAAATGCAAGATTGCAAAATGACAACTTTTTAGGGGTGGAAACTCTTTTGTTCGAGATGCCCTAGCACGGGCTTTATCACTTTTGATTTTATTTTTTGAAAAATCATTGCCAAATCAAAACATGCTCGTGGTCCAGGACTTTGAAGTCAAAGAACCTAATAATTTAGGTGAGCCTATGACTTGAAGGTGGTTAGGAAGTCATAAGATGCATGAGGAGATTATGCAAATCAAAGGGGAGTTATAAGGAGGATACTATTTTTTAACTTTTAAACTAAGGGAGAATAAAAGAAATGGAAAAATAATTAGAATCTCCTTAGTTTGTCATGATTTGGAAATCAATGTATAAATGTAAACAAATAATAAAGTAATAAATTATAAATTACTTTATTATTTATCATAAAATTGTAAAAGCAAGAATAGACAAATTCATAACAAATAGTAAAGTAAATCATGACGATTACTTTATTATTTGTTCACATTGTTTTCTTCATCTCCAAAATCATGCAAAGTCAGGAGGTAGAGTTGACTAAGACATTTGGTGTCTTTTCGTTGATTTATGGTCAAACTACTGTGAGTTTGGAGTTCCACATGGTCAAACAAGATGTGAGAGGCAGTTTGGAGCTATTTTTGCTTAATTTGGATCAGTTATGAGGCCTCATCTTTAGTCTTTTCTCTTTGGCTTGTGAATCAACTGAGAGGAGATATTTTTAGAGTGCAGTTGAACTGTAGTGCTTTTTTCCATGCACTTGAGAGTTCATTTTGGTATATGGGAGAGAAATCTTAGGATTTTTTCTCAGTTCTGGCCTTCTGTTTTCTCTCACGTTGCAGAGAATAGGATTGTTTTGTAACTCATTATTTTTAGATCTACACAGTACTATAGGTTACAGGTTTATATTTTATATTATGCAATGCTTTTTTTCTTCTATCTCTATTTAACATACATCAAATTCACCCTTTTCATATTAATGCAAGTGCCTTATGAATGATTTGATGAAATTATTGTGTTTTAACCATTAATGTCTTTAAGTTTGTCTCACTCATTATTGTGCATCCATCACAAGCCTCGAGTTGTGCTTGTTTTCATTTTGGTCTTAAAACTGTGAAAATTTATTTTCCTCTTTAAAGAACAAACTATTTGGCCTACTTTAGAAACACTTTTGTGATTAACTCATCATTTTTGAACTATGTAAACAATTTTCTTGGAGATAGTTGTGAATCATTCTGCAAGTTTTACCATCATATAGGTGCATCAGCACAATTTCAAATTTAGTTTATTGTTCCACTGCAATTCTTTCTTTCCTTTTTCCTGCAAAGTCAGTTTACTATTAGATCAATCATAAGGGAACCAACCCACAATCTAGAGGTCTACCTTCACCATAGGGCACCCACAACTTGAAGGTATTCCCATGTTACATAGGATTGCTATGCCTCACAACTTTGCATCATGGGTATCAGTTGGTGCTATCTTTAATGTTCATGTTTTGATGGTCATATGATTCATATCTTTCATGTAAAATGTCTAAATATTGCAGCAATTATGGTGATTCTCCATCATATCATGAAAATCCAAGCGTTAGGCCCTCAAACAATCATTTCCCTCATTATAACCAATATTATCAGCCTTCTATCTAGCCATATCAGATTGAGAATGTTGATGGTTTCATCCCAGACAACTATACAACAGCATTATATCAGCATGCTGAACATGCTAACCTCCCACCCACCCCTGCTCAGCCTTCATGGTAGCACACCTATGCTCATAATCATCCCCAGGAAGAATATTGTGTTCCTAATCAATGTACTTTCTCTGTTGATCAGCCTCAGTATGATGATAGTGTTGGCATAATAGTATATAGTATTACATTGTTAGTTTATGCATATTAAATAAATGTTAGTTTATAAGTTAGGTTTTGGGAAGTTACGAGAAGTTACTTTCCCGTAAGAAGTTATATACGGGAATAACTAAGGCTTTAAAAAGCCAATGTATTGCATTGTAAAATCATCCTGAAGACAATACTATATTATTTTATTATGGTTTAATTTTGTGTATGTTTTCTCACCATTTCTCAATATGGTATCAGAGCTCGTTGTGCCTGTGTGTTAGAATCTAGGGGAAGCATAGAGATGGTTTGATAATGGCCTGCGTGATAAAGGATCTAAAACTACCATTATTGCTGATTTATTGGTGCACTGGATAAAGGAGATGTTCAATATATATAAAGAAAAATTTTGGAGCACATTGTATGACTGCGTGCAAGAATGGACATTTGAATGAAGTCTTTAGTTGTTTTTCATGATAGTTTTTATTGATGTTTGATCTCCCATAGATATGTGATTTTGGAGATATTTTTTTTTGAGGCGTTTTGATGATATCTTATGGAATATAATTATTGCAGCAGATAGAAGGTATACGAATCTGTTTCTAAATGTAGCCTCCAAGCATCCAACGATTAGAGAAGGTGGCCGATCAATATGGGGAAATTAATTAGGGTTTAAGAAAGGTGCGGTTTTGATGGTTAATTTACATACACAGTAGCAACTGTGGATGCCTATTTCACATTTTTGAATCAGGGAGTTGGTGTGTTTGAAGAAGGTTGATAAAGACAACTATGAAGTGAAAACCATGGATGATGAATTTATGATTGCTGGCAGCGCAAACTTGTGAAAGGAAAAATATTTTCTCTGTTGCGTTGAATGTAAGTGAAAGAGGCAATTCATATGGTGAGATTAAAACTGACTAAAATTTCTTAATGATACATGAGGGAAAATGTTTTATGAGTTTATAGCAAACATTGAAAAGTTTTCACTTATTACCTAGAGTAATACAATTTCCTTTTGGATAAAGTTAAAAAGTTTCTAAGAGGAAATATTAAGGAGAGTAAAATGTGCGGCATTTTTTAGGTTTTGATTTGAACGCGCACCAGTAAGTTCACATTTAAAAACATTAATGCTATTTTCATTTGGAAAATTATGGTTCATAGCTATTTTTGGAACCAAAATTTTGGAAGGGAAAAAAAAAAAAAAGATTTAAATGAAGGTTGGAGGAATTAATAGTTGGTATGAGGTGGTTATGAGTTCAAAATTTGGGAGGTATAAATTTTAAATATTATTTTGTCATTGGAGATATAAGGTTTTATTTTGGAGTAATAAGGTGGAAAACATTGGAGTTATAAGGATATAATTGTGTTTACACTATATTGTAAAAGGTGCACTTTTGGTGGAATCTGATTTTATCATGGCTACATCAATTGCTCTCAGATCCATTTATACTACACCTGATGAGGCCTCGAAAGACTCATCTAAGACATCAGCTGGTTAAAGTGTAATAGGGTCATATTGGAGGCAGGCGGCATCGGAGGATGGAGGATTTTCCATCATCTCAAGTTAGCTTCTCGCTTTGAGATGATGCTTTGCATGAGAAGCATTTTTGGTTTTGGTTATTTTATTTTTCTTTGTTGATGCTGACGGAGCTGACAAATTTGAAGAATGTATGTTTTGTGAAGATTTTATTTCGGAGACAGGTTTGGGGTTTGGTGTTGAGCTCAATATGGATTGTTGTCCAGCGAGCTTCAAAGAGTATATGATCTTGAATTATACCCTTTCGCGGTCACTAGACAACATGGCAGAGATCTGTCATATCTCTTAGGGTCCATTGTCAAATAATTCAAGACTCTGTGATTTGAGAGCTTGGAACTAGAGAGCTCAAGAACACAGCTCGAAGCGACGCCTTTCCGAGGGTAGACGAGACAGCATGATGGAGCCTCGCTTGGTTCAGGATTTGTTCTTTGGGGGAAGATCTTCTATAAAATATGTATTCATATTATGTAATCAGCTTTGTTGAGTATTTTAGCATTAAGGGGGGGTACCTGGTACTTTTGCAAGAACAATGTAATAAGGGGGGGAATGTTGGCATAATAGTATATAGTATTACATTGTTAGTTTATGCATATTAAATAAATGTTAGTTTATAAGTTAGGTTTTGGGAAGTTATGAGAAGTTACTTTCCCGTAAGAAGTTATATATGGGAATAACTAAGGATTTAAAAAGCCAATGTATTGCATTGTAAAATCATCCTGAAGACAATACTATATTATTTTATTATGGTTTAATTTTGTGTATGTTTTCTCACCATTTCTCAATAGATAGAATGAGCATTCGAGATTTTTCTTTGAATTTTCAAAGATAGATGATATCAACTGAGAACAAGAGTATAACATGTAGCAGGAGGAACTGGCTTATCAAGCCTATCTTCACGAGCAGGAGTTGGAGGCACAAAGGTTACAATTTGAAGAAAGTATTAAGAGGGAGATAGCAGTGAAAGAAGAGCAGATCAGGCTTTTGGTTGCCCAATCACAAAGGCATGAGGTCCATGTTGACATGCAGGATTGCATCTGTTATGTAGAACTGTGAGGCTCATCAATCCTGTGTAACATGGGATCAAACTCAGGATGTGGGTGACCTACACATGGTGCGCTTGAACCTCCAGATTATGGGCTAGTTCCAGTAACTATTGGATCTATGAATTTGATGTGGAAAAGGGTTAAAAAAGATCTTCTAAAAGCACTAAAACTGTAATGTAAAATATGGTGATGCACCTAAAATTGATTGAAAACTTGGAAATCTAACTCACAATAGATCTCAGAAAATCTATCCACACAAAACCACTTTCAGTAATTTGACCACAAAAATAATTATAAGGGAGTCTAAAAAGACTTTCTTCTTGAAGGAAAAGGATTTTTCACAACAAAAAGGAAAATTTCTCCAATTACACAGCCTAAGACCTATGATTTTCATGAAATAAGGCAGACTCTTTATGTATTCAATGATTAAGAAAGATACAAGACAGTTAAATATTGTGATGATATAGTTATGCAACAGCATAACCATCAGATAGTTAAAACTGAAGATAGTTAAAATTAAACTAACCGAACAACTAGACCGAACAATGTATTATGCTAACATTCCCCCCCTTATTACATTATTCCTGCAATAGTACCAAAGTACCCCCCCTTAATGCTAAAATACTCAACAAAGCTGATTACATAGTATGAACACATATTTTATACAAGATCTTCTCCCAAAGAACAAATCCTAAACAAAGCGTGGCTCCATCATGTTGTCTCATCTACCCTCGAAAAGACATAGCTTTGAGTTGTGTTCTTGAGCTCTTTAGTCCCAAGCTCTCAAATCAAAGAGTCAAGAATTATTCAACAATGAACCCTAAGAGATATGACAGATCTCTGCCATTGTCTAGTGACCGCGAAAGGGTATAATTCTTGATTGTATACTCTTTGAAGATCACTGGACAATAATCCATATTGAGCTCAACACCAAATCCCAAACCTGTCTCTAAAACAAAATCTTCACAAAACATACATTATTCAAATCCATCAGCATCAACAAAGAAAAGAAAAACAACCAAAACCAAAAATGCTTCTCATGCAAAGCATCATCTCAAAGCGAGAAGCTAACTTGAGGTGATGGAAAATTCTCCATCCTCCGATGCCGCCTGCCTCCAATTTGAAATCTTAAAGGGCATATCCATAGAAATTAATAGCACCATTTGGTGGATCCTCATCCTCAATATGTAGTGGATCCTTATCATCTTTAATGCAAGTAAGGTTTCCTTCATTTTTGACCTTTCCTTTAAGAACATCACTAGCTCAAGTTCTACAATCCCAAGCCATGTGACTATTTTTCTTACAATAAAAACATTTGATTCTCTCTGATCTCTTGCAATTGCTTCTTGAGAATAATGTTTTCTCCTGAGGATCATCTTCTGAATCTTTTGCTAGAAGAGTAGAAATCATACCTTCTAAAGTTTGTGAAGGTATTTGACCAAGCGTAAAAATAACATTGTTGTATCTTTAAGGCAAGCTATTTAATAGGATGGCCCTAGAATCATCATCATCTACTGTAACCTTAACCTCTACTAGCTGTCTAATGAGAGACTGCAAGTTACTTATATGATTTGACATTGTTATTCCATCTTCCATCTTAAATCTAAATAATTGAAGTTTTAGAGAAAACTTTGCATTAATGGCTTTTGCTCCAAACAATTTATTCAGACTATCCCAAATTTCAGTTGATGATTTATCCAAATTAATGTGGTGCAATTAAGTGTCAGAAAGAGCAAGACCAATTATAGCCTTGGCTTTATCATCTCTACTATTCCAATCTAATAACTTATTTGCATATGTAGGTGCTTTTTCCTTTCCACTTTCTATTCCCCATAAATTTTTATTCATTAATTGCATTTGAATTTTCATTCTCCAAGTATGAAAATTAAATCCAGAGTATTTGTCTAATGGAATCTCCATCTCAAAAAGAATATTCAAAAAAGAAATAATGTGACCAAAAAATGCCTTATCACACTGTAAACAAGAAACCCTAATATGCCTTTTTATATAAACTCACAATTTGTTTAAACTGCATGGAGGATCAAAACCCTAATTGCAGATGTCATCCATACGCTGGTTTGTCTTGGCCTTCTAATTTTTATAGTGATCTATTGTTGATGGAGATGCAGAATGCTCAATTACATGCTTGACCTTTTCAATCCTTTCTACAGGAACATCATGTATGAATCTAACCTTCTCCTTATGCACCGTCTCCGCAGTTCATTTCAACAGCAACCACAGCAGGATCTTAAATCCCTAATAATTCAAGTTTATGGACTTGTTTCAGTAAAAATTAATTGAAAAATAGAAAAGATAATCCAATTGTAAAAAGAATTATATATTTGGAATTTACACTATCTCATCTATAATGGGTTTTAATTTTGTCAAAAACTTCTTTTAAAAAAGTTGTCAGCCATATTGCCAAAGTCCATTTCTTTAAAAAATTTGAAGCTTTTTGTTTAAAAAATAATATTAAATACAAAAATATGTCCAAAACTAAAAAAATTATATATTTAAAAACTAGACATTGTCATCTTAAATGGGTTTTGATTTCATCCAAAAATTCCCAAAAAAACTTTGTTAGCCATATTGCCAAAATCCATCATTTCTGAAAATATTTTGTACTAAGGCTTCCACTAAAAGTGGACCCAACTTCTTGCACTTACCCAAATCCATAGTCACAACAACATTCTCCTTAGTGCCACCAAGCTATGTATTTTCCCACTTTCAACCTCCTTCCTCCACCCACTAGGGCTCCCAAGTTAAATATCCTCCTTGATGTGGTTGTTATTGAATTTAGTTATAGTTTCTTCTCATTTGCTTAAAGCAAGGTAGAGTAATATAAAGCTAAACATATTCCTTTTCAAAGAGACGTCCTACTCTAATGCCTTAGGAAGGTGTAAATTCAAATAACACAATCTCTACTAGTGAAAGGTGGAAGTATACAGGGCACAAAGTAAATAATAGGATGCCTCAAGGAGGATTTATCATGAACAATACAATTTACCATACTTGTTTCGAATCATAAATATATTTACACAAGACTATTATCATACACCACATTGTGAGGTACTTTTTATGAAATTAGAAATATCAACATGCTTATTGACAATCACAGACTAATATAACACATAGTATTGAGAGATACCATGGTCATATTAGACATACATACATAATTATTAATGACAATCACAACCCAAATGTTAAGGTTTATTAAACAATAATCCTAGACATAATTGACAAATTATCACCAAACAAATAAGCATTTTGAAGGTTCTCATTAGAAAAATCATCAACAATTGACCTATTTTCCACTCGACAAGCTATTGTTTCCAAGAAGATATTTGCACATATAGATATTTCCCTTCCTAATAGTTATTTTTAATCTATTTATTTTCTTTTCAAATAACAAATGAATAGTATCCCTTTGACTAATTTTTTTTGAGTAACTTAAGCATAAAATATTTTTATTTTCAATTAACTTAATGCCGTTCTATTTTAATAATTGAAATTTAACATTTAAATTTCATCTCAATAGTAATATTTGAATATATTTACAAAGCACCTTATTCCCAAGGTGGAAAACATTACTACAGATAAAACTCTTTTGGAACTTGCATATAAATCACTTTACAAGCACTTACAAGAATTAAATAAATGATTATTTAATGTGAACATATGAACTAATAAATCTTTGGATTTATGAATAATAAATATTTTGCAAACACTTACTAAGCATCTTGAAAACTATAAAAATGCAAGCACAAGACGAGTTATGTCAAAGATTACTTAATCACAAGTATAGATAAGCATACATTCTAAGTTGACCCAATGTAGATAATACACCAAAAACATAAACACTAAGTTACATTAGAGAGTTCAAAGAATTCAATATTGCATAAGTTTGTTAATTTAAACATATAAATCTCACCTTCACCTATAATAACGATAATTTACTATAATAACGATCTCTTTGGATTATATAATCCATTCATATAAATAAAGAAAAAAGAATAATAACGATGATTAGTTTAAATATTATATAATTAAAGTAGTTAATCTACCACAAATTATCTGTTTAATGAACACTATTGTAACTAAGTGATATAACCCTTCACCATGATAGCCACATTGTTTTTTTTAATCTTCATTTCTTTTATGATTTATTTTATTTTATTGTATTTTAATTGAGGATTTAACTTATGAACTTTTTTTTACTTAAACCTTTCTTGTTTTGAGAAACTACAATTTTGCAACTACTAGTATATGTGGAGTAATGTGACTTCTGTAAACTGCCATATCTAGGAGGGGTCCCTAGCAGGTTGTATGGGGGAGTAGATGGCCTAGGGAATTTTATTTACTAGGATGGAGGCTACAAATGGGACCAATATGGGAGATCACATTAATGGCAGTTGAAAATATGGACACATTAAGTGAACAAGATCAAGTGAGTGATGTAATCTTCAAACACAAATTGACAAAACAATTGTCCAATCCATCTACAAAATTTTTGTAATAAAGTATTACCATAACCATATCACTAGGGAAAAATTGAACGGCCTTACACTCTCTTCGCCTAAGAATTAGACTTCCTCCTGGAAGTCCTCAAGGGAGAAAATAAAACAATGCAATGTATTTCCAACACATCATACAATAAAGCTTGAGAACAACAATGATACAATACACCACTTTGCATGAGACACAAATCTAACTTGGAAATTTATGGACTTTTGCAACCTTTCTCACCATGATTTTATATATTTATGTTTACACAAGGAAAATGGACATTTAGAAATACTTTATGGGAAGTTGCTAAAATTTGAAGGCCAAGTTTTCCTTGGTCATCCCCTTTGTTAGACCAACTTTATGACCTTGGGAAAATAATAGAAGACAAGAAGCACATAAATGCATTCTTTTTAGTGCTCCAAACCATCAAACATGTGGTTTGTTTGTCTACATGATATTTTAGCACCTGCATTAATTTAGAGAGATATTATTGTTTTTCTAGGGGGACCAATTAACTAATAAGGTGTATGCCCAATTAGCCCTTGTTCTTGAATGAGAGGAATGCATTTTTACTGTAAAAGTTTTGTTGAAGACCATTCTTAATACTTAGGTCCACCTGTCATGACATGTTATAATGTTAATTTGGTAGAATAGGTTAAGCTAGCCAAATTTAATTTAGACCTTTGGCTGTGTAGATATAGGTGACGAAGACCTCCTTGACTTTGTTTGCTATTCCCACTGGGAGCTAGAAGATGTGGGTATTCAGTGCTCTGTTGAGAATATTATAGCTATCCACCCAAAGTGCTCTTTGCATAGCATTGTAGACTAATGTTGTATGGTGTGATGTCTATAGGATATTTCTATCAAAGAGGCCACCAATGAGAGCAGGCCCCTCCTAAAAATTATAGTTCACTAGAGCTACCCTCTACCTCTTTGAATTGAAGAACGATGAGTGTACAAGGCCAAAACCAATAGACTAAACATATTCATAGTCATGAATAATGTCAAATAGGTTAGAGATGAAAGTCGATGCAATCTCTGAACCCTTGATTTATTTTTGTATCGGTTGAAAGAGATAGAAGCCTAGTACGTAGTGAACATCAAACTCCACATTATCATAAACAATCTCAAAAATTTCCCTCTTGTTCACTATGGTGATTTCTCCTACATACGTAGGCTCCCCAACAAGGGTAGGAAGAAGGATACAAAGATTAACCTCCCATACCACCATTGTTATGAGCTTGGTGCTATTTTAGAAGATGAGAAGAGAGATCTAGATGTTAGAAGCATGAGCAAAACCATTTGCTAGAAATTGAATAAATAAGATGTTTCCTTGTGGTAATGGGTAGTGTCCCCATGTCATGATGATTAAAGATGAGGTGTTGTGGGATACGTTCCTTTTTGCTATGTGGTACCTATGGTAGACACCTCATTAAAGGGGTTGTATGAAGTAAAGAATGAGAAGATTACCTCCTAGCTTAGACAAGACCATTGTATTGAATTTGCAAACTTGTAGCCACTCCTAGACTTATATTGATATCCTTGGCCATTAATTTGAGTTGGCTAGAGGATTATGCTTGGATTTTGTTATAAACGATAATCTATGGTGTCCAAGGAACAAGTTGCTAATGACATATCCTTCCTTAAATACCTTCCATGCGAGAGTGTTCTGAACTGACAAGGCAGAGAAAAGAAGATGTTTATTCGATGATGAATGCAAATACAAGACACAGTTAAATACTGTGATGAAATAGTTATGCAATAGCAAAACTAACGTAACCATCAAACAGTTGTGTAAACTAAACAATGTGATATGTAATTTATATTATGCTAACATTCCCCCCTTATTACATTGATTTTATAAATGTACCCCCTAAATAGTTCAAATTTGATCTTAACAAGAGACTTGGTAAATATGTCTTCTATCTGAGAGTCGGTAGGGTAGTACTGGAGCTGGATGTGGTGGTTCAAAACTTGGTGCCAAATGAATTGACATTTGACCTCAATATGATTCGTCTGCTCATGGAAAACTAGATTCTTCACAAGTTTTAACACACCTTGATTATTGCAATATAGAATGGGTGACTTCTCTTCAGGAATGTCCATATCTACCAGAATGCGATGTAACTAAATCACTTTGCACACAACTCCTCGTGCAATACAATATTCAACCTCAATGGATAAAAGAGTAATAACGGTTTGCTTCTTACTAACCCATGAAATTGGCCCAAATCTGAGATGAAAAACATAACCTAAGGTTGATTTCCTGTCATTTACAGATCTTGCATAATCTGAGTCTGTATATACCTGTAAGAATAACTGGTTGTTCTTCTTATATTCCAAACCATAGTCAATTGTGCCTTGGATACATCTCAACACATGCTTTGCTGCAACCAAATGACACTTCTTCTTCTCTTACATGTATCTAGAGAGATAGCTTACAACAAAACATATGTCTGGTCTGGTGTAGGTCAAGTAGATGAGGCTCCCCACTAGCTGCCTATAGAGAGTGGCATCTACTTGAGGTGAATCCTAGAAGCGGGATAGTTGCAAACCTTTCTCCATTGGAGTGGAAATAGGCTTACAGTTGACCATTCTATACTTTTCCAGGAGAGTCTTGGCATATTTCATTTGGGAGATGAATATGTGGTTCTTCTTCTGCCATATCTCCAAGCCAAGACAATAATGAAGTAGCCTCAAATCTATCATGTCAAAGGATTTCTTGAGATCATTCTTTACATCATCAATGGGACTGTCTAACTACCAGTGAGAATAAGATCATCCACATACAAAACCAAAATGACAATCTCTATACCTACCTTGTTAATATACAAATTAGGATCTAAGGGTGATGGGTTAATCCATGCTGCAATAGGTGACCATCAATCTTAATGTACCATGCCCTAGGAGCTTGCTTAAGGCCATAAAGTGATTTTATGAGATGACATACCATGTGTGGATGTTGTTCATAAACAAACCCTTCTGGATAGGTCATGTACACTTCTTCTTTGAGATCACCATTTAAGAAAGCACTCTTGACATCCATCTATTGAAGCTTCCATCCCTTCTACGTTGCCAATGCATAGACCATTCTGATAGTTTTGATCTTTGTAGTGGGTGCAAAGGTCTCTTCATAATCAATGCCCTCCTGTTGAGCATATCACTTTGCTACAAGTCATGCTTTGTACTTGTTGATAGATCCATGTGCCTTGTACTTTGTTTTGAAGATCCATTTGCAGCCAATGGGTTTCTTCCCTTCAGGTAGATTTTCAAGTTCCCATGTATGATTTTGCATCAGAGAATTATACTATGCATCCATAGCCTTCTTCCATTGATATTGGCTTAATGCCTCTCGAACTATGCCAGGTTTATGTGCAAGATTCACTTCATTTCTTGTCTGACTCCTAGTTCTAATTCCTAACGAAGTGTCTGGAAGAGTGTGCAGGTTAGAGTCCTTGATTGTACTTTAGACCTACTTTGGAGGTTGACTATGCTACTACTGATGTGTAATGTTTTCTAGAGGGCCCAAATTAACATACAACTCTCCTTGTAGTTCACTTTCTCCATGAGAGTCTTCTACATGCTCATCATCTGATTGTGAGAGCAATTTATGAGAAGTAGGAGGTTGTTGCTCTTCTTTTTGTGACAAGGAATCAAATCAAGATTCGTTACACACCACATCTCGACTCTCATATATCTTCTTTGTCTTAGAATCTATGAGACAATATGCTTTTGATGTAATACTGTATCGCAACAATATACACTGAAGCATCTTAGGATTAGTCTTCTTTCTCTTATTGTCAGGGACATGTATGTATGCTGTGCAACCAAACCCCCTTAGATGAGAAATTGAAGGCTTTTGTCTAGTCCATACCTCTTCAGGTGTCTTGTGTTGTAGGATCTTTGTTAGTGCCCTATTGATGAGGTATATAGTTGTCCGCACTGCTTCTGCCCAAAATCTTTCCTCTAACTTGGCTATGGAGAGCATGCATCAAGCCATCTCCATGATAGTCTGATTGTAACATTCTGCAACTCCATTATGTTGGGGTGTATAGGGAGTAGTTAGGTGTTGCTTGATGCCATGTTACATGACAAGAAGAGACTGGCCTATTACTTTGACAACCTGCTTGTGAAAGTCCTAAAAGTTGGCAAAGGCTTCATGCTTCTTCTTGAGGAAGTACACCTAGGTCTTTCGTGAGACGTCATCCATGAACAATTGGAAGTACTTATGTCCTGAAAATGAAGTAGACATGGGTCCACACAGATTGGTATGTACCAACTCAAGGCAATGTTTAGCATGGAAGCTACTAGCCTCGAACAAATTCTGGTGTTGTTTACCTACAAGGCATCTAAGACATATAGGCAATGAATTTGAAATTGAGGGAAGTCCTCTTACCATTTGTTTGGACCCGAGCTAATGCAAGGAGCCAGCCAAAAGGCAATGGTAAAGCAAAAGAAAGAGCAAATGTATTTGATGATGAATGCATTACAATGTGAGTATAAATAATAGGTAATAGTTTATGAAACTGTTACAGCAGTTGGTATAACTGCAAAACCAGAATCAACTAATGTAACTACATGGTTACGTAACAAACAAATATATAACAATGTAATATATTATGCTAACATTCCCCCCCTTATTACATTGTTTTTACAAATGTACCCCCTAAACAGTTCAAATTTGATCCTACCAAGAGATTTGGTGATCATATCTACTATTTGAGAGTCTGTAGGGTATTACTGGAGCTGGATGTGGTGGTTCAAAACTTGATCCTAAATGTAATGACTCTCAACCTCAATATGCTTAGTGTGCTCATGGAAAACTAGATTCTCCACAAGTTTTAACACACCCTGATTTTTGCAATGGAGAATTGGTGACTTTTCTTCAGGAATGTCCATATCTACCAGAATGCGACGTAACCAAATCGCTTCGCATACAGCTCCTCATGTGGTGCAATATTCAGCCTCTATGGATGAAAGAGCAACAACAGTTTGCTTCTTACTAACCCATGAAATTGGCCCAGATTCGAGATGAAAAACATAACCTGAGGTGGATTTCTGGTCATCTATAGATCCTACATAATCTGAGTCTGTATATCCCTGTAAGAAGAACTGAGTGTTCTTCTTATATTCCAGACCATAATCAACTATGCCTCAGATATATCTCAACACATGCTTTGCTGCAACCCAATGACACTTCTTTGGCTATTGCATGAATCTGGCAAGATAGCTTATAGCAAAACACAAGTCTGGTCTGGTGTAGGTCAAGTAGATAAGGCTCCCAACCAGCTGCCTGTAGAGAGTGACATCTACTTGAGGTGAATCCTGGAAACAAGATAGTTGCAAACCTTTCTCCATTGGAGTAGAAATAGGCTTACAGTTGACCATTCCATACTTTTCTAGGAGTGTCTTGGCATATTTCATTTGGGAGATGAATATGTGGTTCTTCTTCTGCCATATCTCCAAGCTAAGACAATAATGAAGTAGCCCCAAATCTGTCATGTCGAAGGAGTTCTTGAGATCATTCTTGACATCATCAATGAGACTATCTAAGCTACCATTGAGAATAAGATCGTCCACATACAAAACCAGAATGACAATCTCTATGCCTACCTTCTTAATATACAAATTAGGATTTGAGGGGCTACGGGTGAATCCATGCTGCAATAGGTGACCATCAATCTTGATGTACCATGCCCTAGGAGCTTGCTTAAGGCCATAAAGTGATTTGATAAGATGACATACCTTGTGTGGATGATGTTCATCAACAAACCCTTCTGGCTGGGTCATGTACACTTCTTCTTTGAGATCATCATTTAAGAAAGCACTCTTGACATCCATCTACTAAACCTTCCATCCCTTCTGTGCTACCAATGCACAAACCATTCTAATAGTTTTGATCTTCGCAGTGGGTGCAAAGGTCTCTTCATAATCAATGCCCTCTTGTTGAGCATATCCCTTTGCTACAAGTCGTGCTTTGTACTTGTCGATAGATCCATCTGCCTTGTACTTTGTTTTGAAGATCCATTTGCAGCCAATGGGTTTCTTCCCTTCAGGTAGATCGACAAGTTCCCAGGTATGATTTTGCATCAGAGAATCATATTCTGCATCCATAGCCTTCTTCCACTGAGGTTGGCTTAATGCCTCTCGAACTGTGTCAGGTTCAGTTCCGTCAACAACAGTACTCATGAGCGCAAGATTCACTTCATTTCTTGTCTGACTGCTGGTTCTGATTCCTGACAAAGTGTCTGGAAGAGTGTGCAGATTAGAGTCCCTGATTGTACTTTGGACCCACTTTGGAGGTTGACTGTGCTACTGCTGGTGTGCAATGTTTTCTAGAGGGCCCAGATCAACATACAACTCTCCTTGTAGTTCACTTTCTCTATGAGAGTCTTCTACATGCTCATCATCTGATTGGAAGAGCAATTTATGAGAAGTAGGAGGCTGTTGCTCTTCTTTCTGTGATAAGGAATCAAATGACGATTCATCACATACCACATCTCGACTCTCATGTATCTTCATTGTCTCGGGATCTATGAGACGATAAGCTTTTGATGTAATACTATATCCCAATAATATACACTGAAGTGTCTTAGGATCAGTCTTCTTTCTCCTATTGGCAGGGACATGCATGTATGTAGTGCAACCAAACACCCTTAGATGAGAAATTGAAGGCTTTTGTCCAATCCATACCTCTTCCGATGTCTTGTGTTGCAGGATCTTTGTTGGTGCCCTGTTGATGAGGTATACAACTGTCCATACTGCTTCTGCCCAAAATATTTCCTCCGTCTTGCCTGTGGAGAGCATGCATCGAGCCATCTCCATGACAGTCCAATTACGACATTCTGCAACTCCATTCTGTTGGGGTGTATAGGGAGCAGTTG
The DNA here is from genome assembly GCA_027924645.1 of Cunninghamia lanceolata. Classification (NCBI taxonomy): domain Eukaryota; kingdom Viridiplantae; phylum Streptophyta; class Pinopsida; order Cupressales; family Cupressaceae; genus Cunninghamia; species Cunninghamia lanceolata. Next base: position 3,770,749 of record BSBN01000530.1, read on the forward strand.
GTGTTGTTTGATGCCATGATGCTTCAGGTATGCCATGAACTCCTTGGAGGTGAATTCCCCCCCTCAATCTAATCGGAGGACAAGAAGAGACTGGCCGGCTTCTTTGACAACTTGCTTGTGAAAGTCCTAAAAGTTGGCAAAGGCTTCATCTTTCTTCTTGAGAAAATACACCCAGGTCTTTCGGGAGAAGTCATCCACGAACAACTGGAAGTACTTATGGCCTAAAAATGAAATAGGCATGGGTCCACACAGAACGGTATGTACCAACTCAAGGCGATGTGTAGCATGGAAGCTACTAGCCTCAAATGGATCCCAGTGTTGTTTACCTGCAAGGCATCCAGGACATATAGGCAATGAATTTGAAATTGGAGGAAGACCTCTTACCATTTGTTTGGAGCTGAGCTAATGTAAGGAGCTGACTAAAAGGTGCCCATAGTGATAGTGCTAGAGTCCCATAGATTCTATTGTTGAGGCTGATAGAGCTACGATAGGGGAGGAGACAACATCTAATGCAAATAGTCTATCCTTCATAAATGCTCTAGCAAGTATCATACCTTCTCTGTAGATTAGACAGGTCTTGACCCCGTCCTTCACCTGGAACTCAACTTTTAGTTTGTGGTTCAAAAGCTATCTAATAGAGAGCAGGTTTGTTGTCAAACCAGGAACATACAACACCTTGGTGAGGGGACAATAGCTTGTCCCAAGAGGAATGATGACCTTGCCTATACCCTCTGCAACATACTCCTTATTGTCAGCAATTCGAACTCTATCTCTAGTAGGTTGTTCTATCAGTGCATCGAATAGCTCGTGATTACCTGTCATATGCTTGTTGGCACCCAAGTCTATCAACCAAATATCCCTCATGGGCTACGAGGTTTGGGAGACAAGGACTAGATTGTGATGAGTGCCGCAGTTGGCTATTTCTGGTTCATCTTCTTTTGATGCATCATCTTGTTGGGCCGCTACATTTCCTTTGTGCCTTCTACGGTGATGACGGCATGCTCTACCAACTGAGCTACTGGCCCCTTGTGGCCAGCCCATTGGCGGTCCGGGTGTGGCTTATTTCCAACACCCCCCCTTAAGCCACACTGCAGGTGCTTGGGGCTCCTAGCCTGGCTCTGATACCATTTAATGGTAAAGCAAAAGAAACAGCAAATGTATTTGATGATGAATGCATTACAATGTGAGTATAAATAATAGGTAACAGTTTATGAAACTATTACAGTAGTTGGTATAACTGCAGAACCAGAATCAACTAATGTAACTACATGGTTACATAACAAACAAATATATAACAATGTAATATATTATGCTAACAAAAGGTGCCCATAGCGATAGTGCCAGAGTGCAGTAGATTCTATTGTTGAAGCCAATAGAGCTACTATAGGGGAGGAGACAACATCTAATGCAAATAGTCTATCCTTCATAAATGCTCTAGCAAGTATCATACCTTCCCTTGAGATTAGATAGGTCTTGACCCCGTCCTTCACTTGGAACTTGACTTTTAGTTTGTGGTTCAGAAGCTGACTGATAGATAGTAGGTTTGTTGTCAAACCAGGAACATACATCACCTTGGTGAGGGTACAATGGCTTGTCCCAAGAGGAATGATGACCTTGCCTATTCCCTCTGCAACATACTCCTTGTTGTCAGCAATTCAAACTCTATCTCCAGTAGGTTGTTCTATCAATGCATAAAACAGCTCACAATTGCCTGTCATATGCTTGTTGGCACCCAAGTCTATCAACCAAATATCACTTGTGGGTTGCGAGGTTTGGGAGACTAGGACTAGATTGTGATGAGTGCCGCGGTTGGCTATTTCTAGTTCATATTCTTCTGATGCATCATCTTGTTGGGCCGCTACATTGCCTTTGTGCTTTCTATGACAATGACAACGTTTGCATGGCTGAGTATCACTACAACCAGAAAAGCCTTATTTACTTGAATTGCCTTGTGATAAGGCATTATACGAACAGTTGATAGTGTCATGATTATTTTTTTTGCATATATGACACCATCAGTTTTCCTTTGGAGGATTTGACTATTGATGTTCTTTTTGTTTCTGTGGCTTCTTTCCATGAGACTTCTGACCTTTTGCCTATCTAGAGATTAGGGCCTTGTCCTTAAGTTCACCTTGGATTGATTAGATGACTTCTTCTTGCTGCAACAGATTCACCAATTCATCAAATGATACCTCTTTCTTTGTGATGTTCAGTGTAGTGACAAAGATTTTGAACTGAGCTGGCAGAGCTCTTAGCATAATTGGGACAAGTAGTTTGTCCTAAACCTTTTCTCCAAGTGCAACAAGCTCAGCTCGCAGTTCAAATACCCACCATAAGAATTCCTCAACTTTCTTGCCATCTTGCATATAAAGTGTATGTAGCTTGGACTATAGATGGAGGATCTTCATCTAGTTATTTACTTGGTAGATTATGGAGAGAGAATCCCATGCCACCTTTAATGTTTCTGCATCCTGAATGTGAGGTTGGACTTCATCGGTGATGCTGAGTGTTATCAACATCAATGCTTTGGCATCAGCCTTGTCAAACTTTTGCCTTTCATCTAGGTCTTCTAGTAGGGTTATGTCACTAGTGATTATTCCTCATAGCTCCTCAAAAATGATAATTGTTCACATCTTTGTCTTCCATGCGGCATAATTTGCCCTTTCAAGAGTTGAGCATTGGAAAGAAGCAATTTCGGGGCTGACATTGTTCACCACAAACAAAGGAAAAAACTAGTCCACACAACAATTTTATTATTATTATTATTTGTCAATACATTCTCTTTCAAGAAGAAATTGTAGCATGGAGATGAGCACGATAGGCCTGTGCTGTGAGACGGGGACGCTTGTGAGTGCATTCTACCTCATCTTCATCATCATCATCTAACCCTCGTCAAGTTTTTCTCTAATCTTCCTTGCTTGACATTGTACATCAAATATAAATTAATATAACAATCCTTTCCTAAACAATTCATTGAATTGAAGATTACTGGTGTTTTTTAGGGTATCTAGAAGAGCAAAGTAGAACCCTGATCTTTTTGAAACATCAAGACCACCTCGAGGTGGCTCATTTGCATGGTTATTGGCCACATTGTTGGCATCTAGTCTGGTGGACATCCACTTTCAAGATTGCACACTATTTCTCCCTCTTAATGGTGTGGAGAATACACCCTTCTAGTAATCTCTGCCAACGCCTTATAGTCTCCTCCTCCACGTAGATTGCAAACAAACTTTAGTCCAACGCTTTGGGTCTTAGACTAGTTTTTAGACAAAAGGCAGAGGATAGCATCTACTTCCCAGACAATGACCTCTACAACATCTTCAAGTCCATAGATGGTGTTACAAATGGCATGGAGAATGAAATGACTTCAATCTACCATGTATTCTCCTCAGCGCACCACCCGAGTCCCTGTATATGCACACAAATGCTACGCCAGAAACCCACGGCCTCTAGGATCTGTTCCTCAATGAAATGCAGGCTCTGATACCATTTGATATGGCAAAGAAAATAAGATGTTTATTCAATGATGAATGCAGATACAAGACACGGTTAAATACTATGATGAAATAGTTATACAACAACAAAACTAATGTAACCATTAGATAGTTACATAAACTAAACAATGTAATATGTAATTTATATTAGTCTAACACCAACAACCCCTTGATGTGACAAAATATGATATTTACCTTGCTAACACACTTCTTGGATGATGCAAAAGAGAAGGACGATGTGACCCCTAAGAGCACATATTGTACCTAGCCTTGGCGCTATGAAAAGATATATTTGCCTCAAGTAAGATATCCACTGGGTCAAAACCTTTGAGTTTATCTGGAGTAAAGACTGACATGGGAGCCACTTGGTTGATAGCCACATTGGCTAGGTGATCTACCACCCAATTCACTCCCTGTAACAATGGCTTATCTAAAAATTGTCAAAGAATGTAAGTAAAGTGCTTGCTTGTTAGATTAAATAGTCAATATGCCAATTAAGGGCCTCTCTCTCTTTTAGGGCATTTATGATAACCAAGGAATTTCTCTTCATCTAAATGTTCTTTATCTTGTAATCAATAGCTAATATGATGCCATTAAGGAGGGCTAGATCTTCTACATGGTTGTTTGTGCCTACTGAGATCTTTGTCGCCTCCACCATCACTGGCCTTTCTTCAAGGTCTTTGATCATATAGCTAGTACCTAAAGGTCCCAGGTTGCCTCTATAATATCCATCAATATTTAACTTTAGAAATGGTGCTATGGGTGATATCCACCTGGTTGAGATCCTTGAAGCTTTGTTCGAGATAGTTTGAGCCTTAGACATCACATTCGGGAGTTCTAGCTGATTCCACTTCTGAAATACTTGACTATCCTTATTAGTAAACTTTGTATTACAAGATACGCTGGACCTTACTCTAACGTTCACAACTTCTACAATGGTTGAAGATAATCCTCTAGAACCTTTTCTATGGTTTGTTTAGTCTTACTGAAGATCTTGTAATTCTTTTCCTTCCAGACCCCCCATATCACCATAGAAAGACAAATTTCCCATAGGCATGCGAGTGTGGACTCCTAATTCAATATTGGCCAGATCTTGAATAGCTCCAACATGGAACTAGGTAGGGAGCACTCCAATTGAGCTTTTCCATACACCAATTCCAATAATTGATGTTGAATGGACATTATAGGAGTAGGCGATTTATGTCCTCTTGTTCTTCACATAGCATGTAATTAAAAGTTGGGCTAATGCCAAGTCTGTGAAGTCTATTCCCCATTAGAATTTTGTTATTTAATGCTAACCAAGAGAAGGCTCTAGCTATTAGTAATGTATAGACATTCCAGCAGGGCCAATCTGACTTCGAGGAGGTGGTTAAACATTTGTAGCCCTATTTGACTGAGTATTTTCCTAGATTATCTGTAGTCCAAACTAGCTCATCCACTTTATCACTCTTGAACACCTTTCTATTTGAAAGGATATCTTATAGAATTCTCTTTTTCTTTGAAGGAAAGGTATACTTCACAAAGCTTTTCCAATCAATCTCACCATGATTTTGTGCTTGCTTAAGGAACCAATAATCTGTAACCTTTGCTCACCAATACTATTTGAGATAAGTCTTTGCCTCAACAAGGTCCATCCTTGAGGATAATTTTGGTCACCCATTCCATGAATTCTCCCAGAAGTTTGTCATTTTACCATCACGAATGATCCATGAGATGTGACCTAATCAAATCTCATTTGTTTAAGATGACATTCCAGATGCTCAAGCCTTTGTGTGGATCTTTCACTATGAAGATTCTCTCCCTCTCTCTGGAATCTAGATATTTAACTTACATTAGTTTAATCCACCTTACATTCAATTTTGTGTACATGTGCCATGCTAGTCTAGCTCCCAATGCCTATTCTAAAGTCATAGATTCATAATGCCTATTCCACCCATACTTTTAGGTTTGCAAATTTTCTCCCATACCATAAGATGTATTTTCCTTCTCTATGCCCTCCCTTGCCATAAGAATTGTCTAAATGCTTTTTCCATATTTTGTATTACTCCTTTAGGCACTTTTAGGGCTGAAAACATGTATATTGGTATGGCCGCTAAAATAACTTTTAACATGGTTAATCTTCTTGCTAAAGTTAACCACTTCCTTTTCCATGAATTAATCGTATTTTGAATGGTCTCAAGAATTTTATTCCACAAATTTGATTTATTCATACCTTTAAACATGGGGACACCTAAGTAGCTACTTGGCAGTGAATCCACTTTGAATTCAAGAATTTTCAAGATACGTTTTTGAACCTCTACTATTGTATGGAATAGAAATACCTTTGATTTGATTGGATTTATTTCTTAACCTGAAGCTTTGCAATATGAGGTGATGGTATTCTTGATAGATCTATCTTCATCCACTATGGTGATACCAGATAGCATGGTATCATTTGCAAATAGTGCATGCATGAAGGAGTCTTCCACTCCTCCAATTTGAATATCTCTCCATAGCTTCTTGGCATTGGTTTCTCTAATTTTCCAAGTGAATTCTTCATCCATGAAGATGAATGGATATGGGGAGAGAGGATCCCCTTGGAAAATACTTCTTGAGGCCTCAATAGAACCCACTTGATTACCATTGACTAGAGCCATGAAGGATGTGCCTAATATACATGCCAAGATCCATTTACACCATTGTCATGAGAAAACTAGCTTAGAAAGAACTTCGGTCAAGAAGGCCCAATCAACCCTATCATACGCTTTAGCCATGTCTAATTTAATTACCATTGATGGGATTTTTTGTCTTGAATGGAGTGGATTAATTCATGTGTCACTATGGTGCCTTTTGTTGTCTCTCTACCAGGAATAAAGCCTCCTTGCTCTTCTGAAATAAGGTCTAGGATTATTGTAGCTAGTCTCATGGCCATTGCCTTTGTATTTATCTTGTAGACTAGATCACAAAGAGATATTGGCCTGTACTTCAAATGATGTGGGAGATTTCACTTTTGGGATAAGGATAATAGCTATTCTTTTAAACTCTTTCAGTATATTTTTGATTTTGCAGGCCTCCTCTACTGCCCAAAAACCTCCTTCCCTACTATCTCCCAACACATTTGAAAGAAGGAACCTGTGAAGACATTTAGCCCTAGGGCCTTATCCCATAACACAACAAAGACTACCGCTTTAACTTCTTCAATTAAGAAATCTTTCATGAGTAAATCATTGTGCTCCTATTTGACCCACTTAGGTAAGTTAAACTCCACTGTCATCTATGTTCTAGATCCTGATTTAACCTCTATAGAGAGGAGTTTCTTGAAGAATAGTATCACATCGTTTTGAATTTCAATCGGATCAAATGTGATGTCACCAATTTCTTTTCTCACCTCTCTGATATGGTTATGCTCCCTTCTAATTTCCGTGCAGACATGGAAAAAATTTGTGTTTTTATCTCCATCTTTCAACTGTGTTTCTCTTGATTTCTACCACCAAAAGATTTCCTCCCTCCTGAGGATTTCTTCTAGCTTTTCTTTAAGCATTTTCTCCCTTGAGTAAGATTCATTGTTCATGCATGTAGAATAACATGAAGTTCTAGAATTTCTAGTTCCTTCTTGAGTGTTGTCTTTTCTTGGAATACATTTTTGAAGGATGACTTACTCTAGGTGATAATTTGATTTTTGAGAAACTTTAGTTTGTGTGCAATTTGAAACATTCTTGAGCCTTGTATAAAGGGCGATGCTCCCCACCACTCCTTGTTTCAAGGGATGAAAGTCTAATTCCTGAACCACATGCCATGAAATTTGAAATATTTTTTTTTAAGTGGCATCTCACCTATTGACAGAATTGTTGGCATAATACTAGTATTACATTGTTAAATAAATATAAGTAAATAATTAGTTGGTTAGGTTTTGAGAAGTTACTTTCCCGTAAGAAGTTATATACGGGAATATCAAGGCTTTAAAAAGCTAATGTACTGCATTGTAAAATGATCTGAAGACAATAATATATAATTTTATGTTTTAATATTGCTGTACAATAATGGTGTAACTATCTGTGTTTGTGCTCACCATATTTCAATATGGTATCAGAGCAAGTATTTGGTTGAGCCTGTGCATTCTAAAATGAAAGGTTGAAAGATTGTTTGGAGGAGAGCCAATGGAAGTTAAAATCTACATCAAAGGCATCTAAGATTTCAAATGGAGGCATATATCATTCTCAGTCTCGCTGTCCAAACAAATTTGTTGTTGTCCAAATGAATTTGCTGATGTTGAGAGAGTATTGTTGTTTGATACTTAGGGTTTTCATGGTTTTTCTTTACTAGGAGGAGACGATGGTGTAAAGTTTTTAAAACATTGCTATGCTGAAATTGTATCCTTTACATTCAATATGCATTAAGTAATCTTTTAGAAGTAATTGATATGGAAATTGTTTGCTGTGAGGAGATGCAAGTTGTTTGATATTAAAGTTGCACTCAAAGATGGAAAACCAGGTGTACACCGAATACAACAAAGAAATCTCTTCATGTAAAATCTATTTGAGCACATGAGAATGGTTGCTGGCGTTATTATTGGAGGATAATTGTTTGTTTGATCCATAGAAAGAGTTTCTTGCCCTTCATTTTAGTTGTTGTGGAGAATATGAGTGCTGGAATAAACTTGGTGGTTGCAGAGAGACAAGAAATTCTAAAATCTGCGTAGAAGGTTTGTTTGTTGCACTATGTAAGGGTTTTCAGAGAAGGCATATCTTACATTGTTATTTTTTTTGGTCAAACATTTTATGTCAGAAAATAAAATTTTGGATAACGATATGGAGTAGGTGTTTTTTTATTGCATAGAGGCCACAAATTAATGCCTAAGCACAGAAGCTATTTTGGAGAAACTAGAGTAAAACAATTTTGTCTGAAGAAAGTTAAAAAAAAATTTAAGGAAGAAATTTACAATTTATTTTGGAGAAAAGTTTTTAAAAGGGAGACATAAGTATTAAGGAAAAGGTATTCAAAATATTTACTTTTGAGGGATTGGGAGAAATAAGGGGAAGTATTTATAAAGATTAATTTGGAGGTAAATTTAATTTTTGTGGTAAGATAAGGTTTTAACATTTGAAAATGGACACACATTATGTTTGTGGTTCCGATGCCATCCATGCTATCATTGATAGAAATTTGAGAGACTTACATGCTTATGCTATTGAAGAGTCTAAAGCAAATGGATAGAGTTTAAGGATATCAAATTGGAGGTAGGCGGCGTCAGAGGATGGAGGATTTACCATCATCTCAAGTTAGCTTCTCGCTTTGAGATGATGCTTTGCATGAGAAGCATTTTTGGTTTTGGTTTTTTTTTTGTTGATGCTAACAGAGCTGACAAATTTGAAGAATGTATGTTTTATGAAGATTTTGTTTTGGAGACAGGTTTGGGGTTTGGTGTTGAGCTCAATATGGATTGTTGTCCAGCGAGCTTCAAAGAGTATATGATCTTGAATTATACCCTTTCGCGGTCACTAGACAACATGGCAGAGATCTATCGTATCTCGTAGGGGCCATTGTCGAATAATTCAAGACTCTGTGATTTAAGAGCTTAGGACTAAAGAGCTCAAGAACACAGCTCAAAGCTACGCCTTTCCGAGGGTAGACGAGACAACATGATGGAGCCTCGCTTGGTTCAGGATTTGTTCTTTGGGAAAGATCTTCTATAAATATGTATTCATATTATGCAATCAGCTTTGTTGAGTTTTTTAGCATTCAGGGGGGGTCCATTGGTACTATTGCAGGAACAATGTAATAAGGGGGGAATGTTGGCATAATACTAGTATTACATTCTTAAATAAATATAAGTAAATAATTAGTTGGTTAGGTTTTGAGAAGTTACTTTCCCGTAAGAAGTTATATACGGGAATATCAAGGCTTTAAAAAGCCAATGTACTGCATTGTAAAATGATCCGAAGACAATAATATATAATTTTATGTTTTAATATTGCTGTGCAATAATGGTGTAACTATCTGTGTTTGTGCTCACCATATTTCAACAAGAATGACTAGAAAATGATCTGATACCATCCATGGCAAAAATATAAATTGTTAGTAATTGAATATAAAAAAATTGAGGTGCTCAACTAGGCTTTAGAATATGCTATTTTTAAGAGTCTAACAACACAATAATCAATTTATTACTTCATACAAAAATACAAAATTAACAAATAATTACCTTATTTAAGAAAGTATATATATTATTAAATAACAATTATATTATAAAATTGAAGTATTATAAATTATTGTAGATTCTAGGTTGTGTAAGCTCTTTGCATCAATATTTCATATCAATATTTCTTCATCATGCTTATAGATCATGGAGTGTGATTCTAAATGTTTCTTTAAAAAACATACATCATTGGAGCCAAGAAGCACTCTAAACATATTACTATTCTTTTCAATTCAATTTACAATATATGATAAAATTTCCATGTATTGTGGTCATGCTTAAAGTTTAACAATAGATGTTTTTGTGTAGCTCCATAAAGAGAAAAGTATCTCCATTCACTATCAAGAGTTTGGTTTATAAACGAGGCTTAATATGCAAGCTCTACAATGTTATTATACACTAAAAAGAGTAAGTGGAGTTATCTAGGACTTAAATCTGTTATTGTTACATCATTAATAGATGGGTAGACAAAATGAGTGGTACATGAAGTAGGGGAAGTTCTTACAATTTTAGATGTTGAGGTGGATGTATGTGATGGAATGTGTTTATGTGTAACACTAAAGTAAGTGTGATTTGTGGGATCTGGTAAGTTGGTCACAGAAGGATTTGAAAGCATTGTATATACATTAGGCATAGATGGGCGAAGTGATGCATCTGCATGTGTACACAAAATACCCACATGAATGCATCTTGAAACTTGCTCATTAGAGAAACTTTCTATTATTGTATTATCAATCACATCCACAATACTTCCTCCCTTGTAAGATCCCCATACCTGCATAAGATGATATGCACTCATCTTCATAAGGTATCTAACTTTGGAAAACAAACTATATTAGAATGTCTTATTTTTATCTTACCTGTTCTAAGAGGCTTTGAAATTTTGGGGACAATCTATTATCAGTGTTCTTTCTTCCACATATAATTTCTAAAATGACAACACCAAAGCTCTACACATCAGCTTTTGCAGATAGTTGACCTAGCATAGCATATTCTGGTGCCATATAACCACTGCATAATCATTAAAAAAAGAAATTATTAGACCTAAGACAAAAAAAATACGAAGGATGAAAAGATCAAATCCTTAAATTACATTTATCATTTTTTTTTCTAATAAACGTTTAAATTTTTGTGTGTTAATTATTATAAAAAAGCAGTAAAAACTCATCTTGAGATAGGCTTAAAAATTTAATGCAAATAAAATATTAAAAATTAAAAAAATCTAAAACTAGTGATGGCTGTTTGCCCAACAAGCTAGTAGCTCTTTTTAAGTTTCAAAATATTATGAACTTATGTGATTTATAGGTAAAGCTGTGTGATGCAATGCTTAGATTCTTACTATGTTCCTGCAACCTTTGTCTCAACATGACTCTCATCTTGACCAATCAATCTTGCTAAGCCAAAATCTCATATCTTTGGCTCCGTTTTCTCATCAAGCAAAATATTGCTTGCTTTGATATCTCGATGAATGATCCGCGGCTGAGAATCTTCATGCAGGTATAGAAGCCCACGAGCTATTCCACATATGATGTTAAAACGTTTCGACCAGTCAAGCTCTTTGCTCTGCTCTGGATCTAAAGTCATGCATCTAAATAGATTATCCTCAAGAAAAACAAATGCTTTATGACTTTCAGTCACTTAGCCTAAAGAAGAGCAAACACTATACCACCTTCACTTTTATGTTAGATAGGATATACTCACTAAATAGTATCTTGTCAAGGCTCTTGTTAGCCAAGTACTCATAAACAAGCAACTGTTCTGATTGCTCTGTGCAACACCCAAGTAGCTTCACAAGATTCCGATGCTGAATTTTGGCCACCAGTTCAACCTCATTTAGAAACTCTTTTTTTCCTTGCATAGATCGTATAGAAAGCTTCTTTACTGCTATTTGGTTTCCATCTAACATTGTGCCCTGACATAAAATAAAGCACATAAACCTTACTTTTATAAGGCACTATAAATATACATATTAAGTCCAGAGCCAAATCCCCCTTAGGGTTATTCTGTCCAAAAGAAGAAAACGTGGTCGCTTAAGGTTATGTTACCTTGTATACAGAGCCAAATCCCCCTTCTCCAAGCTTGTTGTCAACATGGAAATTTCTAGTTGCAGCCTTTATAATTTCCAAGTTAAAGATTATTTTATGTTCCTGGCCGATCGTTGAGACTACCTCCGCATTTAGATTCTTTGGAAAAGTAATGCACCGGGGAAAAATTTACAATTTTGTATCTAATTTTAACTAGAAAGATTTTTTTTCTGACAAAAAGTTGAGGAGAGAAAAATTTCTCAGTTCTGTTCTAATAGTCTTACTAGCGTGGAATTTTGTTGATAAAAAATATAGGACAAAATCATTAAAATTTCACTTCAGGAGTACCTTTCCTTAAGAAGGCTGGCTTCCGTAATACTGCAGACTTGAATTTTCTTCGGATTGCAAACAGGAATAACAGTAACATCACCAACAAGCCGCCGACAATACCCAAAACTATATCTATTTTGGTTGATGACTTTTCTGCACAGTAGATTAATTTGAGTGCGCTTAGCCATGTAAAATGTCAACTTCACAAATCAAAATAAACCCTATTCTATGAAAGAAATGAAAATTAAATAACTCTTACTTTATATTGGGAAATAAAAAATATTTAACGGCAGAGTTGGAGAGATAAAAACATAAAATAATTAACAGTAATATTGGCCTCTATTTATTCATTGATTTATGACTGTTTGCACAAAAATATATAATATTTTACAGCACAAAAAGTAATAGTAATTACAAACTCAAAAAAAAAAAAAAAAACCTTTAAAAGAGCTTGACACAAAAACATAAAGAAAAACCAAAGTTACTAAATAAAGAATTACAAATTAAAAAAATGATAAAGCAATTCTTTCATTTCCGTGGACCACAAATTGTTGGAAATAAGCCACACCCGGACCGATGATGGGCTGGCCAAAAGGGGCCAGTAGCTCAGTTGGTGGAGTACTCCAGCAACAAATGGAAGGTCCTAGGTTCGCGTCCTAACTGGTCCATATGAGCAGCATCTCAACACAAATGCCATTAGACCAGAGTTAAGATCTATGAGAGAGGTTAACGCTGGATTGACATGCCAACAATCTCCCCCAACATTACTTGGGGAGTTTCAAACTTGATGGACCATGATTGCTGTAAGACCAAAATTAGGATCCATAAGAGGCCACAAAATCACATGGCCTGACATCCTAAACTATAAAAAATTATATTTCCATTCCATTCATTCTAATTATTTAGAGAACACCAAGGAACAATCAAAATCAACTATTAACAACACGTATAACAGCCATAATAACTATAAGATCTATCGGCATGAGCTACGGTTGAGTTGGGTTTCTTTGTCATAGTTCATGCGGATGGATCCTTTATGAAATATTGTCATCACATTCCTCCTATATGGAATTCGTCAGCACACCGGAATAATTAAATTAGCTTAAAAGGAAATTGAAATGCATATTACTCGGTGTCAGAGGTGATGATGGTGGTTGCTGATTCCGTGCTGAAGAAGTCGCAGGATTAAAGAATGGAAACGTTTCATAACGAGCAGCGCAACTTCCGGAGCCGGTCATACCTCCACGAGAAGTTCCATTGGCCGTCGCAACTAACAACTCACGAATTGCATTTGTTAAGCATGTTTTGCAGTCCTCAACAGAAGTTAAATCGTTCCAACATTGAACCAGACTGTATATCGTAATAAACGTTGAGGTAGTTGTTGATCCAGAAGAATAATGAAGAGGGGATCGAAGCGCTTCAGATGACAGATTTGTGAAAAGCGCCCTAACTGCCATACTAAACCCATGAGGGTCACATGTGACGTTTTCTGGAGTGTGAGCAGTCTTTGTGTTGGTATCAAGTATTCCGATGAAGGAATAATTCTCGTAGCGTATGAAACACTTGGGCAGCCAAGCTCTACCGCCTCTGGCATTTCCACAGCGCTGTTGGACACTGGCGTTTGCTTCTTGTGAACAGCTGAAGCATTCCTCTGCGGTTGCGTCTCCCCAACATTGGAGGAGACCATAAGCTCTCTCTGGAGCTTGGCCGGAGACAGAAGTATTGAAACCATTTGATGATGATGTATTGTTTACAAGATTATTAAGAACTATGTTCAAACTACTCTCGAATTTAGCGCTTGTAGAGTTATTGCTGTTGCATATATGCATGTGTATCGCTGCGTTGGGAACAATGCATAATAAGAGCACAACACAGAACAACTGTCGATATTTTGCCTTGTAGGCCATCTGCATTTTGTCTTCCCCCTTAGAATTCTTTCAGCAACCAGGCTTTTAAAAGTAATGTCAATGTGATATTTGATTGGTTTCTTCAATTTCAAAGATAATGGAGGTGTTACCTGTTGGACCCGCCGAGTTCAGTCTGTCCACATTTCTAATGCCATTTTAAACTTACCAAAAATTTTGGAAAAACTATATTGGAATTATGGCCTTAAACAATATGTTAATATAGTGTTAAAATTTCTCTTGGAAAAAGCTTGAAATTTTTTCAGTCACACCTGACGCGTTGAATAGTTCTCGAGCTTAAAAGAGCGTGTGATCAGAGCTAATGCAGTTTTATGCGTGTTTTGTGAGTGAAGAGATCTCGTTAAGTCCAGTCGTAAACAGCCTAACTGTATGGCAATTTTGACCATTTGACCAGTCGACGGATACTAGCGATCAATTTGACCATTTGACCAGTCGAAGGTATTTCTGCTGTTTTCGACTGATCATACAGTTTTGACCAGCGGGTCGTTTGCAACTTACCAGCTGGTTAAGCCCTTCCGCTCCTTAAGATGGTATTAGTCTTCAATTACTGTTAGTCAACGCTGTTTGAATGCACGTCTATGACAGTGCTCCTTCAATCTGTTACATGTAATTTCCTATTAACTTTATTTCAATAAAAAATCTTTCTACTAAAGACCATCTATAGTTACCAGATATCGAATTCTATGGCAACAATTTCTGCGATAATTAATGCTTGCCTTTTGGTTTCTCATTTTCACGGGAAATCTCATTTTGACTGGAAACAGTTGCTTTTGCCTTCTGGTTTCTCATTTTGACTGGAAACATTTGCTTTATACGTCAAAAACGTTTGGACCACGCCTGGAAACTGAGGAATAAAGTAGATTATAAAAGTGGAAAACTAAGGTGCGGTGAGAGTTGGCTAGCACTCACAAGTTCGTAGTTTAGATCATGCCATTTCATTATAGTTTAACAGTAAATAATGTTTAATATTATTCAATAGGAGCGAACCATAGGGTATATATTAAAGGCCTCCCATCACATTTATACTTACATTATTTACTTATCTGTGGTCACTTCAGAGTGTCGTTGTGAACACGTCTATACATCACATTATTTTTTCCTTGTCGTTTCTTTGATTTCGAATACCACTTTCCCTTGTCTTAGTGTTTACACCATCAAAGCAATTAATTCCTCTCTTTGATTTTATAATATATGGTATTTTTATTATTTTATTTAACTTTTGACTTGTGGTCTTCCTCACCTAAAAAAAATGGTCCCCCAAATAAAAGGTCCCAAAAGAACAATTGCATCTTCTCATGAGTTTCTTATAATGGAAATTGTAGTTGAATAACCCTATTTATAGAGGAAGTGTCCCATTCTTACCTAGTCAAAGTCCTTGTTCTCATTTATGTGTAGATTTATTTTTTCCTTGTCAAACTTAGACTCAGATGGTTTTTCCCTGTCAAACTTAGACTTATTCTGGTTTATTATTAGACTCAGATGGTTTTTCCCTGTCAAACTTAGACTTATTCTGGTTTATTATTGTTGTTGAATAAATTTAATATATAAATTAATAAAAGTATTTTAGAATGTTATTAACATTGATAGGTATATATATAAATAGTTTTGTTGAAGAAGCATTGCACATTTATGTTTATTGGTTAAAGTCATTTTGTGCAGTGCTATGTGTCTATCGACCATCCAATAACACCTTTAGATGCTTTTAATAGTTTATAAGTCATTTATCATAATATGTTATTTAAACTGTGTACCAATTTAATTTTACAATGTGGGTTATTTATGGAATAGCCATAGTAGCTATATGAGTGTTGTTTTCCTTCCTCTTTATTTATGCAATAGCGATAATAGCTATAGGACTGATGTTTTCCTTCCTTTTTTCTTGTTCTTTTTTGTGAGAATGTTTAATTGTAGCATGTCTATAATTTGGCTACCTTTGTAAACATTTAAAATACAATAGAAGAAAATAATTAGCTCTTTAATATTATAATGATGAAATTTGTATATTTGTGTCTTTTTTAATTTAGTTTTGTGTTTATTTTAAAGTAATGTTTTTGTACATGTACGTAAAAATAAATTATATGATATTGTGTAAAGTTAGGTTTATTTCCCTCACATTTTTTTATCTATTTACACTTACACATATTTCTATACATTTAGTCCTATCATATCATACAGGGGAGTCAAAAATCTTGCTAACATAGATAAGTATAAAACTTACTTGAAAATGAATAAAGATTATCCAAGATTTAGGTTGCCAAAAAGGTTCATTTCTTTGTTCAAATTTACTAATCACCATGCAATGTTTAGGGAAAATTTTAGTGGCAATTTGTCACCAAATGGCGATTTTCTGACTTTTGGGGGGTTGAAAATGGCAAATATTAATGGCTTTGGAAGTATATGGTTTCACCCAAATTTGATTGTATTTTCAGACCTGTAGATTTAGATCACTTATGAATTGATATTTTAAATAACCAAAATAGAATTAGATCGCCATACAATTTATTTTATTTTGGTCCCGATCGCTGACATATTAGAGGCAACTTTTAATTAGATGTCAATCGCTGATATTTTTTACATAAATTATGGGCATAAGGTGGTGCAATCGCTAATGAAATTATATGGAATTAGGGAATAGGGGGCATGATCGCCAGTGAAATTATAATCAATTAAGGGCAAATGGTGGTGCACTTGCCAATGATATTATAATGAATTTTGGGAAAATGTGCAATATTGCCATGCAATGATAGGTATATTTGGGAAAAAAATTAATATAGCAATTGAATTATGAGCAATTTTTATAAAGCGTGGCCCATTGCCTTGAAATTATAGGTCTTTAGGGTTAATGTGTTTAATCGCCCATTGCAAAACGTAGTATGACTATGCAGTTTGGAGTGGTATTTATGCAATACAATACTCCATTCACTCTTTCAACATTCATAATTTTTATTTTGGATTCACCCATTTCATCATACATTGCGAATTTATAATTTCTGGTCCTCTAGAGTGGCATTTGATCAATCCATTATGAGCTGTTGAAAAGCTGGGGAATAGACATGCTGCAACTCGACTTCATTCTTCCAATCTAGGTGAGTAAAAAAAATATTTTTCAATTTGCATCACATTTTGTGATGCAGTGGCATCCCGTTTCATATTCCTGCTAATTTTGGAGAGGACGTGGCTTACAAACATGTCCAGTTTGAAAAGGCAAAAAGCCTTAGATCGTGCAATTTAGGAATGGACCAGTTGGCAGCAATCAAAAGATTCTTCTTGATTTTTTTTTCCTTCCTTGTGGCTCGACATATTTAGAAACAACAGATCTATTCTTGGGTGATGCATTATGTATCTCTTTATTTCCTTTTGATGGACCGTTTTTCTTTTGCATTTAGTTTGATGGTTTTATTTTTCTGGATCATGGGAGTTGTGTGGTGTCAGCGCTTCATTTGTTTTCTGCAGACCACCATAAGATATCGTGGGTAGTTATGCTTCGTGGGCATCATGGGTTTATGCTTGGCAGCTGAATGTGGGTGTATGGTTTTGTTTTCCCTGTCCGACGAAGAAGTAATTGTTCATTGCAGACTTTAAGCATGGGGGCTATTCATATATAGAGGGCAGCGTAAGGTCGACATAGAAGTGGTAGAGGGAAAGGCTAATCATCATCAAAGGCTGTCTTTAAAAGGAAGGTCGATAGAGTAGGAGTGAGGAGTTCAGGGGAAGATTTGATTTCTACACATAATGAGGCCAAACACACAGGCCATGGAAAAATGTATTTCAAGCTTTGTTAATTGAACAAGAGGAGTGATAGAAAATAAAATGTAATAGTATGAGTTAGAGAGAGAGTCATAGAGAATTGTTTGGATAGAGGGATGAGTCTTGGTATAGAGGCTGATGCACAAACAAATGTAATTCATGTTTTGATAAATCAAGGGAATTTCTAAGTGAAGTTGCAGTTTTGATATGAGCTCAATGATTTCAATACTTCTCTGAAACTAATCATTTCATTCTTCTGTCATTCTTCCTGCATATTGATTTGATTTTTGTTTCCCCAAAATGGGTATTGGGTCAAATTGTGCAATCCTCTGCCATCAAGTGGTATCAAAGCCCTAAAAGATCTGGGCAATAAAAGTTTGATGTGGGTTTTGATAGTTTGATTTTTTTTTAGGAAACCTGGAGTGTTATGTGTGTTTGGAGAGTTAATGGGTTGTAGAAGAAACCTAGAGTCCCAAAAGATCTAGGCGCGCGAGCACTATGTGTGTTCCTAATTTTGATGGGTGTTGTGTATGAGTGTTGCAATCTAATGAATGTTGCAGAGGCAGAAGATCACTAACATGGTGGAAAATATGGACATGAGAGTTGCTGATTAATACAGTAACAGAAAGAAGAAGCACCAAAAGACTGGGAAGAGAGAAAAGAGAGAAGCCCTAGGTGAGGTGCAGAGGTGTGTTGTTGTGTGTGAACAGATCGCCGAAGGAGAGGCAGTTTGCACTTAGATATTGAATAAGAGAAAGGGGTTTTTGTGTAAGAAAACCTGTGATAATCCCATATTGGAATAGATATTGGGATGAAGTAGAAAGAAGAAGGTACCGAGAGGGATTGGAAGAGATCTTGAGAAGAATGGAGATCTTGGAAAAGATTTATTTTCCTCACAAGGTTGTGACTGCATAAAGCAGACAAGGAGAGAAGAAAAAAGTTCTCATGGCGGAGGACTTGAATAAAAGTAAGAAAAAGATAAAAGAGGAGGTACATCAAGGAGCACTAGAAAAAGAAGAGAAGAAGGTGTCGATGATGAAGGCACCTGAGGAGACATCTTGGTCTCTTGATTTATTTTCTGATGATTTGTTTGAAGTTGTGAATACAAGTGTAAAGAAGACTAAGGACAAGCCTTTAGAGGCAAAGAAAGAAAGGGCAAGAAGAGAGCTCATCAACGGAGTTGGAGATAAGAGCAAAATAAGCCAGATTGCAGCAATAGATGATAAAAGACAGTTTGTACCTGAAGGTGGAAAGAGGGCTGATCAAGAAAAGAAGAAACCCCGTGAAGAAAGGGAGTCGGCAAGATAGGCAACCAAGAATATTTGCAAATTGGGGCAGCAGACCAATGACAAGGTAAAAGTTTGTTTTGATTGTGTAAGTGGTAATGGAAATGTAGATGTGCAAGTTCAAAGGGAAAAGGGTAAATTAGTAGATCATGGGTATATAATCCCATCTTGGCAAAAGAAATCAATTGTTGATGGGCAACAAAGAGGAGTGGTTTGTATTAACTTTTGTGATAGAAAAATAACATCAAGGGTAGAAGAAGTTGACAACAAGAAAGCTAAGGATGTTGATGAGGACTACGGACAGTTTGTAGATTTTCAGAAGTGTAAAGTTGATCCTGTTGATGTTCAAGGTAATTCTGAGTTCAATGCTATAGTTCATGTCTCTAAAGATGATAAATATAATGAAGATGAAAAGAACACCATGTCTGTAAAAGAGGATGAGCAACTGGATGTGCAGAACAGTTTGAAGGCAAATTTGGAAGGTGAAAAGGTGATTACAATAGAGAAAGAAAGTGTAGAAGGTTCAATGAAAGAACCAGATGATGTAGAAGAGGCAAAAGACTTATTGTTACTTGATCACATTGCGGTCATAAGGATTCCAGAGGTAAATTCATTTGCACAGAGCAAAGATAAGGTTTTATTTTCATTTGAGATGATGTCCATAGATGATTATGAGGATGAGTCAGCATGGTGGAGATTTGGAGTTGATAAGGAGAATCAAAGGTGGAAGCATGCACAAAGGGAAAGAAGCTGACAAATGTAGATAACAAAATTTCAAAGGCAACAATACAAGCGTGGAAGTGTAGAATTAATGAATTGGAAAGCGAGGAAAAAGAAAAGAGGAATTGTGGACCTTATGAGTAGGAGCTCATGAATTTTTCTACCTGACGAGTCTGATGCAGTGGCATCCTGTTTCATATTCTTGCTAATTTTGGAGAGGACGTGGCTTATAGACATGTCCAGTTTGAAAAGGCAAAAAGCCTCAGATCGTGCAATTTAGGAATGGACCAGTTGGCAGCAATCAAAAGAGTCTTCCTGATTTTTTTTTTTCCTTCCTTGTGGCTCGACATATTTAGAAACAACAGATCTATTCTTGGGTGATGCATTATGTATCTCTTTATTTCCTTTTGATGGACTATTTTTCTTTTGCATTTAGTTCGATGGTTTTATTTTTTTGGATCATGGGAGTTGTGTGGTGTCAGTACTTCATTTGTTTTCTACAGACCACCATAAGAAATCGTGGGCAGTTATGCTTTGTGGGCATCATGGGTTTATGCCTGGTGGCTGAACGTGGGTGTATGGTTTTGTTTTCCCTGTCCGACGAAGAAGTAATTGTTCGTTGCAGACTTTAAGCATGGGGGCTATTCATATATAGAGGGCAGCGTAAGGTCGACATAGAAGCGGTAGAGGGAAAGGCCGATCATCATCAAAGGCCGTCTTTAAAAGGAAGGTCGATAGAGTAGGAGTGAGGAGTTCAGGGGAAGATTTGATTTCTACACATAATGAGGCCAAACACACAGGCCGTGGAAAAATGTATTTCAAGCTTTGTTAATTGAACAAGAGGAGTGATAGAAAATAAAATGTAATAGTATGAGTTAGAGAGAGAGTCATAGAGAATTGTTTGGATAGAGGGATGAGTCTTGGTATAGAGGCTGATGCACAAACAAATGTAATTTATGTTTTGATAAATCAAGGGAATTTCTGAGTGAAGTTGCAGTTTTGATATGAGCTCAATGATTTCAATACTCCACTAAAACTAATCATTTCATTCTTCTGTCATTCTTCCTGCATATTGATTTGATTTTTGTTTCCCCAAAATGGGTATTGGGTTGAATTGTGCAATCCTCTGCCATCATTTTGTATTGTATATTATATGATTAATCTCTATAATAGTAGTTCTAATTCTCATATGTACCTGCTGTCCTACATATTTGTCATGTGTTGACATAGATTTAATTTTTTTTTCAGTTAGTTTTATATTTCTTTTTACATAAACTATATGAATGGTCCCCTATGTATTTCCTTCCAAATAAATATATGTCAATGGTTTTGCCTCTCTATTCCTTACCTCCTTTCTGTAGAAAGGTGAAGATCAAATATTTTAGTTAACCTATACCATTAGATAAAATCAAATCAATGGTTTATAGAGCTTTAGGGAGAAAATAATGGTCCAAAGATAAGAAGGCACCACCATTGGTTGTAAAAGCTTACTTGTCCACTGTCACTTGGGGCTATGCAGTCATTTTATTTTAAATGTTAGCAAACTTCAATACACTGGTGGGTCTACATGTATAAATTTATTAAAAGCTTGTAGTACTAAACCCACATGTTGTATTTACCCTGATCCATATGATCAAACAACATCAATGACTACCGGGGGTCAAAGGTGGAAATATAGGTTATCCAAGCAGGAGACAATTAAATGCCTACTCCTGAGAAAACTAACATATCACTTAATTAAATAGAATTATAGGATAAAAATAAGACTAATTAAGATAATTGAATGAGAGAGAAAAGAATGATTTACTATCGAAGGTGAACAACTTACGATAAGTTCTATATGGTAACACACTTTATGCAAAAGAATTTGATCAATTTTACAAGGGCTAGCTCACATATAGCTAAACAATAGATATTAAACAAAAATTAGATAAAACAACTTAATCACAAGAGATCATATTTGCTATAGGAACTAAAATTTTCTTTTATTAAGATGATATCTCTAATTATAAAATAAAAAAATAATAATAAAGTAAATCCCAAATACATCTACGATATATAAAAATATATTTCTTATAAATGATTTAATTATATGTTCTAGAAGGTATATATATATGTATTTCATTGTTCTAATAAAATGATCTTACTTTTTTCATCACTGTAAATATGGAACAGACTTAACACAATAGAACTTTCATATAAATGCAGAGGATGTCTATTTACTTTAACCTAGCCCGTACCATACATACATACATACATACATATATATAGGGCAACCCTTTGGTGAAATGGTGGGGCTTCTTGCTTGTAGTGCCAACAACCAAGGTTCAAACCTCACAGGGTCAACCTCTACTGCATCAAAAATTGAGGTTGTATTCCTCCAATGAGGGGAGGCCCTATGGTGAAATGGTGGAGCTTCAGCTTGTAGTGCTAACAACTCAGCCTAAAACCTCCTTGGAGTTTAAAGCCGTTAAGGGTGTGGTTCGTGGTCAAGTCGCTTGGTTGTAGTGGTGGCCACCAAGGTTTAAACCCCCATAGGGCCAATGAGCTCGCAAGTGATGCGTGCCTTCGCTAGGCTACCATGCTCATAGGCTAAGTGTGCCTCTGCTGATCTGGCATGCTCGCAAACTATGTACCTTCACTGGGCCAATGAGCTTGTGGGTTTGGCCAAACCTAAAGGGTGATAACGCCCATTGCAGATGGAGACCCCCCAGTTATGGTCTCAGGCGATAAGACAATGGGAAGAGATCCCCCATAAGGGTCTCTCTGGGCCCAAACCAGGCTAAAAACCTAGGTACTCCAAATATATATATATATATATATATATATATATGCATATCATATGCATATGCATATACATATATAACTAACTGCCATTTTAACAAATGATGAAAAGATACATATGAAATGCATAGAGCATCATTGGTTTGAATCAAATACTAATTATGAATAAGTAGTGTTATTACTGTATGGCACCACCGGACTATGGTGGCTCGAGTTGTCCATAGTTGGTAGTATCCACACTTTATGGGAGCCATGCCTCCCATGGCTCCCATGACAGTGTCATGGGTAGCTGTGGTAGCCACGACTACCACAGATTCTATGAATTATTTACATGATACAATGACTACAATAATATTTACTTAAAACATCAAACACTGTATATAGTTGTAACATAGCAATACAGATGTTTATAACCATATTTTTTTCACTATTTAAAACAATAAGATCACCAATAACAAAGTCAATTACAATGACTGTTCCAGATTTAATCAAAACATATGTATCTTACAAATAGTAATAAATATAAATAATTGTTTTCCAATAAACAAAGACCATTCATTTTATTACAATCTCATAATATAGACCAGTAACATTATTTTCTTTCTATTACAGAATAGGGAGAACAATTTACTTGGTTATTAAACCTGGAGAATGAGTTTTTCTTCGCAATAATCTTGAATCATAGCAAATCAGAAATTCTTCTTCTAGATATTCAATAACAATTTGGTTCAACAACAAGAATTTGTAAAGCATAATGAGAGTACACCCTTTTCTTCAACTACATGCTTTGATCAAGAAATTTCTCCATAACATGTAAATAACAAAATGGAGTAGCCCAATCCTGCTAACCACCCATCCATAGGACTGCGAATTCCAGTCCACCTTCAAGATTAGAAACAAAACCCAATGCTCAAACTTAAATAAATAAATAAGTAATTTGAAAATAACCATTGACATTATACACACATACAAGGAAACCCGCACACCGATTTCCAGTAAGGGGAAGAAGAAGGGGGATTCCTTTTTGGGGCATATTTAAAACTCTTGTTTACTCCCTTTAATTCTCCCATTCTCCCATTCTCCCAATCTCCCATTCATTCTCCCTATCTCCCATACATACTCCCAAACTCCCATTCTCCCAATCTCCTATTCATACTCCCAATCTCTCAAACTCCCATTCTCCCAATCTCCCATACATTCTCCCAACTCCCATTACTCCCAATCTCCTAGCACAACTAGCCACAACACCATCACCAACTCCCAAAAGAAAACCTGAAAAGAGGCTCCCCACTCTCCTTAACCCCACATGAGGGAAGCTCAATACTTGCTTGGAGAGCAAATCCCTTTGAACACCCAACCCACAACAAACAAACATAAATTTTCACAATAACAACACATTACTTACATATAACAATCACAATTTAACAGATCATTAAAAATTTACAAAGAAGACTTCCATACCTTGGCTATCCAAGTTAGAATCAACCCACTAAATTCACTGAAAGGAGCACAAATTTAGATTCCAGCCAACAATGCCAACTCAAACCTTCAATCTCATTCCAAAATCTTCATCTTTTCCTATTTAAGAAGCATACAATAGCCCCCAAGAACCAAGAAAGGTTTTTTATTCAAGAAAGCTACATCACTTTTTATTTTCTAGGATAAAAAATGATTCACATTTCCCCCTTTTTAAAATAAGACCTTTTCCCCCAACTCTTTACATTCCCTTTTCATATAAATAAAACAAATACTTCTAAATAAACATAATAAACTATTACATACTTTTGACACAAAACCCCCTTACAAAATAATAAATAAATAAATATTTGAGAATTATGGATTTTGTTTCCATTCTTAAGGAACTTGGGCCACTCTTCCTACAAAATCTCATTAAAACATCAATATATTAAAAATCTTATAGCTTAAGCAAATAAACATTTAGCTAAATCATTTCTAATATCCATTAACCATATAATCTAACATCCCAAAACAATAATATTTATTTTGTGAAAGTTAAACATATAATCATCAATATTTCATAACCCATTATTTTACCAAATTAACATATCATTTTATTTTAATCAAATAAATGAATCAATATCTATCAGGAATTTAAAGCATTTATTTCCATAATAATAATAATAATAATAATAATAATAATAATAATAATAATAATAATATCCAGAGTCCATTACACACACACATCAAAATATATAAATCAAGCCAAAATATCAAGAATAAAACTAGCTGGGCCTCACAGACAATGCCATTGGCTAGAAAAGGTGATGTGTCAATCTTTGGTCCCACAATATTAGGTGTACACTGTTGGAAGTATGTGCCTAACCAGTGTTGTTATTGATGTCAACATATCAGTGTTGTCATTGGTGTCATTTGTGCTCTTGTTTACACCAAAAATAATCCAGTAGTTTGCTTTGCATTTCCATAAGAGTGAATATATTTGTCTGCAGATTGGAAGTTATTTAGATGCATATCTAAAGATGATATGTTCCAAGTTTGAGCCTCTGGTATGAAGATTTGAGTGAGTTATGTTCACTAGAGTGAAAACTATTTTTTCTGTATATTTGGTGGTGACAGGGAGAATGTATTATGCTTCACATTCTTCCACATTTAAGTATTTCAGTTTGCGGTTCTGTAATCAAGTTTGTAATGATGATAAGTGCCTTCAACTCCAATGGTTCATGATTTGGTGGTCCACAAGTAGTCTTTTCTTTATGACAATATATAACAATTATGTTTAAGTGATCTAGTTTGAAGAATCTTCTTGACAAAGTGATTAGAGGTTGTGCAGATATTCTTGGTGATTACAATGTGCTTTTGGATGTCTCCTGATTGTGTTCCTACCTTTGGATTGGTCTGCAAAGAGAAATTTGGATCGTGGATGAAGACTAGTCATAGAAGACTTAATGTTAACACCAGTCTTGGCCAACTTGGTTGTTTTCACTACTTGTGGAGATACATTGAAGATTGTGAAAGTGTATCATGGCATGGAAGATTGCATTTAAGTCCAGCTAAGGTGTAATGTGATCTTCATACATCTTTCGCTTAGCTAACTTTGTTTAGGCCCAGACCTATTTCTATGTATTCTTGTAATGCCAACCTTGGTTGATGAATGTAATGCCGACCTTGGTTGATGAATGTAATGCTGACCTTAATATACATTCCAAGGTTGTTGAATTGTATAAAAACATGTAATGTAGTTATGAAAAAGATG
The DNA here is from genome assembly GCA_027924645.1 of Cunninghamia lanceolata. Classification (NCBI taxonomy): domain Eukaryota; kingdom Viridiplantae; phylum Streptophyta; class Pinopsida; order Cupressales; family Cupressaceae; genus Cunninghamia; species Cunninghamia lanceolata. The sequence continues at coordinate 3,796,466 of BSBN01000530.1, forward strand.
TCCTCGTGCGAAAATGTGAAGATAAGTGAAAAGGTGTAAGAAGAGCAGAGCAGAGGAGTTATAATTTGTTTCAATGGAACTTAACCTAGGCATGGAGTAGATGCTATCAAATCAGTTCACCAACCCTTGGCAGTGAGCCACCCCATAGCAGTGAGCCAATCTTGGTAGTGAGCATTTTGGGCAGTGAGCCTCTCTTTTTTGGTATTGTTATAATATATTTATTTCTATGGGATAACACCCACCATGGTTTTTCCCTTATAGGGTTTTCCACATAAAAAATCTGGTGTCTCATGTGTCTTATGTGTTATTGTGTTGAGCTTCTTGTTTCATGCTTTCATGGTTAGATCTTAATAATAGTGGTTGAACATTTGCTGTATTGATATTCATAAGTGGTTAAAGTTTTTGAGACAAATGATACACCCCCCTCTCAGTTGTCTTATGCATTTCAACAATTGGTATCAGAGTAAGGTTCCTCAGAAGTATGCCTAATAGCTTGAGCTCGATCCATGATGTCTTATAAGAAGGAAGCTACACAGTTTGGTGGGATGAATTATGCTTTATGGAAGGTACAAATGAAAATCCATCTCCATTGTCTTGGTTATAGAGTGTGGAAAGTGACAGAGACAAAGTATACCATGCCTCAGAATGGTTTAACAACTAAAGATGAAATCAAAGAATATGCGTCAAATATAAAATCTAGAGATGCTCTGTTAAGTGCCTTGTCTGACACTAAGTTGGTAAAGGTCATGGATCTAGATTCTGCTAATGAAGTCTGGGAAAAGCTGAAAAATCTGTATGAAGGAGATGAATCTATAAAAAGTGGCAAACTGTAGGGCCTAAAAGCGAAATATGAGGGTTTAAAGATGAGCGAAGATGAAAACATAACAGCCTACATGCAAAAGGTTGATGAAATTGTCAATGGAATAAAAGGTATGGGAGGAACTATTGCTGAGAAGGAAGTTGTGATGAAAATTCTTAGGTCATTACTAAAGTCCTACAGTCACAAGGTAGCTACAATTGAAGAAGTAATGACTATAAAATAAGTCGATAAGGATCAGTTGCTTGGAAAGCTTACAACTTATTTTGAGATGAGAGAGTTTGGGGATGCTCTCTTGAAGATTGAGACTACTTTCAAAGCTAGTACTTCATATAATATCTCCAAAGCTGAGAAGGACAAGGTGGAACCTAATGATGAGCTTGATGAAATTGAAGCCAACTTTGTTGACAAACTACAAAGAGGTTCCGGTAAGTTCAAAGGCAAATTACTTTTCAAATGTTTTACATGTAGTAAGGTTGGTCACTATGTTTCTGGTGTTCTGAGAGAATTGAAAGGAATAGAAAAAAATTTGAGAATAGACCTAGGGTTCCACAGAAATGCTACTATGTTAGAGATCTTGATGATGAAGATGTGACAGATAATGAATCTGATGATGCTAGTACTAGTGCAAATGAATGTTTGTTTATTACAATTAAGGAAGAACTTGTGTCTGCTAATCCTGCTAGTTGTGTGAAGGAAGAAAAACTAGTGGAATAAAGTGCTTTGGCTGTTTAGGTTGAGAAAGATAAGGATGAATAGATTATTGATAATGGATGCTCACATCACATGACCGGTGACAAAACTAAGTTTGTGAGTTTGGAAAAGTATGATGGAGGACTGGTTATGTTTGGAGATAATGCAGCTGGTAAGATCTATGGAAAATGATCTATTTCTTTTGATGGAAAGCACAAAACTGATAATGTCCTATATATGAAGGGTTGAAAGCATAATCTTTTGAGTGTTGGTCAGATGTGTGACAAAGGTTATGATCTGAGATTCAAAGATAATGGGTGCAAGATCATGGAAAGCTCCACAACAATGATTGCTACCAGTAAGAAGACCAGAGGTAACATTTACCAATTAAGAGGAACTAAATTATTATTGTTTATTAGCTCAGACAAATGAGAGTTGGTTGTGGCATATAAGGATGTGTCATATCAATTTTGACAATATGGTGAAGATACGTTCTACATAGGCTATAAGAGATCTGCTCAAACTAGTGAAGCCTGCCAACACCATTTGCAAGGAGTGTCAATTTGGGAAACAAACAAGAATAAGTTTTGAAAGAAAAGAACAATTATCTATTGGATTGCTAGAGCTACTACATACATATTTGTGTGGTCCCACAAGAACAAGAAGTCTGCAAGGTGACAGGTATTTTATATTGCTTATTAATGATTATTCTAGAATGACTTGGGTCACTTTTCTAAAAGAAAAATCTGAAGCCCTACACAAGTTCAAAGATTTCAAGGCAATGGTTGAGAATGAGTTAGAGTTGAGGATCAAATGCTTAAGGTCTGATAGAGGAGGTGAGTTCACATCAAATGAAATAAATATTTTCTGTAAAGAACAAGGGATAAAGAGACAGTTGACTGCACCTAGGACTCCTTAGTAGAATGGAGTTGTTGAAAGAAAGAATATGACAGTTCAAGAGGCTGCTAGGACTATGTTAAAGGAAGCTGACCTACTAGAAGTATACTGGAGAGAAGCCATACCTATTGCTGTGTACATTCTAAACAAAGTTTAAGTCAAAGGTAATCGATCTAAAACTCCTTTTGAATTATGGTATGGAAGAGTTCCTATAGTGACATATTTCAAAGTTTTTGGTCAAAAATGTTACATCAGAAGAGAAGAGGAACTAGGCAAGTTTGATGCTAGATGTGATGAAGGAATTTTTCTTAGTTACTCTACCAAGAGTAAGGCCTACTAGTGCTACAATAAGAGATTGAAAAAGATTGTTGAGAGTGCTAATATGAAGGTGGATGAAGACAAGAAAGGAATATCAGATCTGAGTTTCTATGAATCAGATAAACCTATGGCTATAGTGAATGAAGAAAAAGTTGAACAAGAAGACAATCAAGATGAAGAAGAGGCTCTAGAAAGTGTTGTTAAGACTCCTAGGTATGTAAGGATTAATCATTCCAAAGATTAGATTATAGGTGACAAAAACAAAGGGTTGTTGACAAGGAAAAGAGCTACAGAAGAATAAGTGAATTACTATTTGCTTTCAAAGGTTGAACCAAAAACTGTGAATGAAGCTTGCAATGATGAAAATTGGGTAAAAGTCATGGAAGAAGAGTTGATGCAGATAGAGAAGAATCAAACTTGGGAATTGGTTCCTAGACATGCTGATAAGAATATCATTGAAAGTAAATGGGTTTTTAGGAACAAGTTGAATGCAAATAGAGAAGTTGTAAGAAACAAAGCAAGGCTTGTGTGAAAAGGATACTCTCAAATTGAAGGAATAGATTTTGAAGAGACTTTTGCTCCAGTGGCTAGGATTGAAACAATCAGAATATTTCTGGTATTTGTAGCTCACAAAGATTTCAATGTGTATCAAATGGATGTGAAGTCTGCATTCTTGAATGATGAGTTGGAAGAGGAAGCTTACATTGAGCAACTGGAAGGATTTCAATTATCAAACCAAGGTGATATGGTGTGCAGATTGAAGAAGGCAATGTATGCACTAAAGCAAGCCCCCAGAGCTTGGTATGCAAGGTTAGACAAGTATTTGTTGCAATTAGGGATTAGTAAAGGCACTACTAATAGAAATCTTTATTTCAAAATCAATGATAATCAAATCCTGATTGTTGTAGTCTTTGTTGATGAGATTATCTTTGGAGGAAATGAAGGTATGTGCATGAAATTTATAGGAGAAATCCAAAATGAATTTGAGATGTCTATGTTTGGTGAAACATGAATTTCTTTCTAGGTTTGCAAATTACTCAATCAAATAAAGAAATCTTCATTTGTTAGTCTAAATATGTAAAAGAGTTGTTGAAGAAGTTTGGGATGGAGGACTCGAAACCAGTATGTACTCCCATGGTGACTGACTACAAGTTGAGCAAAATTGATGAATCACCTAAGACTGATAAGAAAAGGTATAGATCTATGATTGGAGGATTACTTTATCTAACTCAAACTAGACCTGATATAATGCATGCAATATGTCTTGTAGCAAGATTTCAAGAAAATCCTAGAGAGTCACATGTGATGACAGTCAAGAGAATCTTGGGGTATTTGAAAGGCACATCAAATCATGGCTTATGGTATCCAAAGAATAATGACTTCAATCTTAGTTCTTATATAGATGCAAATTGGGCCAGAGATGTTGATGACAAAAAATGTACCAGTGGAGGTGCTTTCTTCTTGGGTAATAGATTGGTTTCATGGCTGAGCAAGAAGCAAGATTCAATCTCCTTGTCTACTGTAGAAGCAAAGTGTATTGCAGCAACATGTTGTTGCACTTAAGTATTATGGATGAAGCAGACATTGAAGGACATAAGAGTTGTGTATGAAGATCCAATTGCAATCTTTTGTTACAATACAAGTGCTATAAACATTTCAAAGAATCTAGTGATGCACTCAAGAACAAAGCATATATCAATAAGGTATCACTTTTTGAGAGAAAAGGTGACAAAAAATAAAGTAAAGATGAAATATGTGTCCACAAAGGATCAGATTGAAGACATTTTCACTAAGCCTCTGCCTAAGGATTCCTTTGAGTATCTTAGAGAAAAGTTAGGGGTTATTACCCCTCCTACTCTGAACTAAGATGCATAGGAATGCATCAATCTAGTGGTGCCCAAAGCCTCATTCTTTATCTGGATTGATGTTTTGAGAGCTACCTCTCAGGGGGAGTAGCTCGATGTTACTGGCATGAGTTCCTTATTAAGAGCAATAAGTGTTATAGTGTTGATGAAAGAGCAATTTTTGTTTGATCAGAGCAACAGAGTGTAAGTATGTGCCCTTTGCCTTTGATGTCAAAGGGGTAGAGAAATCATGTGAAAAACTCAGGGGAGAAAGAGTGCAGATGTGTAAAAAGAAAGGGGAAGTATCTTGTCTTGTTGGTCTTTACAGCTTTTCACATCATATATTGCCATCAATGACAAAGGGGGAGATTGTTGCAAGTATGTGCCTAACCAGTGTTGTCATTGATGTCAACATGTCAGTGTTGCCATTGGTGTCAACTGTGCTCTTGTTTATAGCAGAACGATCTAGTAGTTTGCTCCACATTTCTTGAAGAATGAATATCTTTGTCTATATATTGGAAGTTATTTAGATGCACATATGAAGATGTTATGTTCCAAGTTTGAGCCTTCGGTATGAAGATTTGAGTGAGTTATGTTCACCAGAGTGAAAACTTCTTTTTCTATATATTTGGTGGTGAGAGGGAGAATGTATTATGCTCTACATTCCTCCAAATTTAATTATTTCAGTTTGTGGTTCTAGAATCAAGTTTGTAATAATGATAAGTGCCTTCAACACCAATGGTTCATGATTTGGTGGTCTGCAAGTGATCTTTTCTTTATAATAGTAGATAACAGTTATTTTCAAGTGATCTAGTCTGAAGAATCTTCTGACAAAGTGATTAGAGGCTGTTCAGATGTTCTTGGTGATTACAATGTGCTTGTGGATGTCTCCTTATCATGTTCATACCTTTGGATTGGTCTGCAAAGAGAAAATTTGATCATGGATGAAGACTATTCATAGAAGACTTAATGTTAACACCAGTCTTGGACAACTTATTTGTTTTCACTACTTGTGGAGATACATCAAAGATTGTGGAAGCATGTCGTGGCATGGAAGATTGCATTTGAGTCCTAGCTAAAGTGTAATTTGATCCGAATACATCTTTTCCTTAGCTAATTTTTTTAAGGTCCAGACCTATTTCTATGTATGTTTGTAATGCTGACCTTGGTTGATGAATTTAATGCCAACCTTGATGTACATTCCAAGGTTGATGAAATTTTGTATAAAAAACATGTAATGTAGTTGTGAAAAAGATGTCCTTGTGTGAAAATGTGAAGATAAGTGGAAATGTGTAAGAAGAGAAGAGCAGAGGAGTTATATTGTGCTTCAAAGGAACTAAACCCAGGCATGGAGTAGATGCTATCAAATCAGTTCACCAATCCTTGGTAGTCAGCCAACCCATGAGAGTGAGCCGATCTTGGAAGTGAACCCTAACATTTGCAGTGAGCATTTTGGGTAGTGAGCCTCTATTTTTCAGTATTGTTATAACATATTTATTTCTATGGGCTAACACCCACCATGGTTTTTCCCTTATAGGGTTTTCTACATAAAAAATCAGGTGTCTCATGTGTTGAATGTGTTATTGTGTTGAGCTTCTTGTTTCATGCTTTGATGGTTAGATCTTAATAACAATGATTAAACATTTGATGTGTTGATATCCATAAGTGGTTAAAGTTTTTGAGACAACTGATTCACCCCCTCTCTCAGTTGTCTTGCGCATTTCATTATATAGGTCATAGTTGCAGGTTTATAGGTTGTAGCTATAGGTGTATAGGCTATACCTGCAATTGCATTCGTAGAAGCTACAGGTGTATAGGTATTAGCAAGTCCAACCTGTATGAATTTATTAAGATACTATATATCTAAACGGACATCTTTTGTTTATTTCGAGCGATTGGATCAAGATATATCAATGCCTAGGAAGGATCAAAGGCCGAAATGGAGATTATGCAAGCAGGAAATAGTGCCACTAGATATAAAAGGTGATGTGTGTATCGGTAGGCTTGCAGTATTTGGTGTATTTGTCATAGCTATTAGGCCCCACTTGTAATGATTTCTTTATGTCCATGGGTCATAATCAACTCATACTAATCAATCAAAGCCACATGTTTTATTTATTCAGAACCGTTGGATCAAACTGTATCAACATCTTGTGGGGCTTCAATGAGAAGATGAATATGGTCAGAGCTAGCGGCAGCGCCAATTGCTAGAAAAAGTCATGTATCAAATGTTGAGTCTTGCAATAATTGCATATTAAATTAAATGTTCTTTATTATATATATTTTTAATTATTTTTAATAAACATGTATATTTATTATTATATTGTTCATTATTTGATTATTTTAGGAGCCCATAGTATTAAAAAATGCCAAAAGTTTTATTTATTCCACAATGTGTGATCAAACAACATTGACATCTTATGGTGGTCCAAGAATGAAACAAATATAGTCAGAGTGGGAGGCCGTACCATTGGAAAGAAACAATGATGTGGTAATTGGTTGTGCATGGAATATTCTTAATTAAATGTAAATGATTAAATTAACACTATGATTGAATGTGATATTGGTTAAATTTTTAAATACATGTGTCATCTTCTTCTCTTTCTCTATACGAAGTTCAATTTTCTTCATTTCATTTAGTAGCGATTGAATTTGCATCTTGGAGAATAGTGCTTTATGTTCACCTTTTTAATAATGTTAGAGAAAGATGGCATGCTCAAATTTGGAAAATTGAAGAGTGAGAGGAGCCCCATAAAAGAGAAAGAAGGCAACCATAAAGTCCTATTTTAATCAACAACAATGATATTTTGCAATGGGTGGGGACCCATTTGTTACATCCCCAACTTATGATTTGGCTTAATGTTATTTTGTGTGGTAATCAAGAGAATTAACCATAGTTTAATGATTAGATGTTGTGGAAATATTTGATTTGATCATGGATTATGAGAATGCTGAGTAATGATAGTTATATATGAAATTACATGTTCATATGAATATTTAATTATTATGAATTGAGAATCAGATGATGATGCACTGATCATGGTTTTATAATGGCAAGTGTGAACAAGAAATGAATCCTCCTTCGAAGACAGAAGGAGATTATCATCCGAGAGGAAGAGATAGATGTCAAGAAATGGGTCCAATTTCCATCTAAGTATTGGATTTTATATCCTTATGAACCCTAAGAAGTTGATATAAGTCACATCTTTTCTTTGCTAGTCATTTTCCTTTTTGTGTCATCTTGTCGATTGAGTTATTTTGATAACGTTTGCGTCAACTTGACCAAACGACATTCTTAAAATGTCAATGTGAGTTGAGAGATAATCTCGCCAAGTGGGAGAGTATTTTCTTGTTTCTCTATTTATTCCCAAAATGGAATTTAGATTCTATTATTCTTGGTATAATATGCTTTGGGTTTATAACGAAGAAGGGGGAGCGGTGCTTGACCCCTAAATCACATTTTGATCATGTCGAATGAAGACATCTTGATTGTTATGAGTATCTTCATACATCAAGAAGATGTATGGAAATAATATTATGCTATGACTATTTAAACTTTATATCAAATCCCATGTTAATACTAATATGTTTATTTGTTATGTGTATTGGATGACATCACCCATGGAAGTGGAGTGATGAAATGTCATTTTGAACCAATTAGGGATTTATGCTCACTACCCACTTGCATATGGCAAGTAAAGGACAGATTGTCTCCTAAGAAGCCATGGGTGGCAGAGTGAAGAAACCATCCTCCACTTCGTGGGCTTGGGCGGTAGTTACACTGCATTCTTGGCATGCCAAGAAGACTAAAACATAGCTTTGGTGAGTCATTATCATTTTCATTTGATTATCATTGTTGTTCTCTGTGCTCCAGAGATAGACCAAGAATAGGGGAAAATTTAGTTGGGTGGAAGCCTTGGGAAGACCGCAGGAAGTGGCATGATAGCCCTTGGCTGAGAGTCTTCAATAGACTATGTTCACAACATTAAAACAACATCACTTAGGTAAGAATCAAAGTCTGGAAAGAATTACCTTAAGTTAAATGTTAAACAATAATATTTCACTATTGTATGGCGTCAACTGTTTTGACAATCATATTTTACAATTGTTGTGATAATCGTTTGGGGCCCTCGGGCCATAGCCATCGATAAGATAAACTTTATTTTTTAGACTCTCATGGTCTAAGTTATTATGTTTAAACTTGTTAATACATTCTTTTGGAGATATACTCCAAGCCCTCAAGGCCGCCAATGGCACATATTACAAACTTTGTTTTGCATGTGAATAAACTTTCACTCAAGGCCTTCAAGGCAGAGCCCAAATCTTGTTGTAGCAAACACTTGTCAAGTGCCGACATGGCATAGTATGGTAACAGGGAAATGATAATATATAAGATCCTATGATGAGCTCGAGCTGATAGTGGTCATGAGTTACAGTGTTTAAAACTATTGTGTAAGATATATGTTTGAAGGTTTCAGCCTGCATGTGGCTGAGGCACCAACCTCAAACTGTTATGATAATCGTTTGAAAAATTTAACCTTAGACCATGCTAAGAGCACTTAAATACAAACTTGAGAACATCATGCATAGAACTTGACTACTTTCAAAGGGTTATTAAGATAACCAAATGCAGTATATATCAACCCCTCGATAAAGGAGAAGGATTGCAATATAAAACAATATTGTTTTACTCTATGGCAGCTTTGCATGCATGCCAGAATAATAGAGAGGATTCTCTTCTTGCTATTTATATAATTGTGAGATGGAAAGCCTTATCAATTAAGTTTTATATATTATAATGTAAATCAAAGCCATTTCTTTACTTATGGCTACACTCAATGAAGGGAGTATTTAACATCAAAAACTCACATGGGTATATGAGTTATTGTCTATTAATAAAGCCATTTTAATTGGTTAAGGCAATGTAAGCCTATGGTATTATGATCTTGAATTTAACCTATATGGTAGATCACTTTGAAACTATGAACTATGGGTAGATAAACCTATGGTATTATGAGCTTGAAATTGATCTATATGGTAGGTCACTTTGAAACTATAAACCATGGAAGACCTAGGTTGGAAAACTTGGTTTGACTTTTAACATGTTGAAAAATGGAACAGAGTGACAAGGAGCCATAGGTTCCTTGTTGCAAAAGTAACCTATTACATTTTATATACTCCTAAGATAGGAGTCAATTGTCCTAGGATTGGACTATGAATCGAAATGAACCCATTTTTACTAGACCTAGAGAGAGGTTGAATTAAGCATACTATAGGATGAGACAACTTGTAAGTTGAGTTAGGGTGGTGGACATATGATGATGTTCATTGTGTAACATACATGTATGTAAATCTTTTGCCAAAGTAATGTATCCATCTTTGCATGAATTGTCCGTCCACGGTCCTCTAGATGGTGTAATATCTCCAATAGTGTCATGCATAGTTAGAGAGGATCTATATTTGACTGACTGAGAGGCATTATGAAGGACACAACACTAGATACTCATATGGAAAACCTAATGGTTCCTCATATCTATACCTTCCATGAAGGGTAGGGCCACTTCCAGGTAGGAAGTTGTGCAAGGGACTGTCGGTCTATGGTTGGAGGAAAAGCACTCGGATGATGCTCTCCTTCCCAAGAATGAGAAAAGCCAAGGCATATGAAGACAAATGTCAAGAGTTCCAGATGCAATGCTTTTTCATTATATGACTTGATAGTTAGTTATCATGTATAATTTGATAGTTGATGCCTTGAGCATAGCTTTGTACATGCATAGTGAAGGTTATTCACTAATGAGATGTAATTGGATATTGTAATTCTAAGTTTTGTTATACTCTGGTTCAGAATAACATGCTTAATTATTTTAGTGATAATGACACATTCTTGTTTAACTCTGATTTAGATAATCATGATGTATTCTAGTTCTTAGTTAAGATGAATATTTATGTTAATTATTGAGCATTATGGAATGTGATGTTACATATGGTATCAAAGCTACCAAGTTCAATACATGGACCTATGAGCTCACTACTTGATGATTATTTTATCTAACATTAATAGATGATAATGTTTGGATGTTCTATGCTAGAATGGTAAGAATTAGAACAACACCCAGAAAGAAGGTAACAGAAAATGGACGTTACCTATGTTATCAAAAGGTCTTGAGGGAGTGAGCCTCAAGAATGAAACAAATTGAATATACTGGTTGCTTAGTAGGAGCATAGTTGATTTACGAGGAGACCTTCAGATGCCTTAAAATGCATCAAGCAAGAGTTAAGGAAAATAGTTAGTAATGTTGCTCCTAGCTCTAATGATGCAATAGTAGAACCCTCTGCACCTAAAGCACAAGCTATGGAAATCAATCCTAAGGTTTATGATGTAACCAAGGAGGTTGTGGAAGAGTACCTGCATGTACATCCACCTCCTAAAACTGAAATGATAAATCTCAAACTTGAGAAATGAACATGGGAAGTTATCCCAAACTGAAAATGACTTGCAGTAGCAAGGTGTACACAAAATTTTGAGGATTATATGTAATATGTGGAAAATTATAATGCAATTGAGAACAAAAATTCTAACAAATATTTCCTTTCTTGTTAAATATTACATGAATGAGAATAGATTTATGTTAAGAATAGATTCTATGATATAGAAAACTAATCCATGACTAATCTACAAATTTCAGGAAGAAGTAGATTGCAGCAAAGGTTCAAATAAGAACTAGGATGGGAGATAGCCAGGATGAAGGGAAACCTTTAGGGCACTTCAAATCTAAACTTGATTGGATTATCACCTTTCTTTAAGACATGAGAGCAAGAGTATGAACTCTCAAACAGAAAGTCAGGGGTTGGCCAAGACCCAACCGGGATTCCTATGATAGGGGTTATGATGAGGCACATCACAATGACACCACCCAAAGTGAGCACAGAGAAAATATCTCTAAGGCTAGACAGGAAGAGGATAGGCAAAGCCATATGGCTTTGGAGTTGTCCCGAGACATGAAAAAGGTCATGCCTCCCAAATTTGATGGATCCATAAGAGAAGATGCTGTGGAGGCATGGCTTACGTAAATGGAAAAGTATTTTGAAATTAGAAACTATAATGAGATCACTAAAGAAGTATGGGGGGCATTCCAACTGACAGGTGAAGCATCCACATGGTGGATGAATAAAAAGATGGAATTGGTCTTGAGGTCTACAAGCCTTACCTGGGACAGGTTCATGGAACTCTTTAGGCAAAGATGGTTACCTCAACTATTCTATGACTAGAAGCTTATAGATTTTTAGAATCTGAAATAGGCTGATTTATCTATAAATTAATATTGCCAAGAAAAGTTCACCCATCTACTTAAGTATGTGCCACAGTGTTGGGTGAATTTTTTGTCTTCAACTAACTGAAGGCAAAATGGTTATATCAACCATAGTGTAATGAGATAAATCTCTCCTCTTAGCAAGGGGAGGTTCCCTATCAACTATTACAAACTTATCTATACTAACAACTAATTTCAGGGTGAAACCATGTCATCCATTTCTCTTTTTTCAGAAATGATGTTTACAATATAAAAGAGCACTTTCACAATACAAATTGAAATAACCAAGAAACTCACGAGAGCACAAAGTCTATCATTGCTCCTTTTACTGATTTACGATTTAGAACCAAGTAGGATAAGGTACAACTCAAAGTCTTTACCGAATACTATGACAAAAAATATAATAGCAAAAGATAATAGTAGTTCAAAGTCTTTCCAATATCTTTTACTTCAAAACATAAAATCACAAGCTAAAGATAATTGTTGTAGCACAAAGTCTCCAAAATCAGCTTTAGAACATCTCCCAGATTATTCACACTCGCACTACAATTTGATCAAGTAGATAAGATAGTATAAGGAAAAGACATAAGAACAATTTCCAATACATCACAAGTTATTCCAATGCAAAGATTGAAAGATCACTTGCTTTTCTATTCACTTGATAAAATATGATTTACAATATGAACACAAAGTCTCAAAATGCTCTTCAATTTGGCAGAGTTTTGCTTCAATAACTAAAAGATCCTCAATACAATAGAGGCCCTCTTTATTTATAGGGAGGAGCCTAGAGAAAAAATAGGAGAATCCTAACTACTTTGACTTATTCAAACAAAAGAGTCATATTTGACTTATGACTTCTTTTGTCTCATATGTAATTACATTTTTGAAAATTACACATGAATATGTCCATAACAAAATTCAAATTACATATACAAGAATAAAATAAACTAAGGTATCAAAAGGAACTTCAGCTTCCTCCATCATTCTTCTTTAGAAAGTCCCAATACATAGCCTGTATAACTATCATTTCACATCCATCTAGCTTTGCTGTATTTTTTGAGATAGTGTGGGCCCAAAGAACTGCATCCTTCATTGCCTTTATTGCCTTCTCATGCTTGTCAAGGTTGTGCTTCAGGTTCTCAAAAGTTGAATGTTGATCATAGAGGCTGTCCATAGAAAGTATTGAGGGCACTTCATCTTCAAATTTCTGTTGAACCATCTTTTCGAAGGAGCTTATCATTTCATCTGCTGAAAGGAACTTATGATCTTGACCTGTGAGGGTACATGGGAGTTCTTCCAACCTGTGTAGAAGTGTGACATCATTGTCTTCATTGCTTTCATGACCTTGGCATAAGTTATCAAGTAAGCCTTTTACTATATGGATATGATGAATAAGAGACTCCTTAGTCTTAAGATATGATTCTCGATTTGAGATGACCCCAATGGTAATCAAATTCTTTATCCTAATCTTTTTCATCTCTATCCACTCCTCTAAGCTCTCTTCTTGATCCTGCAGTTCTTGAGAAAGTAAGTCAACCATGTTATCAAGCTTAGCTTTGGCTTTATCCATATTTTCTTTTATTTCTACGATGGTCTTCAATAAAAATTGCCCTTGGGCTAGCAAACATTCCACAATATCTCCTACCACTCTTCCTTTGGCTTGAGCTTTTTCCACCTTCTAAATCAAAGGATCTTCTACAGTTACTTTCATGGGTTCCACAATTTCAGATGACTACTATTTTTTGAAGAACAACGGCAAGTTGTTCTGCTTTAGCTTTATACTATTATTTCTCCTTCTTGACTTCATCATATTTTTTGAGCAAGGTGCTGGTAGTAGTTTGAAAATCTGCCCTAATGCCTTCATGAGTTAGCTTACCTAACTCAAACCTTGAGACAACATAATCATTCATATCCAAATTGTTGATAGTAGCATCCTCTGGTGGCTTGGTAATTTCTGCATATCTGATCCCCTTTTCATTGATAAGCCTAGAAATAGTCTTAGGCTTTTTCTTCACAGTTTTTGATTTCAAAGGCAACAACTTCTATATATCAATTTCATCTAGTGAAATTGCTTGCTTTTTCCTTTTCGGGGTATATCAGACAACCAAGGAGGAAGTACAGAAGCACCCACATTAGGAGACGAATCAATCACTTGCTTTGTCGGGTCCATGTTTATTCCTGTTATTATAACAATAGGATTGGTAGGAGTAAAAACAACAGTAGTATCAACAACCTTTTCAGAACTATCTAGAAAATGTTCTAACATAGTTTGTTCACCGTTATCAAAAGACAGAGAAGACAAACTAGGAATGGACCCAGATAAATCAAACACTGTTCCAAAACTCAATCTTAAAGAAGGAGTATTATCTGAGGAAACAACCAAAATAGGAGAAATAGGAGTATTTGAAACTACAGGAAAAACACTAGAAACAGGAACATGAAGCTAAGATTTACAAACTTGGGATTCTGATGGAAGGTCCTTCTGTGGGGAACATTGTGAATCACCAAGTTGTTCCTATTCTACATTCTCATCTTTACCTTGTTCAGTTTCATCTTCCTTGACAGGTTTTTTAGATATTTCTGCTTGCTGGATATCCTTAGCTTTCTCAATATTTTGTTGTTCAATTTCAACATCCTCAACCTCTATTTGCTCAACATCAGTGTCTTTAATACTAGATTTAGTAACATTAGAGGTCTCTGTGATCTCCTTCTTCTTCCCTCCCTTAGATACAAACTTAATTTTTGGCTTACGTGTTTTGGAGGAAGAAGGGGTGTCACTCTTATTCTTGGTCCTGTTTTCCACTTTATTACCTATTAGCTCTTGACTTTTAGTCTCTGACCCTATAAGAAATTATTTCAAGCTGATAACTTTGCTTTCCAACCATATGTGTGTGTTAGCCAAGATCGGCTGAAATCTTTTCCTTATAGAAGTCTCCTCTTTGACTGACCATTTTACTTCTGAAAGAGGTGAGACTTCAACATTCTTAGTATTATATTTGGGATCTAGAACATCCCCATCATCTTCCATTCCATCTAGAATATCCGCAAGGCCCATCTCTTCTATCTAACTCAAATGAAGTCTGCAATAGTCTAACTTCCTAATCTCATTTGGTGTCCTGAGGTCAGCCCAAATATCTTCCACCATTGGCATATGGAAAGTTGACTTTCTTTTGATTTTATCTTGTGCCCTCCTAAAGTCAAAACGACCCCATTTCTTGAAATTTTTCATGGTGACCAATTGCAATTCAGAATCAACTGTTTTTGCCTTAGTAGCTGACTAAACTGAGTACCTTCCAATTTCTACAGGAAACTTTATCCCTGACTTTTTCAGCTCCATTTGTTTATTATGTACCACAATCAGCTGCCTACATAATTCCATGAGAACAATCCAGTCACTGGGATATTGTGGAAGTATATAAGGGTAACTAGGATAATACCCTACTTTGAGATATGTGAAAGTAGGAAATTGTAAGAACAAGCGGCCAAAATAATTTACAACTTCCCAAGCTTCATCTGAAACCCTCTTCTGAACAAGCTCATTGTCCCATAAGCACATAAACACTGAAAAGAAAGCATCATTAACCCTACAAAAATTATGGATTGATCCTTTTAGAGTGATTTGAGGATAATACTCATACACGGGAACCAACCTCCTATCACCAACCTGAGTAAGACCAGGAAAACTTGTCATGCTTGCAGCAACATATACAAGATATGAGGTCATATAAAATTTGAATGTTGTGTTGACTCTCACCAACTGCTCATGCAAAGAATTACTAATCTATTCTCCCCAGAAGATTTTTTGTGTGCCTCAGAGAATCACCTTGATGCATGTATACATCCATTCTTGAAACTTGGAGGAAGAAGGGAGTCTTCTAATATGACTCAAAAGTGTGATCAAGTCACAGACCTCCTCTACAAAGTCACTCCTTGGGAGATCCTTCGGCCATCTTGTCAGATTGCTCTGAGGAATCTTTAACCATTTACTATTTATGTACCTTCTCTCGGCCTCCACATCTTCATCATAGTCTCTTTGCCCTTGAGCAAAATTAATTTGTCCAATATTTTCAATACGAGGACACATGAGGATTTTATCAAGAAACTCTACATCCAACCTCATTACCACATTCCCTTGGGAATTTGTCACAACCCTAGTATCCCTGTTGTAATGGCTAGCCACCTAAAGAACAAACTCAGGATTATGGGCAGAAACTGGAAAAGAGGCAACCAAGTGAATGTTACTGTCAATAATCTTCTGCACTTCATCTTCAAATTTCTGTTGAACCATCTTTTCAAAGGAGCTTATCATTTCATCTGCTGAAAGGAACTTATTATCTTCACCTGTGAGGGCACATGGGAGTTCTTCCAACCTGTGTAGAAGTGTGACATCATTGTCTTCATTGCTTTCACGACCTTGGCATAAGTTATCAAGTAAGCCTTTTACTATATGGATATGATGAATAAGAGACTCCTTAGTCTTAATATATGATTCTCAATTTGAGATGACCCCAATGGTAATCAAATTCTTTATCCTAATCTTTTTCATCTCTATCCACTCCTCCAAGCTCTCTTTCTGATCCTGTAGTTCTGGAGAAAGTAAGTCAACCATGTTATCAAGCTCAACTTTGGCTTTTTCCATCTTTTCTTTTCTTTCTATGGTGCTCTTCAATAAAACTCACCCTTGGGCTAGCAAACATTCCACAATATCTCCTACCACTCTTCCTCTAGCCTGATCTTTTTCCACCTTCTAAATTAGAGGATCTTCTATAGTTACTGCCATGGGTTCCACAATTTCAGATGAATTTACTATTTTTTGAAGAACAATGGCAAGTTGTTCTGATTTAGCTTTATACTATTCTTTCTCCTTCTTAACTTCTTCATATTTTTCAAGCAAGGTGCTGGCAGTAGTTTGAAATTTTGCCTTAATGCCTTCATGAGTTAGCTTACCAAACTCAACCGTTGAGACGACATAATCATTCATATCAAAATTGTTGATAGTAGCATCCTCTGGTGGCTTGGCAATTTCTACATATCTGATCCCCTTTTCATTGATAAGCCTAGAAACAGTCTAAGGCTTTTTCTTCAAAGTTTTGGACTTCAAAGGCAACAATTTCTCTATATCAATTTCATATGGTGAAATTTCTTGCTTTTTCCTTTTCAAGGTATATGCAGACAACCAAGGAGGAAGTATAGAAGCACCCACATTAGGAGAAGAATCAATCACTTACTTTACCGGGTTCATGTTTATTCCTATTATTGTAACAATAGGATATGTAGGAGTAAAAACAACAGTAGTATCAACAACCTTTTCAGAACTATCTAGAAAATATTCTAACACAATTTGTTCACTGATATCAAAAGATGGAGAAGACAAACTAGGAATGCACCCAGATGAATCAAACACTATTCTAAAACTCATTCTTAAAGAAGGGGGAGTATTATCTAAGGAAACAACCAAAATAGGAGAAATAGGAGTATTTGAAACTATAGGAAAAACACTAGAAATAGGAACATGAAGTTGAGATTTAGAAACTTGGGATTCTGATGGAAGGTCCTTTTGTGGGGAAAGTTGTGAATCGCCAAGTTTTTCTTGTTCTACATTCTCATCTTTACCTTGTTCTGTTTCATCTTCCTTGGCAGGCTTTTCAGATATTTATGCTTGCTGGATATCCTTAGCTTTCTCAATATTTTGTTGTTCAATTTCAACATGCTCAACCTCCATTTGCTCAACATCAGTGTCTTTAATACCAAATTTAGTAACATTAGAGGTCTCTGTGATCTCCTTCTTCTTCCCTCCTTTAGATACAAATTTAATTTTTGGCTTACGTGTTTTGGAGGAAGAAGGGGTGTCACTCTTATTCTTGGTCATGTTTTCCACTTTCTTACCTATTTGCTCATGAGTTTTAGTCTCTGACCCTGTAAGAAATTCTTTCAAGCTGATCCCTTTGCTTTCTAACCATATGTTTGTGTTAGCCAAGATCAGCTGAAATCATTTCCTTATAGAAGTCTCCTCTTTGACTGACCATTTTACTTCTGAAAGAGGTGAGACTTCAACATTCTCAATATTATATTTGTGATCTAGAACATCCCCATCATCTTCCATTCCATCTGGAATGTCCGCAAGGCCTAGCTCTTCTATCTGACTCAAATGAAGTGTGCAATAGTTGAACTTCCTGATCTCATTTTATGTCATGAGGTCAGTTCAAATATTTTCCGCCATTGGAATATGGAAAGTTGATTTTCTTTTGATTTTATCTTTTACCCTCCTGAAGTCAAAACAGTCTCATTTCTTGAAAGTTTTCTTGGTGACCAGTTGTAATTCAGAATCAATTGTTTTTGCCTTGGTAGCTGACTGAACTGAGTACCTTCCAATTTCTATAGGAAACTTTATCCCTGACTTTTTTAGCTCCATTTGTTTATTATGTACCACAATCAGCTGCCTACATAATTTCATGAGAACAATCCGGTCACTTGGAAATCGTGGAAGTATATAAGGGTAACCAGGATAATACCCTACTCTGAGATATGTGAAAGTAGGAAACTGTAATAACACGCAGTAATAAGAATTTAGAACTTCCCAAGCTTCATCTGAAACCCTCTTCTGAACAAGCTCATTGTCCCATAAGCACATAAACACTGAAAAGAAAGCATCGTTAACCCTATAGAAATGATGGATTATTCCTATTACCTCCCAAATCGGCAGAGGGTTTGCCAGTTCCAATGCACAGGCAAATTCGGTCAACAGATACGGGAGGTTGCATGAGCGGCCTCCCCTTCACTTCTGGTTCTGCTGCACCAAGGTGGGTGTCCCTATTTGTTGAAGATGTAACATTGACTTGCCCTATGATAGGAAGATTTAACTTTGTAATAAAAGATAAAATACTCTCATGTGTGGACCAAGATTTGTATGATAAATCACAAGGTTGGCAATATTCTTGGACATATTTGTCTGGTCAGGTGTGAGAGTATGCAGGGGGTCCTAATCCTACTCCTACAACTAACAGGTTGAAATTATGGAATGGTTGGTTTGATGGTTTGGATGCAAGACAGGGGTTTTTGGATCATAACTACTTCACAAGGGCAGACCGGTGCCTATCCCAGGGCAAGGAGTCAACTAGACGTATACAAGAAAGTGGCTTGCAACTGGCATTTGAGTTTCAAGGGGTTGGAACTAGTATCTGCCTTACAAATACCACCCAAGAATGGGTATTTAACTGCCTATACTTACGGACATCCCAGCTGACATACATTCTTCTCCATACCTTAACCTAAAACAATTTAATCCACTCCTTGAATGGAAGTTAGAGATCAAGTATGTGATACAGCAAGACTATACCCTAGAATCTGAGAAACCCTTAGCAACCAGATTCAGAAGAAGAAAATGCATACAACAAGTGGAGACAGACAGATAAACACATGCAATAACGTATTTTTCATATACAATGACAAGAAACTGAATATATGTGCATGATACAACTCAGATGCAACACATAAACTCCACAGAGATAAAACAAATAGGAAAATGCTCTATTTTTCATTATTCACACAAAAAATTGCCCAAGTCTTCAACAACCACAATGAGTAACACAGTTTGGATTTTATACCAAGACTGTGTACTCATCAAATTAATTACATGGCAAGTCAAAATTTTGCCAGATACAATGCATGAGAAATGGCGCTCAAAAACATCAATGCAACACAGAGACAAAGAGGAATGAGTAGGTAGAATCAGGATCCGCACCGCCGCTCAAGGACATTCATCTTCAATCGGGTTGTTGACCCATCCATCATCGACCCAAATCCTACAAATGTTGCCATTATTGCTCAGCTACCCGTAGATCCTCAGTGGCATGCCATTGGAGTTCATCCTGCCCAAACGTGGCCGTAGATACAAAGAAACCCATCACTGCAGCAAAATACAAAACTAGCTGTCGATCCACTCCTATCGCTAAAATAAACGGCTCAAAACACCTTTGAAAAGTCATGAACCAATAATGCCATGCCACTTCAGCACCTCATGCATCTATTGCTTATTTTTCCCCTTTTTCATTTTCCCATCTTCGCCCTTGTATATGCAAGAACATATGCATATACAATCACCCTTTTTAAATCTTTGTATATGCAAGATGTATATACACTCAACTACTTATCATACAAGGCAGACCCCAAATTGTTATAAAACAAAATAAAAATACATCGGGTCCTGCCTTGTACATTTTCTATTGCACATCCCCTTTGTATATTTGTAGATACAAACAAAATATACATTCTGCGGATTTTAAATTTTTATACAGTGGATTGGAAATGCCTTGAAATTCAGGTTGTATCTCTCCTTGCACATCGCATTGTATATTGGCATATACAATGCACAAGATACATGCAAGTCGCGGATGTTAGCTACCTTATCTGCTAGATTGAGAAACGTTTCAAATCCGGCTTGCACCATACTCTTGCATCATTTGAATGTATATCGGCATATACAATGCCAACATACAAGTGAGAATATACATACAAGCAGTGGATTTTATCCTTATCAAATGGATTGCATGTTCACTCTAGATTTCAGCTTGTATATTAGGAATGTATATTTCAACATACAATCACCAATATACAAGCAGTGGGCCCCAGCTTCGTAACCTGCTTTGTTTGTACATCGCCGCCGATGCATCTCACCAACATATAATCCGTCTTATATGTCTGTGGGCCCCACCATTTGTATATTTGCCCTTGCACATTTTTGAATGTATATCACATATAAATTCTCCTTTGTATATGAGATACAAAGCCCTTTGCATGTCTGCGGACCCCACTGCATGTATCTCCCCCGCCGCACTATAGCAAAAGCATCTGTGCCCTTGTATATTTTTCAATGCATATCTACATGCAACCCGATATATAAGGTAGGAATATTTTGGGAATCTGCGAAAGATTCCCCCTTTGTATATGCACATTCCAAACCCACTATGCATTCAGAAATGCATCTAACTAATTTTTTCAAAGGGCGATAGAGTTTTCTGACCCGCCAATGCACATTTTACCTGCATGTATATACAAACACCCTTGTATATACAAAGACATGCATTTTAACTAATTTTTTGCATTTTTTAGCACTGCAGAAGCTGAAAGTGTTAGAACTTTGGATTTTTGGGAAGGTGCCTGCATATTTAAATGCTTGAAACTAGACTGCTCATGCAGGCGGTAACATAGGCTCCGATTGGGGATGCATGCCTCTTGTAGGCATGGTGAGAACTTTAGAATCTCTGGTTTTACAGATTGGGCCTTATCCATTAGGCAACAAAGTCGAACATTGCACCAACCTACACACAAATAATATTTTCAAACATTATTTTGGCAGCCTCGGGCAGCCAAAAAGGAAGAACCACAACTTTATCCTGTCAAATGCCTAATTCCAAACTGAATAATCCCAACCATGGCTGAAAAAATTAAAACAATCTGCCCATATGCTGATCTTATGAATTACATGCTTCACCATTTTTGAAAACTTGCCCCTGTCAGTGTAGCCTCTGTCACTCTGTATCTTACAATCAGAGATATAACCATATACATTATAATTTTCTTCAGCATTAGGTAACATATGCATGTTATGATCCTCAAGCAACATATCTTTATATCGCATTTGGCAATACTCATTATCTACCTGGCTGTTGCATATAACTGAACACATATCGAGCTGATCCAAAAATTGAAAACACTCAGAAAATATGAGACCCTCAATATCATTTATATCACCTATTAACATTGAAAACAAAATTTGATCCACACAGCCATCATTGCACATGTCTGAAACAACTGATGCTAAGCATTTATCATCCATAGTTTGCAAATCAGTATCATCATTTTCAAACAAAGAGTTAATTCTACACCAATGAATGTCATAACTCATAATATCAACTGCATCCACAAGCTCATCATAAAGGGGATTCATACTCATTGCAAAGGTCTCTGTTTCTTCTTCATGACAATCCATTTCTTTTTCATCATTATCAGACCTAGAGTCATAAGAAGAACAAACCTGATCCATGAACTGGTCATGGATATCATCTTTATCATCTTTAACATCCGATTGCCCCACATACAAAATTTCTGTTACTTCAATGCACTCTGAAGTTGAACTATCTACATCACTTTCCAGCCCTCTAATGCTTCCTGATGAAACTGATATTGACTCTTGATTCATATGATTACAACTTTGCACAACTGGATCATTTAAACATGAATGCTCTTTATTTAGGACTGGCATGCAAATATTACTTGGGAAATTATTGTTGTCAACTTCATTTGCTGGGTAAAATAGGACATCCTCCTCTATAACAGAAACATGATAAACTTCGAATGATGCTAAAACTGGGACAACAGGGGTGTGAGTACTTTGGCATTCATCTTCAACATTTGGGACTACAAGGCAGCAAAAATTCTTAGAGAAATAACCCTTTTGAATTCCATATCTCCAATTGTTTTCAATGTCTATTGCAAACTAATGTGCCTGATACAATGTGGTGGGCTCCTTATCTCTCAATCTATAGCTCATTTTCTTATCAAATGCTCCCAAATAAACAACAAGGGACAATGCATCATTAGGTCTCATGCATTCTGGAATTCTATTCAATGCCCTCATAAACCTGAGGTTAAAGGCTGGGATCAACTCATCCTCTTCAATATGGATATACATAAAATCACTGATAACTGCATATTCAGAAATTCTTTCACCATATTGTTCTGAAAATGCAGATTTAAAATCATGCCAAGAGCTGACAGAGTAAGCTGGAAGATAGGAGAACCAGTCCCTTGCATCTTGATCTAGAGATTGAACAAATAATCTCATAACTACATCTTCATGGTCAATCTCAAAATCATCTACAACATTTATAAACTGCTGCAAGTGTTTCTCAGCTGATTCATCCTTTGCACCATTGAATTTGGGCAAATTTTTTTTGATTTTAGATGGAAAAGCATTTGGATAGCCACAAATGCCATCAAAGTCTATGGGCTTATATCTGTCAATCATGGAACTTATTTTACTACATGGTTGGGACTGATTATTATACACGGTTGCATTTGACACCTCACAGGGGTGCATGAGCTGACAATACATCTTTGTGTGTTTCTGCAACCCTCTTTTCAACTCAAATTTTCTATAAATAATGACTTTAGGCCCTCAAAATTTAGACTGCTATTTCAGCTTGCCTAAAGCCCCCTATATGAGTCTTTTCAACAATATTGCATACTTCTTTTGAAATGCAAACTAGGTCCTCACAAAAGTATGCAATCTTTCACTAACATTTCCCTTTTAACCAGTGTTGTTTCACCAAATAGGGATTCTTTTAAAATTTATGAAAATACCTGGATATGTCATAGCAATGGCAAATTTAACACCTCTGGTGTCCTCTTATCACAGGTTCTTATATGCAGAGTCGCCACCTCTTTGGTAGAGGAATAAGCTTCAAACAGGCTGAAGCTGAAAATTAATTTTGTTCTTTCTGGGTTCTCCCACAACAGAGTCACACATACAATAATTTCAAATTTGCTGCAACAAACACTTTCCAGGTCTGATTCTTCAACCCTTTAGACTCAAACTTTCATGGATATGACATTGATCTCCCCAGCAGAGTCGCCAAATCTGTTACCTCCCGAATCTGCCCGTGCATTCGAACTGGCAAACCCTCTGCCGATTCAGGAGGTAACAATTCCTTTTAGAGTGATTTGAGGATAATACTAATACATGGGAACCAACCTGATTAAGACCAAGAAAACTTCTCATGTACAAGATATGAGGTCATATAAAATTTGAATGTTGTGTTGACTCTCACCAACTGCTCATGGAAAGCATTACTAATCTATTCTCCCCAGAAGATTTTTTGTGTGCCCTAGAGAATCACCTTGATGTATGTATACATCTATTCCTAAAAGTTGGAGGAAGAAGGGAGTCCTCTAATATGACTCAAAAGTGTGATCAAGTCACATACCTCCTCTACAAAGTCACTCCTCGGGAGATCCTTCGACCATCTGGTCAGATTGTTCTGAGGAATCTTCAACCATTTACTATTTATGTACCTTCTCACGGATTTCACATCTTCATCATAGTCTCTTTGCCCTTGAGTAAAATCAATTTGTCCAATATTTTCAATAGGAGGATACATGAAGATTTTATCAAGAAACTCTGCATCCAACCTCATAATCACATTCCCTTGGGAATCTATCACAACCCTAGTATCCCTATTGTAATGGCTAGCCACCTAAAGAACAAACTCAGGATTATGGGCAGAAATTGGAAAAGAGCCAACCAAGTGAATTTTGCTATCAATGATCTTCTGCATGTGTCTGGAAGGATTTGTTTGTCTAGTTTTGTCCACAAACTCTGTAATATCTACATTCCCTATCTCCGTATCTCTGATTTCATCAACATTAGACTGTATTGAAGTAAAAGGGAAGACCCCTTGGTATTTGTACTTCATTATTCTGTCTTTGGATGGAGACGGCTCCGACATCAGTTTTGAAGAGGAAGCTGGAAACAGCGTCTACCACAAATTTCTGTTGAAAACTACAAAAAGCCATGATCTCGCAGTTAGGGGAAAAATGGGTAAATTGGGATTACTACGATTTGATGATCATGAATAGGGAAGCATGTGTTGAATAGCTTGAGTGCGTGCAAATCAAGGTAAAAGGTGAAAGCGGGTTAACAGGCCATGAAAGGCAAATTTTTGCTAGTGTTAGAAAAATTTAGGAAAATGTGTATGGGAAGTCAAAATGACCACTCCTGCACAAGGGACCATTTCTATCATGTAAAGTCAGTAGAATTGATCACTATTACATGTGAGGTAAGATATTGTTTTCTATGTAGGGGTGGTCAAAATGACTGCCCTTACACGAGGGTAAAAATCACAAGTTTATGTATGCATGTATGAGCAATGGAAATGACCGCTTGAGCATGTCAAGTGAAGCTTGAAGTATCTAGATGCAAAGTCAGTAGAATTGACTACTCATGCATCCATGCATTGTTTGTTTTTGAATGATGCATAGTCAGGCAAATTAGCCAACTTTACATGTGTGAAAAATTCATACATTATGCTTGGACAGGGTTTTTACCCGCCCATGCACTTTGGGTAAAGTTGAAGACAAATATGCATGGGTGGTCATTTGGACTGCCCTTGCATGTTATCTTGAGAAATAGGTTTTTGTGTTTGGGTGGGTGTTCTCACCATATTAACACAATGAAGGGTAAGTCTTATTACCATGTAGGGATGGTGGTTTTAACTGCCCCTACATGAGGGAAAGGTTAAGGACAAGGCACATGTATCGGTAGTCATTTTCACCAACGATACATGTGTCACAATCAGAAAATAAAACAAGGCAATATCGAAGGTTTTCTCTGATTATTCATATGACTAAAAACCCTCAAAATAAAACAAAAATGACAAAAAATGCCAACCAAAAATAGGTAAAATGAAAAGAAAACCCTAAGTTTAAATGAATATAAATTAATCAACACAAAACCAGGAAAACTTAGGGTTTCACAATCATAAGGAAGACAAACAACAAAAAGCATAATCGATACAACTACATTATTACTAGTGTAGAAACTTAAACATAAAGAAAAGATAAACTTACCTATTACAGAGAAATGGAGACCAAATGGTGAAACCCTAATGATGCACACTCCCACTATCTGGTTGCAATGGATCAACACAACGTCTTGACAAAGAATAAGAAACAAGGTTGCAAGAAAGAAGCAATGACAAACAAAAATGATTTCAAACACATTTAAAAACCAAAACATAACTATAGGTTTAAAATAAATGCCACACGAGTTCACTCGTTGAGACATTTATTACATGTCTCAATGGTGAAATCTACTGGCATCACATGAAACAAACAAAATATGCACAAGTGCTCAATATGACTGACCTTGCATGTGTAAAGTTTACCAAGGGGAAAGCATGTATAAGCGGTGAAAATTTTTGACATTACATCTAAGAAGAATATAGACATGCAAGAGCGGTGCTTTTCACCAACTTCGCATGTGAAAACTAAAAGTTCTCTAACACCTTAAAATGATCAAAATTAATATTTTGACAAGCTTGCAACTTAGTCAATCTTTGTGAATCTCGAGAAATCAACTAAGTGGAATGTCATAAGTTATTCTATAGTGTTAAATGACTTTGCACGAGACTAAGAGAACTTGTCTCGATTTGCGAGCTTAGAGTGTAGGATACAAAATGGAGAAGTTTCATAGGGGTTGTCTACAAAATGAGTGTAGCTGATTTTGAGAACAATAGTTGGCTCTAACTCAGGAACTTCCTTCGATTGAACATTGAAACAATCAAAGGGAGAAGAATTATGTCTCTAAGTGCCTTCATCCATGCCATTGGGCCATAGATTCAAGCTACCAAAAGAAAAAGACACAAAAGACTAAACAAAAATGAAAAGAAAAAGCACAAAACTATACAATATGTTCAAATGGACTTATCTAATGCTTCAAGGATTGAAGTGCTTTAGATGTTGTCCACTATGAGGCAGTAAGAATGGTGTTCCATCCAGATACTCCAACAAGAAACTATTTTCACCACAAAGTTGATGAATGATGAATGGGCCTCTCCATAGGGAATCAAACTTCCCATGCATCCCTTTTGGTTCTATCCTATTATCCCATAACAAGACTTGATCTCCAATTTGAAAATCACGAGCCTTCACCTTCTTGTCAAAGAGATTCTTCACCTAACTTTGATGTTTAGCAATATGGTCTACTACCATAGCTCGTTGTTCTTCAAGTTTAGTGAGGTACATGATTATTTTGTCAATAGAACTTTCAAAAGTTCTATCTTCTACTGCCTTTACCAACTTTAGTGCCGGCAACTCCAAAGTAATAGGTATCTTTGCGTTTAGACCATACAGAAGTTGAAATGGTGACATACCTATCAGCCTTTTTGGGGTAATCCTATCTGCCCATAAAGCATCAAATAATGCTTTATGCCAATTTCTCTTATTATCTTCCCCCAATTTCTTGATAATAGTAACCAGATTTTTGGTACTAGATTCCACTTGACCATTTCTTTGTGGATAATAGCCTAAAGAGTGAGAAAGAATGATCCCATTTTCATAGAAAAAACTAGTAATCTTGTTGGAAGAGAAACAAGTAGCATTATCTGCTACAACTTTGTTTGGAACTCCAAAATGGGAAATAATATTTTCCTTAAGAAAGTTACATACCACTTCAGAAGTAGCATGCTTCACTGGGATAGCCTCCACCCACTTGGTAAAATAATTAGTTGCGGTGAGAACAAAGTTGTGTCCCATGCTTGATGGTGGGTTCATAGAACTAATGAAGTCAATGCCCCATTGATGAAAAGGTTCTTCAATTACAACTGGCTTGAGAGGTAGTGCAACCAACTTAGGCCTTCCAACAAACTGTTGACATGACTCACACCTACGTACCCAATTGTACACATCCTAAAACAGTGTGGGCCAATAGTAGCTAGCCCGTAGAATCTTATAATCTATCACATGTACAGAAAAATGTCCTCCACAAGCTAAAATGTGAAAAGACTCTAGAAGGCTGTTTTGTTGTGTTATCCACACAACGGAGAAAAACTCCATCAAGGCTTCTTTTATACAAACCATTGTCCCACAAGACATAGTCCGTAGCCTTCAATTTGATAGTTCTCTTTTCCTTATAAGATAGATGAGAAGGACACTCACCATAGGTAAGAAAATGAGCAATATTTGAATACCACTCATTTGTAGTAGTGACAAAAATAACAATTGGCATATCCTCAACTTCTTCATCTCATGTCTCTTTTGGTACATTGTCGGCAATCAGCTAACACAAACCTCTGCCACGCACAAGCTTGGTAGGTTTGATATCAAGATCAAAATCTTGAATCTTGGCAATCCAATTGCCTCTTTTGGTTCTGAACTCTTGTTGAGTCAGAATTGACTTTACTATTGTGTCAGGCACCAAAACAACAATATGTGAATTCAAAATATAAAACTGGAAATACTTTATCACCTTGACCATAGTATAAAGATGTTTCTCCATATTTGAATATTTCAATTCATGAGCCTTCAGAGGACAACTCATAAATGAAATAGGAGATTCCACACCTTCCTCATTCTACTGAACAAGAATGGATGAAAGTGTATGCTCGGAAGTATAACTGTATACTATGAAATCCTTGGTATAATCAGGAAAAACTAGAACTAGAGCATGAGCTATGGCTCTCTTGATGTCCTCAAATGCTGCTTTACCTTCTGCACTCCAACAAAAAGTAGTCTTACCCTTCAGCATGTTGACAATGTGATGGGTTTTCTTTGTGAATTCCAGAATGAATCTTCATAAAAAATTGACCTTTCTGAAGAAATAGTGAACTGTAGTCTTACTAGAAGGCAGAGTAAGACTTTGGATGGACTTGACTCTTTCTAAGTCAATTTTAGTGCCTTCTCAGGACACAATGTGACCGAGAAGTTTACCTTTTGTAACCCCAAAACCTAATTTCTTAGGGTTAAGAGAAATACCATTTTGTCGACATCTTTCCAGCACCTGTCACAAATGATACGCATGATCTTGACATTGTTTGGAGAAAATGGTCAAGTCATCAAGATATACCACAATGAATTTCCCCATCTCATCTCTAAAAGTGAGGTCCATTGCTCTCTGAAAAGTAGCAACAGCATTGATCAAACCAAACAGCATCCTGTGATATGTAAACGTGTCCTAAGGTGTCATGAAATTAGTCTTGTACTGATCTGCTTCACTGACTTCTACTTGATTATATCCTGAGAAACCATCTAGCATAGACAACATCTCCAAACCAGTCATAGTTTGCAACACTTGGTCCATGATGGGTAGGGGGTATGAAAGGAAGCTAGGTGTGCGGAAAACGCTTCCTACACTAATCTAATGAGGAAAGGGCTATGCAAATCCAACTTTATCCTAACTATTACAGCAATGTTAAACCATTAACATGAGATATTGCAGCAAAACACAAGAA
Source organism: Cunninghamia lanceolata (assembly GCA_027924645.1). Classification (NCBI taxonomy): domain Eukaryota; kingdom Viridiplantae; phylum Streptophyta; class Pinopsida; order Cupressales; family Cupressaceae; genus Cunninghamia; species Cunninghamia lanceolata. Next base: position 3,825,351 of record BSBN01000530.1, read on the forward strand.
CCAGAAAGAAGACAGAAGAGAGAGAGAGACAAGATATACGTGGGGAAAACCCTTACAGGTGAAAAACCCCACACTCCAAAACATAGCTCAAATGTATTACAATAAACAATAACAGATTACAATATAGTTTTAGAGCCAATGCTCTTTCAGGAGTCTTTGAATGTCGAATCTGGAAGCATAATAGTACTTGTACCAAAGTTGTCTATCTCCCATCCAAGCACCTATTTATATAGAGTTTACAAGGCAAATATGGAACCTTCTAGAGATGGGCATCCATCTTGGACTCATGCCCCAAAACCCACACCTAAGGACACTTGTCCAACATCCCATCCCGAAGTGGGCACCTGGTCCCAAGATAGGTTACGACAGATGCTCTTACGCACCTTACAGTTGTCATAGAATCTATCATACACTGACTAAAAATATCATATTCCTCTTACATGTCATAACCTCCCTTGACCGCCCAAAGATGCCTTTCTCTCGTGCAAGATACTCACTGACACTTGTCATTAATTAAAAATTGTTTGAGGTTTCAGGGGCGTTGCCCCTGAGCCCTCACGAGGGCGCTGCCCCTCGACCCTGCCCTATACCACGACAGGGAGCGCGCCAGGGGCACTGTCCCTGGACCCCGCAAGGGGTTACACCCCTTGACCCTGTCTTGGGGGTGCTACCCCCAAATCCCCGTTAATTATTCAAGGGGGAAACCGCGGTTGCCAAAGTCACCAAAATTTACCCTACTGCATATACACAAGGTGCTAACTATGCCAACTCAACATGGGATAAATAAATACAACATTAGGAATTTTCGAAGGTTGAGACACCTTAATTCCCAACAGGGTAGTTATCCTTTAGAGAAGACTAGTTGTGATTCCTAAAATCAATGCAAACACAGATTTCTCCATTCTTGTTTCTTGCAGGAACAATATTCACGATCCAGATAGAATAGTGAATCGGAAAGATTATTCTTGTATTCAACATTTTTTGAATCTCAAAAAGAATAGTACCTGATATTTTGGGATTATATTGCCTTTGTTTCTGCTTGTGAGGCAATGACCCAACTTTGAGAGGAATTTCATGTTGAATTTCCTTAGGCCTGAAGGACTTTAGATCATCATAAGAATATGCCAAAACATCAATGTAATGGCGAAGAAGTGTAGTGAATTTAAATTTCTCATCGGTAGTGCAACACTTCCCAATGTTGACCATTTTGGGATCTACCTCAAAACTCAAATTTACTTGTTCAAATTCCATAGATGAACTTGAATCAGGTTGTTGCTGTTGTTTAAGGTATTTGTCATGCTTATCAAATAGCTTTTCCAGGGAAACCAAACCTTTTGGAATCTTGTTCCCTTTTAGTTGAAGAAACTCTTCACCAGTTTGTGAATCTACTTTGGAAATATATTCCTGTGGTGGAGATTCGCTGCCTTCAAAATAGACCTCATCAAAGCTATCCATCTTTTACAAGAAAGCTATGATTTGATTGTCACCATTGAACACCTGCCAATGGTCAACATTATTTGGTACACTTGGTCAGAAAACCAACTCAATTGTGTCCTTGTTACCTTTGAAGTCCTTATGGGGAACCATGAGGGTGGTAGAGACAACTAATAAATTAGCATGATCATTAAACTCTCTCAGTACTACAAAAATGTCGAAAGCATCAAAACCTTTGATGCAATCCCAAACATGGTTACAGTAATGCCTCAACCTTTCATTTTTGGTCTGATATAAATTTCTCACTTGGAAAACAACTAATTCGACATCTCCTTGAGCAGGAAGATTTTTAACACCTTTAACATGAGCAGCCTCCAATCCAAGTAATAATGACTCGTATTTAGTGGTGTTATTGGTATTGTTGAATTGTAGCTTGTATGAAAAAGGGAAGATATCACCTTATGAAGATATCAAAACAATTCCGGCTCCAGAACTAGTAGAGGAACAACTACCATCAAATTATAAAACCCAAACATAATTTAAATTTCTTACTTTGATGTTTCTGTTAATAGTAGATTCTTCTTCATCAGAAAGAGAAGATTCCGGCATCACTATGCTCTCATCTGAACTTTCATCTGATTTACTAGAAATATCCTTTGATTTTGCATCTGAAATGTCAGAGCTCTCATCTAATGAACTAGAAGTATCTTCAGTAGACAAGAAATAATTACCCATTCCCGAGGACTCAAACAAAATTTGGGCTTTGGGGTTTGCCATTTGGGTAACAATATATTTTGCTTCTTTCTTAGGAAGCAACTTTTGCATGACGCCTTTAACAGGTATCCTTGCTTTGGATAGGTCCATGTTCAGTTCTCCACCCACATCTTTACAAAAATTATGCCTGAGTAGGATTCCATAAGAGGCCGGAACATCAGCCACTAGGACAGTCATCTTGATCCTCTTGTCTAGAAAGGTTGTAAATTTAAATTGGGCATCCTTGATTTGGCCCAACAATGGCACTTACTTATTTTCCATGGAGAAACATCTCCCAAAGGTCTTGGTTAAGGTGAGACCAAGGGCGTCTACCACTTTGGCAGACATGACATTATCAGAGGCTCCAGAATCTATTATGCAATTGCTCAACTTGTGACCATTTACCAATAGAGAAACATAGAAAGGTTCTATTTTCCCTGGGGCAACAAGGGGAGTTGTGACAAGATTATTTTGGGTGGATTTGTTCTTTGAAGAATCATGGGAAACTTTGGGAGAGTCTTGTCCTGTAGGAACAATCTTGTTTTTGACATATTTCACTAACCTATCAAACTGTTTGGGATTAGCTTGTAAATACTCAACCTCAGACATTTGGATTTTGGTTTTCCTAGCATGATCTATTATGTCAAATAGCTGAAATGAACTAGATACAAAGGAAGAAAATCCATCATTCTAAGTTTTATTAGGGGTAGTACTGGTCTGAGGGACTGAAGTAGAAGACACAGGATTGTTAGATGTACTTACTTGCTTATTGACAACCAGGTTCTTTGACTGAAAAGGCAACAGAGTTCCCCATTTGGCAATTGAGATCATTGGCTGAGGTTCCTCTCTTTCCTTTCCTTTATCATCTTGTTGATTTGACTGATTCTTGGACCTAGTAAAAATAGCATATGCTCCATCATATACTTCTCCTCTTTCAGCTTCATCTTGGTAATTCAGAAAGCCAATGGTAGAGTTGCCAGCTAATTCTTCTTCTCCTTCTGTAAAAAGATTAGCATCATTCTTTTGATCCAACTGGGGTTGGAAAGAATGGTCATGTTTTGCTTCATAATAGCCAACTACTGAGTTAACCGGCACTTCTTCAATGGCAACCTTCCCCTGTGTGGGTGGAAGATGATTTTGTTGCCCTTGATTTCTAGTAGCATTGCCTTGATATGAATTGTTAGGAAATGTTCTCCTTGGTATATCCCTATAAGAAGGAGGAGCGAACATGCCCTAAGACATTTTCCTTTTCAAAGCTAGCAACTCATTTGCTAATTTTTACACCTTAGGATCTATAGTGCTTGTGGAAGGATTATCAGTAGAGGATTGACCTCTATTCCTATTGGAATCTCTTCTTATCTTATCCGCAAGGATAAGATCATCTTCAACTTTTGTAGGAAAAAATTGAGATGTGGGAAGATCTATGGGGCCAGGCCACCTTAGCAGAAAGCTTACCTCAGGAAGTTGAGTATTGATAAAGAAACACTTAAGATTCTCCACTGTTAGCTGAGCGGTTGTAGGAATCCTATTTGTCAGCTTATTGAACTTAGCGATGAAGTCTTGCATGGGTTCATGTGGCTCTTTCTTCATCTGTGTTATCTATGCTAACAAGGCATGTGCATCTTCCTTAGGTTTGAACCTGGCTTCGAACTTGGTCTTGAGAGTGTTCCAACTCTTTATAGTTTGAGCTTGAAGATGGTAAAACCAATCTTCAGTAGCACCTTGCAATGTTTCCATAAAAAGTCTTACTAGTACATCTTCATGTTCCACACCTAATACAACGCAAGCTATGCAGAAAGATGCAATGTGTTCATCTGGGTGGACTTTCCCATCGCCATAGAACTTAGGAAAATTCTTCCTTGAACTACAAGGTAGTTCATGCAATGGCAGAGTTAAATTCAAAGGACCAAAAGTGTTACCCCAAGGGCCTTGAGGTCCCATGGTGAGTTGATTAAAGGGTGGGATAACAAACCTTTGTGGAATACGAATAGACAAAACTCTGTTAGTACTAGAACTAGAAGCTTCACCTGGTATTGGAGACCTAGCGTTAGTAGGAGGAAAACTACTAGTTTGCTGAAATCGAGGTCGTGGAGGCAAAAAACAAAATTATTTTGCTGCATCAACTCAAATACAAGATCAATAATACCTTGAGCTCTCTTGCTTCTTGTATACCATGAGTCTACCAGAATGCAATGTACTCAACACAATTTTGAAAAGAATTTGAAATAATGGAAAAGAACTGTAGTGCTTCAACATAGAGCATGAGGCTTCAAGTTGTGCATTCTTCCCCAGCAAAGTCACCAAAAACTATTGGGTGAATATTGTGTCTTCAACTAACTGAAGGCAAAATGGTTATATCAACCACAGTGTAATGAGATAAATCTCTCCTCTCAACAAGGGGAGGTTCCCTATCAACTATTACAAACTTATCTATACTAACAACTAATTTTGGGGTGAAACCATGTCATCCATTTCTCTTTTTTTAGAAATGATGTTTACAATATAAAAGAGCACTTTCACAATACAAATCAAAATAACCAAGAAACTCACGAGAGCACAAAGTCTATCATTGCTCCTTTTACTAATTTACAATTTAGAACCAAGTAGGATAAGGTACAACTCAAAGTCTTTACCAAATACTATGACAAAACATACGATCGCAAAAGATAATAGTAGTTCGAAGTCTTTCCAATATCTTTTACTTCAAAACATAAAATCACAAGCTAAAGATAATTGTTGTAGCACAAAGTCTCCAAAATCAGCTTTAGAACATCTCCCAGATTATTCACACTCACACTACAATTTGATCAAGTAGATGAGATAGCATAAGGAAAAGACATAAGAGCAATTTCTAATACACCACAAGTTATTCCAATGCAAAGATTGAAAGATCGCTTGCTTTTCTATTCACTTGATAAAATATGATTTACAATTTGAACACAAAGTCTAAAAATGCTCTTCAATTTGGCAAAGTTTCGCTTCAATAACTAAAAGATCCTCAATACAATAGAGGCTCTCTTTATTTATAGGGAGGAGCCTAGAGAAAAAATAGGAGAATCTGAACTAATTTGACGTATTCAAACAAAAGAGTCCTATTTGACTTATGACTTCTTTTGTCTCATATGTAATTACATTTTAGAAAATTACACATGAATATGTCCATAACAAAATTCAAATTACATATACAAGAATAAAATAAACTAAGGTATCAAAAGGAACTTCAACTTCCTCCATTCTTCTTTAGAAAGTCCCGATACATGGTCTATTTAGCTGCCATTTCACATGCATCTAGCCTTGCTGTATTTTTTGAGATAGTACGGGCCTAGAGAACTGCATCTTTCAATGCCTTTATTGCCTTCTCATGCTTGTCAAGGTTGTCCTTCAAGTTCTCAAAATTTGAATGTTGATCATAGAGGTTGTCCATAGAAAGTACTGAGGGCAATTCATCTTCAAATTTCCATTGAACCATATTTTCAAAGGAGCTTATCATTTCATCTACTAAAAGGAACTTATGATCTTCACCTATGAGGGTGTATGGGAGTTCTTCCAACCTGTGTAGAAGCGTGGCATCATTGTCTTCACTATTTTCACAAGCTTGGCATAAGTTATCAAGTAAGCCTTTTACTATATGGATATGATGAATAAGAGACTCCTTAGTCTTAAGATATGATTCCTGATTTGAAATGACCCCAATGGTAATCAGATTCTTTATCTTAATCTTTTTCATCTCTATCCACTCCTCCAAGCTCTCTTCCTGATCCTACAGTTCTTGAGAAAGTAAGTCAACCATGTTATCAAGCTCAGCTTTGGCTTTATCCATCTTTTCTTTTATTTCTACGGTGGTCTTCAATAAAAATTGCCCTTGGGGTAGCAAACATTCCACAATATCTCCTACCACTCTTCCTCTGGCCTTAGCTTTTTCCACCTTCTGAATTAGAGGATCTTCTACAGTTATTGTCATGGGTTCCATAATTTTAGATGACTACTATTTTTTGAAGAACAATGGCAAGTTGTTCTGCTTTAGCTTTATACTATTATTTCTCCTTCTTGACTTCATCATATTTTTTGAGCAAGGTGCTGGTAGTAGTTTGAAAATCTACCTTAATGCCTTCATGAGTTAGCTTACCTAACTCAACCCTTGAGACAACATAATCATTCATATCCAAATTGTCAATAGCAGCATCCTCTGGTGGCTTGGCAATTTCTGCATATCTGATCCCCTTTTCATTGATAAGCCTAGAAATAGTCTTAGGCTTTTTCTTCAGAGTTTTTGATTTCAAAGGCAATAGCTTCTCTATATCAATTTCATCTGGTGAAATTGCTTGCTTTTTCCTTTTTGGGGTATATTAGACAACCAAGGAGGAAGTACAGAAGCACCCACATTATGAGACGAATCAATCACTTGCTTTGCTGGGTCCATGTTTCTTCCTGTTATTATAACAATAGGACTGGTAGGAGTAAAAACAATAGTAGTATCAACAACCTTTTCAAAACTATCTAGAAAATGTTCTAACATAGTTTGTTCACCAATATCAAAAGATGGAGAAGACAAACTAGGAATGGACCTAGATGAATCAAACACTGTTCCAAAACTCATTCTTACAGAAGGAGTATTATCTGAGGAAACAACCAAAATAGGAGAAATAGGAGTATTTGAAACTACAGGAAAAACACTAGAAATAGGAACATGAAGCTGAGATTTAAAAACTTGGGATTTTGATGGAAGGTCCTTCTGTGGGGAACATTATGAATCACCAAGTTGTTCCTATTCTACATTCTCATCTTTACCTTGTTCTGTTTCATCTTCCTTGATAGGCTTGTCAGATATTTCTGCTTGATGGATATCCTTAGCTTTCTCAATATTTTGTTGTTCAATTTCAACATCCTCAACCTCCATTTGCTCAACATCAGTGTCTTTAATACTAGATTTAGTAACATTAGAGGTCTCTGTGATCTCCTTCTTCTTCCCTCCGTTAGATACAAACTTAATTTTTGGCTTACGTGTTTTGGAGGAAGAAGGGGTGTCACTCTTATATCTTGGTCCTGTTTTCCACTTTATTACCTATTAGCTCTTGACTTTTAGTCTCTGACCCTATAAGAAATTATTTCAAGCTGATAACTTTGCTTTCCAACCATATGTGTGTGTTAGCCAAGATCGGCTGAAATCTTTTCCTTATAGAAGTCTCCTCTTTGACTGACCATTTTACTTCTGAAAGAGGTGAGACTTCAACATTCTTAGTATTATATTTGGGATCTAGAACATCCCCATCATCTTCCATTCCATCTAGAATATCCGCAAGGCCCATCTCTTCTATCTAACTCAAATGAAGTCTGCAATAGTCTAACTTCCTAATCTCATTTTGTGTCCTGAGGTTAGCCAAAATATCTTCCACCATTGGCATATGGAAAGTTGACTTTCTTTTGATTTTATCTTGTGCCCTCCTAAAGTCAAAACGGCCCCATTTCTTGAAAGTTTTCATGGTGACCAGTTGCAATTCAGAATCAACTATTTTTGCCTTAGTAGCTGACTAAACTGAGTACCTTCCAATTTCTACAGGAAACTTTATCCCTGATTTTTTCAGCTCCATTTGTTTATTATGTACCACAATCAGCTGCCTACATAATTCCATGAGAACAATCCAGTCACTGGGATATTGTGGAAGTATATAAGGGTAACCAGGATAATACCCTACTCTGAGATATGTGAAAGTAGGAAACTGTAAGAACAAGCAGCCAAAATAATTTACAACTTCCCAAGCTTCATCTGAAACCCTCTTCTGAACAAGCTCATTGTCCCATAAGCACATAAACACTGAAAAGAAAGCATCATTAACCCTACAAAAATTATGGATTGATCCTTTCAGAGTGATTTGAGGATAATACTCATACATGGGAACCAACCTCCTATCACCAACCTGAGTAAGACCAGGAAAACTTGTCATGCTTGCAGCAACATATACAAGATATGAGGTCATATAAAATTTGAATGTTGTGTTGACTCTCACCAACTACTCATGCAAAGAATTACTAATCTATTCTCCCTAGAAGATTTTCTGTGTGCCTCAGAGAATCACCTTGATGCATGTATACATCCATTCTTGAAACTTGGAGGAAGAAGGGAGTCCTCTAATATGACTCAAAAGTGTGATCAAGTCACAGACCTCCTCTAGAAAGTCACTCCTTGGGAGATCCTTCAGCCATCTCATTAGAATGCTCTGAGGAATCTTTAACCATTTACTATTTATGTACCTTCTCTCAGCCTCCACATCTTCATCATAGTCTCTTTGCCCTTGAGCAAAATTAATTTGTCCAATATTTTCAATACAAGGACACATGAGGATTTTATCAAGAAACTCTACATCCAACCTCATAATCACATTCCCTTGGGAATTTATCACAACCCTAGTATCCCTGTTGTAATGGCTAGCCACCTGAAGAACAACTCAGGATTATGAGCAGAAACTGGAAAAGAGGCAACCAAGTGAATGTTGCTGTCAATAATCTTCTGCATGTGTTTGGAAGGATTTGTTTGTCTAGTTCTGTCTAGAAACTCTGTGATATCTACAAGCCCTATCTCTGTATCTTTGATTTCATCAACATTAGACTATACTGAAGTAATAGGGAAGACCCCTTGGTATTTGTACTTCATGATTTTGGTTTTGGATGGAGATGGCTCCGACATCAGTTTTGAAGAGGAAACTAGAAATAGCGTCTACCACAAATGTCTGTCAAAAACTGCAAAAAGCCATGATCTCCCAGTTAAGGGAAAAATGGGTAAATTGTGATTACTGTGATTAGATGATCATGAACACGGAAGCATGCGTTGAAGGGATTGAGTGCGCAGAAATCAAGATAAAAGGCAAAAGTGGGTTAACAGGCCTTGAAAGGCAAATTTTCCGTAGTGTTAGAAAAATTTAGGAGAATGTGCATGGGCGATCAAAATAACTGCTCCTACACAAGGGACCATTTCTATCATGTAAATTTGGTAGAATTGACCACTATTACATGTGAGGTAAGATATTGTTTTCTATGTAGGGGCAGTCAAAATGACCACCCTTACATGAGGGTAAAAATTGCAAGTTTATGTATGCATGTATGAGTGGCGGAAATGACCGCTTGAGCATGTCAAGTGAAGCTTGAAGTATCTAGATGCAAAGTTAGTAGAGTTGACCACTCATGCATCCATGCATTATTTTTTTTTGAATGATGCATAATCAGGAAAATTAGCTGACTTTACATGTGTAAAAAATCATACATTATGCTTGGACGGGGTTTTTACCCGCCCTTGCACTTTGGGTAAAGTTGAAGAAAAATAAGCATGGGCAGTCATTTGGACCGCCCTTGTATGTTATCTTGAGAAATAGGTCTTTGTGTTTGGGTGGGTGTTACCACCATATTAACATAATGAAGGGTAAGTCTAATTACCATGTAGGGATGATGGTTTTAACTGCCCCTACATGAGGGAAAGGTTAAGGACAAGGCACATGTATTGGTGGTCATTTCTGTCAATGATACATGTGTCACGACTCAAAAAATAAAACAAGGCAATATCAGATGTTTTCTCTGATTAGTCATATGACTAAAAACCCTCAAAACCAAACAAAAATGGTGAAAAATGCCAACCAAAAATAGGTAAAATGAAAAGAAAGCCCTAAGTTTAAATGAATATAAATTAATCAACATAAAACTAGGAAAACTTAGGGTTTCAAAATCATAAGGAAGACGAACAACAAAAAGCATAAGCGATACAACTACATTATTACTAGTGTATAAACTTAAACATAAATAAAAAATAAACTTACCTATTATAGAGAAATGATGACCAAAAGGTGAAACCCTAATTATGCACACTCCCACTATCTGGTTGCAACAGATCAACACAACGTCTTGACGGAGAGTAAGAAACAAGGATGCAAGAAAGAAGCAATGACAAAAAAAATGATTTCAAACACATTTAAAAACCAAAAAATAACTATAAGTTCAAAATAAATGCCACACGAGTTCACTCGTTGAGACATTTATTACATGTGTCGACGGTGAAATCTACTGACATCACATGAAACAAACAAAATATGCACAAGCAGTCAATATGACCGACCTTGCATGTGTAAAGTTTGCCAAGGGGAAAGCATGTATAAGTGGTGAAAAAGTCCAACATTGCATCTAGGAAGAATACAAACATGCAAGAGCGGTGGTTTTCACTGACTTCGCATGTGAAAACTAAAAGTTTTCTAACACCTTAAAATGATCAAAATTAATATTTTGACAAGCTTGCAACTAAGTCAATCTTCGCAAATCTTGAGAAATCAACTAAGTGGAATGTCACAAGTTATTCTACAGTGTCAAATGACTTCGCATGAGACTAAGAGAACTTGTCTCGATTTGCGAGCTTAGAGTGTACGATACGAAACAGACAAGTTTCATAGGGGTTGTCTACAAAATGAGCGTAGCTGATTTTGAGAACAACATAGTACAAACAAGATGAGAGATTCTGCATTCAGAAGTTTATAATTAGATTGAATGCCAAGATTGAGGGCGAGGTTGATGTACATGGTCCTACTTCAATGGACTAGGTCTATGAAAAGGTCATCAAATAGGAGCAAAAACTAAAAGCTATGTCCACTTACCGAGAAAAGAACTGAAAGAGGTATAATTGGTCCCAATCCTCTTAATCCTCTAGGAAAAAGGGGAGAAAGAAGGATTTTATGGTGAAAAATGAAAAAGGGGCCAATCATAACCAAATTGAATCCAAAGGGGAGAAGAAGGGAAATAATCACTCTAAGAGAAATGGAGATAATTCTGGAAAACTATATGAGAGGCGAGGACATGTGGGAGGGTGCTACAGATGTGGCAAAGATCATTATGCCAATGAATGTCCTAAGAAGATGCAGGGAGCACAACCACAAGAGAACCCTCTACCCTCTCAGCAGGCAGCATTTTAGCAATGCATTCATGTAGCCTTGGACAATAGGCAAGATAAATACCAAATAACTCACATTGACATAACATGTATTTTATCTGGTGTTTCAATTTTAGTTTTGATTGACATTGGTGCTACCAAATGTTTTGTTTCCCCAAAAGTTGTAAATAAAATTCCTAGAAAGGATGGATTCATGGCAAACACATGGTCAGTAGAATATGCAAATCAAACGAAGGCTCAGGTAGAGAAATGCCTTTTTTAGGCTAGGGTCAAACTTCTGAGTTTCTCCAAGGAAGTAAATCTTTATGTAGCCCCACTATGCTCATACAATGTTACCCTTGGGATAAATTGGCTATGGAGACATCGAGCCAAAGTAGATTGTTATGCCAAAATAGTAGAATGTCTTGATGACATAGGAAACAAGGTTTTTCTACAAGGTAATCCTAGGGAAGTCAAAATAAGACAAATTGCTACCTTGCAAATGAAAAGAGCTCAAAGAAAAGGATGCCAAATTTTTGCTGTCAAAATGGAAAAACTAAATGAGTCTAAGGAAACCAATTTCCAAGATGATTTAATGTTTTATGAATCCCAGAAACTCATTGAAGTTGGGAAGGAGTCCATAGATCATGAAAGATTAGATTTGGACAGGTATCCTTTCCTTAGACATTTTGAGGACGTATTTCTGGATGAGCTACTGGGATTACCTCTAAAAATAGCCTTTGACTTCTCTATTGATATAATTCTAGGGTCAAAACCTATTTCTAAAGCCCCCTATAGAATGACCACAACTGAGTTAATGGAGCTAAAGGCTCAATTGCATGAACTATTGGATAATGGACTAATTAGACCCAGTGTGTCACCCTAGGGAGCACCAGTTATATTTGTGAAAAAGAAAGATGGCACCTTGCAGTTATGCATATATTACCGCATGTTGAATAAAGCAACAATCAAGAATAAATAATCATTGCCTCACATTGATGATCTTTTCGATCAAATGAGAGGTGCAACTATGTTTTCCAAGATTGATCTTTGGTCTGGATATCACCAATTGGGGTTAAAGAATGAGGACATCCATAAAACAACCTTCAGGATAAGGTATGGGCATTATGAGTTTATTGTCCTACCTTTTGGATTAATGAATGCACTGACATCATTTATGAACCTAATGAACAATGTGTTCAGGGATTGCTTGGACAAGTTTGTCCTAGTGTTTCTTGATGACATTCTAATCTATTCTAAGAATGAAGAAGAGCACCTTCAACATCTAAGGATTGTTCTTCAGAGGTTAAGAGAGCATAAACTGTATGGCAAGCTCTCTAAGTGTACTTTCTTTCAGAAGGAAGTACAATATTTGGGCTACATACTTTCAACTAAGGGAATAGCTATGGACCCAACAAAAATTAAGGCTATTTTGGAATGCTTGTATTGAGGAATGTTGATGAGGTCCAAAGTTTCATGGGCATTGTAGGTTATTATAGGAAGTTTGTGAAAAACCTTTCAAAAATTGCATACCCTATAACTTCCTTGTAAAGAAAAGGTAAGAGATTTGAGTGGTTAGAAAAGTGCTAGGAGTCCTTTGACCTACTGAAGGAAAAATTGACTTCAGCACCATTTTGAAGGTACTAGACTAGAGGGTCAATTTGTAGTCATTACTAATGCCTCAGGAGAAGGCTTATGTGGTGTACTAGTCCAGGATGGACAAGTCATTGCGTATGAATCCTGAAAATTAAAAACTTATGAGTAAAACTATGCCCCACATGATTTGGAACTGTCAGCAATCATTCATGCATTGCAAATGTGGAGACACTACTTGTTTGGGAAACCCTTTGAGCTGAAAATAGGCCATTAAGGGCTCAAATATCTGTTTACTCAACCACATCTAAATGCTCTTCAAAGAAGATGGTTGGAATGTAAGGAAAGATAAGTGTGGAAATGCCTTCCTAATGCCAATTTTTAGAAGAGAAATGTAGATAGTACATTCAATTTCCAATTATAGTTCACTAAAGATGCACATTAACCAAAATAACAGAGTAGAAAATTAAGAGACATACACAAATCAACACTAGATTTATGTGGGAAAACCCTTATAGGAGAAAAATCACCACCAAGCAAAGTCACTATGTATTACAATAAAATATTGTTTACATACAAAGTAGCAGACTTGTGCTTTCAGGTATTTTGTTTATAGTCTCAAACTGGCAGCATACATTTCCTTGTTCAACATTTCACATGTTCAATTAAAACAACTTCTTCACATGTTACTAAACTATAGAATGTTCAACACACTATTGTATTCGTTCCATATTCCACACACCAAGGAAACCAATCAATTTGAATTCCATATGCAATTGGTCTCAAACCATCTAACTGCCAACAATTGTTGAACCATCAAACAAAACGTAACTGTCATTGCCCTTGTCCAACTTTTGAATAGACTCTAGTCTCTATTTGAATTCCTTGTGTCTCTTTGATAAGAGATTTTTCGCTCCAAGCTTTGCCAACACACTATATTAGACTATCGAGGAGACTCAAGATAGAGTCCCGCCAATGGCATTAGGTTGCACTGATGTAGATATTACTAGCCAAGATTTAACCATAGTCCTCATTGGCTAGGTGGCATCCACATCATCTTCCATGTCACCGAGTCATACAGATGTTATCACTCCCTATTCTCCCGCTTAACACTGGTCAGGTCCCACCAAGGTACTCATGACATATCCCCATATCGATAGGACAACATATCATTTCCCACCGATATAAGGATGTCTCCTTGATGTAGGTCATAATGCTCCCCACTACCATGATGATATCAGAGTGTAGGAGAGACTCTGTGATGAATCCCTTTGATATTGCTTCAAACAGTCCATTGGAATGTCGAAGGGACTGTTCATGAACTCCCTTCGACATTGATCTAACATTCTGATGAAAACACTTAATGCCAAAGTAGGTAGTGTCGTTGATCCATCGAGAGGAATAGGAATATGATCCCACTAAAAAAGGACAATCACGCAGATGAAGGAATATCAAGCCAGTAATTTGAGGCACATTTTCCAACATGCTCTGACTTGACGAAGAATTTACTAGCTTCTTCCAATGCTTGAAGTTACTGAATGTCATAGGCCCCAAGGCCCATCTAATTGGCACACTATCTATACTTATCTATGTTCATAGGCTTCATCAATGCATCAACAAAATTTTCTAGAGTATCCAATTTTTCCTAATTAACGTTTCCATCCTCTAGCATATCATGAACAAAATAATACTGAATATCGATATGCTTCATCCTGGCATGGAAAGTGGGATTTTTTTCCAAACAAATGGCACTCTGATTGTCACAACAAATAGTAATCTACCCTGCATTAAACCCAATATCAGAACACAAATGTTTGAGCCAAATGGCTTCTTTATAGGCATGAGTTGCTACCATGTACTCATCCTCGGTAGTGGATAAAGTGACTACAACCTGCCACTTGCTCATCCAACTAACTACACCACCAAACAACGTGAATACATTTCTACTGGTGGATCTTCTATTGTCAATGTCACCTGCCCAATCAGAATCCACATATCCATGAATGCTAACTAAACTCTTAGATCTAGTAGAGTTACCATGATAGTACAAGGCATACTCAACAGTACCCTTTAAATATTTGAAAACTCTTTTCACAGCATCCCAATCTGGTCTTCTTGAATTAACCATAAATTGACTAAGTACTCCCACTGCTTCGGCAATGTCTGGCCTAGTATAGACCATTACATACATTAAGCTACCAATTACACTATCATAAGGCACCCTGATCATGTCCTCCATCTTAGTAGGAGTTTTTGGACAATCTTCAACAGATAGCTTCGTTCCCTACAACACTGGAACAAGTAGCTGCTTGCAATCTATCATATTAAATCTCTTAAGGACAATATTAATATACTTGCTCTGGTTGAGCCAAAGTTTTCTATTTTCCCTATCCCTTTTGATTTCCATCTCCAGAATATACCTAGCTGCACTTAGATCTTTTATTTCAAACTATGCTGACAATTGAGATTTCAATTCTGAAATCATACCCTTATCGTTCCCAATATACAACATATCATCAACATATAGGGCAATATTAAGCAAACGACCATTTTCAATTTTATAGTAACCACAATGATCTGATTTTGATCTCACAAATCTGAATGACAACACAAACGTGTCAAACTTTTGGTACCACATTCTAGGCGATTGTTTTAAACCATACAAAGATTTCTTTAACTTGCAAACTAGATTTTATTTACCTTTTTCAATGAAGTGCTCAGGCTGGGACATATAAATTTCTTCTTCCAAATCTCCATGAAGAAATGTTGTCTTCACATCCATCTGCTCAATCTCTAAGTCATATGTTGTTTCAAGTGACAATAGAAATCTGATAGATGTTAGCTTAGCTACATGAGAAAATATTTCTCCATAATCAATTCCCTCTAGCTAGGAATACTATTTTGTGACCAACCTAGCTTTATACTTTTCAACAGTTCCATCTAGACCAATTTTCTTTTTAAATACCCATTTACAGCCAACAAGCTTTCGACCTTTAGGCAAAGGTACCAAATCCCAGGTTTTATTCTTTTTCAATGATGCCATTTCTTCATTCATGGCTTCCAACTAAGAATTTGAATCAAACATATTAATAGCCTCTTTCACAATCCTAGGCTCATTAGTGTTAGTAATCAAAGCATAGGCACAACTATAATCCAACATAGAATATCCAAACCTTTCAGGTTTTCACTTTTCACATGTAGACCTCCTCATAGACTGAGGCTGATGTTGTAGTTCTTCTTCTTGTTCAGAACTTACAGAATTGCTTGATCTCTCCTCAATATCAGGTACATTTGGAGTTTGTAGTTACTATTTATCTGGAGTTAGAGGAATTTCAACTACCTCTTTCTTTTCTTCTTCTTTTAGCTCTATCTATAGATCAATAGTAGAAGGTTTTAGCTCACGAAAGATTACACTTCTATTGTACAACACCTTCTTAGTAACCAGATTCCAAAGCTTGTATCCTTTTACACCAATACCATAACCAATGAAGATACATTTTATAGCCTTGTTTTCCAATTTAGATCTTTTCTCATTCAGCACATATGCATATACCTCATAGCCAAAGACTCTAATGTGTCTTAAAGAGGGCTTCTTCCCAAACCATGCTTCCAAAGGTGTTTTGTCAACAAGTGCTGAAGTAGGTCAACGATTAATCAAATAACATACTTCTCAACCCTCAACCCAAAACTTCTGCTCCAAACTAGTGCTACTGAACATACTTCTCACCCTTTCCATCAGTATTCTATTCAACCTTTTAGAAAATCCATTCTCCTATGGAGTGTAAGGTGTACTTTTATGCCTTTTAATCCCATGGTCTTTGCAATACCTTTCAAAATCTGCAAAATAAAATTCACTGCCATTATCTGTCCTCAAGCATTTAATTTTTCTTCTAGTATAATTTTCTACCAAGGTTTTAAACTCCTTAAATTGACTAAACACTTCTGATTTACTGTTTAGAAAATACACAAATGCTCTTCTTGAATAATCATCTATAAATGAAATGTAATATTTAGACTTCGATAATGAAGGAACATTCACTGGACCAAATTCATCAGAGTGAGCATAGTCCAGTATGCCAAAAGATTTATGAGGACTTGAGTAAAAAGAAACATAGTGTTTCTTTACATTAATGCAATGCTCACAAAAATTGAACTCAAGGCTACAATCATCAAGCCCTTCAACCAAGTTTTTATTTCTCAAGGCTTTTAATCCTTTTTCTCCTATGTGACTGAGTCTATGATGCCACATCATGTTTTTCTCTATTGGGAGTTTCACCTCCAAGGAATTTGCACCCAGAGGAATGTCATTCTCCTTCCCTACGTTAGAATCTTTACTTTGTTGGAAACAAGGTAGATAACTGAGAGGGGGGGTGGGTGAATCAGTTATCTCAAATATCTTAACTTTCTTTCCTTCTTTAATAATGAGTGCCGCATCAAAACATATAAGCATATATGATCATAAGAATAGAAATAAAATCATCAACATAACACTAGGATTTTTACGTGGAAAACCATGTTAAGGGAAAAACCATGGGGTGACTAACCCAAGATGGTATTCTTTATTAAAAGAATAAGAAGTACAAAATGGCACTTGCCAATTAGGGCTCACTGCCTGAGCACACTGCTCACAAGAGGCACACTGCCTATAAGAGACTCACTATCTACAAAACTTATAGATGGTAATTAGGTGTTTGAACTGATGAGAGGCATCTACAAATGCTAGAGTTCAGTTCCAGTTAGGCACAATATACTAATCTGATGCACTTCATTCTTCCTCTGCTTTAGTGCTACTACTCTGTCACATACCAGACTTGTATTTCCGCTTTCACACTTATCTCTACCTTTCTTCACACTTTATTTCATCATATCTATACACATACACTTCTACATACTGGAATTCATTTGGTATATATATCCGCATCAAGGATTTCAACAACTTTCTAGTTGGCAACCAGAATACTCAAGATATTTACAAGTTATTGCTCTCTCAGCTAAATTCATGCATGATTTGTGATACGTATCAAAACATAGACATAGAAGTCATCAATCATGTCGGCCAACCATGTATGATCCCTCAAATAGCTTGATCAACATCAATTACTCATCCTGGTTGAAGTCTGATACTTTGTCAGTCAGTTCTTCCTTAGTCTACTCTGCTTGTCTGGAACCCAACACTTAGATGCTCATATCTTTTCCATGTTTTATCACCAGAGGATCAATCTCTGGAATATAGTAGTCATGATACTCCTCTTGACTTGTCCAAGTCTGTAACTTGCTAAGTTACACCATCTGAGAGATTCATACCTGATTGTCAGACCTTGTTACATGGTCTGTTCTTGTTCACCAGACTAAAACAATCTTTAATCTGACTTCCGGTATAGGCATAATATGTGCTACAGATGTGTGGGATAGACTTTGTTACTATCAATGACAACACTCATGAAGCCGTATAGTGTCTCTTGCCAATAATCTCCCCCTTTGGCATTGATGGCAACACTTAGTGAAAAATGACTAAGTGTCGCAGCAAACTCCCCCTTGACTGATGCTCTATCTTATTCACTATTTTACTGGAGCTCCCCCTTAGCTGAATTCCACATTTTTCACTACTCCTCACTCCCCCTTTGACATCAATGGCAAAGGGTGGCATCCATACACCAAAATTTGCAAAAATTAACCTATACATAGCCGCATAAGTATGTATATACATGTTATACTTACATATACTTGAGTATATCTACAAAAGTGGCCTTCAACTGTACAAACTCCGTGGCCCAGCTCTGCTTCATCCTGTCCAAAATGGAGATGTGACCACTCGACAAAAATGCATACGCTTCTGCCCTTCTTAAGTTTGCTGGATCACTGGTCCGAGTTGTGGTCTAAGTATCTATTAAGGCCTCATGCATTGCCTCTAACTTAGGGATAATTATCCCTCTGAGTTCATTCATCCTATTTAATATATTCTTCTTTTCTTTGTCCAGCATCTTTGTTTCATTTATAATGACAATAGCCTGGCATTCTTGATTCATGATGGATGTAGTGAGGGGATCAAAATTATGAGATAAACTTGATAGTTTACCTTCTTGTTCTTTCACCTTCTTTTCAATATCCTCTGTCACTTTAGACCAAGATAGACAAAACTTGTACATGTTCCCACCATATTTAAGAGCATTTTCAAGGCTCTTTATTCCAATATCTAGGGTCCTCCTATCATTAGCAATGAGTCCATGTACTTTAGTGAATCTTTTTCCCAAAAACTCTTTTCGGAGCTTTTCTTCTGTCGATTTCTCTAAAGAATCAAAATGAGTGCTAACAGAGTTTACCAGAGATTTCAAGTTACCAGATGGAGAGACCAAAGGATCCTTTTGAAAGGATGGCATGATCTTCTCCAGCATCCTAGATGCAATCTCTAACAGCTCACAGTCTTCCATGTGAGATTTTAGAAGTTTTTCTTTTTCTTTAGCTTGGGCAAAAGATGCTATTTTCATTGTCTGGACTGGAGAGAGAGAATAAAAATTTAGTGGTCCTTGGAATAGTTCCGGTTCATCTATCTCCATCATTTATTTGTTCAAGAAGTTCTTTGCTGCCTATGCAGTGTCTCTTGCTGATGGCTAAGTCTTATTTTCTTTTGGGATCTCAGAACTGTCATTAGAGATCTCTGTTTGTTCTTCTTCTTTTCCCTTTACCTCCTCTTCTTGACTCACTTTCTCCTCCTTTCTTCCTTCTCCTTTAGTTCCTGGATTTGGAATGTCTACAGTGGGATCCGGAGGAGAGATGTTAACTGCTTCATGAACTTCCTCTTCTAGAACAGAGGAATCCAAGTCCTTAGACTTCTCTTCATCTACCTCTTTTGACCCTTCTACATTTTTGTTAGAAGATTCTTCATTGGATGCATTTAATCCTTCAACATCCATGGTAGAGGGTTCTTCTTCTATTTCCTCTATAATATGAAGATTGAATCTTTTGAAGGCATTCCAGAGGATGTCTTTTGTTTCTCTTGCTACTTGATCAGTTTCTCCAAGCATAATTTTGTTCATTCTTGCTTTGCTTCATAATTCATCCTTATAGTACTTAAAGATCATGTCCATTTGCTTTGGAGTAATAAAAGGATAGAGCTGAATTACAATCTATTCTCGGATCTCTAAGTCTTTTGCCTTTGCATTCTCTTTTCTAAGTTCAATTACCTTCTCTAGACTTGTGGGAATTAATGAAATAATTTCAATGAATGCTTTATTATAAATATTCAGATACCTGACTGTAGCTTCTTCCAAGATCCTCTTGTTAGTATCACTATATTCATCATAAAATTCTGTGACTAGTTGCAGATTCCCATCCACAGTAACTACCTTAATGATATCATCAATGGAAAGAGTGGGCTTTTCAACAAATTCTTCTGCCTTTTCTTCTTTGTTTTTACCAACAGAGGATTCCCCTGATGATTTCTTCTTCTTCTTCATTTTCTTAATTTCCTCATCAAACTCTGTTTCTTCATCATCCTTGTGACTTGTGTAAAACCTTGTGGCTTTTGTTTTTGTCCTCTATTCTCCCTTTCCGGATGTCTTGAATTTTGGTTTGGTGACTCTTGAGCTCTTAGGAGTGGTAGGTGCAGAGCTCTTGGAGGATGTAGTCCAGGAGGAGGCTTAAACCGGAACACTTCCTTTTTCTACTTCTTGTTTCTCTTTCTCAGCTCTTTCAACTCTCTCTCTGTTTGCATCTACTGCCTCTTTTGATATGTCATATCTTTTGGCAATTTCCTCAACTTCCCTTCTAACATTCCTCTTTATTTCTAGTTGTCTTAACTCAACATGTATTTTGACACTTAGTTCTTGAAAGGTTCCAAACCTTTCTACCTCAGGGTCCTTAGGCTGGCTCAACAGGTGTTGAATATGCAGCTCCAAGATTTTCTCATCGACCTCATATCAGATTGGCATTATCCAATCTATTCTGGGCTCAACTATCTCCATTAGGCATTGATCAATATCTACCATAAAACACACTATATCCTTGTATTTTTATACTATGGATTGAGGTATCCTTTCTCTGGCTTGCATCATGCTTTGGAAGTTCTTAAAGTAACCCCAGAGTGCTGTGCTTTGAGCCTTAGCATCACCAAGTCCATACATATAGTCTCTAATATGTATTACAACCAGTTTGTCATTTTGCCAAACCCAACCACTTGATCCGAGCAGCTCATTCATGTAGTAGAAGAATAAACATAGTATTAAACAACCATACTTGAGGGAGTTCTTCTTATCCTTCTTGATCTTCTGTAAGTTTTCTAATAGTTGCTTTAAAAGAAGATCACATAGGTCATAGTTTGCATTTTCCCTCAACATCTAATATATTGTATATATTACAGTCACAGACACATAATTATCCTTGCTAGAATGATAGATCTTATACCTAATTATCATTGAGGCAAATTTAACATCCAGATTTGTGATGTCATCTATGGTCATTGCTCTCTTGTCAAACTTAGATCCGGTAACTTTAGTAACTCTCTGGTTCTTGACAGATTTGAGTGCAGGTAATCCACCAGATGAGTGCAGGCCAGTTATTGCCCTAATGGCATCTTTTGTTATCTTGAAGGGCTTCATTAACCACATGAAATTATCATGTATTCTACTAAGGACATACTAGACCCAATCATCTTCTACAAAACAGGGAAAGTGGATGCAATGTCTGAAGTGCTTATCCCGGATGGCCTTGTATTGAGGTTTGAGTTCAAAACTTTCATCTATTAATTGTTTATGATAGATATCCATCAACTTAGATTCACCAAATTCCTCAATGTTGGCATGGATGTAGACCCTAACATCTTCTACATGCAATACCCCATGTGGAATGCTAGAAAAAATGCCTAAAGGATCAACTTCTAGGGATTTGTAGGGGTGTTTCTTAAATTTTGGGCGCAGCCTATCAGTGATCTTAACAACCATTGGAGTATCCTTTTTTGCAAAAGATTCAGAGAGAGCTATTCAAAATGGAAGTACATTTTTACACTTTAGGGTTCGAAATAAGAACCAGAACAAATTGCTAGTTGAATTGGATTTTGTAGTTCATCTTTGAGAGATTTGTAGAAACTTGATGTAGAGCTCTTCTTTTCTTCTTCTCGAATGTAAATGTGCAAATGATGAGTGAAAGAACCCTTTTATTCTTTCACAAACCCTAATTTCCTTTTGCAATAAATTCACAACTTAAGTTATCCAGTCACCTTGTTCTGAGAGAGATCTTTTTGAATCACTATGTTGCACTTAGAATCATTTTCAATGATAATTGACAATGTATTTTCTTTCCTCCAATCATACCATGGATCTGTAGATCAATATATTTCAATTTTGAATCATACCGGATCTGTCTATGAAAATCCTGTTTTACCGAATGGTTGTCAAACATGATCAATCTTGGATGATTAAACTCTTACAAAACTCCATGCGGATCTTTCATATTTTTACCAAGGGTTATTTGGATATTTTTCTAAGAACACTTTAATTTGCAACATTCCATTTGCCAAATTTAGGCACCAATTGACTGGCTAGGAGAATTTATTTTTCTTTGTGACTCCCCCTGAGCCAGGGCTCATCTGTTTAGTTTCTAGAAGGAATATTAGCACCAGATTCTCATGCAGATCCATCCCCAACATTTTCTATACTCTTCTTTACCCAAATCTTGTTCATCTCCCTTTGAAATTCATCCGCATTCACTTTTCCTTTTCCCTTATCTTGTTTTTGATTATGATGCACCAGACGCCTTTTATTCTGATTTTTACTTCCGCATAATTTGGCAATATGACCGGATCTATTGCAATTGTAACAAATAACATTTCTTTGCATATTAAACTTATACCCTCTTGATCTACATTGATTAGCCATATGTTCCATTCTATTGCATGTAAAGCATCCACCATTAAATGAATTATTTATTTGCATATTTCTGCATTCATGAGATTTGTGACCATACCTTTTGCAGTTGAAACATTATCCAGAGAAGGATGGATTGGTCTGATTCATTCTCCTTTTGCACTAAGTTGCTTTATGACCAAAGTTGTTGCAATTGAAGCAGTATCCATTGAAGGATGGATATCTTTAAGCATTTGGTTGCCTTACCGGAGGTCTTCTAGGCTTGTTTCTTTGATTTTCTGATCCAAAGTTCTTCTGACCGGATCCAAAGCTTTCACCTTTCTCATATCCCATGCCATGCTTGTCATCTACCCTCTTTTGGCTTTCAAGAAGAACTTCAAGTTGAGCTGATCTTATCTTGAATTTCTCTTTGTATTCATTTGTTGTTTGTAGATCTTGTTTAAGAATGTCTATCTGATTCTCAAATTGTTCTTCATTATCTCTAGCTTCTTCAAGATCAGACTCAAGATGTCTGATTATTCTATCCATTTTGTGGCAGTCCTCTGTCTTCTCCTTGAGGGATTATTTTATATTATCTTCAATTTTCTTTTTCTCTTCAATTTCTTGGGTGAATCTCATAACCCCTGATTCCATCTCATGCCTTACCATAATGACCTCTTTTGATAGCTTCTCACATAGCTTATTTTTCTCATCTAGATCTTCATCAGTATCATTGGCTTCACTCTAACTTACTAATTTTTGAAGTAGTTCCTTTCTTTTTTTCACAGAGATACTTAATTTTTCTTTTAGCTCATTTATGAAATCATCAGCTTATTTGAGTCTTTCTCTCAAGTTATTGGCTTTAGAGTGGGACTGTTCAAGATCATCTAGGGTAGATTGAAGTTGTTCCTTCATACCATACATATCCATTGAGATTCCTAGATCTTCCTCAACCTGTCAGGCTTTGTTTATAGGAACTTAGCTCTGATACCAATTGTTGGAAACAAGGTAGATAACTAAGAAGGGGGGTGAATCAGTTATCTCAAATATCTTAACTTTCTTTCCTTCTTTAATAATTAGTGCCGCATCAAAACATATAAGCATATATGATCATAAGAATAGAAATAAAATCATCACACATAACACAAGGATTTTTACGTGGAAAACCCTGTTAAGGGAAAAACCACAGGGTGACTAACCCAAGATTGTATTCTCTATTAAAAGAATAAGAAGTACAAAATGGCACTTGCCAATTAAGGCTCACTGGCCGAGCACACTGCTCACAAGAGGCACACTGCCTACAAGAGACTCACTGTCTACAAAACTTACAGATGGTAATAAGGTGTTTGAACCGATGAGAGGCATCTACAAATGCTAGAGTTCAGTTCCGGTTAGGCACAATATACTAATCTGATGCACTTCATTCTTCTTCTATTCTAGTGATGCTGCTCTATCACATACTAGACTTGTATTATTTCTTTCACACCTATCTCTGCCTTTCTTCACACGTTATTTTATCATATCTATACACAAAGACTTCGACATACTGTAATTCATCTGGTATATATATCTGCATCAAGGATTTCAATAACTTTCTAGTCGGCAACCAAAATACTTAAGATATTTACAAGTTATTGCTCTGTCGGTTGAATTCATGCATGATTTGTGATGCGTATCAAAACATAGACATAGAAGCCATCAATCATGTCGGCCAACCATGTATGATCCCTCAAATAGATTGATCAACATCAATTACTGATCCAGATTGAAGTTTGATACTGTACCAGTCAGTTCTTCCTCAGTCTACTCTGCCTGTCTGGAACCCAACACTCAAATGCTCATATCATTTCCATGTTTTATCATGGGAGGCTCAATCTCTGGAATATAGTAGTCATGATATTCCTTTTGACTTGTCTAAGTCTACAACTTGCTGAGTTACACCATCTTAGAGATCTAGACCTGATTGTCAGACCTTGCTACATGCTTTGTTCTTGTTCACCGAACCAAAACAGTCTTCAATCTGACTTCTAGTATAGGCATACTATGTGATGTGGATGTGTGGGATAGACTTTGTTACCATCAATGACAACACTCATGAAGCCACACAGTGTCTCTTGCCAACATGCTTAACTTTGTAGAGACATTGTTACATTGAACAACAAGTGCGTCTAGCTTGTACAGATTGCCTATGTGTGTACCCTTAGCTAGCACCATTGAGCCTCTAGTCATTTTACAGCCACCATTCAAGAAAGAAACTTGCACGCCAACATCATTTAGCTTACTTACAGAAAGAAAATTTTGAGCCAGATCTAGCATATGCATTACATCATTGATTCCTTTTATTCTTCCATTAGGAAACTTAATTCTGACTCTTCCATGGCCAACAATTTCTAGGTGAGAATCATCACCCAAATAAACCCTTCCACCTCTCACTACAACAAAATAGGCAATTAACACCTAAAATAGCACCAGATTTTAATGCATTTGAGTTCATGAATTGGAGCTAAATTTCGGAGCAAAACTCAATGCCAAATTGCATTTCACTTTGGCACCAGATTTAGCACCAAATTTTGTTACTTCCAATTTTACTTCTACTTTTGCTTTTTCTTTTGCTTCTTGTGTTTCTTCCAAGTTTGCTTTCGGTTTTGCTTCTAGGTTTGCTTCCAGCTTTACTTCTAATTTTGCTTCTAATTTCGCTTCCAGTTTTACTTCCAATTTTGCTTCTGATATAACGTCACTTGTTGCATCTAGATTTTCTTCCATTTTTGCATCTTTTGTTTCTTCTAATATGGCTTCTATTATTGCATCTTTTGTTGCTTCTAAAATTGCTTCCATTATTACTTCTTTGTTTGCTACCTGAGTTGCTTCTATTTTTGCTTCCTAGATAATGCCAAGTTTTGCTTCCAAGATTGCTTCTAGATTGCTTCTAGTTTGCTTCTAGTTTGGCTTCCATTGTTGCTTCCTTTTTTGCTCTAAAAATGTTTCTTGTTTTGGTTACATTTATTAATTTAATATGTTTTATTTCATTTTAATTAGTTAAATATATCATGCCTCTTAAATAACTCATATGATTATAGAGTAAGTAAATTGAATATCTATAATTTAATTGAATTTGACAACATCCATCCTGAGTAGTAAATTAAAATCATCATACGTAATAAATATCCATCCAAAAATCATCAACCACTTTCAATATATATAAATTGACAAGTCAATACTGATAAGATCATCATCATATATAACTAAAACAAGTGAAAGTCAAATATGCCAGTAGATCAATAACATGTCAAAATGATACATGTCCAACAATCGACATAAGTCAAAATGATACATGTACAAATGATATAAGTAAAAATGATAAATTATGTAACTCAAAATGATACAAGTCAAGATGATACATGTCCAAATGATATAAGTCAAAATGATACATGTCAAAATGATACAACTCAATAATATGGTATTGTAGGCCATGAAAATGATACATATGATAGTAATCATGAAAAGAGGCATCATAATGATATATCAACAATGATCCATGATGCAGTCTATATGATCATGAATGTCATTGGCTACTACCAGCAACTGCCTCATCATCATCATCACCATTTTGATCATCATCATCATCATTGTCATCGACCTTGGTGTCTTCTGTATCTACATCATCATCATCCTCTACCATGTGATCAGTACCATAACCAACATAATCTGGATCTATATCATGAGGATCATCTTGATCTTCTAGAAGACCTATGTTATGCAAAAAGAAACATTTAAAATGAAAAGTTATTATTTATTTCATGCAATAATTTATTTTTATGTTATATATCTAATATTACAACATATGAAACAAAACCATAATCATATTACATCATATCAAAGTGCACATACCATAATAAAATTTCAAAAAAGTTACAGCTAATATGTCATTCCAATGATGTAAAACATGCAACAATTCTAATAAACGTTAGTAAAGATTATAAAAAAAATTGTTATACAATTTAACTATCAACTATAAATTCTATTACATAACCTTAATTGCCACAAATTGCTTGGTCCATGTATGTTCTTTTTCACTATTAATGTAATAACCTACATTAGACAGAAACATTAAAGAGTTTTTAAGTAGGAGTTGATTAAATTATCTTACATGTCATTAAGGAATGCACAATTTTTTTTCAATAATTATTTATCTTAAGGTTCATGAGTAACCTTAAGATAAAGGTCTATTTTATTTGAAAAAAAAATGAAGTTAGAAATATGTCTTTATCCGGTTGATTTTAGAAAGAAAAAATATTAGCCCTATTCCTAGTCGCAATTCTTCAATGTGAGTGGGAATAGGGAAAATTTGGGGATTTAGAAAGAAAGATAAAGTTTAGGGTGGCTTGAAGATAGCCAGCATGGGCAAGGAGGTCAACCATGCACACATAATGATCAACTATAGGTGTAATGCAATAAAGGTTGTACAAATGTGATTGAAGTATGTACAACTCTCATCCACTAAACCTACATGGCTATATGCACCTAGAATACAAGCAAAGCTTGCAATGTTAGGATATGTTCCAGAGTGCTTAATTAATTGAAAGATTTTGAGAGCATCTTTACAAAATCCATTTTGTGCATATCCTGCAATCATTGCATTCCATGAGATGACATCTCTTTGAGGAATTCTATCAAACAGTTTACGTTTTTTTGTCTATGATTCCATATTTTGCATACATGTCCATGAGAGCATTTCAAACTATAATATTCATAAGAATCCCCCTACCATTATGCTTTGAAGGATGTCCATACCCTGTTCCAAAGCTCCCATTTCGGTACAGGAAGGGAGGATGCTGGCAAAGGTTGCAGAATTTGGATTTATAGCTGACAATTGCATTTGCTTGAAAGTTTCTAAAGCCTATTCAACAAATCCATTTTATACAATCCTGTAATCATTGAATTCCATGAGATGACATCTCTTTGAGGCATTTTGTCAAATAGTTTGTGTGCCTTGTCTGTGCTTCCACATTTTTCATATATGTCTATCAGAGCATTTCAAACTATAATATCTGACAAAAATATGCCTTCTATTATGCATTGACGGATGTCCATACCCTGTTCCAAAGCTTACTATTTTGATACAGGCAAAGAAGATGCTGGCAAAGGTTGTGGAATCTGGCTTTACACCTGCCAATTTCATTTGCATGAAAGTTTCTAAGCCTTTTCAACAAATCCATTTTGTGCATATCATGCAATCATTGCAGTCTATTAGACCACATTTCTTTCAAGGATTTTGTCAAATAGTTCACATGCCTTGTCTATGTGTATATATATATGTATATTCAATTGCATTTGCTTGAAAGTTTTTAATGCCTTGTCAACAAATCCATTTTGTGCATATCGTGCAATTGTTGCAGTCCATGAGACCACATTTCTTTGAGGGATGTAATCTATTTTATGCACACAACTCAGCATAAATTAATCTAGATTGGTGGTATTTAAGAACCCCTTGAGAGGATTACTATTATGTTTCTAGGAGACATGTTATCATAGGTTAACCCATGGAAAACTTGTGTAAAGGATTTAAAACAATAGGCTTCAACTGTGCAAATAAATCCAAGATGAATATGTAGATCTAGATTCCTTTTAATTAATGGCATAGGAAACTACAAGGAACATCAATTCTTATACACACATTATAAGCTACAAAGAAATTGATTACAATTTGAAATCATTCACAAGAGAATTTGTGCATAAATTCTATTCTTCTTTATTTAATTTTGTGCATAAATCTTTGTGAAGGCTTTCATGATCAGAAGTGGCACTTGCAACTAAACATCTAACAAAAATCCACTTCCAATTATGCTTTGATGGATGTCCATATCCTCATCCAAAGCTTCAATTTGTGCACAGGCAAGGATGATGTTGGCAAAGGTTGAGGAGTTGGGCTTTACACCCTCTAGTAGGAAATCTAACATGGTGCACATTATTATAGTGTAAGCCTATTTTTCAGATTGCTTCATTTAGTATCATCAATAATCTCCAGAAGAACATTGTCCCTGTTTAAAATAATGGAAAGGATTCACATCTCACAACAATTTCTCTTGTGATAATCTTGGAGATAAATTTTGTTGTAGTGTGGCAATTAGCACATACTCGAAGGGTCTTAACAACTCTAATAGTTGTTCCATGGGGTATGTTTAACAAACCAAATGCAATTGCCTACTTTTCACCATGGTGGCAGTGGAATAATTCTTTTTCCCATCCTTCCACAATATTAAGTAAATTCTTGAATCTGGAAAATACCTTGCCGCCTTCATCTTCCAAGCCAATTTCTCCAACTTTGCATAGGTCTCCTTTTTCTATGGATATGATTTATCTCCTACATAAAAAGCATGTACCATTTTATGCCCTTCAATCTAACTGCATCTGGGGATTTTTTTAATTCCTCTATCTTTCATCAATCTCCTTACCTCACCACACCTACCCACTTGTGGATAGATGTTTGAGAGAAGAACATAAGTTGTGCAAAAATTTTAGGATCCAAATCAAAAAGTAGTGTTGTTGTAAATACTACTAAGCCTATATTCATATGTGATCTATAGGCACCAAGAAAACATATCCATACAACCAGCACAATTTTAATAGGTCTCTCAATGATAAAGTTTAGGGTGTCTTCAAGATAGCCAACACGGGCAAGGAGGTCAACCATGTACACATAATGATCAACTGTAGGTGTAATGCAATAAGGGTTACAAATGTGATTGAAGTATGTACATCTCTCATCCACTAAACTTGCATGGCTGCATGCACCTAGAGTACAAGCAAAGCTTACAATGTTAGGATATGTTCCAGAGTGCTTAATTAATTCAAAGATTTTGAGAGCATCCTTGCAAAATCCATTTTGTGCATATCTTGCAATCATTGCATTCCATGAGATGACATCTCTTTGAGGAATTTTGTCAAACAGTTCACATTTTTTTGTCTATGATTCCATATTTTGTGCATATCCTACAATCATTGCAGTCCATGAGACCACATTTCTTTGAGGCATTTTGTCAAATAGTTCGTGTGCCTTGTCTATGCTTCCACATACTGCATACATGTCTAATAGGGCAGTTACAACTACAACATCTAACAAAATTCCTCTATTCTTTATGTATTTATGGATGTCCATAGCCTATTCCAAAGCTCCCATTTTGACATAAGCAGGGAGGATGCTGGCAAAGGTTGTGGAATTTGGCTTTAAACCAGCCGATTGTATTTTCTTTAAAATTTCTAAAGCCTTTTCAACAAATCCATTTTGTGCATATCCTGTAGTCATTGCAGTCCATGAGACTACATTTCTTTGAGGCATTCTATCAAACAGTTCACATGCCTTGTCTATGCTTCCCCATTTTGCATACATGTCTAACAGGGCAATTGCAACTACAACATCTGACAAAATTCCTCTATTCTTTATGTTTTGATTGATCTCCATACCCTATTCCAAAGCTCCCATTTTGACACAAGTAGGGAGGATGTTGGCAAAGGTTGTGGAATTTGGCTTTACACCAGCCAATTGCATTTGCTTTAAATTTTCTAAAGCCTTTTCAACAAATCCATTTTGTGCATATCCTACAATCATTGCAGTCCATGAGACCAAATTTCTTTGAGGCATTCTATCAAATAGCTCACGTGCCTTGTCTATGCTTCCACATTTTTCATACATGTCTAACAAGGCAGTTGCAACTACAACATTTGACAAAATTCCTCTATTCTTTATGTTTTGATGGATGTCCATACCTTATTCCAAAGCTCCCATTTTGACACAGGCAGGGAGGATGATGACAAAGCTTGTGGAATTTGGCTTTACACTAGCCAATTGCATTAATTACTTTAAAATTTCTAAAGCCTTTTCAAGAAATCCATTGTGTGCATATCTTGCAATCATTGCAGTCCATGAGACCACATTTCTTTGAGGCATTTTGTCAAACAGTTCACGTGCATTGTCTGTGCTTCCACATTTTGCATACATGTCTAATAGGGCAGTTGCAACTACAACATCTGACAAAATTCCTCTATCGTTTATGTATTGATGGAAATTACCTATAGTCTAATTCAAACTAGATGGAAATTACCTATTCTAGGTGGAAGTTACCTATTGAGAGCTCAACCACAAAAAAAAGTTTTCTACCCATCAAAACTATTCTAGATGGAAGTTAAGTTAAAATTCTGATCAGTTTTTTCCACCAATAAAACTTACCCTATTCCAAAAATTTCTCACCATAAAAAATACCATACTTGACATCGTTTTGCAAGCCCAGATCAATGACTGTGTGAAACATAGATTTACAGATTGGATTGGATTGCATTTCTTTAAGGGTTTATAAGCAAGGAAATTGGGGTCCAATGTTTAGGTGCAATTTTATCTAGGGTAGCATAGCACTGGAAGCTCTAAATAATTTCTTTTCCTTTTAGGGCAATGTTTAAAGAAGCACCATAACTTACTAAATATTGCATAGATATGGCACCATCATCTTCAAGATCGCCATGTGCGGCCTACAAGTTCACATGCCTTGTCTATGCTTCCACATTTTGCATACATGTCTATCAGAGCATTTCCAACTATAATATCTGATAAAATGCCCCCTTCCATTATGCTTTGATGGATGTTTATACCCTATTCCTGTAAAGCTCCCATTTTGGCACAGGAAGGGAGGATGCTGGAAGATTGTGGAATTTGGCTTAACACATGCCAATTGCATTTGCTTGAAAGTTTCTAAAGCCTTTTCAATAAATCCATTTTGTGTATACCTGCAATCATTGCAGTCCATGAGACCACATCTCTTTGAGACATTCTATCAAACACTTCATGTGGCTTGTCTATGCTTCCACATTTTACATACATGTCTACCATGGCAGTTGCAACTACAACATCTGACAGAATTCCTCTATCTTTTATGATTTGATGGATGTCAACACATTGTTCCAAATCTCCCATTTTGGCACAAGCAGGGAGGATGCTGGCAAAGGTTGTGGAATTTAGCTTTACACCTACCAATTACATTTGCTTGAAATTTTCTAAAGCCTTTTCAACAAATCCATTTTGTGCATATCCTACAATCATGGCATTCCATGAGACCACATTTCTTTGAGGCATTTTGTCAAACAACTCACGTGCCATATTTATGCTTCCACTTTTTGCATACATGTCTACTAGAGCAGTTGTAACTACAACATATGTCAAAATTCCTCTGTCCTTTATGCTTTGATGGATGTCCATACCCAGTTCCAAAGCTCCCATTTTGGCACACACAGGGAGGATGCTAGAAAAGGTTGTGCAATTTTTGCAAACTCTAAGACAGTTGGTTGTGCTCTTACCCATATTATTATCTTGCCTTATGAAGGCATTGTTTTGCAATATTGTCAACAACTGTTAGGTGGGGACTTGTCAAAACCCCAAGTGTATGGTTATTATGTCCTAACACCTTACCTTGAGGGCCATTGCTAGGTCTTGCATCATGGTTAGGGTATTAATATACTAAGAGAGATTGGAGATATTTCATGTAAATGATGTCATAGTCAAACAAAGACTATCCAACCCTAGCAAGATGTTTCCCATTCTTGGTAAAGTGTTGCCACTTATGTGAAGCCATGGAAGAATAGGTTGATTATATCTGAAGGAAACATGAGGCCAATCATTATGAATGCCAGTCCATCTTAGGTTGATAAAAGTGGGGGATAGTTATGAAGTTGGATTTGTTGTCATAGGGTGGTATTGTGGCCATATCGTCATGCCCAACAAGACTATCCTGCCCATAAGGGAATGCATTCATGTTATAGGATCACAGAGGGAAATCATCATGCATATTGGATTCCAATCCAATCTAGATTTGTAGGGGTGAGTGTCTTAATATGTAATTGTCATAGGATACATCAACATTGGGTTCTGTTGGTGTCTCATTCTTTGTAGTACCCACCTGACTCTTTAAGCTTCCTAAACAATGTCTTTCTATGCTACAGTACTAAGGGCCTGGGGTAAAAGGTAGTTTAGCCATTGAAGGAGGCAACATCTCATTTTGGAGGACTATCCTAGTTCAAGTTCCTTCATAGGATTGTCATAAATACTATAACAACCATGAGGGCATGAGCGCTATTTGGAATATTTCTGACAATGCTTGAAGTGGAGTGACAAGAAGTAGACCCTATCACAAACCTAGAAGGTCCAATACTATGAAAACAATCTCAAGAAAGTTCTAATGCAAAGATGAATATCAGTCCCCCATAAATAATAGTCCTAAAATTTCCACCCCAAGTGTAATCAATAGTGAGACAACAACATGATTTAGTCAAGCATATGTAATCACCACTAGTGTGGGGGTAGTCATAAAACTCCATGGACACTATTGTCATGGATTGTCATACTAAAATAGGCATCAAATATTGTGATAGTAACATTTGTATGCAGCCAAAGTACCTCCATAATAATCATATATGAATGATTGTTGCATTTATAAGATCATGAGATCCCCACAAAGAGGAAGGCTAAAGATTGCTAGATATCCATTTATTCAAAGCAAAGTGCTAGTGGAGACACCCACTCATCACCCTAAGATGCAAAACATAGTCAAATAGTAATGACAGTCATCACTATCATTTCATTTTCCTTTTGTCTCTCTCCCACCTTCATGATCTTCCAAATCATGGTTATTATCCAAGGAGGTTGGTCTAGAACTTGACATCAATGATGTTGAGATTTTTTCCATTAGAAGATTACTTTAGAGCTATGAATGTTCCATTTAGGCACTTCAAGATGAGGGTGGATGTCTCAAAGGCTATTACACATTGATCATACCACAAGGAGGTTTAACACCTGGAACTTAAGATATAAAAGTCATTTCCTATCAACATAGTGTACAATAATTGACCGTGGCAGTTAGAGATTGCATATAGAAGGAAACCTCTATAATCTCATGTGGGTAGGATGAAAGAGCACAAAATATGACCATCATGATAGTTAGAAGCTCACTAAAAGCTCTTTTTAGAGACTATCATCTTGTTGTGAGTCCAATTTTATGTGGAATTGCGTAAAGGTTTCATTACAATGAAAATTATAATATGGGCTACCAAGTATGAGCTATCACCTCAACTCAATTTTTTTTACTCATTACATCCATTGTTCCCAATATGGAGGCCTTATTATGGGCCTTTCCTCTATATATTTTGGAATGAAACAATAATGATAAGGATGTCCCAGTGCTGGTGCTAAGCCTAAAGATCTTGCAAAGTGTGCAAAGCCTGCTACTCAAGGTTCTATGGCAATTATTGGCATGAATGAAAGCTAAACCCCTAAAAGGACACCGAATAGAACTTCTTGTAAGCCTTCATGTTGTGCAGGACTTCCTGTAAGCTCCAGTACTATTGGATGGACTTCACTGTATACACAATGAACAAAGAAATGATGCATGCCACAATAGATTTTAGTTAAAAACAAATAATCTTGCAATGAAAAACTTTAATGCAAAGGGGATAAATTAAAATAGAGGGAGAATAAAACTAAGGATCCTTCCAAGTTCCAACATTAGTAGGACAAAGTTATTGAGACCCCAAAAAAGAAAGGAAAAGAAGATTTGAGTGACAGTAATGCATCATTACAAGATTCCTCAATAAACATCAATAACTCAATAACACTAGAAGACTGTACACCTCTCTGTGTTTCTCTCTAGGAAGAATTTGGGCAGACATAAATCCAAAAAGCTGACTTGCTACTTACATAGAGCTCAATGTTATGAAAGTAAAATGCACGTGTCTATCATTCTTATCATTGCCTAACGATGTCATTTTTAAAAGATTATCAACCAGCTCTGAAATTGAAATGTTATATCATTCATTGTCCCATGACATTGTATCAACAAACTATTATAGAAGTTCTGAAATAGGAATGCAAATATATGCCAAAGGTTCTAAATCTCAAATGCTTGAGAAACATCAATTATTAGAGCTATGGGGACAAAGTACAACTAACAATGTGGATAAAAGAATAGAACAACAAGAGGGATTTTATTAGTACATAAGCCACTTACCATGATAAACTACACAAATGCTATACGAGTGGAATGATGATAATCTTCTAGTAGTCTCAAATGAGAAACCTAAAAATATATTGATGAAAGATTTCAATCCACTAGCTGTTCTTCTGCAATTTCCAGAAATAAGCACAAGCGATACATGAATTAAGCAGAGAGAAGCGACACCCACCTCACCACAAAGTGACTTAAACAAAAGTTTCACGTCTGCTTGAGAAACCTACAAACATATTGACCAAGGCATAGAATAATGCTTCTAATTGCCATTGTAGCTCAATACATATGCAAGCTCAACATATTTCAGCCCATACTTAAAAGACAATGGTATATTATGGAATTTAATACATATATTTCAATTACAAAGGCTATGCAATTGAAGACCAAGCTATAATAAATATAAGGGATTTGTAGTTCACCTTCTTATCAATATTTGTACAATAGATTGTTCATGCACACATCACCCGCTCATCTTCTGATTGAATTGCAACTATTAAAACAATTAGAGCCTTCTAATATAGAGAAAATAATAGTCACAGATGACTACTACAATTGAAATAATAGCACTTTTGTACAATTTACTAATCTTACTTCTGAGGGCATTGCCAAGATAGTGAAACACCCTCTGGCAAATAAGGTAGATCATACTCACCCTCAAAAGAAATTTTGGGTTTACTGGGGCAATTGCAGTTTTAGAAGGTAGGACCCTGATAGGGTAATATCCTAACATGGTCCCAACAAGACTCAAAGCTACTCTTGCCTCCTCTACAGATTAAAATCATGGGGAAAACTCTCTTTCAATTTACAATTTTACAAGAGAAGCCTTTATGATCCAATTTATCATTTAAGTCCCAAAAGAAGACTTACCCTCACGACTGAACTCTACAAAAGCAAAATGGAGAACTGAATTTGGATCACAACAGACATGACAATCAACAACCTTCAACCAAAAGAGGTTCCAGCCTTAGGAATGCTCATTGATTGCAATGTTTAATGAAGATTTTGACACAAGGGCTAATAATGAATGAGAAATGAAGCATGAAAAGTCACCTATCCTTCTCCATAAGCTCCAATATCCTTCTTCATTGAAAGGCCTATTGCCCTTCCTGTAAGCTCCAACACCACCACAACCGCCTCTCTTCTAGCCATGATTGCCCCTATTTCCACCTTGCACTTTCTTCTACCCATAAGGGATGTCTTGATGCCGATCCTCCTCTACCTGCACTTGTCACCTATTGTCTTCACCCTATGCTTGGCGAGAATTTTAAATTTTTTGTTTTTGATTCATTAGCCGATGCTATAGTTGGCATAGTTACACCAAATTTAGTGCCAACTTTAAACCTATAATGTAATCTCTTTGTGGTGCAAAAGGTGGCGCAAAGTGCACCTAATTTAGCGCCTAGCTATGCCTAATTTAATGCCTATTGTTTAAACATTGTTAAGGTCTTCTAATTGTACTTACAACACCTTGAGTTTTGTGTAGATATAATTATAATTGGGAATATGTGTTAGATAAATGTCACAAGGTGGAGTATGGTGTGAGGATGAGTGATGATTGTTGTGGCAATGTTATGGTCAAATGTATTATGAAAATGAGGTGGCATGGGTAGTGGGCTATCAATGTTGGGAAAGGGTTAGGGATGATGTAATAGAGGAAGGGATGTGTGTCATGGTATGATGTCTTAAGGAATGGGAAGAAAGGATGGTAGAGTGAATTGGCATTGTCATAATTGTAGCATGTCATGGGGTGAATCATGCATTAATACAAGTTGTGGAGTGAGAAAGAGGTGGTATGGGTATGGTTGAATGGATTAATGAGGTGATTTAATTGGTGATGACCTAGGTGAAGTGATGAGTAAGGTGTCTTATGTGTGATTGCTAGAAAGTGTGATTGGTAATGGTGGGGATAGCTAAATGTCATCTTCTAAGGGTTCAAAGGTGAGGAAAGTGTAATATGGGGATATGGGATAATCCATGGTTTAATGATTATTCAAGGGAGACTCCTTAAAATCATTATCAATGATGGTGTCAATAGGGGGAATGGAGTCTATGAATGTAGGTGTGGGAATGTGAGCTATGACATTAGGATTGTATTGGATGAATAATGGAAGGTAGGGGCACCTGTCTAGTGATGGAAGGAGCCACATGATCAAATGATGTTTGGAAAAGGGCTTTTCTTAAGAAAGTAAGGATTTGGGTGAGGGTCTAGGGTTTGGTGGAGAAGAATTTATGGAAAATTTGGCTCAGTCAATAAAATTGACATGAATAGAAAAAGTACAAGACAAGATAAATGGTAGGCTCAAAATAGGATAACTAGGACTATGATGATGAAGATGGAAAGAAAAGTCAACAACAATAATATGATATAGGGATAGGATTAGAAAATAAGAGTACTGTACAACTAGCAAGAGGAAAGTGAGGACATAATGCAAAGTTAACATGGCATGAACTCTCTTAGAAGGCTAAGCATGGACTATAAGAAGATTGAACTAGTTGGATCTGTTAGGCTCACCAAATGAAAGAACCTTAAAGGTTAATCTTAATTAGGGAAGGTTATTTTTTAGTGTGGTTGTTTGTGCAACAATGTGTAAATTAATGTTACCTAAGGATAAATCCAAATATACTAACATTTTAATAACCACGAGAGCTAGGACTAACAATTAGATTAAAAACTTGACAAACAATACAACTTGGACATATGTAGGACTTGGAAAATGTAAAATAATTAGTATTAAATGTGGAAAAAAATGAAAAAGTGGTATTAGTTGCACCTGTGTAGAGAAGTGGTCTTTATGAAAGATGCTTAGAATTATGCTCTATGTCTATTTGTGAAGTTTGGAGGAGATTGGACCTAAAGGATATGACCACCATATGCAAAATAGCCTACCGAATGGTATGTGCATATATATATATATATGGAGAGAGAGAGAGAGACTGGGAGATATAAAGAGGGATAGAGATTGGGAGGGGGATATTGAGAGATATAGATAGAAAGAGAGAGAGAGATAGAGATTGGGAGGGGGATATTGAGAGAGAGAGAGAGAGTCCTAGATTTCTTTTTTTGATTTCCTTCATCAATAAGGGAGAGGGAGAGATAGAGGGGAGAGATAGAGGGGAGAGATAGGGAGAGATATGAATGATAGCGGGAGAGAGGCAAGAGAGATAGAGACAGGGAGAGATAGCTAGGTAGAGAGAGATAGAGAGGAGATAGATGGGGAGAGATAGAGGAGACAGAGGGGAGAGATAGGGAGATAGAGAGTGAGTGAGATGTCTAGAGAGATAGGGAGATAGAGGAATGATAGGGGAGAGAGAGAAGAGATAGGGAGAGATAGATAGGTAGAGAGATAGGAGATAGATTGGGAGAGATAGAGGAGACAAAGGGATAGAGAGGGAGATAGAGAGTGAGTGAGATGTACAGAGAGATAAGTGAGATGTACAGAGAGATAGGGAGAGAGATTGAGAGGTAGAGGGATAATAGAGAGAGGGCAATAAGGGAGAGATACCTGTAGATAGAGGTTTAGGGTTGCTCAAGTTTAGGGTTTAGGGGTTATCGGTTAGGGATTAGGGGCATTATTTAGGGTTGGGGGATTTAGAGAGAGAGAGAGAGAGAGACTTCTTTTGACATGCAACCATAAACCCTAACCCCTAACCCCTAAACCATAAACCCTAAATAATGCTCCTAAGCCTTAAGCCCTAACCCATAAACCCTAAACTTGAGAAACCCTAAACCCCTAAATCCTAAACCACAAACCCCTAAACCCTTAGCACTAAACCCAAGCAACCCTAAACCTCTATCTCTCTATCTCCATATCTCCCTATCTCTATCATTCCTCTACCTCTTAATATCTCTCCATATGTCTCTGGCCACGTCCCCCACTCTCTATATCTCCCTATTGGTCCTCTCTCTAAACACTAAACCCTAAACCTCTAAACCTTAACCCCTAAACCATAAACCCTAAACCCTAAATAATGCCCCTAAACCTTATCCACTAAACCCTAAACCCCTATCTTCCTTTAGAGAGGAGACAGATCTAGGGAGAGATAGAGGAGATAGAGGGGAGAGATAGGGAGATAGAGAGTGAGAGAGATGTCTAAAGAGATAGGGAGATAAAGGAATGATAGGGGAGAGAGAGACAAGAGATAGATAGGTAGAGAGAGAGAGGAGATAGATTGGGAGAAATAGAGGAGACAGAGGGAGAGATAGGGAGATAGAGAGTGAGTGAGATGTCTAGAGAGATAGGTAGAGGGATGATAGAGAGAGGGAGATAAGGGAGAGCTAGGGAGATAGAGGTTTAGGGTTTCTCAGGTTTAGGGTTTAGGGGTTAGGGATTAGGGGCATTATTTAGGGTTGAGGGATTTAGAGAGAGAGAGACTTCTTTTGACATGTAACTGTAAACCCTGAATACTGCCCCTAAACCCTAAACCTGAGCAACCCTAAATCTCTAAACCTTAAATAATTCCCCTAAATCCTAAATCCTAACCCCTAACTCCCAACCCCTAACTCCCAACCCCTAAAACATAAACACTAAATAATGCCCGAAACCCTAAACCCCTAAATCCTAAACCCCAAACCCCTAAACCCTAAACACTAAACCCAAGCAACCCTAAACCTCTATCTCCCTATCTCCCTATCTCTATCATTCCTCTACCTCTCAGTCTCTCTCCCTATGTCTCTAGCCATGTCCCTCACTCTCCATATCCGTATCTCTTCCTATGTCTCTACCCATGTACCTCACTCTCTATATCTCCCTATTGGTCCTCTCTCTCTAAACACTAAACCCTAAACCTCTAAATCCTAAACTTTAAACCCTAAATAATGCTCCCAAACCTTAACGCCTAACCCCTAAACCAAAGAAACACTAAACCCCTATCTCCCTGTCTCTATCATCCCTCTACCTCTTAATCCTTCTCCCTATCTCTCTGGATATCTCACTCACTCTCTATCCCCCTATCTCTCCCCTCTATCTCCTCTATCTCTCCCTATCTATCTCCTCTCTCTCTCTCTCTCTATCTAGCTATCTCCAAACCTGAGCAACCCTAAACCCCAAACCCCTAAACCCTAAATCCAAGCAACCCTAAACCTCTATCTCTCCCCTATCTCCCTATCTCTATCATCCCTCTACCTCTTAATCTCTCTCTATATGTCCCTAGCAATGTACCTCACTCTCTATCTCCATATTTCTCTCCACAATCTCCTATATATCTCCCTATCATTCCTCTTTCTCTATAAACCCTAAACCCTAAACCTCTAAACCTGAACCCCTAACCCCTAAACAATAAACCCTAAACCCTAAATAATGCCCCTAAACCTTAACCCCTAACCCCTAAACCCCTAAACCCTAAACCCCAAACCCCTAAACCCTAAACCCTAAACCCTAAACCCTAAATCTTAAACCCAAGTAACCTTAAACCTCTATCTCCTTATCTCTCCCCTCTCTCCCTATCACCTTTGTCCCTCTACCTCTCAATCTCTCTCCCTATGTCTCTGTCCATGTCCCTCACTCTCTATCTCCCTATCTCTCCCCTCAGTCTCCTCTATATCTCCCTATTG
This sequence comes from Cunninghamia lanceolata, assembly GCA_027924645.1. Taxonomy (NCBI): domain Eukaryota; kingdom Viridiplantae; phylum Streptophyta; class Pinopsida; order Cupressales; family Cupressaceae; genus Cunninghamia; species Cunninghamia lanceolata. Next base: position 3,865,461 of record BSBN01000530.1, read on the forward strand.
GTCCTCTATCTCTCTCTAAAGTCTAAACCCTAAACCTCTAAACCTTAACCCCTAACCCCAAAAGCATAAACCCTAAACCCTAAATAATACCCCTAAACCCAAATAACCCTAAAGTTGGCACTAATGTCGGTGCTTAAGTCAGTGCTAAAGTCAACGCTAAAGTCAGTGTTAAAGTTAGCACTAAAGTTGGCGCTAATTTAGGCACTAAAGTTGGCGCTAATTGAGGTGCTAAAGTCAACACTAATTTAGGTGCTAATTTGTGCTTAATTTAGCACCTACTTGTTCTGATCAATGAAAAAAATGCTAAAAGTAGCGCCATCCTAATAAATAGCGCCAACTTTTTCAAAAACTTGGAGAAAAATACATTAAAATAGTGGGTGGAAGCAAAAAATGGAGCAAAAAAGGGAGCTAATAACAGGGATTTGTTGTAGTGTCTGTATTCTTCATACTTCAAAAACCAATCTCTATGAGAGGTCATGTAAAAGGATACACCTGAGTTAATTAGCCAAATATCATTCGATGCTTGAGTCACCAAGGCTATAATGAAGCCATCTACTTCACTCTGAGAAGATTCATTATGAGAAGAATTGTTCTTCTTCTTTTTCTCCTCTTTGCATTCTCTCAGAATATGTCTAGTCTACCCATAGTTCTAGCGTTTCACCTTGGAATTTTTATCAGGAGACTTTGATCTCTCCTCTGACTTGGATTTAGACTTCTTATCTTTCTTCTTGCATCTCTCTTTCAATTTTCTTCGAACAACAAGGGCCTCCTTGGCCATCTCAGAAGACTTACTTCTCATTTCCTTTGACAGTAGCGAAGCAACCACATCTTCCATCTTGAAAGTGGTTGTTGTACTCCCAATAGCCATTACCAAGTGATCCCATGTGTTAGGCAATGAACGCAACATGAGCATGCAATGATCCTCATCTTCTCTCTTCACACTCACAGATGCCAACTGAGCAATGATCATGTTAAATGCATTCAAATGATCTGCAACAAATGCTCCTTCCTCCATCTTCAAAGAGTACAACTTCTTTCTTGGGAATAGCATATTTACCAAAGATTTCCCCTGATAAATGTCACCAAGATTCTTCCACAGAAGTTTTGTTGTCTTGTCTTCATGGAGATTCAAGAGAACTGAATCAGTTAAGCATAGTCTGAGAAGACCCTTGTCTTTCTAGTCCATTACATCCCAGTCATCTTAGGAGGTTACTGATGGTTTGGTTGAGGACACTACAGTCCATAACTCTCGATCCATGAGCAAATCTTCAATTTTGAGTTTCCACAGTTCTTAAAATTGCCACCATTGAATTTCTCAATCTCTATTCTTCCAGATGTGCTTTCCATCTTAAATCTACAATAAGATTTCAAATTGATTTCTTTGCAAAACTCCCACTCAACAAAATTAGCACAAAAAGCCCCACTCACCCACAAGGATAACACAACAGGCCAGGCTCTGATACCACTTGTAAGGAAAGCTAAGTGCGGAAATGCCTTCCTAATGCCAATTTTTAGAAGAGAAATGCAGATAGTACATTCAATTTCCAATTATAGTTCATTAAAGATGCTCATTAATTAGAATAACACAGTAGACAATTAAGAGGCATACACAAATCACTACCAGATTTATGTGGGAAAATGCTTATAGGAGAAAAACCCACCACCAAGCAAAGTCACTATGTATTATAGTAAAATATTGTTTACATACAAAGTAGTAGACTTGTGCTTTCAAGTATTTTATTTACAGTCTCAAACTAGTAGCATACATTTCCCTGTTCAGCATTTCACATGTTTAATTTGAACAACTTCTTCACATGTTACTGATGAGTGCCAAGTAGCACCCATGAAATACATCTTTTTACCTCTCTTTTTCTCCTTTCTGATTCCATCTTTCTTAATGTCTGCACCCGAATAGGCTAGCAAGATCATTCTAGATAATGATTAATTGAGATAAATTATGTAAGATCATAATTTCTAATTAAAGGACTAATGTGCATGGAATTGATGGAAAAGTGCAAAAAAACTTCTCTCTTTTTGAATCAACAGGTGTAGATGCTTGGAATGGCAATTGTGTGCATCTCCAAAGGTAGTCTTCAATGATCTCTAGAGACAATACCAGAATACTACGACACCAGAAGTTTTGAAGTAAAGAGAAAAGCCTCCCCAGAGCTGGACGGGAGTCTGAAGCATCTTCAGAGTTGAACAAAAAGGCCACAATGGTATCTCCGGAGCTACAGACAGGGACATATATCTCTAGCACCTCCTGAGAGTAGGGCATATTTCTAGCATAAGCTTCTGATCAGGGACTTTCAGCAGTGATCGTGATACCCTTCATTTCACTCAAATCATCACCTGAGTGGTGAAGGGTCATCTTTAGTTAACTATTGGAGTTTTTATCTTTTTAAAGTTTTTGCATGAGTTACTGATAAAACTAACTCAATATCCATATTTTCAGGGCCTTGCTGCCCAAATGTATTAAGACTCAAACTTAGAATTCAGAGTAGACTTCTATTCCACTCAATCTACTTTTATTGCATGGTTATTTTTCCATAGTTAGACAGCTAGTATAATAAAGAGATGGATGTCATCTCATAGAAGAACTGGTAGATAAGATAAGTGATATATCATCACTCATTTTATATATACTCATAGAAACAACAGAAAATATATACAATGATTAGATTATTTTGATTCTCGGTAATCTCAGTTTCTTTGATATCAATATTTTTTATAAATGCAAAGCGAATGGAATTGGACCAAATTTAGTTGTGATCTTATTCTTTTGTGCTGATTCCCTACTATAGCCTTCAGCCCCAAGGGTGTGGAGCAAGGGCCCACTCTCACCACCAAGGCAGAAGGCTAGTACCATTGTTTTGTTATTTCAAATTTTGTTGTGAAAAGTATTTACTGATTTTAATAGATAGATGCATGTTGTTATTTTTAAGATTGCTTTAAGTAACTTTCTGTTTAATTCTATTTTCAGCATTCCTTAAATTCATTCAGTAAGTAGATAGATCAGTCTCTTCAAATTAGTAGAAGTCATTAAGCTTAGCTAGGAAAAACTGGTAACTGTAGAATCCCTAATTGTAGATAGCCGAGGACACAGCCCTTAGATTTTGACATATAAAATATGATTAAATGATGAGGTACAATGACACCTTATCAGTTACCGAACTACAAAATGTTCAACACACTACTGTATTCATTCTATATTCCACACACTGAGGAAATAAATTGATTTAAATTCCATATGCAATCAGTCTCAAATCATCTAACTGTCAACAACCATCAAATGGTGTCAAACAAAACATAACTTTCACTGCCCTTGTCCAAGTTTTGAAGAGACTCTAGATAGTCTCTCTTTGAAGTCCTTGTGTCTCTTTGACAAGAGCTTTGTCACTCAAGGCTTCACCAAAAAACTGCATCGGACTATCAAGGAGACTCAAGATAGAGTCCCATCGATGACACTAGGTTACACCAATGTAGATATTACTAGACAAGCTTTTACCATGGTCCTGGCCACCTAGGTGGCATCCACATTAACTTCCATGTCACCGAGTTGTATAGATGTTATCACTCCCCATTCTCTCGCTTAACACTGGCTGGGTCCCATCAAGGCACCCATGATATGTCGCCATATTGATAGGACAACATATCATTTCCCACTGATATAAGTATGTCTCCTCGATGTAGGTCATAACGCTCTCCACTACCATGATGACATTGGAGTTTCAGAGAGACTTTGTGATGAGTGCCTTCAATATTGCTTCAGATAGTCCATTGGATTGTTGAAGGGACTGTTCATGAACTCCCTTGGACATTGATTTGATAGTCTAATGAAAACACTTAATGCCAAAGTAAGTAGTGTCATTAGTCCATTAAGAGGGCTAGGAATAAGATCCCACCAAAAAAGGATAGTCAGACTGATGAAGGAATATCAAGCCAGTAATTTGAGGCATATTTTCCAACATGGAATTCATCTCAGATTATGAATTTGAGATTAAATACATTCAAGGAAAGGAAAACCAAGTGGTAGATGCCCTGTGTAGGTGAAGACACATCTCCTCAATGATCTCTATACATTCTAATTTTAGGAATTAGGTACTACGTAAATCTAAGGGAGACAAGTTTTACGAGCAGGTAAAATAGGTCCTTGTGGAAAACCCCCAAAATCTAAGATATGAAGGATTTAACCTTGAATCTGATGGGTTATTAAGGTTTAAAGGAAGGATGTATGTCCTTAACTCTGTAGAGTTAAGGAATATGATGTGGAAGGAGGTTCATTCTGCACCATACTCTTGACATCCTGGAGTGACAAAGTTACTTGCCGATGTGAAACCCCTATATTTCTAGAAATGAATGAAGAGGGATGCTGCAAATTTTATAGCTACGTGTATGGAATGCTACAGGGTGAAGGCAAAACACCATCACCTGGCAGGGCTCTTATACCCTCATGAAATTATTGAGTAGAAATGACAAATTATAAGCATGGACTTTGTGCAAGGGCTTCCTATGTCAAGGAATAGGCACAATGTTATTTTGGTTGTGGTGGATAGACTCACCAAAGCCACTCATTTTATACCTGGGAACTTGATGGATGGGGCACCTATCATAGCCAGAAAATTTTTTCAAGAGATTTTTAGATTGCATGACATTCTTGAGATGATTATCTCATATAGGGATGTACGAATGACATAAAGGTTTTCGTAAACCTTGTTCTCTTCTCTTGGAACCAAGTTGAATATAAGATCTTCTTATCATCCTAAAATGGATGGCCAAATTGAGAGGATAAACCAAGTGTTGGAGGATGTATTGAGAATGTATTGCTTGGATCAGCAATACAAATGGGAAGATTATCTCCCTCTGGTGGAATTTGCCTATAATAATTCCTATCACTCCACTAGTAAGATGGCTCCATTGAAGCATTATATGCAAGGAAGTGCCAAACCCCTATAAGTTGGGGCAAGCTACAAGATAGGGTTAGCCTTGGTCTAGAAATCCTGTCAGAACTGGAAGAGCAAGTCCATTTGATTAAGAAAAGGCTAGCGAAGGAAATTGATGGGCAAAAGAGTTATGTGGATGCTAAACGCATCGAAAGGTGTTTCTTAGTGGGAGAGAAAGTCCTTTTAAGGGAAAAACCTCAAAAGAGTTCCATTAAATTTGGAAAGACATCCAAACTGGCACCTAGATGTGTGGGTCCCTTCGAAGTTCTCGAAGAAGTCAACCCAATTGCATACAAAATCACTCTACTACTAACTCTTGCCATGATGCATATAATTTTTTCATGCTTCCTATTTAAAAAGGTTTAATGTTGCAGATAATCAAATTCCTATTATTGATTGGAATGCTATATAGGTGAAGGACCCAGGTACTAGTACAAAAACAACAATATGTGATTAAAAAAACTACTAAAAACTACTTATAAATGACTAAACTTGGTCATGTGACCATTAGTAGTTTATTGCCAGTCATTTATAATGTGACCAAATTTATGACTAAACCAATTTTAGTCATTTATTTGGTCATTTTGATTGATTGATTTGGTAGTATATTTAGTCATTGATTTATTCATATTATTCACTAAGCTTGGTCACGTGACCATTAGTAGTTTATTGCCAGTCATTTATTTGGTTGTTTTGATTGATCAATTTGGTAGTATACTTTTAGTCATATTTATTCACTAATTTCTATCAATCGGTAGTATATTTATTTAGTACTATATATTTAGTCATATTTATTCACCAATTTTTGTTAGTTGGTAGTATATTTAGTCAATTGGTAGTTTATTTAATTATTTTTGAGGTTCAAACATAAAACATAGAAAAACATAATCAATCATTCATTTGCACATAATGAAACAACTATTAAGAAGGAAAAATACTAAAATTTTATTGAGAAAAGATGTTCTTACAGCAAATACAAGACTTACATATGTCTTTGCTTTGAAAAATGTATTACAAAGTGTGTTTCTCAGTGTTGTAACTGAGAAAACTGAGTTACAATGCTCTATTTTTTGCTTATACAACTCTAAAACATGAAATAACTACTTGAAAAATGAAGCCTAAATATTTCATCATGGGCTTTTACATCTCAAAATCTCAATAAATGTATCAAAACTCACTTAATATTACTAATTTCTGCATTACTTCTTCTTTGCTACATATCCTGCCTTGGTCTATACAAACAGAACCCAGCAATGCAATAAGTAAATTGCCCCTTTATAATAGAAAACAAATAAGTAACTTACTTTAACATGTTCTTTGAAATAATATTTACTTTCTTGACTCCATGGATCTTCATAGATCTATTTAGATAGAGTAAGTCAAATTCATAAACAGTCAAGGTTAGACAAACATTCCTACAACCCCCATTCCTAGTAATCAATTTGTGAACTATGAAATTTCATTGATTACAGGTTTAGGAAGCTAGCAAATATGATTTCATAATAATATCACAATCCCAACTCCAAACATGTGAAAGTTAAGATGAAACTTGAAGAGAAAATTCAAATCAGAAACATACTTTATCAGCAAATCAAAGCATAACAGAAGGGGGATGTTTGACAGATATTATAGTTGGAAATGCTCTGGTAGAAATGTATGCAAAATTTAGAATAATAGTCAATGCACAGGAACTATTTGACACAATGCCTCAAAGAGATGTCATCCCATGGACATTCAACAACCTTTGCCAGCTTGGTAATATTTTAGAATTTCCTCATCCTTCTATGGCCTTTTTGCTACAATATGCCAACCAGTTGAATAGATAATGCTCTGAGACAATCTAGTTGCTCAGATATATGGACCTATCTCTTGCCATAACTCAAATTAATTCTAATCACTATAGCTAAGAATCTTAAATCTTTGAATACCCATGCAGCTAAACAGGTAGAATGTGCAATATGCAAAACTAGGTTGGTTTACCATAGAATGTATCCACTTGAGGAAATGTAGAAGTTTAAAAGTTTAATTTGAATAAATCCCTTCCTTTGGCAAAAAGTTGCACCTTTCACTAATTTGATAGTCTTATCAAATATATTTAGGCTATCATTTTCCAGTTGTCTCCTCTTCAATAAACAATAGTCTAAATTTCGAAAGGTATCTAGTCTTGCAATAGCAAGATTAGGGGCTAAACAAGATTTACCTACCACCTTTCAAAAAAAAAAATGTACCATATGGTTAGACTTAAGATTCAATCACAAATATAAGTTCAGTACATTCAATTATCCACAAAAAACATGTCGCAGTGGGACAAAAATGTCCCTAGTTTTATATTTAGCAAAAATGTTTCAGCTATTGTTGTGATTGGTCTAAAATTTAAATCTAGAATAAATGTAAGAAGTTTCAAGCATTGTAATATTTGCCAGTGCCACTATCAATCTAGTATTTACTTGTTATTTCCTTATTTCTATAACTTCTAGACTCAATCATCAAATAATAAATAACCTATTCAAAATTTAGATCTTTTTATACACCACATTATTAGTTCCTTGAACAAAGAGTAAATTATATAGCTCAGATTTTAAAACACCAATAGTTTGTTCTTGACAAAGGGCAGAAAATGGCTAATCTTATCATAACAAAACAACTGAGTGGAAGTGTTATGTGTCATAATAAAGAATGAATCATTGTTCTTCTACTCTTTTTCTTTCTTTACTTGTTTTCTTACACTAAAAAGAATTTCAAGCTAAGAATGGAAAGGTTTTAACATTATTCTCTTTAATGTAGTACAAAGACATGAGATTTAACATAGAAAACCCTGATGGGAAAGACAAATCCAACCATTTTATTTCTTAAGCATTGCGACATCTCATATAGATTGGAAAGAAATCACTAGCCTATATAAAATGAATATACCAAAAAACATTAAACTAGTGCATTCTATGCATTAATCCAAATTTAGGTAGACTCCCTCTTGTTTCTTCCCATATTCCTTAATCCAATATGTCACTTTAATCAGGAATGTAACAGAACTCATGCCTCTATTTCACCAATGTTGCATAGACTTTCCTGGACAATTTTTGGGTCCAAACTAGATAAATAACACTTAAGTTCAAACAAAAATTCTCATTATAGAATCTAATGTGGAAGCATAGACAAGGCACATGAACTGTTTGACAGAATGCCTCAAAGAAATGGGGTCTCGTGGACTGCAATGATTGCAGGATATGCACAAAATCAATTTGTTGAAAAGGCTTTAGAAATTTTAAAGCAAATGCAATTGGCTGGTGTAAAGCTAAATTCCACAACCTTTTCTAGTATCCTCCCTACCTATGTCAAAATGGGAGCTTTGGAATAGGGTATGGACATCCATCAAAACATAAAGGAAAGAGGAATTTTGTCAGATGTTGTAGTTGCAACTGCCCTATTAGACATGTATGCAAAATGTGGAAGCATAGACAAGGCACGTGAACTATTTGACATAATGCCTCAATGAAATGTGGTCTCATTGACTACAATGATTACAAGATATGCACAAAATGGATTTGTTGAAAAGGATTTAAATTTTTTAAAGCAAATGCAATTGGCTGGTGTGAAGCCAAATTCCACAACCTTTGCCAGCATCCTCCCTACATGTGTCAAAATGGGAGCTTTGGAAAAGGGTATGGAAATCCATCAAAACATAAAGGATAGAGGAATTTTGTTAGATGTTGTAGTTGCAACTATCCTGTTAGACATGTATGCAAAATGTGGGAGCATAGACAACACATGTGAACTGTTTGACAGAATGCCTCAAAGAAATGTGGTCTCATGGACTGTAATGATTGCAAGATATGCACAAAATGGATTTGTTGAAAAGGCTTTAAAGAATTTTTAAAGCAAATGTAATTGGATATTGTAAATCCAAATTCCACAACCTTTGCTAGCATCCTCTTTGCCTATGTCAAAATGGGAGCTTTGGAATAGGGTATGGACATCCATCAAAACATAATGGAAGGGGACTTTTTTTCAGATATTATAGTTGGAAATGCTCTGGTAGACATGAATCCAAAATGTAGAAGCATAGTCAAGGCACAATAACTATTTGACAGAATGCCTCAAAGAAATGTCATCTCATGGAATGTAATGATTGCATAGGATATGCACAAAATGGATTTGTTGAAAAGGCTTCAAAAATTTTAAAGCAAATACAATTGGCTGGTATAAAACCAAATTTCACAACCTTTTCCAACATCCTTCTTGCCTGCACCAAAATGGGAGCATTGGAACAAGGTATGGACATCCATAAAAAAGTAATAGATAGAGGAATTTTGTCAGATGTTGTAGTTTCAACTGCCTTGGTAGACATGTATGCAAAATGTGGAAGCATTGACAAGGCATGTGAATTGTTTGGTAGAATGCCTCAAAGAGATGTCATCTCATGGAATGCAATGATTATGGGATATGCACAAAATAGATTTTTTGAAAAGGCTTTAGAAACTTTCAAGCAAATGCAATTAGCAAGTGTAAAGCCAAATTTGACAACCTTTTCTAGCATCATCCCTGCCTGTGCCAAAACAGGATCTTTGGAATAGTGTATGGACATCCATCATAACATAATGGAAGGGGGGTTTTTGTCATATATTATAGTTGGAAATGCTCTGGTAGACATGTATACAAAATGTGGAAGTATAGATAAGGCACGTGAACTATTTCATGGAATGGCTCAAAGAGATGCCATCTCTTGGAATGCAATGATTGTAGGATATGCACAAAATGGATTTTTTGAAAAGGCTTTAGAAACTTTCAAGAAAATACAATTAGAACATGTAAATCCAAATTTGACTGTAACCTTTGCCAGCATCCTTCCTTTGATATCATGGATACCCATTCTCCCGTAAGCACTTCAAGTCATGCCTGTGGTGATGCAGAGCTTTCCTGCATCACTGTAGACATGACTTGAAGTGCTTATAGGAAAGTGGGTGATGTGGGGCTTTCCACTAACAACTCACTATCTTGCACTTTGGTTTCAAGGCTCTAAATATTGTGTCTAGTTTGACAGAATGCCTCAAAGAAATGTCATCTCATGGAATGGAATGATTGCAGGATATTCACAAAATGGATTTTTTGAAAAGGCTTTAGAAACTTTCAGGGAAATACAATTAGTAGGTGTAATGCCAAATTGAACCTTTTCCAGCATCCTCCTTACCTGTGCCAAAATGGGAGCTTTGGAACAGGGTATGGACATCCATCATAACATAATGGAAGGGGGATTTTTGTTAGATATTATAGTTGGAAATGCTCTTGTAGACATGTATGCAAAATGTGGAAGCTTTGACAAGGCATCTGAACTGTTTGGTAGAATGCCTCAAAGAGATGTCATCTCATGGAATGCAATGATTGTGGGACATGAACAAAATGGATTTTTTGAAAAGGATTTATAAACTTTCAAGAAAATGCAATTAGCAAGTGTAAATCCAAATTTGACAACCTTTGTCAGCATCCTCCATGCCTGTGCCAAAATGGGAGCTTTGGAATAGGGGATGGACATCCATCATAACAAAATGGAAGGGGGATTTTTGTTGGACATTATAGTTGGAAATGCTTTGGTAGACATGTATGCAAAATGTGGAAGTATAGATAAGGCATGTGAACTGTTTGATGGAATGGCTCAAAGAGATGTCATCTCTTGAAATGCAATGATTGTAGGATATGCACAAAATGGATTTGTTGAAAAGGCTTTAGAAATTTTAAAGCAAATGCAATTGGGTGGTGTAAAGCCAAATTCCACAACCTTTTCCAGCTGCATCCTCCCTGCCTATGTCAAAGTGGGAGCTTTGGAATAGGGTATGGACATCCATCAAAACATAATGGAAGGGGGATTTGTTTCAAATATTATAGTTGGAAATGCTTTGGTAGACATGAATGCAAAATGTAGAAGCATAGACAAGGCACAAGAACAGTTTGATAGAATGCCTCAAAGAAATGTCATCTCAAGAAATGGAATGATTGCAGGATATGCATAAAATGGATTTGTTGAAAAGGCTTTAGAAATTTTAAAGTAAATGCAATTGGCTAGTGTAAAGACAAATTCCACAACCTTTTCTAGCATCCTTCCTGCCTACACCAAAATGGGAGCATTAGAACAAGGTATCCAGACATCCATCAAAAAGTAATGGATAGAGGAAGTATTGTCAGATGCAATTTCAATTGCCTTGGTAGACATGTATGTAAAATGTGGAAGTATTGACAAGGCATGTGAACCATTTGGGAGAATGTATCAAAGAGATGTCATTTCATAGAATACAATGATTGCAGGATATGCACAAAATGGATTTTTTGAAAAGGCTTTAGAAACTTTCAAGCAAATGCAATTAGTAGGTGTAAATCCAAACTCGACAACCTTTGCCAGCATCCTCCTTGCTTGTGCCAAAATGGGAGCCTTGGAACAGGGTGTGGACATCCATCATATCATAATGGAAGGGGGATTTTTGTCAGATATTATAGTTGGAAATGCTCTGGTAGACATGTATGCAAAATGTGGAAGTATAGATAAGGCATGTGAACTGTTTGATGGAATGGATCAAAGAGATGTCATCTCTTGGAATGTAATGATTGGAAGATATGCACAAAATGGATTTTGCATGGATGCCCTCACAATATTAGAATAAATGAAGCACTCTAGAACATATCCTAACATTGTTTAAACTTTGCTTGTGTTCTATGTGCATGTAGCCATGTAGGTTTAGTGGATGAGGGTTGTACATACTTCAATCAGATTAGTAACCCTTATTGCATTACACCTAGAATTGATCATTATGTATGCATGGTTGACCTGATTGACCTTCTTGACCATTAACCAATATAAAGCTTTCTTAGACTGTAACTTGAAGACTAGAACACTTTAGAAATAAAGCAACTCCTAGCATCAACGATTCCATTAATGAAATATTAGAATTCCCTTTATTTCAAACAATTTGAAAACTGACCAAGCATTTTAATTGTTCATTTTTAGCAGCCATAGCTTTGATTTACATTTCCATAGGTTTGTCTCTTTTTAGTGCTCCAACTAGTGCAGATTCCAAATCCCTTTTCTACAGATAAGGCAATTATATTTGACTACTCAAAATTAGAAAGAACAAAGCAAGCCATGAAATGCACTTCAGACAAAAGTGCATACTCGAGGAGCCTTCTTGTAACCAAGCAATGGACTCGTCACACCCCTCAAGTCATATGCATCTACTCCTGGAGATCCCAACAAGTTCATATTTCCATAATCTTCTTCTTGAAGGTGTTCTTCCTCCCCAATATGCTTCCCATGTAATCGAGAAATGTCTTCCTGTAAATACATGAAAAATTATATTAGAACAAGAAATCTTGTCTGACACACCTCAAATGACCTTGAGAAGAAACTCCAATGCCACTAAGAGGACGAATTCAAATAACAACCTAGACAAGCATAGATCATACAATTAATTTTGAAACAAATAGCTTATCATCAATAACATAAAGAAAAGGCAAACAACATATTTTTGGGGCTATTTCTTCTCTCTATGCCATATCAACCAACATAGCAACTGCAATGAATTCCTAAGTCCCAACTACACATAAAGCTAAACAATAGGTGACATTTGTCACTACTAACCCTGGTAGGCCAAAATCAAAGTATCAAATGTAGTTAAAATGTAGAAATGAACTAAAAGCACTTCCATCAAGTTTCAACAACCATGCATATTATGAACTTTATGATCCACATACCTAAACATTATGGTCATCCCAGAAAGAGGGATCCTCTTGAAGCTCAAAATGATGTTACATAAAGTTATTTTTTGACTCCAACTGTAAATTTTTGAATGGAGCAACATGTTGACTCTCTGCACAAGGAAGTGCAGGTAGACTTCTAGTGCTTGTAGTAATAGGCCAGTTATATTTATGAGACCTTGCTACACCATTTGGAGTTGTAGATACATTTTTTGAACTGCAAACCATAGAAAAGATTGTAGGCTCACACAACAAGCCCATCTCATGAAGACTCCCTTGGGAAGGATATTTTGTTAAGAATATGGAATGTTTGGAAAAATCTATTTCTGTGGCACTCGAAGAATGACTCCTTGGCTCTTGCCATCCAAACCTATTCTTTGTATCTGAATACCCTATTGAGCTTTTAAGCAAGTCACTGTCAGGTGTGTTGCAATTCAATCCCTTGAGAGTATTTTCCCCAGATTGATTAAAACCATGTGCACTCCCATAGAAAAATGTATGATGGAATCAAATCATGCTCTGTATTTGTGCCACCTGGTAAATTAAATCTACCCTCTAGAAGGGTACATAATGGAGGCCGCATAGTGGAAGAGTAGTAATCTCTGGCACTGATTTCTTGTGAATGACTAGCATCACCATTGTTAGTAATCATATCAAAATACATTTTCCTAGGGGAGTTCTTTACAGGTATACGGAGTGGAGACGTTGCTCCTTTCTTCATTTTTGACTCATTCACTAATCCACTTCTATTTCCAAATATCTAAACACAATCGTTTCCATATGTGTTTCAAAACTGTGAACCTATTGAAATAACCTCAAACTTCAAAGTATCTAACCAACTAAATTTTGCTTGCAAACTACCATTAATCAATCTTGTTTGCCAATAACTAAACAATCAAGTCAAATTCCCTCTCAAATGATTTCCACAAACCTTAGTAAGATTAAATCAAATAACATACCAATGACTACACTTCAAAACCAAGCCCTTCCAGCCAATGCCCATATGGTATCTGCACCTATTAGGGTTCCAAATAACTCCTCTATCCTTTTTCCTACTATGGGTGTCCATACCTTGTTCCAAAGCTCCCATTTTAGCACAGGTAGGGAGGATGCTGGCAAAGGTTGCGAACTCTAACTTTACACCTGCCATTGCATTCGCTTGAAATCTTATGAATCTTTTTCAACAAAATCATATTGTGCATATCCTGCAATCATAGAATTCTAATGAGAAACCCTTGGCCATGAAGGATGAAGGTGGGAAACTTTTTCCAAATGTTTTAAGTATGGCTTTTAATTGTAATGACATTTCTAAATGGTGGGAAAGAGGGAAATTACAATTCAAATATTTTTTTGATTTGTGTGACTAATTATTTAGTTGTGTTTTTTACCCGATGATCAAATTAGTCATTTATTTAGTCATTTATAGCCGTGATGTAAAAAATGATTACAATTTAGTCATTTTTAGTTGTCATGAGTAAAACTTTTAGTCACATAGTCATTTATTTGCCAAAGTTCTACTAGTGAGGGGTGGTGGTGATCAAGCCCATCAAAGTGCTCAAAATGCATAAGCTACACTTATGTAACAAAGAGATAACATAATGCAAGGTTCAATGGGACCAATATGCAGAGGAAAATACCACCTAGGAAAATTATGATGACATTTATGCATGATTTCCTAATCTTTTTTGAAAAACTTTTTAATATGCTCTCAAAACATTTTCTTATTATGTTGGTCAACTTTTAAGATAATTAATCATCAGGGATTAATTACAACAGTAGGAAAAATGTGGCTCTATTGATTTAATTGCCTCGAGCAAGTTTGTAAGTGCATTGAAATATGTAGAAATGCTCTGGTGAAAGGGAAAATGCCCCTGTATATGCAAAAACACCTTGCATATTTTGTTTGATTGTGGGAGTTAAAATTGTATGGTAAAACATGTTTTCACTTGCTAGTGAAATGGGGAAACTGTCTGGGGATAAAAATTTTACTTGCCAAGTGAAATTGTAGTTGAGAAGTTGATTTTACCAACAGGGTAAAATTGTGCATGGGATTTGTAAAGTGAAGACAAGGTGAAGGAGGGAATTTAAAGAGGGAAATCAAAGGATGTTGTGGCATATTCTCTCATTCCAAATGAGTTGTAGATAAGAGATTCTATTTGTGATAGTTGTCACCTTCTTGTTCCATCTCCTTTCTTCTTCTCTATAAGATTGTAATTTCTAGGTCTTTGTAAGGGGCTGGTCCCAGAACATATTCTCAAACAAGGTCTAAAGTATGGGAGTCAATCTAAGATTTCTTGAAGTCATAATGTATTGATTGACTAGTTTATGTAATGCACAAGTCTATTTGTGACAGTACTCTATAATGATTAATTTAAATCTTGTTCAACAAATTAATATAGGACCATTTTTTCTATTATGAATTATTGCACTCTATCTCCATTAAATGTCTGAATGTTTCAAGCAATCCAAAGGTTTCCTGGGTGTACATTTGCTACTCTCTTTGTCATCTTTTTTTCAATACGTATTCAAGAAATACAATAACAGTGTTATGCTTAAGACAATTAAGTATACACTGTTTCATCACTGATATGTGGAGAATTTTAGATATGTATTGGATAACTAAGAATAGATTGTAATTTTGAGAGAAGGAAGGTATTATATTCGAGCTTCAGATTGCAATTGGATAACTTGTATTATATTTGAGCTTCACAAAATTATTACATGTGTTCAAGACTTGTACAAAGTTATTCCTACTTACAAAATTAATTGATTTAGAATACTAGACTTTACACATAAGAGTAGGACAAAAATAACTTAGAAATAATTTATGGACATAACCAAAATGATTTTCAATATAGAATGGGTCAGAAAATCTTTATCCATAAGATAGGTGAGTAATCTTGTAGGGACAGAGACATATTTAAAACAAAACCAACAATGAACAAGAAGCCATAATATTCAATTAGGCATAATTTAATAGGTTTTTGCTATATAGAAACATCAAACTACAAAATTATTACATGTGTTCAAGACTTGAACAATTAAACTTGAAGGTCCTTGTATTCTAAAGTAAAGATCTTAAAACTACCAATGGTTTACAAAAACTATGGTATTTACTATAATATTTACACAATTCTGCACTAATTACTAAAAACTATCTTAGTAACCTTCCTCTAAGCTCTGTTGCAGTTGGTATTGTGGGCTAATCCTTGAAGAAAAAGTGTTGCTTGATGGACGTACTCAAAACAAACTCTTTATGCAAAGGGATGAGAACAAATGAAAGGAGTTCTCATTTCATTTGAAATACCCATAATACTCACAACAACAATTCCCAAATTACCAGCGAGTATGACTTCCTAGAGTCCTTTAAGATTCTCTGCAAGCCTCATCATTCTATTCTCCAGTTCCAATAGAAGCAATGGCTTTGAACTCATCTCCAACAATTGGTATAGTATCTTGTAGGAAGTGCCATTCCATTATTGCCACTACAGGCAACCCTACTTTGAACTATGATCACACAAACATTTTCACCATCAATGCTATTGATTTCATGGATTGTGTAACCCATAAGACATTTGACAAGAAACAAGATGCTACCTTAGCATTGACTCAACTCTTGATATCAAGTACCAAGTAGTCGATACCAATGACTTTCTTAATGGCCACCTTTACCTCATCGATCACAAATTGAAGATAAATTTTTACCTAATTTGCAACACTGGTCCATAGAAATCTATCTCTCTATGATTAGAATTCAAGAAAAAGAGATGCTCCATGATCTCATAGGACATGATTTGAAGAGGTTAATAATATTTCCACAAAATGAATAGAGCAAAGGAAGATTATAACTGTTGGTTAAGTGTGCGATTAGATAGGTCTTCATTTATGTAATTTAAAGCTCAATTAAATGAATCTTTTATTTAAGTTGAAGAAAGTGAATAAAAATATGATAATCCCATCTGTGTAATAATTTGAGTGAAAGGATGGCCTTCTGGCTTTGACATAATATTACAGATGTCTTGATATTATTTGAATGCATCTCGAAAACCATTCGGAAAGATAGTTTGCATGTGCTGAATTAAATGCAAATGTTATAGATGATGATATCATGGATGATAGCTCACATATATAGATTTAGTTAGAAATATTAATTATGTGATCCAAGATATACGCACACAACATCAACTTTGCTCATGATTGTTTTGGGAGTAAATTTGCATCTATGTTTACAATCTTTGATATCATATTTCCTGCCATCAGCAATGAATGAGATCCAATACCACATGTGTGTATTAATGGAAACATTCTCTTCAAATAATGGAACAATGACTACTCAAATGGCAGGAGATAGAGGTTGTAGCAGTCTGCTAGAAAATTGTGGGGAAACTGAAGGTGGAATCCTGACAGAAAGTCATCCTGCTGACAAGAAGCAAATAGATGAAGAGGACCCAGTTGCTAGTGTAGTTCAAGATGGGAGAAGGGGAGAAGGTAATCCCTTAGACCTAGGAGGTATGTCAGCAAGGGAGAAATTCAAGGTAGAAAAGCCAAAGTTGGGTAAGAAGGGTCAGAAGGAAATGGACAACCCGACAATGAAACTACTTTCCAAGAAGCAAAACAACCATTGGATTGTGCTCTTTGTAACACATCCCAAAGGTAAAGGTGCCTCAAAGTTAACGAGTCTCTCTTCAGATCCATTATTAGGTAATTTCTCTCGTTCTGTTCTTGATAGTATATTTGAGAGAGGGGTCTCTCATATGGAAATGACCCTTGTAGGTAAATTTCTAGGCCTTGGACCAAACATAGAGCTGGTTAGGTCTTGGGCTTCTAAGAAATGGAGAAATAAAGGGTAAGTTGATATTGCTGCTTTAGCCAAAGGGTTCTTCTCTTTCTCCTTCTCGTGCGAAGAAGACCTTTGTAACATTCTAGCAAGAGGACTTTGGTTGCTAGGAAACTCTACCCTAGCTCTGAAGAAGTGGGAACCAAGGTTCGATGCTTCTAAAAGCTCCTTCAATGTAGCCCCAGTTTGGGTTTGGCTACTTGGCCTTCCCTTGGAATTCTGGGATGAAGATGTTTTTAAGTGAATAGCGAGTGTGTTCAGGCAAGTCCTTACCATCGACTCTATGATGACTAATAGAAGGCATATGGTTTATGCCATGATTTGTGTGTGTGTGGAACAAAATGTGAATCTACCCACATCTATTAAGTTGATTCCTAAATTTTGGGAATAGGTTCAATCGATGGAGATTGAATCCATTCCTTTTGCTTGCTTCCACTGTAAGAAGGAAGGGCATTGGGTGAAGCAGTGCCCTCTCAAATTCAATAAAGTCATGCAGAGTGTCTGGAGGGAGAAAAAAGATTCCCAAACTATCCTGGCTATGGAGAAAACCTAAATACTAATGCTCTAGGGTTGGATTCTTTGGTCATAGTTAATCTGGGTCTCAATGGGGATCAAGATAGTAGCAAGAATGTAAAACTACAAAAAGGTTGTATCTGGTTCAAGGGATGGGGAAGAGATATAGGAGGATAGCAATAGGGCTGCAGAACCAAAAAAGGTTGTCTCAAGTCTAGGGGATGAGGAAGATATATAGGAGGAAAGCATAGATTCTCCTGACCAACCTCTTAAGGGTTTGGCCCAGGAAACTGGTAGAAAGTTAGAGGATCCTCCTTAGGTCATTGCTTCTCTGTTAGAGGGGACGGACAAAGCCTCTCGGGTCTCTCATTTCCCATAAAATAGGGGGAATGAGTGCATTGTAGACCACACAAAAGAACACTTCATCATGGTCAAGGGAAAGAAGAAGAATAAATCATCGGTTACCAACCAAAGGATGACTACCAGGAATAAAATTAAAGCTAATTGTGGTTCAGCACACAAAACCTAGGGGAGGTTGTCTCTCACTAAAATTAGGGAAAGAGAAAGTAAAAATGATGTTGTAGGAGTGCATAAAACTTTGTTTGAAATATGTCTAGGAAACACCCCCAACCAATTAACATGAAGAACATATCATGGAATATCATGGGGATGAATAACTCTCACAAACAAGACTTCATGATGAATATGGTGAGAGATCATAAACCAAACATTTTGTTGGTTCAGGAAATGAAAATGCAAGTTGATAAGATGATGGTGATGAAGAACATGTTTTTAAAAGGATTGTGGCTTCCAAGGCTCTAGTTCTAAGGGAGCTTCCGGAAGGATTGCCACTATCTGGAATCCTTGCTATGTTAAAGGAGAAGCTCTAGTGGAGGATTCTAATAATGTCTCCACTCATTTTTTCTGTATAAGGTATGGTTCCTCCTAGATTATCTCTAATGTTTGTCCCGAACATAAAAAATGCAAGGAAAAACTATGGAACAAGATGGATAGGTTTTAAAATAGATACACCGAAGTGAGATGGTCAGTGATGGGTGACTTTAACACACCCCTTAACAAAAATAAAAAAAGCAGAGGTTGGACTAATCTTTGGAGGAGAGTAGAATGGATTTGAGAGAATTTATTAATAATTAGGCCCTATATGATGTCGCACTTCAAGGAGCTGAGTTCACTTGGTCTAACTAAAGAGTAGGGGAAGACATAATTTAGGTGAAACTAGATCAAGCCATCATCTCATTGGATTGGTTTTGGGATTCTTCTGATTCCTTAATCACCCAATCTAGGATAGGGTCAAACCACTACCCTATCTCTTTTTTGGCTGATAAAATTGGCAAGAAGAAAAGGTTTCCGTTTAGATTTAAAAAGATGTGGCTTAAACATATGAACTTGCAGCATAAAATAAGGGAATGGTGACAAATCTCAGTTCAAGGATCAACTATGTTTAGAGTGACTATGAAGTTATCCAACATCAAAATCAACATTCAAAAATGGAACAAAAGCTCCTTTTGGGCAGATTTTTAAGAACAAGGAGTTATTCAAAAGAAACCTTTACACTATCCAACAACAAATAAGGATGGAAGGCATAGATAAATCATTATTGAATGAAGAAAATGATCTCTTAGCTAATCTTCACAACATTATTTCTAAAGAGGAAGAATTCTAGAAACAAAGGTCTAGGGTGGTTTGGCTCAAAAGTGGGGATCAAAAAATGAAATTCTACTATTTATCAACCCTAAACCACATAACTACTAATAGAATAAGAATCATCCAAACTAATGGCAAAAAAATAAAGGTTGAGAAGGGGCTCCAAAAGGCTTCTATGAGATTTTATTTGGGGTTGTTTAAAGTGGATTCCCCCCAAGATCTAGAAGATAATGTGTTGGAGGTCGTCCCCAAAATCCTTTCAATGGAGGATAACAAAAGGTTAACTTGCAGTCCAATGGAGGAAGAAGTTCGCCTGGCGATATTCTCCTATAAAGGGAATAAGGTCATAGGCCTAGATGGTTTCCCCTCCTTCTTTTAGGTGTTTTGGAGTATTGTGGCTAAAGACGTGATGGAATCTACAAGAGAATTCTTTGGTAGTAGGAGATTGCTTAAGGAGTTGAACACCACATTCCTTGCTCTTATTCCTAAGAAGCCTAGAGGAAATTCCTTTTCTAACTTCAAACCTATTATCCTATGTAACTCTCTGCATAAAATCTTTTCAAAGGTTCTTTCTTCCAGGGTCCAGGTTATTCTTCTGAAGATCATTTCTTCCCAACCAAGTGGTTTTGTCCTAAGAAGGTAGATTCTAGACTCTATCATCATGGTTCATGAGAATATCCATTTATTAATGGAGAACAAGAAATAAGGGTTTTTCCTCAAGCTAGACCTTCTAAAGGCTTATGACAGAGTGAATTGGAGGTTTTTATTGAAGGTTTTATCTAAATTTAGATTCAACAAAAAAATTTTGAATTTGGTTTCTCAGATGATTGCCTCACCCAAATTTTTGGTGCTGGTCAATGGTACCCCTTCTAGTTTTTTCAATTCTTTCCAAGGGATTAGATAGGGAGATTTGATCTCTCCCTTCTTATTTATTATTATGCCTGAGGTGTTGGGCCATAAAATCTCTAAATTTGTTTCTTTAGGGGCCCTTTAGGAAGTCTATCCTTCATCGGTTGGTCTTCTTTGTTCTCATTAGTAGTTCATTGATGATACTATCATCATGGGAGAGGCTTCAGTTGCTGAAGCTAGAAATTTCAAACAAACCTTGTTTAAATATGAAGAAGCCTTGGGTCAGAAGATAAGCTTATTGAAGAGCACATTTTTCTTTATGAATACCCCCAAACCGAGACAAGAAAAAATTGCTAAAATTCTTAATTGTAGAGTGGGACTTTTTCCTCCACTTGCCTTAGTTTACCTCTGTATGAAAAAAGTTTCCAAAAGCCTTTTGGTGAGGACTAGTGGATCACTTCCATGCAAAATGGGCTGGTTGGAAGGGGGCTCTTTTAAGTCAAGCAGGAAAGATTAAATTAATAAAAGCTAGTTTACAGAATATGTCAGTTTATGCTATGAGCCTCTTCAAAATGCCAAGTAAATACATGGGGAAGATTGAGTAGATCCAGAGGAAATTCTTATGGATAGGCATAGAAGAGAAGAAGAAAATATCTTTGGTGGCTTGGGACCTCATCTGTAATCCTAGGAAATAAGGGGGCCTCTGAATTAGAAAGATTAAAGAATTCAATCAAGCTTTAATGGCTAAGATAGCTTGGAGACTAATTAGTGAGAGGAACGAGTGGACCGATATAGTGAATCATAAATACCTCACTAGCTTCCATAACTTCCACGAAGTTTTAGATGTTCATAAGGAGACTCTACTAGTTGGCACTAACATTTGGAAAAATATTGTTGATAGTAGAAACTTAATTAAAGAGGGCATTAAGTGGAAGGTTGGGAACAGTAATTCTATTCAATTCTAGGAGGATCTTTGGTATGGGGACTAAAAATATCTTATTTGGAGTGGGCTACACCTGTCAAGGAGCTATACATCAATACTGTGGGTCAACAACTAGTGGATTATATGATTCAAGGTAGGTGGAAGAATCTCTCTAAGATGAATCCCATTCTTAATGACCTTTAGGTCTTCCTCTCCCATTTCTACCTACCCTATTCGCAGATGGAGGATGAGCTAGTTTACAATTCATCCCCTTCAAGTAATTTCTTGGTGGCATCTAGTTTTGAGTTGCTACTTCTTGCTTAGGCCACCACACCTTGTTCGGCTAATCGTTGGATTCTAGATCTCATTCCAAAAATTATTATCTTTATCTAGCTTATGCCTTAGAACAAGATTTTAACCATTGAAAATTTGTGCAAATGTGGTTTTTCCATTCCTAATAGGTGTGATTTATGTTTGAATCAATTGGAGTGCAACTTCTTGAGAGACATATGGGGTAAGATCCTCTCTCATTGGAACTTGTAGTTGGTCTTTCCTAATTCCTTACAGGACTTGGCTACCTAGTGTCAAGCACCTTCCCCAAATTTTGACCTTAGATTCCTATGGGCCCTCACTCTCACCCATGTTTCCTAGGGAGTTTGGAAAGAGATAAATAATAGGATCTTCCATGAGATGTTAGTGCCTGTTGATGGTGTGATGGTGAAAATTATGAGGGCTATAAAGGAAAACTTCACTCAAGGTATGATAGACAAAAACCTAACTCTGCCGAAGGATCACACTTCAAACTATGATAAGCAAGTGTCTTCTAATTGGAGCTTAACAATTGATATCTCTATCTCGTTTAAGAAGATTAAGAAGGCTAGAGATCAGGTTAAATGGAAGACCCCACCTTTAGGGTGGGTCAAGGTTAACTTTGACAGGGTGGCCAAAGGGAATCCTGGGCTAGCTGGAAGTGGGGGGGTGTTAAGAGATGATAAAGGTAGGTTTATTTCAGTTGTGGCTCTCCCATTGGGTATCTAGTCTAATCACTACTTTGAAGTTACGATAACCTATCATAGAATCAAGCTACCCTATGAGAAAGGTTATAAGAAGGTCTGGGTAGAAGGGGACTCACTTAATATCATAAACTACCTAAATAATATCCAATTCCTAAGTTGGACCATTCAAATGTTGATAAAGGACTCTATTCAAATGTTAAATTCTTTTGAAAACTTGTTAATTTCCCATATTTTTTGGGAAGGAAATGGGTTGGCTGATGTAATGGCCAATGAGGGAGTGATTTCCCATAATATCAGATGGTTGGAAAAGATTTCAAACTTGCTAGGTGAGGTGATGTCTATTATGATTAATGAAGGAAATTATGATGACAACCTCAACTTTATTTCCAAGAGTTAATCTGATGATAACTTTGTAGCAGTTCGCATGCCTTCTGAGTAGGTCAGAGACCCTTCTGGTTAAAATAAGAAAAGTTTCATTTATTTTGTAGAAGTTGGAGAATTCTGAAAGAGACAACCTAAGAGCCACTAAAATGGGAGGAGACAATAATAGGGTGGAGCCATGCTCTTGCAATGGGGTCTACAGGATGCCCCATTTGTGGAAAATTATGATGGATGGGGGCCTTGTCCCCCTTATGGAGAAATTGCACGGGTCTAACCTGATTGATATAAACATGTTTCCAAAAGGGTGGTGAGGTAGAAAAGTTAAGGCTTAGATTGATATTACAAAAGATTTTATTGCAGGAATTATAGGCCTGTTAGTGGATGGGAGAAAAGTTTTTAAGGACCATAGAGCGGGAGAGGAAGTGTTGAAAGCCTTTCTCAAAGGGAATGAGAGGAACCTGCTTGTCAAATTCAACTCGAGAGGCTACGAGAGGAAATCCATCAACCCTATTTGGGGAGAAGTCACGGAGGTAATCATGCATTACATTACCCTCTTAGGTAGCTTTACTACCATTTATAGTTATCACTTCATGCTCTTGAATCACTTCAGACATAAAATGGTTCTTTCTTTCCTATTTTATCTTTTATCTTCTATGGAATTTTCCATAAAAGAGAACCAGAGAAACCCTAGGTTACTTATTTTACATGAAGGCTTAATTTTGTTCATTATGAAGCACATAAAAACCTTGGTGCCTAGTGCAGAGGTAAAAAGGAGTTTTGTGAAGAAGGGGAAGAATCTCATTATGGACTACTCTATTTCCATGGATGGTGATACTAGAGAAGAAGAAGAAGAGGACCCAGATTAGGTCAGGGAAGAGGTTTTTATCAAGGTTCTCACCACCCCTTGATCCTCCGAGGTAGAGGAGGGAGAAATGTCCACAAAAATGAAATAGTGATAAGAGAACCCTAAGAAAATAGAATCCTGGTCCATGGGATCCTCCTATCAGGATGAAGGAGATGAAGGGTATATGGAGTAGAAGTGGGTAAAAGAAAAGAAAGATAATAAGAAAAGAAAAGCAGAGCCATGAGGATATTGATGTCTATGTGGAAAAGAATACTGGTGAGAAAAGGAAAAATGTAAAAAGACAAAGTTTCAAATTGGGGTGGATGAGAATCCTAAAGGAGAAAATATTAAAGGCACTGTGACTAAAGATCCTGGGATTGGAATACCATTTCCTCAAATTCTAGATCCATGTAGTAATCTCCCTAGGAATTTTTCTTTCCTTTAGTCTTCAGCTATGAATAGGGATGAACTCTCAGAAGCTTCAGGGATGGTGAGGGAAGCAGTGGATAACCAACATAGGTTAACCAAGTGGTTTTTCATAGAGATAAATAGGATAAACATTAGGCTCACTACTATTCAACAAAGGATTGGGATGGGTGTTGAAATTGATGATAGGTTGGATGATGAGATTCAACTATCTAAAGAAGCCATCCCAAAGGTTAATCAATTGGAAAAGGACCTTGTTACTCACAGCAAGGAACATGACAATCACCTGAACAAAGTGGAAAACAAAGTGAAAGATATAAAGAAAAATATGGAAAGAATGATGGAGATCAGGAAATGCACCATCTAGAATAGCTTAGAAGGAATAAGAATCCTATAGGAAGAACACATGGCAGGAATGGGGGAGGATAAGGATGTAGAAGGAAAGATGTAGAAAATAGGAAGCAAAGGAAAACAAGGTAAGAACAATGAACATGGGGGCCCTAGCTCAAGGACCTATGGAAGTAAAAATAAATCATTCCAAGAGGAGAAGGATGAACTTCTGGGTTTCACAAATCTTCATGAAGAACTCTATAAACAGGAATTGGTTACTGCTAAAACTCTTAAAAATATGTAACCTTGCTGATGGGATATGGAAGGCTAGCTGTATGTTGTGCTACTATCTGTTTGTTGGTAGTATATATAATAGCTTTAAAATTTAGGTGTGTTTTTTTTTCTTTAGGTGTCTTTTGTCTTTGGGATACTATTATTGTCAATCAAGTATGCACCTTGCTAAGCTCAAAGAAACTTAGCTACCTATTGAAACATGGAATCACTCTCAGGATGTGGGTTTCCTATAATGAGAGTGAATCTCCAAAGTGATCTGGTTCTCCTTATAATTTCCCTAATCTAATGACTTGCAAGGAAAAGGGATAGAAGGATATGCTGAAATAAATGAATTCTAAATTAATCTTTAAGATTGTATCACCTAACAGATCTTACTTACAAATAGATTATTGGACTTTGGCCTTCACAACACTCTGATCATTTAACTCATAAATATTTCACATGAAGGTCTAGTAGACACAATAAGCAACCTGAATTACAAAGATTTTGCAAAAATACCACAAGCTAAGACAAGACAAAGAATAAACATTTATCACAATGCAACATCAGATTAACTTGCAAATAGTTAGACAAAATGTGAAGGAAAGCTGCTGCTCAATAACTGAAGGAATAATAAGTACAATGAAAATGTGTACAACACTCTCGATGTGAGAGGAAGACTCTGGTGCCTCTGCACTCTGATATCTAAAACTCCAATTAAAAAAAATGGAAATAGAACTACTCAAAAGAAAAGGATCTCTGAGATATATACTGTGAAATCTATCTCCTCCTGAAAGCTAGAAAAAAGCTCCTAAAAATAGACTCCAAGTCCATTTTTGAGCTACTCAAAAGAGCACAAATAAAAGCTCCTTAAAAGAGTCCAAATTACCAAATCATGATGCCACAGGATCTCCTGATGTGTTTCCACCACAAATCTACTTTCTTCTTGTCATGAGATTTCAATTTTTGTCCTATATGCCTCTAAATAAAACAAATTGAAAACAATATCTAATTTGTTTTATTAGCCTATTCACTGCCTAAAAATAGTTCAGTTTCAAAAGCAATTTATAATTGATTGCTTTAAAACTAACTTTACAATGCATTGGTAGTTTAAATCTAAACCCCTATTTGATTTGATTTTTACAAAAAATAAATAATACCTCGCTCATAATTTTGCCAAATATTTTACAAGGCATTACAATTGATTTTTCTATAAAAAAAGCATAAAAATGATGAACATATCACTATATATTTAGCAAAATAAATAAAACCCTTGAAGGCTTAATCACTATGGTCCTACAAAATAACTCCTGAGGCAAGGAGTTCATCCCTATTTCTAAGGGGTATCTCATATGGCATACATCATGATGGTGGCTTATATCCTATGGCATGAACTCCATCTTACTTCCACATGGCATATTGCAAGGTGAATTATCATGTTTAGAACTATTAAAATCAAGATGGAGACATGCTCAACTTCACTAAGTCATGTGACCTAGGAACCATGGTGAAAACAATATGACCCCCACAGGTATTAGTTTGGACAAACAAATGAGTTTGAAATGTGATAAAAATCACTTATTTGGATTAGGGCAAAATGAAACCCTAGCGACAAAACAAATGAGCCCTATCTTTTTGGGCCATTTTTACTTTGCAAGTTTTGTGAAACCCTCTATTGTGGCTGCCATGAAGCCCTAGGGTTTGGAACACATGACCCTACATTTTCACCAACAAACCCACATCATTTTGAGATTTTCTTCGTTGGAATTAAAGGTAAGCTTTACTAGATTTGAGTTGTGTGCTTCTTTTGCTCCATTATGTGGGTTTTGGACCTCCATAAGTTGAAGCTATAATGCTAGTTCTGATGGAGTTTGTGTCTATTTATTGCTTTTATCTGCCTCACGCTGGAGGCTGGCATTGTGTAGGGTATTCTGGGAGTTTAATGGCTTCACAAGAATAGAAACTTTGCGGCCATACTCTATTGTTTTGGTTAATGCTAGCTAAGAACATGAATCTCAGAACTCTGTAGCAATAGATATAGTTGTTCTAAACCTCTAATATGCAAAGAAAGTAACCAAAATGCTACCACTGTTATGTTGTCTTTCCTTGAGATACATTTGACTCTGTTTGCTTAGCTAGGTCTGATTGGGTTGTGGCCTCTCAAAGGCAT
Source organism: Cunninghamia lanceolata (assembly GCA_027924645.1). Classification (NCBI taxonomy): domain Eukaryota; kingdom Viridiplantae; phylum Streptophyta; class Pinopsida; order Cupressales; family Cupressaceae; genus Cunninghamia; species Cunninghamia lanceolata. Next base: position 3,892,367 of record BSBN01000530.1, read on the forward strand.
TTTTTCATTTTGATAAACACAAAATACATACACTTATTGCATCTGATATCTCCTCTAGTTGTATGGAAAGAAAAAGCCTAAAATTGTATATGGATTTAGATTTTGTTGTTATTTACTGTAGCTTCTCCTATCATGATACTCCATTCAGTGCATTCTTCTCGAGGATTTTTGATGTCATATTCTTCTATGAGGCTTCTTTTGAAGAGTCTTGAACTTGCCCACTATCCAAGGCATAAGCCTATAGGGCTCGATGGTTTCCCAGCCATGACCATTTTTATTTGTATCAGCATACTGGTATGAGGAAAACAAAACATCATTATTGAAAACAAAATTACAAGGGCCCCGGCCTCTTAGAGTTGTATATATTTTATTTTGATGAACACCCCTATTATAGAGATCCTTGTTTCATTTGATATCTTCATTGTTGCATAAAAGAGAAGTTAGAAATGATATGCAGATGTGCCATTCATCATCATTTGTTGTAGCTCCTTTTTGTGTCATACTACTGTTATAATGATTTCATTACTTAAATACTGCATACCATTATGTAGCTGTAATAGCTCTGTTCTCTCTCAAAAGTGTTCTCTGTTATATGTGTTGTCTATTTGATGCATTTGGGATCTATCATTTTAATGGCAGTCATTCTCTTCCTGTGCACAAGATGTTATTTATCAAACATATATATCTAATTCTTGTAAAATACCTTGACTTCTCTTGAGGAAAAACTCATTCACTTCGGTAGATGTCTCATATGATATAATGAAGATGCATTTCTGTTCCACCATTTCAATGCTATTTTGTCTCTGTTTGGCTGCAAAAGTTTGATAACTTGTAACATCCTCTTATCTTGATTTCTATAATTTGCTTGTATCTTTATCCCATATGGTAAGTACTTGATGAGCTACCTCCATGTAGCTGTAGCATGGCATTTAAATGACTATCCCATGAATGACAATGCTTCTTCTTTCTTGAGACACGGGTATACCACATGATATATACATGTTCTCTTTCTCCTATAGCACCTATATGGCATGAAGATATAGCCAAGTTGAAATGTATAATGCTCTGATAGATAATTTGCAAGTTTTTCTTTCATTCCACACACTTGTATACTCATGAATTGCTGATGGCATATAATGATTCTTTTCTCTGCTCACAACTATGGATAAATTTTTCTTGGCATCTTTGTCTACTCAGTTCAGACTACAACACTTGGCATACATGTTGCAAACATTTTATTATTATAGCACCATATGATCAATGATTATTGAAGGGCTTTGCCAATGACAACTTATGTATGATTGTACCTTACTTCAATATGAAAGGGAAATGATAGCATATGTTGTTTTATGTTTTGCTGTTCACTTACACTTTTCAATTCATTCAAATGATGTATAAAAATGATACTTGTTTCTGATATTTCTTTGTGAGAAAACAATTAAGCACTGTTACGTGATATGTCCATTTACAACCTCTAACATTCAAATGATGAAATGTACTTGTTGTTCCATACTTCTTTGATGCACACCATGAAAGATATAGAATGAAATACCTGTGAATGTCATTTTTCCAATGTCAACTAAGGTAATGATGATAGCTGCCATGTGCATTAAATGTAGTCCCATTTATAGTTTAGTTAATTTCCATTGTTGCATTTTATTACTTGAACTGTAACCATGCTTATGTCCTGGAATAGAAACTGATGCATATGACTACTTTTATTATTCATTCAGTTTGTCATGTAAATGTGAATAATGATTCTTTCTTTTTCCATTCATCTCTTCTACGATTAAGGGGAAGCAGCATGCTGGGCTCAACCTTTGTGGGATCCCACTTGGCATCACATGCTGAATGTCTTCAATCAGCTACATGACTTGTCCTATACTTGCACATGAAACAAACAAATTAGAATAAAATAATGATGTTGCATGATTGTTTCTTTTTCAGTTCCTTCTGCATATGAATGATGTTCATTAAATCAATGCACTATAATCAAAGTATTATGACTCTTTTGATAGATATAGGACTTTCATAATTAGAGATTCTAATGGGTCCCTTCCCATATTTTTGCAGGTACATGTCGAGATCAGGAGCAAGACAGGAGGCAACTTCGAAGATCAACAACCCCAAGGCAATGATGGCTGTGTCTTTCCTTTTTCATTCATTAGATGCATAGTATTTTCCTTATATTTGTATATGTTTAGCTATAACCCCCGACTTGTGTGGGACATCTGATATGTCATCATTTCTTTCAATGCAATGCTTATTCTTTTATGTATTTCAACTTGTAAATGGATAATCATTGTGGTGAATGAAATACTTATCTCTCTTGACTATTCTGCAATTCAACGAATGATCTGAAATCTTTCCTCCTTTCTTGATAAACTAAACTGCATTTAACAATGAAACATAACAACTATGCAACTAACTCATAATAGAAGAATATCAAACCTCACTAAAAAAATAATAATGTCACATCTGCTCAACCAATTTTGAGCTATGATAAAAAATGGTAATATTTCTGGTGACTTGTACCATATGCTTTCCTGCTAAGCATTTGATCAATTTCCTTGAACATACATTGGAAATTGAGTCATACTCTATCCTTAAACTCTGGAAACTCTGAGAAATTGTACTCTAATAGATTCAAACAATAACAGAAAACTAAAAACAAACTAAACCAAAAGAAAACTAATAGGCCCTGATGGCCAAAACACCTGTGCAATAGTAATTAGGGAAACAAAATACTGAAAACAAATGTGCATGAGCACTTATTAACTACAACACTACTCTACTATATACAAAAGAAGTTCTTATCCTCAGAGGCAACGCTTGAGGTGGAGCCCATTTACTAGGATAGACATCACCTCTCCACTTAACTTGGACAGTTGAAATGTATTGTTTTCATTGCACTCTGTGATAACATAAGTCCCATCCAAAATTGAATCAAATTTGGAATGCTTCCTAGGTCTGCTCTTTAGTTCATTCTATTTGAACACCAAATCACCAACAATAAAGCTCCTTGGTCTTGCCCTCTTATCAAATGCATTCTTCATTTGGGTTTGAAGCATATCAAGCTTTCTTAAGGCCTCTTTCCTTGTTTCTTCAAGCTCCATGAGCTGAGCTAGCCTGACTACTAAAGGTTGTTCCTCTAGCAGCTCAAGTTCTTTGATGAAAGTCAATGTAGGCAATTCAACTAAAATAGGTAACCGAGCCTCTTTGCCATAAGTAAGTACATACGGAGAACAACCAGTAGCTCTCTTGGCTGTAATTCTGTTAGCCCAAAGAGCCAACTTTAACTTCTTGTGCTAGGTTCTCTACTTATCTTCAACAGCCTTCTTGATGATCCTTATTAGATTTTTGTTGGTAGATTCAGCCTACCCATTACCCTGTGGGTAATAGTTAGAAGAAGTATTGAAATAGATATTATTTCTAACAGACCAATCTGAAACTCTCAATCCTATGAAAGCTAAACCATTATCTAAGATAATTGAATCAGGTATATTGAATCTTGATACCAGATCCTGATAGAAACCTAGGATAGTAGATTCATTTTCCTCTTTCAAGGCAACATCCTCAGTCCACTTGGTGAAATAGTTTGTGGCAGTCAAGATCCACTTGTGGCCTACACCTGAAAGTAGGTTTATTGGTCCTATGAAATCCAACCCCCATTTTGCAAATGGCTATTCAACCTTAATAGGATGCATGGGTAAGGTAGCAAGCCTTTGTTTACCAGCAAATAATGAACACTTCTCACATCTTCTCACCCAAGCAAAGGAATCCTTAAACAAGTCAGGCTAGTAATAACTAGCCTGTATAATCTTCAAAGAAGTTGTTCTAGCTACAAAGTGACCTCCTGAAGGTCCATTGTGAAACTCTTCTAACAACTTATCAACTTGATTAGGTCCAACACATCTTAAAAATACACCATTAAAATCTCTCCTATATAAAATACCATCAATGATAGCATAAGGAGTAGCTTGTAACTTAAAATATCTTCTTCCTGCCCTATCCAAACCTTCAGGGCATTGTCTAGACTATAAATAATGCATCATCTGCTACACCTAGTTGTTTGTAAGAGATGGTACAATGGTTGGTTCATTATTGTTTAGCACTATTTCAGTGTCTTCTTCATGTTCTTGATTAAACTCTTCCCTTTCAGCAAGCTACTCACATAAGCCCTTACCTCTAATTAGCTTGGTCACTTTGATATCAACATCAAATTCCATAACTCTCTAACCAGCTCTCTTGTCATTTATATCTCTGTTCAATAAGAAACTCTTGACAGTGGGATGAGCAACCATTAAGTGAATTTTATTATTAGACAGCATGTGTCTAAATTTACTGAGGCTCCTCACAATAGCAAAAACATGTTTTCCCACAAAAGAGTACTTTACCTCGTAGTCCTACAGTACCTAGCTGAAAAATGCTATTGGCTGCTCTAAACCTTCATCATTTTGCTGACAGAACATTACAGAGATGGTGTCAACTCCTCCAAAAGCATACAATATGAAATCCCTCTCATAATTTGGATTGATGAGCGTAGGGGTAGTAGCAAGGGCTTCCTTAATTTTCTCAAAGCTTCCATTTCCCTCCTTAGTCCAGCTGAATGGCACATTATTCTTCAACATGGTAGTGAGAGGTTGTAACAAAGCTGCGATATTTGGAATAAACCTCCTAACAAAGTTAATTCTCCCAAGAAAGATCTGCAAGCCTTTCTTATGTGCAGGTAGTGGTAAATCTAAAATTGCAGACACTCTCTCAGGGTCAATAGAAATACCTTGCTTTGAAACAATATGGCCGAGGAGTTTACCTTCATGAATTGAAAATATGCACTTTTGGGGGTTTAATGAGACTCCAAACTCCTTGCACCTCTAAAAAATCTGCTTCAAGTGGTCAAAGTGATCATTAGCATCTTTGGAAAAAATAGTTATGCCATCTAGATACACTAGCACTATTCTGTTCATAAGGCCATGGAAGGCCATAACCATAGCCCTCTGAAAGGTTGCCCCTGCATTGGACAAACCAAATGGCATTTTTTGATAGGCCATAATACCCCACTTAGTTGTGAATGTAGTTTTATATTGGTCCTCTTCTTTGACTAGAATTTGGTTGTAACCAAAGTAACCATCTAACAAGGAATACCTATCAGAACCTGAAACAATTTGCAGTATATGTTCCATGGATGGAAGAGGGTAGTGGTCTTTCAATGAGGCCTTATTTAGATCACAGAAATTGACACAAAGTCAGATTTCACCATTCTTTTTTCTAACTGCGACCAAATTGAAAACCCATGAAGTATGTTTTATTGGGAAAATGATATTGTTCTCAATCAATTTATTCAATTCAGCCTTCAGTATATGCTCAAGTTTGGGATTGAGGGGTCTTTGTTTCTGCATAACAGGCTTGGCATTAGGCTCAAATTCTATGGTATGTTGAGCCAAACTAGGATCAAAACCCCTTTAAGTCCTTATACTCCCATGTAAAAACATCATAAAATTCTTGACATAATTGAATAAATGATTGTTGTTCTTCTATAGTACATACCTTTCCAAGTTTAAGCAGTTTGTCTTTGAAAATTTCTATGGTCTGATAGTGTTCTTGCTTCAGTATCATGCTGCATTTATCCTTTATGAATTGATAATCAGTGTTGAACACTGATTCTAATGTGACTAGTCCTTTGGGCAACTTATCAGACTTCAGTTATACAATCTAATCTTTAAATTACTGCTCATATTTATGATGATTATCAATTGCAAATTCAACTTCTGAACTTTAAAAACTTAAGATCTGCTCGTCACTGTCAAATACTTGCCAGGAAACACTATTGTCAGGTACTAAAGGCCTAATAACCACTTTGACATATGGCTGTACTTCCATTTTCTGAATCTGATCAGGAATCTCAAATTGAGATCTTAAGGCTGCAAGGTTATCTGCATACTTATTTTGGTTCTTGGGAATCGAAATTAGATTAAAAGCATCAAAAAATTCTATTAAATCCCACACTCTATGCTTGTACTTTTTGAACAGATCATTTTTAGCAACATTGAAATTCCTAACCTAATTAACGATCAATTCAGAATCTCCATAAACCTAAATAGATTTGATACATTTTTTCTAAGCCCACTCTAAACCATGGATCTAGGGCTTATATTCAGCCACATTATTTGTGCATCTATAAGTGAACCTTAAGGCTGCATAATATTTGTTCCTTTCAGGTGAGATCAACACATAACCTACACCAGCACCTATCTTGGTCTTTGATCTGTCAAAGTATAGCTTCCAAAGCTAATCTTCTTTTTGTTCTGACTGACTTTGGTCCTTAATCAGCTTAGGAATCACTACATGAGGTTCCTGTATCATATAGATGCCTAATCCTACCTCATCTGTGTGATAGAAAGGGTCACTTTCATGATCTTCAACTGCCCAATCATCTAAGTTTATGTCTTCTATAGGCATATTGGGATCTAGGTTCATGGGTCCATCCTACTACCCACAAGTGATGCATAGATTAACATTTATCAGGCTGGGAACATAGGGCTCAATATGGTCTTTTGCAAGTGGTTCAGACTATCTGGTTGCTTTTGTACCATACCTTGTTCTAAAGAACAAGTGAGTTCAATCAGAGGATAGAAACCCACCCAATTTGGCAGTGAACTCCCTAGAAAGGCAAATTGCAAAACTAGGTGGCAGATCAATGATATAAATGTCCTGATGGATGGAAAAATTAGGACAAGCATGCAATGTAAGTGGAAGATTTTTGATTATTCCAGTGGTATTAAGTGCAGACCTGTATAATTGAACTACTCCTTTTGCAAGGGGCTAATAAACCAATCCTAATGAATCAACTACACTTTTGGGCATGATTGAACTTCTTGCTCCTGAGTCTACAATGCATTTATGAACAAGTTTATCACCAATAATGAGACTTAGATAGAAAGGAGGAGGTTTTACCTCATTTACTGGCTGCCCACTCTTGATCTTTGGGTTGTTGGCAAGTACAACCTTAGCCTTCTCTTGACTAGAATGCTCAGAAAGTGGGATTTCAACCAATGCTTCTTGCATCAAATTCTTCTGGCCAGGAATGCGTAAGGCATCCATAACTGATATACTCACTGTAGCTTTCCTAAGCTAGTCAACTATGTTGAAAGAAATAGGATTTACCTTCTCCTGTCCTTTTACTGCAACTGCATCAGTCTACCTTTGTGAAGATTGTTGTTGCATTTTGGGCTGATCCCTTACTAGTACAATTTGATCCCTCTGTAGAATTTGTACTTTTTGCTATGGTACAGGGATAGTTTGTGATGGATATACTTGATTTTTATCCCTAAAAGCCTGCTATTGTACCATAGTAGCTTGTTGGTTAATATCTATAACTCTTTGCTTTGATCTTGTGTTAGCTAAAACAGGTGTACTTTTGTTTATTTTAACCTTGAAGGTAGTTTATACCACAGAAATCAGACTCCTCCCAATTCATTAAGGCCACCTCTACATTATTTTGCTGAGCTGAAACTTCACCAGAGACACCTTCTGAACTTGTATAGCTGTTTTGAACCATGAGTGCCTGATTTCTTACTCCATTCGTGCATGCAACTTGATTATGCGGTTGGTGACATGGATAACACCAGTCACTATCTTGGGCTAAATTATTCTGTGTGGATGCAAGCTCCCTCAAGGTGCTGGCAGTATTTGGGTTGTAAGCTTGGAAGGGTCAAGGGTTTTAGTTTCTTCTTTGACCCTAAGGATCAGCCTGGAAGGGTTGACTATATTGCTAATTGGGCTGAAATTGGGCATTCTTCTAATTAGGCTGATATTGATTTTGGTAAGGCAAGTGTTTCTCCATATTTACTAGCTTATTTGCAATTGTCCTCAATTGTATTTTGAAGCTCCAGGGAATTTTGGGTTTGAGCTGGAACAATAGTTCCTTGGGTTGCTTGGTATCCTATTGCTGGAACAGACAGGACAACAGCTAGAGGAGGTACTTCCATTAGCATAGATGGCTGGATCTCATGAAAAATAGGTAAGGGGGGACTAGGGTCTATCTTCCCTACCTGAATAAAACAATTTTCTTCTCTAACAACCATCTTTAAAGAATCTGGAAGGGTAGTTCCTCCCATAGACTAAATCATTATGAAAATTTTACTATTCAAAGCTTTAAGATAAAACAAAAATGCATGCCTTCATAGGGGTTTTACCATTGTGGGAATCCTATCCTAGGTTGCCTAAAATCGGTAGTTGAAATCAGCCATGTGTTCGTGGGGTGCCCTTTTGATGGTGCTCAATTGTTCGAGAAATGAGAGATGATCATATTTGTCTTTGAAGTGCTTGTGCAATTTGTCTCCCAGTAGATCCTACGATATTATTGAATTTTCAGCAACTCCTCTAAACCACTATAAGACTTTTACTTTTAATGATGTAGCCAAAAGTTTGATTGCCACATTTTCTTGGGTGACATTGTGTATGGAACAAAGGGTTGCCACATCTTGAATGTGCTCAGCAGCTGTAGTATGATCTTCTCTGGTGAAATAAGGTAGTACTTTAAGGGCTACAATTGGAATATCATCTCTTTAGGCAAGCTATAGTGGGTTTCCTTCGTTGAAAGTGGCAAATGCATACTACCTAGCTATTATGGGTGTTTGAACTATTAGCATCGGACTTCTACTTCTTTTGACTGGACTCAGAGAACTAAATCTTGATGGTGTAGACTTTGATCTTCTTGATGATTTAGCTCATTTGCTTGTTGATCTTCCTCTCCTTTTTGGTGTAGATAGATATAAATAATCAAAAGGGTCTGGATTAGATCTAGTTTTCATAGGCTGAAACCACTAATCTGCATGTCAGACTAGAGGAAATGAGTCACCAAGTATATTGTGAAAGCCCCCAAAGGCTTGAAAACTGTTGCATATACCAGAACAATAGCTATAAGGCTACAAACCTCTCTAAAATCACTTTCAGAGTCCCACCGGGCGTGTCAAAAACTGTTGTCAATCAAGTATGCACCCTGCTAAGTTCACAGAAACTTACCTACCTATTGAAACATGGAATCACTCTCAGGATGTGGGTTTCCTATAATGAGAGTGAATCTCCAAAGTGAGTCAGTTCTCCTTATAATTTTCCTAATCTAATGACTTGTAGGGAAAAGAGATAGAAGGATATGCTAAAATAAATGAATTCTAATTTAATCTTTAAGATTGTATCACCTAACAGATCTTACTCACAAACAGATTATTGGACTTTGGCCTTCTCAACACTCTGATCATTTAACTCATAAATATTTCACATGAAGGTCTAGTAGACACAACATGCAACCTAAATTACAAAGATTTTCCAAAAATACAACAAGCTAAGACAAGGCAAAGGACAAACATTCATCACAATGCAACATCAGATTAACTTGCAAGTAGTTAGACAAAATGTGAAGGAAATTTGTTGCTCAATAATTGAAGGAATAATGAGTACAATGAAAATGAGTACAACACTCTCGATGTGAGAGGAAGACTCTGGTGTGTCTGCACTCTAATCTCTAAAACTCCAACTAAAAAAATGGAATTGGAACTGCTCAAAAGAAAAGGATCTCTGAGATATATGCTATGAAATCTATCTCCTCCTGAAAGATGGAAAAAAGCTCCTAAAAATAGACTCCAAGTCCATTTATGAGCTACTCAAAAAAGCACAAATAAAAGCTCCTCAAAAGAGTCCAAACTACCAAATCATGATGCCAAAGTATCTATTGATGTGTACCCACCACAAATTAGTTTTCTTCTTGTAATGAGATTTCAATTTTTGTCCTATATGCCTCTAAATAAAACAAATCAAAAAGAATATCTAATTTGTTTTATTAGCCTATTCACTGCCTAAAAATAGTTTAATTTTAAAAGCCATTTATAATTGATTGCTTTAAAACTAACTTTATAATGCATTGGTAGTTTAAATCTGAACCCCTATTTGATTTGATTTTTGCAAAAAATAAATAATACCTGGCTCATAATTTTGCCAAATATTTTACAAGGCATTACAATTGATTTTTTTATAAAAAATCATAAAAATGATGAACATATCACTATATATTTTGTAAAATAAATAAAATCCTTGAAGGCTTAATCACTATGGTCCTACAAAATAACTCCTAAGGTAAGGAGTTCATCCCTATTTCCAAGGGGTATCTCATATGGCATACATCATGATGGTGGCTTATATCCTATGGCATGAACTCCAGCTTACTTCCACATGGCTTATTGCAAGGTGACTTAGCATGTTTAGAACCATTAAAATCAAGAGGGAGCCATGCTCGACCTCACTAAGTCATGTGACTTAGGCACCATGGTGAAAACAATATGACCCCCACGGGTATTATCTTGGACAAACAAATGAGCTTGAAATATGATAAAAATCACTCATTTGGATTAGGGTAAAATGAAACCCTAGCGACAAAACAAATGAGCCCTATCTTTTTGGGCCAATTTTACTTTGCAACTTTTGTGAAACCCTTTGCTGTGGCTGCCATGAAGCCCTAGGATTTAGAGCACACGACCTTGCATTTTCACTAGCAAACCCACAGCATTTTGAGATTTTCTTCAGTTGGAATCAGAGGTAAGCTTTACTAGATTTGAGTTATGTGTTTCTTTTGCTCCATTCTATTGGTTTTGGACCTCCATAAGCCACGGCTATAATGCTAGTTCTGATGGAGTTTTGTGTCTTTCTTGCTTTTATCTGCCTCACGCTGGAGGCCACCATTGTGAAGGGTATTCTGGGAAATTAATGGCTTCACAAGAATAGAAACTTTGTAGCCATACTCTGTTGTTTTGGTTAATGCCATGTAAGAACATGAATCTCATAACTCTGTAGCGGCAGATATAATTGTTCTAAACCTTTAATATGCAAAGAAAGTAACCAAAATGTTGCCATTGTTATGTTGTCTTTCCTTGAGATACATTTGACTATGTTTGCTTAGCTGGGTCTAGTTGGGTTGTGGCCTCTAAAATGACATTTTTTTCATTTTGATAAACACAAAATACATACACTTATTGCATCTGATATCTCCTCTAGTTGTATGGAAAGAAAAAGCCTGAAATGGTATATGGATTTATCTTTTGTTGTTATTTATTGTAGCTTCTCCGATCATCTTAGTCCATTCAGTGTATTCTTCTCAAGGGTTTTTGCTGTCATATTCTTCTATGAGGGTTCCTTTCAAGAGTCTTGAACTTGCCCACTATCCAAGGCATAAGCCTATAGGGCTCAATGGTTTCCCAACCATGATCATTTTTATTTGTATCAGCATACTAGTATGAGGAAAACAAAACATAATTATTGAAAATAAAATTACAAGGGCCCCGGCCTCTTAGAGCTGTATATATTTCATTTTGATGAACACCCCTATTACACACATCCCTATTTCATTTGATATCTTCATTGTTACATAAAAGAGAAGTTAGAAATGATATGCAGATGTGCCATTCGTCATCATTTGTTGTAGCTGCATTTTGTGTCATATTCCTGTTATAATGATTTCATTTCTTAAATACTGCATACCATTATGTAGCTATAATAGCTTTGTTCTCTCTCAGATGTGTTCTCTATTATATGTGTTGTCTATTCGATGCATTTGGGATCTATAATTTTAATGGCAGTTACTCTCCTCCTGTGCACAAGATGTTATTTCTCAAACATATATATCTCCTTCCTGTAGCATATCTTGACTGCTCTTGAGGCAAAACTCATTCACTTCGGCAGATGTCTTATATGATATAATGAAGATGCATTTATGTTCCACCATTTCGATGCTATTTTCTCTCTATTTGGCTGAGAAGGTTTCATAACATGTAGCATCCTCTTATCTTGCTTTCTATAATTCATTTGTATCTTAATCCCATATGGTAAGTACTTGATGAGCTACCTCCATGTAGCTGTAGCATGGCATTTATATGACTATCCCATGAATGATAATGCTTCTTCTTTCTTGAGACACAGGTATACCACATGATATATACATGTTCTCTTTCTCCTGTAGTACCTATATGGCACAAAGATACAGCCAAGTTGAAATGTATAATGCTCTGATAGATAATTTGCCAGTTTTCCTTTCATTCCACACACCTGTATACTCATGAACTGCTAATGGCATATAATGATTCTTTTCTCTGCTCACAACTATGGATAAATCTTTCCTAGCATCTTTGTCTACTCAGTTCAGACTGCAACACTTGGCATACATGTTGCAAACATTTTATTGTTATAACACCATATGATCGATGATTATTGAAGGGCTTTGCCAATGAGAACTTATGTATAATTGTAACTCACTTCAATATGAAAGGGAAATGACAACATATGATGTTCCATGTTTTTCTATCCACTTGTTCTTTTCAATTCATTCAAGTGATGTATAAAAATGATACCTGTTTCTGATATTTCTTTGTGCACAAACAATTAAGCACTATTACATGATATGTCCATTGGCAACCTCTAACATTCAAATGATGAAATGTACTTGTTGTTCCATACTTCTCTGATGCACACCATGAAAGATATAGAATGAAATACATGTGAATGTTATTTTTCCAATGTCAACTGAAGTAATGATGACATCTTCCAGGTGCATTAAATGCAGTCCCCTTTACAGTTCAGTTCATTTCCATGGTTGCATTTCATTACTTGAACTATAACCATGCCTATGTCCTGGAATAGAAACTGATGCATATGATTACTTTTATTATTCCTTCCATTTGTCATGTAAATGTGAATAATGATTCTTTCTTTTTCCATTCATCCCTTCTGAGATTAAGGGGAAGCAGAATGCTTGGCTCAACCCTTATGGGAGCCCACATGACACCACATGCTGAATGTCTTCAATTAGGTACATGACTTGTCCTATTCCTGCACATGAAACAAACAGATTAGAATAAAATAATGATGCTCCATGATTGTTTCTTTTTCAGTTCCTTCTGCATATGGATGATGTTCATTTGATCAATGCATTTTAATCAAAGTATTATGCCTCTTCTAATAGATATAGGATTTTCACAACCGGAGCTTCTAACGGGACCCTTCCCACATTTTTGCAGGTACATGCCGAGATCGAGAGCAGGACAAGAGACAACTTCAAAGATTGACAACCCCAAAGGAAATGATGGCTATGTCTTTCCTTTTTCATTCATTAGATGCATAATATTTTCCTTATATTTGCATATGTTCTGTTAGACTTAGGGCACACAACTGAGAGGGGCGGGGGTGAATCAGTTGTGCAAAAATTATTCCATTTACACACTTAAATCCTCTTTGCGATAGCAGTATATTAAACATGAAACATAATGCATTCAAATCAAAAGCAGAAACTCATCAACACATAAGACACCAAGATTTTGACATGGAAAACTCGGTTAAGGGAAAAACCACGGGGTGATTAACCCAAGAATGTATTCTCTGTTAGAAGAATAGTAAGAACAAAATGGCACATGCCAATTAGGGCTCACTGCTCAAGCACACTGATCACAAGAGGCTCACTGCCTACAAGGAACACACTATCTACAAAGAAATAAGTATCACCTTCTTGAACTGGAAAATAGCATCTGCATCATGCTTGAATCAGTTCCATTTGCTCAATACTTCTGCTTTGCCTTTCACTCTCTTCTTCGCTACCACACCCTCATCTCCACAAGAGTATAATTTAAATGACTTCACAATCCCTTATTTATACAAGACATCAACTTAGGAATGATCATCTAAGTCAGCAAGCATCCACAATAACATCCACATGATGTATAACTTATCCGGTCGGCCTGTCTCAGGAAGAACACCATCATCCTGAAGTTGTTCTTCAAATGCAAACTCCAACTTCAATGTAGACCACCAACATGATCTGGACATGATCCAAAGATCACCACAAGCTTTCCTAAATCACCAATAACATCCACACTTCATCTACTTACTAAAATCCTTCTCTCCTTCATCTGGAACCTCAAGAACATAGTCTGTCATTACTGTCACAACAAAATTTATGCTTGCGGACCTTTTTACCATGAACCAATCTAGTTGATACTCCACACAGACTCCCTCAGCACTCCCTCAAATCTACAGAACATGATACTATATTTCCGGATCTCACCGGACCTATCTATCTCACTCTGTCACCACTGAGCACCTGCCAGAACCAATCTTACTTGAATAGCCACAACTTCTTTAGATCTTCATGCAGACCTCTGAAATCTCTACTGGACCTCCTTGAGACACATATCTACAAACCCTTTAAACTGCATCCTCTGATCCTCAACCTATCTTTGACTTTACCTTACTGTCTTCCCTGTTCTTCTCTGTTCCTGATTGAGACTAATTTTCTCAATATCCTCAGCACACATCTCATCCAATCCTTATCATTAATGCAACAGGAGTATGTTGACATCAATGACAACATGGATTAGGTCCATACTTGCAACAATCTCCCCCTTTGTCATTGATGGCAACATATGATGTGAAAAACCATCAAGACAAAAACTTCTCCTTACTGTCACAACTCCCCCTATTAACAACAATCATTCACATGTCTTCTCTCCCTTTATTGCTCTCCCTTTGATCAAAAACCACTTGTTTTTCATATGTTTTCTCTCTCCCTTTGACATCAATGGCAAAGGGCATATACTTGCAATTTCACCACTTCAGAATCATACCTGCTACTCCCCCTGAGTAGTAGCTCCCCAACATCAATCTGGATCACAAGATATGACTATAATACCCACCAGACTGATGCACAATAGTGCACCTTAGTTCATCACCGAAGGGGCAATAACCCCTAACTTCTCCCTGAGATACTCAAAAGAGTCCTTAGGTAAAGGTTTAGGAAAGATATCTGCAATCTGATCCTTGGAAGACACAAAATCCAATTTGACTTCATTCTTGTTCACTTGCTCTTTCAGAAAGTGAAACTTGATAGATATATGCTTAGTCTTTGAATGCAACACTGGATTCTTAGATATACTTATAGAACTTGAATTATGACAGAAGATTGTGATAGGTTCCTCATACTCCACTTTGATATCTCTTAGCATCTGCTTCATCCACAAAACTTGAGTGCAACTACCTACTGCTGCAATATATTCTGCTTTAGTTGTAGACAGAGATATTGCCTCTTGTTTCTTGCTTAGCCAAGAGACCAATCTCTTCCCCAAAAAGAATGCTCCACCACTGGTACTCTTCCGGTCATCCACATCTCCTGCCCAATCAACATCTGTATATGCATAAAGAGAGAAATCATGATCTCTAGGATACCATAGACCATACTCAACCGTCCCTTTTAGATATCTAAAAATCCTCTTGATTGCCATGACATAGGATTCTCTAGGATCAGCTTGGAATCTAGCAACAAGACCAACAACTTGCATAATATCTGGTCTAGTTTGAGTGAGATACAACAATCCTCCAATCATTGATCTGTACTTTGTCTGGTCTACCTTAGGAGAGTCATCATCTTTGCTCAACTTACATCCAGTTGCCATGGGAGTATTCATTAGCTTTGAGTCTTCCATCCCAAATTTCTTTAACAATTCTTTCACATATTTGGTCTGAGAAATGAAGATTCCTTTCTTTGTTTGAGTGATTTGTAGACCCAAGAAGAAATTCATTTCACCAAGCATGGACATCTCAAACTCACTTTTCATTTGATTTGCAAAAGTTTTACACATACTATCTCTTCCTCCAAAAATGATATCATCAACAAACACTTCAATAGTTACTATCAGCAGTACCTTTGTTGAAACCAATCTTCAAAAGATGCTTGTCCAATCTTTCATACCAGGCTCTAGGAGCTTGCTTCAATCCATATAATGCCTTCTTCAACTTGCAGACCATATCACCATGATCAGACAGCTGAAATCCGTTCGGTTGCTCAATGTACACTTCTTCTTCCAAATCACCATTCAGGAAGGCAGACTGGACATCCATCTAATACACTTTGAAATCTTTGAAAGCAGCAAATGCAAGAAATAATCTGACTGCTTCAATTCTTGCTATAGGAGCAAAAGTTTCTTCAAAGTCAATTCCTTCTATTTGAGAGTAACCCTTGCAGACCAGTCTAGCTTTATTTCTGATTACTTCACCAACTTCATTTAGTTTGTTCCAGAAGACCCATTTTGTTCCAATCACATTCTTGTTTCTATGTTTGGGAACAAGATCCCAAGTGTGATTTTTCTCTATTTGTACTAGCTCTTCCTCTATTGCTTTAGTCCAGTTTTCATCACTGCAAGCTTCATTTACTGTCTTAGGTTCAATCTTAGAAATCAAACAACACTCTTCTGGATCTTGAGCAATTCTCCTTCTTGTTTGTACTCCTTTGCTTTTATCACCTATGATCTGATCTTCAGAGTGATTCAATCTTACATACCTGGGAACTTTGGCAATTTCTTGTACTTCTGATTCTTGATCAGGCTCATTGAGATTTATCTCTTCTTCCTAATTTACCAGATCAATTTGAGTCTGACTTTCAGAAGAGGCTTGAGCTCCTTGAGTCAGAACACCATGCTAATCATCTTCATCACATTCATAAAATCTTGAAGGTTTTTCAATTCCCTCATCAACCTTCACATTTGTACTTTCTATCATCTTCCTCAATCTCTTGTTGTAACACCGGTAGACTTTACTTTGAGTAGAGTAACCCAAGAATATTCTTTCATCACTTCTAGCATCAAACTTTCCTAGATCTTCATTTGTTTTGATGTAACATTTGCTACTAAAGACTCTAAAATATTTTATAGTAGGAGTAATGCCAAACCAAAGTTCATAAGGGGTCTTATCGGTATTGCTTCTGATTTGAACTCAATTGAGAGTAAAGACTGCAGTGCTGACAGCTTCTCTCCAATAGATCTGAGGAACATTTGCTTCCATCATCATGGTCCTAGATGCTTCCTGGATGGTCTGGTTCATTCTCTCCACTACTCCATTCTGCTATGGAGTCCTAGGAGCAGACAACTGTCTCTTAATTCCATGTTTCTCACATAACTCTATGAACTCACCGGATGTGAATTCACCACCTCTATCAGACCTCAGACATTTCAACTTTAATCTTGTTTCATTCTCTACCATAGCCTTGAATATTTTGAATTTCTCAAGAGCTTCTGATTTTTCTTCTAGAAAGGTTACCCACATCATCTGAGAATAGTCATCAATTAGCAGCATGAAGTATCTATCACCTTGAAGACTCCTGATTCTTGCCGGACCACAAAGATGAGTGTGAACTAAGTCCAATAATCTAGTAGAAGATAGTTCCTTGCTTTCGAATGAGACTCTACTCAGCTTACCCAACTGACATTCCTTGCACAAGCTGTTAGTAGGTTTCACCAATTTTGGAAGATCTCTCACAGCTTGAGTATTGATTATCTTGATGATATTATCAAAATTCACATGACACATCCTTCTATGCCATAACCAACTTTGATCAACTTGAACAAATAAGCAGCTTTTACCAGTACCAACCAAGTGGAAGATATTACCTTTAGTTTAACTACTGGATGCAATCTCTGTTTCAGAACTTTCAAAGATTTTGCATTTTCCATCCTTGAATCAAAGATCATAGCCTTTGTCCACCAACTATCCAACACTGAGAAGATTGTGCTTCAAACCTTCAACATACAGTACATTACCAGTTTTGTATCTTCCATCAAAAGAAATGGTTCCTCTTCCTCTTATTCTACCAGCAGAATTGTCACCAAACTTTACCACTCCTCCTTCATACCTTTCCAAATCTACAAACTTATTTTTGTCACCTATCACATGGTGAGAGCATCCACTGTCAATGACCCAATCATTCTTCTCTTCAATTTGGGTAGCCAGAGCTCTTTCCACAGTCTTAAGATTGACAGATATAGAGGACATTGGATCTTATTCCTTGATGGCAATGAACACCCATTCATTTCCAGATTTGTTTCCTATCTCTGATTCATCATCTGTTACTCCTTCATTATCATCATCTTCATGTACATAGTAATAGTTCTTTTGGAACCTTGGCTTGTTAGGATTTTGCCTTGAAAATCTTTCCAGACACCTTGAGGCAAAATGACCAATCTTATTGTAGTTAAAACAATTAAAAGGTAATTGTCCTTCATACTTACTAGATCCTCTTGGTAGCCTCTTTGCAATAAGAGCTTCCAGTTGAGTAGTTTCTACTTCCTCTTCTTCCAGATCTTTTCTTGCTTTTTCATACCATGACAATTTCCTTGAAGAATTCTCTCCCAGATCAAACCTTTGTTTACCTTTAACAGAGGCACTGGCTTTGAATGCAGATTCAATCTTGGGGGGGTCATCTCCAAACTCTGTCATTTCAAATGCAGCCAATTTCCCAGCCAATTGATCTCTTGTGATAGTTGTATGGGCTTTGAATTCTTCAATGGCAGTAGCCTTGAGTTTTTAAGAAGCAGGAAGGGATCTGAGAATTTTACCAATAATCTCATTTTCATCCAAGACTCCACCAGCATTTCTAATTCCACAAACTAGCTCATTCACTCTTGGCATAAAAGTAGTAATATTTTCATCATCTCTCATCTTCAGTTTTTCAAATTTCCCTTTTAGACTCTATAACCTTGCACATTTAACGTACTGGTCTCCTTCATGTAAAAGTTCTAGTTTATTCCAAATCTCAAAGGTAGTTGGTAGGTCAATAACATTTGAGAGCTTTGAGTCAGATAATGTGCTTAGAAGAGCCTCTTTGGTCTGCAGATTATTTTCAGCATCTGTGATTTCATTTAGTGTTGTCAGACAACCCTGTGGAGGTACATACTATTTTGTAACCATGGACCAGTATGCCATTCCCATACACTATAGGTGACATTTCATGCGACCTTCCCAAAGAGCAAAGTTTGTTCCATCAAACTTCGGACTATCCTTCTTATAAGATGACATCCTGGATCTCCTCAAGAAGTTAAGCTCCTTGTAGAGGAACTTGGCTTTGATACCAATTGTTAGACTTAGGGCACACAACTGAGAGGGGGGGTGAATCAGTTGTGTAAAACTTTTTCCATTTACACACTTAAATCCTCTTTGTGATTAGCAGTATATTAAACATGAAACATAATGTATTCAAATCAAAAGCAGAAACTCATCAACACATAAGACGCCAAGATTTTGACGTGGAAAACCCGGTTAAGGGAAAAACCATGGGGTGATTAACCCAAGAATGTATTCTCTATTAGAAGAATAGTAAGAACAAAATGGCACATGCCAATTAGGGCTCACTGCCTGAGCACACTGCTCACAAGAGGTTCACTGCCTACAAGAGACACCCTGTCTACAAAGAAATAAGTATCACCTTCTTGAACTAGAAAATAGCATCTTCATCATGC
Organism: Cunninghamia lanceolata; assembly: GCA_027924645.1. Lineage (NCBI taxonomy): Eukaryota > Viridiplantae > Streptophyta > Pinopsida > Cupressales > Cupressaceae > Cunninghamia > Cunninghamia lanceolata. The sequence continues at coordinate 3,911,686 of BSBN01000530.1, forward strand.
TTGAATTAGATCCATTAAGCTCAATACTTCTGCTCTATCTTTCGCTCTCCTCTTCACTACCACACCCTCATCTCCACAAGCGCACAATTCAAATGACTTTGCAATCCCTTATTTATACAAGACATCAACTTAGGAATGATCATCTAAGTCGACAAGCATCCACAATAACATCCACATGATGTATAACTTATCTGGTCGGCCTGTCTCAGGAAGAACACCATCATCCAGAAGTTGTTCTTCAAATGCAAACTCCAACTTCAATGTGGACCACCAACATGATCTGGACACAATCCAAAGATCACCACAAGCTTTCTTGAATCACCAATAACATCCACACTTCATCTACTTACTGAAATCCTTCTCTCCTTCATCTGGAACCTCAAGAACATAGTCTGTCATTACTGTCACAATAGAATTTATGCTTGCAAACCTTTTTACCATGAACCAATCTAGTTAATACTCCACAAAGACTCCCTCAGCACTCCCTCAAATCCGCAGAACATGATACTGCATTTTCGGATCTCATCGGACCTATCTGTCTCACTCTGTCACCACTGAGCACCTGTTGGAACAAGTCTTACTTGAACAACCACAACTTCTTTAGATCTTCATGTGGGCCTCTAAAATCTTTACTGGACCTCCTTGAGACACATATCTACAAACCCTTTAAACCGCATCCTCTGATCCTTAACCTATCTTGGACTTTTACCTTACTATCTTCCCTGCTCTTCTCTGTTCCTGATTAAGACTAATTTTCTCAATATCCTCAGCACATAGCTCATCCAATCCTTATCATTAATGCAACAAGAGTATCTAGACATCAATGACAACACGTATTAGGTCCATACTTGCAACATGTTCATCTATAACCCACGGCTTGTGTGGGACATCTGATATGTCATCATTTCTTTCAATGCAATGCTTATTCTTTTATGTATTTGAACTTGTAAATGGATAATCATTGTGGTGAATGAAATACTTATTTCTCTTGACTATTCTACAATGCAATATATGATCTAAAATCTTTCCTCCTTTCTTGAACAACTAAACTGCATTTAACACTGAAACATAATAACTATGCAACTAACTCATAATGGAAGAATATCAAACCTCACTCAAAAAATGATAATGTCACATCTGCTCAGCCAATTTTGAGCTGTGGTAAAAAATGGTAACAACTATCTTGCCATGTTATATCTTTGGGGGCAGCTTCTGGTTGCAAGGTTTCGAGGCCCCTTCAAAACCCATTTTACACCTTTTATCAAAAACATTCTCTTCAAATATAACTAGTTGTTGGGTTTTCAATTGCAACTTCCACCTATTACTTTATTCCCCATACTCAAATTTGCCCTGCTCTCTCTGCATAACCATGAAGAATGTTATAAATAATTATCATATTTATATCCAACCCTAGAAATGGTTACCTGTTGAATTGGGGGCCTATGAATCCACCAAATTGCAAAAGGTTTTCGAATTTGATTGTGTTCTGGTTGAATTTGTAATACATTGTGTGCTTGGGGGAGGTTTATTGCAAGAATTATCATGGGTGCTTCTCTACTCGAAGCTTGCTTCCATATTTCTCTCCAACACGATGGATCTAGTGTAGGACACAGAGTTCATGGAAACTCTAGCCTTCTCTTACATTCATCAATATCTTGTCACTGCAAAAAAACTCTAGCCGACAATGGAAAACTATGACATGTATAAAGTTGAGGGACCTTTGGGTGGTTTATTTTCCATCCAACTCCTTCAAAGTTCTCCTACTCTAGCATTCATCCATAACACTCTCCAAAAGGGGATTCATTTTGGTTGCGGGAATTCTATAATATCGGTGTTGAAAATGCACAAATTCCAGTTACCACTAGGATTTGATGTTTGCATAAAAGATATATTTAATGTCATTCACTTCCTACAAATGCATGTGCCAAATGTTGCTCCATGATATTTAAAATTTTTCATGATTTGGAGTGTTGCACATAATTTTATAGGTTCCGAGACTCATCCAATTCCTGTAGGTGAGACTTCCTTTGGTAAACTCCAAGAAATCTTAATTTGTCATATTGGATTGCATTTACATAAGGTTATTTTTATCAGTACTCAAGTAATTAGGATATTTCATTGCATTCTGTCCTAGATTTACAACAATTGCTCTCTTTTGTCTCAAAAATATTTTCTATTATTTTGCTCTGCATCTCTCTATTGTAACAAATAGATTTTTCAGTTGGAGTGCAATAAATTTCATACATGAATGATAAATTGAAATCTTATTTTCAAAACTTAAATGCAAGAGATAGGTATACTAAAATTTTCTTTGGATCATCTCATGTGGCTTAGGGTTTATCTTGTGTAGCATATAACTAATCCATGAGATGCAAATCTGACTTGGAAATCTATGGACTTTTGCAACCTTTCTCACCTTGATTTTATATATTTAAGTTTGCACAAGTATAAAGGACATTTAGAAATACTTTATGGGAAGTTGCCAAAATTTGAAGGCCAAGTTTGCCTTGGTCAACCCCTTTTTAGACTAAGTTTATGATCTTTGGAAAATAACATAAGACAAGAAGCGTGTAGATGCATTCTTTTTAGTGCTCCAAACCAACAAACAAGCGGTTTGTTTTTGTACATGATATTTTGGCACCCACATTAATTTAGAGATATATTATTGTTTTTCTAGGGGGACCAATTAACTAATGAGGTGTATGCCCAAATATCCCCGGTTCTTGAATGAGAGGAATGCATTTTTACCCTAAAAAGTTTGTTGAAGACTATTCTTAATACTTAGGTCCACTTCTCATGACTTTGTTATAATGTTAATTTGGTAGAATATGTTAAACTAGCCAAATTTAATTTATACTTTTGGCTGCATAGAAATAAAAAATTTGTTGAAGACTATTCTTAATACTTAGGTCCACTTCTCATGACTTTGTTATAATGTTAATTTGGTAGAATATGTTAAACTAGCCAAATTTAATTTATACTTTTGGCTGCATAGAAATAAGCTTGAGCTTTATCAATGGACAAATGGTTGTTAAATACCTTCTATTTAACTTTTCAAACATGGGGAATTTCACTTTTTAAGCATTGTAATAAAAGCTACTCTAAGGATTCAAAACCCTTTATTGATTTCTAGAGTGGTCTTCTTTATTACCTAGATTGTTTATAGAAAAAATACCTTCTAGACACTAGAGAGCTTACTCGTCTCCATAACACACTAATTTTTTTTTTTTAAAGTGATAGATTCACCCATACCATTGATTTAGAAAAGTTTACATTTATCTGTCAGCCAGTAGTAGTACTTGTCTAGACTAATTAACAAAATTACATAAAGCAATATGAAGCCATCTTTGGCTCTTATAACATATGCGAAAAACTTATCCCAAAAACCTAAATATTTTCAAAAGAAAATAAGCATCCCCTTAGCAAATTAACACGAAGTACTATCTAAAAATCCTCATCTGTCGAAGGGAGATCCGGTGGTGGGAATAGCATAGGCAATGCCATTGAAGTAGATTTTGGGGCTCTATTCGGGCAATGGCCTCTGATGAAATTTATGGCATTGAAAATCTCTTGCACCTTCTCTGCCAACCCCATCGGTAGGTGAAAATGATACTTCTCAAGTTTAGCCTTCAAGGATCCAGCATTGCCATTGCGTAGACCCTCCTTCATCCCAAGGTACACTTGATAAATCTAGCTGCTTCATAGTACACAAGCATGCCACCGGCGCTGCACCCTCTGTGATCTTGTATCCATCTAGACCTGCTTGCCACCTTGTTGTGTTGAAGATATGCCTTCTCAGAAAGGCAAAAAAAATTGATACTACATAGTCTGGGTCCTATATGGGATCATAAACATTTGATAGAAAAATAGATGCCACATTGGAATACTTCAAAACATTTGGGGATGATTGCAGTAATAGGTACCTTATGATGGTCCTTATTGCAAACTCTAAGTTTGAACATTCTGTGTCAAACACCATATGACACTTTATAATTGAATAATGCCCCTCGATTACTAGCTCCCACTCCAATGGTGGTAGGTTGAAATGGAAGTTGTAGGGGTATCCTGCCATTGTATTGGTCATGCAATCCTGCAAAACTCAAACAACCTATAGTATAGAGATGACAATGAAAATCCAAGCATTAAGTATTACCCTTCACATCTTTTCTATGTGTATAATATAGGAATTATATTTAGTGTCCCTCTAGCTTGGCCCTGGCAAGTGAAGATTAATTACATTCTACCACCGCCCCTTAATGGATGTGTGATGAAATTCATTTGATTAGACTACTTTCATCAATGCCTAGAGAAAGGATTTAGCCTATCATATCCTAAAATGTATGTTACCTCCCCATCAACGACCATTACATCAATTCTGAGGACACTTAATTCAAAATATGTAGCTTAGCTGGATTCCCCGTACCCCTTTGTGTATCTTTGAAGACAATATTGAAATAAGTGACAAAGCCGAGGGCCCTTAGAGGATCTACCTTGCTTACAATGAAGATCACCATTAATAAATTTTATGGCTATGGTAAGAATGAAGTGACTTGATTTGACTTTATCAATTGAAAGAATGATCATTTGTAAATGTGTCCATTGATGAACTTGTAAGAAAATATTTATGGAGGTCCTTCTCATAGTCGGTCTTCGCACCTTTCCATACAGATTTGATAAACCTGTTAAAAATTGATTGGTCCTCTTAGACTCCATTAATTTAATTATTTTCTAGCCTCTTGGATCCTTTCTGATCAGCTGATGTGGCATATTATCCTCACGTGGATTGAAGAATTTTTCTTAGACAAGCTAGTCTATTGCCTTGTTGGATGATGCATCTACCACCATATTCCCTTCTCTGTAATAGTGTGTGATCTGAAATGATTGTAGCTTATCTAATGGGTCCAGAGTTTGTTGTATAATGTAATTGATTTTCCAATTCTCTGTGTGCCTGGCCTTGACTGCATTAATAATGTTGAGGGAGTCTCCTTCAATCCATAATGGTCCAATGGTTCTCAGTTGCTAATTGTAGTCCATCAAATATTGCCCAAGCTTCTACTTCATTATTCGATCCGTCCAAAATTTTGAAGGTTTTTGCTAAGATCAACTTTCCTTGATGATCACGAAGAACACATCCTATGCCTAAATATCTTGGATTGCCCCCGAATGCTCCACCAAAGTTTAATTTGACACCCATCTCACTTTACTTGTGTCAACCTTTAATGAATTACCTAGATTTGACTCACTGCTAGCTGTGAAGTTCAGGAATTTCCAATTTCATAAAATTGTAGAGTCCCAGTTTGTCAATTTCATCTCTTTGCTTGAATATTTCCTCACCTTTGATATTATTACTTTGGAAATTGATTTCTCTAAAACACACTACTTGGAGTTATCATGTTAGAAAATTCTCCTACTCATATATGTCAATATATTTGATTGATCTTTTGCCTTGTTATTCTTTAAAGTTTCCTTTTCTTTACCTTGGAGAACAATGTTTGGAACATCTATTGACAAATTATTATTCTAATATTTTAATATTAACTATATAATACAATAAAATTAAAATTTTCATTATATTTTAATTTACTATAATAAATATAAAATTATAATAAAAATTGACAAATAAGTCATTATTGTTGACTTATTTAAATAATAATGCCTATTGTATAGTTTAAATGTATTTTTATTTTTAGATTTTATGTATTGTAAAGCATAGTTAATTATTAGTTTGCATATAGATTGTATGTTATTTTAATTCCATTTACTCTTGAGTAGTTTTCTATATAAAAGACAATTTTGCTCTCATAATACATACAAAAGTTAAGGCTTTGCATACCCGTGTCATGTATGATCCTTATATGATTATTCTTTATATTTATATTGTTGCTCTATTTCCTTTATTTGGAATCAGAGCCAACACTCTTAAATCCTAATCAAGTGCTATGGTGAAGTGTGAGTATTGAAAATAATAAATAAGTGATTGATGTGGATGGAAGAAAAGTGATTAAAGGAATCGTTTGAAACTTGTGTAGTGTTCCAAAGAAGACAAGGCAACCTCCATTATTAGAGTGAAAAATCTTTAAAAAAAAGTTTGTTGTAGCTGGTGGATTTGTTACAAAGCATTTCAATTTAATATTTCTCTTTTATAAAGTGGTTGTAAAATTTCCCTTCTAATATGAATAATATATTTTTTAAATTAGGAGGAATCTTTAAAATAAAATAAAAGAAAATATCATGTTTAAATTAGGTTGTCTTTTTTTAAAATAAAAATATTTTTAAAAAAATCATGCTCCTTGGGTTTTTTGGTATTTGGATAAATTTTTTTTACAAAAGTTAGATATATTTGGCAAGAATTGTGAAATATTTTTTTTGTGGTATTTTTGTTTGGAACTTAAACTTTTAGAGATAAATGTAAACCTTTTGATCTTAATTTCTATGAGAGCCCACCATGATTAAGACAAAATAATAAAAACAAAAATTTGTGTGCAAGTCCCATTTAAGGGACATGGGAATATTTATTTGTAGGGATCTCTCCAAGAACTAGTGTTCTATTTTTGGCTTATTGTGCCATTTTTTATTAAGAAAAATATGACAAGGAATGTAACTTCTTGCATGCTAATTCTTGTTTGTAAAGGGGGCAAATTTACATATTGATACAATAGGATGCAAACTTTAGTGAAATAAAAGAATTGTGGGAAACTATACAACTAAGATATGTACAACCAATGGATGTGGCGACATTAAATTCATTAATTGATCAAGAAAAAGAGAGTATAAAACTAATGTGCAAAAAGATAATGAAGCTTTACTTTTTATTCAAGGTGCAATTAATGAAGCAATATTTCCTCATATTAGTGTTTTTATTCAAGGTGCAATTAATCAAGTAATATTTCTTCTGGTGTTCATTCTAAGAAAGCATGAGAAATACTCATTAATGCATATCAAGGTGCACAAACTCTAAGTGAGCATTTTTTTTCAAAATGTAAAGATGAGTAATATTGAATTTGTGATTTTATTGACAAATGTGGAAGATTTTACAATCAAATCTTTTAAATATATATATCAATTATGAAATGAGATGAATTGAGTAGAATTTTTTTAACTACTGAAGAAATAATGAAGAGAAATGAAGAAAAAATAGAACATGTATTTTTGTTAAAGAAAGCCTAAGAGGTAAAGGAAATATGTTTTCTTATGAATCAAAACAAGAATGAATTTAGAGACGAATCTAGAAATAAAAATGGATCTAGATGTGAATCTAGCAACCTCAAAGAAAGACATAATAAATTCAAAGGAAGAAGTTGAAACTTCAGAGAAAAGGAAAAGGAAAAAGAAGAGGTAGGAATAATTGGGGAGATAATAATTATAATAGAAATGTTAAATTATTTAATTGTAATAAGTTTGGACACTATAAACCAAAATGTTTGAGTAAACAATTTAAAATTTTTAAAAAATATTGATAAAAAATATTTATCTATTTTTCACTTCAATACAAATGCAAGTTAAAATAGTGTCACATTGATTCTAGATGTTCTGTAGTTCCCCTCCATTCTCACCTTGGATGTGCAGGTAGTCAGGCTAAGGAGCATGAAGATGATAGTAAAATAATAGGAATACTTAGGGAATGTTAGACAATTGATGTCGTACATTATATGATGTTGGTAGATGCTACATTCATGTTGATGACATTCCTGATTATGCTCATGTGTGGTTCATATGACAGTTAGTATGTTTTATTGATAATCTTTGTTGCGACACTGATAATTCATATGCTCTAACAATGTTTTACATTCAGGTGATTATGATGTTGATCTTACTATGATTGTCATATCTTAGAATTGATCTTTACATGACTGATTTTGTATTATAGGATGATCTGATTATTGTGTGGTGTGAAAAGAGACAATGTCATACCACTCATTCATGAGCGTCTGGTGATGTTGTGATTATCTTTCACTCCATGACCATTTTATATTTATTATACTTGTACATAGACTGTGTTGTGTACTGCAGGTTGCAAGCAACATGCATCGACTCCACCTGAATTGACAAGTCTGAGCATGCCTTAAAATCAATTGAAACTGTTGAATGGAGATAACATATGGTCCCCTAGTTAGCCATCATCCTTCAAAAGGATGAGTATCTAGTTTTGCACCTAGTCAGTGTTGTCTGTATGGGTGTGATAGTCAGTCATTGTCATTGTGGTCATGCTTTTCGATTGTGCATAGTGTCAGGCATTGTTTAGCTTTTTGGTTAGTTAGTTTGGAATTATTTGATTAATGCTTTGGTTAATTGTTGCATTAGAATAAAATTAGTACGTTAAGAAGGCACTTTTGATAAATAAATAAATATAAATGCCTTTATGTAAATTATAGTTGTGGGGAAATATGTATTACTATGCCTAAAAAAGATTCTCATGCTTCATTATTATTGTCTTGAGTAATTATTTTCCATTTAGGCCACTTGGAAGAAATGGTAGTTACGTACTTCAAGAGGGAATCTTAGAAATAATTGTTTCTTTTGAGTAAGAGACTAATTTTAGAAAAAATAGAAAGAAATATTTTTGTCTGGTTGTAAACTAAATAAGTTGCTTTTTGAGAGAAAGTAATAAAGGGAAAAATTATGGCCATAATGGGAGGAATCTTTTGGAAGAAATTGAAGGATTAAAAAGAGGGAGATTGGTTTTCATTAAGGGGATTTGGGGGGCGGCCATGAGAATTGGAGGTATGATTTCTGTAAAATGGGTGGGGGATGTGAGATTTGGGGATCAGCTTTTGGAAGGGATCATCTGGAAAATTTTGGGGAATCCCTCTCTATAAAAATCATCTAGCACAACGCTGTGGCACCATATTTTTAAGATTATCTTGTTTGATCAGCCCTTGCGACTAAAAATCAAGAAAGTCTGTTGGATATTTTGAAATCAATGCTTAATTAGGCCTATTTTATTGGTCTTTATTTTATATTTGGATGTGTTTGCCCGATTATATCTATGAATAGATTTAGGGATTATTTGTTCATAAATGTTTCTTTATTATTGTTTTGTTTTGGATGTCTATATGATGTCCATGTTTTCACCATGTTATGGATTCCTTTCAGTTGGTAATCTTACCCTTAGCTACACCACGATCGACGAGCATCTGTTCTCACAGGCCACTGGGTAGCACAAACATTGGGCTATTGATGCTCTATATCCTGTCCACTGCATTATCTTGAAAGTTTGTATAGCCTTTTTAATAAATCTGTTGTGCATATCCTACAATCATTGCATTCCAAGAGATCTCTTCTCTGAGGCGTCAATCAAATAGTTCACCAACCTTGTCCATGCATCCAAATTTTAACATTGTTTGTATCCTGGCAAAGACTATAGGATTTGATTGTAAACCTGCCATTTTCTTTTGCGTGAATGTTTAATAAACCTTTTTAACAAATCCATTTTGTACAAACCTATGATTACTGCATTCCATGAGGTGACATTTCTTTGTGGGAATTTGTCAAACAGTTAACGTGCATTGTCTATTCTTTCCCATTTCTCACGCACGTCTGCCAAATCACTTGCAATTATAATATTTGATAAAAATTCCCCTTCTATTATGCTTTGATAGATATTCATACCTTGTTCCAAAATTTGCATGCATGCAGGCAGGGAGGATGCCTTCAAAGGTTGTGGAATTTGACTTTATGATTGCCAATTGCATCTGCATTGAAAGTTTCAAAAGCCTTATCTATAAATCCATTTTGTGAGTTCCTGCAATCATCACATTCCACTAGATGACATCTCTTTGAGGCATTATGTCAAACAGCTAACATACCTTCTCTGTGTTTCCTCATTTTGCATAAATGTCTACTACGGCCATTATAGTGAAAGGTTGGCATTTGCAAATAGTATGTTGTACTGGATGAAGAAATCAGTTATGAAACCTATGAGATATTTCTGCATTTCTTGCTACTCATATTTATATGAAAGATTCCTACTTTCCTTAGGGCATAACTAGCGGCTATTGAAATCTAACACCTTGCTCTAAAGCCTTAGGACCATTGTATTTATCATGTAATCATCCTGATACGTTTTATTTTGGTAGTCCTCTAGAAAAAAGTTGTGATTATTGCAATCTATCACCCTCAGAAAAGATTATACTTTTTACCTAAGTTATCTTGTAATATAATAAGGGTTACAAATGTGATTGAAGTATGTACATCTCTCATCCACTAAACCCACATAGCTGCATGCACCTAGAACACCAACAAGGCTTACAACATTAGGATGTGTGCCAGAGTGCTTCATTAATTCAAAGATTTTGAGAGCATATTTGCAAATCCATTTTGTATGTATCCTATAGTCATTGTATTCCATGAGTTTTCATCTTTTTAAGGCAATCTGTCAAACAATTTATGTGTATTGTCTAAGATTATTCACTTTGCATACATGTCTGCCAGATCATCTCCCACTGTAATGTCTAACAAATTTTCCCTTCTGTTTCATTTCATTAGATATGGCTTTCATCTAAGAGGATTTAGAAGTTGCTAATTCCTAGAATAGAATAGCCTTGAAATCTGCATTCAAACAATATATCTAATTTATGCAATCTACATTTAATTAATAATTATTTAGTGATGATCTACTTATTCATTAAATCGTTGCATAGATTTTTAATATTCCAGTAAGGTATTCAGGTAAGGAACTCTCTTTCTTATAATAGTTGAATATGCTTCTCAGATGAATAACATACTCCTTAATCTTCATGGTCTAGTAGAGCATTGGCAATTCTATCATTTCAAAAATCTCCCTTTCAATGTGTTTAATAACCCTTATTCTTTTGATAACCTATCTCTACGGTGGCAGAGAGAGATAATAATCATTTTTATGTCCACATCATCAAGTAATGACTTAAATCTACCCCCTCTTCTGTATTAGATGTATCTCATTAGGCTAATCATAGGATATTTTATCTTAAACTATTTGATTTATGTCACTTCTTTTGTGCCCATCCTTGATTAGAGGCTGATCACATCAGTGAGATAGAATGGCTTCCTGGTAACTTTAAGTATAAGTCCTCTCTTTTAGGCTGATATGAATCATATGTTCTATCAATACACTCCTAGGTTTAAAGAGAGTTGAAAATATTGATTGATACTTCTAAGGTGATAAGAAGGTGAATTTAGGTGTATTAGAAGATAAAAGAACTCATAATCTAGTAATCTCTAGTAAATTCATAAATTACTAGACATTACTCTTTTGTACTCCTTACTTAAGTTAGTACTAAAAAAGTAGACATTAAGATAAAGAAAATTAGTGATTTAGATTGTATTATTTATGATGTATTAGTTTTTATTTGATTAAATGAAAATCAATATGTTTATAGATTTAAATATTGATAAATTTAATTTAAATTAGTATTGATTGAATTACAGATTCTTTTCAATGGTTGTTAAGTTAAAATTTGATTAATAGGTTTGGAGTTAGGTATAAAAATATTGTATTTGAAATTTGATTATAAGTATTGCATTTAGATAATAGGTTTATTATGAGTTGAATTGCATTATGTAAGTGAAATTCTATGAGAGATAGAACAATGGGGGTCTATGTGTAAGTTGTTAGGGTTTGATTCCAGAGGCCTAGGATGTTATGTTTTGATTTCATGTAACTTTGTTGTTAGGTGACCTGAGATAATGATGTTATAAGAGCATGATGTCTCTTGTTTATGTATGTGGGTTTTGGTAAACGATAATGTGAAATGATGTACATTCTGTGTTGTAAATACATCATGATGATGTAATAATATCCTTCAATGATGTATTGTTATTGAATTTGTGTTAAGTATTGTGTTTGATAATGGGGAGATCTCGGTAATCGTAAAGAGGAAGTATTTTGTCTATGGTTGAGATTTGGGAGCAAGATGGTCCATGCCTTGCTCTGGATATGTGTTATTGTGATTTCTTCAACTGGAAGTTTTGGGACAATGATTTAAGAGTTTGTCCTTATGATTATGTTTTGTATGCAAGAAGGTAAATACCTTGCATTGTATATGTATACTTGTCGTTATAATGGTAATTGTCTTGCTTGATGGATAGGGTTTTCTAGATGTAGGTAGGGGAGTGGCTTTTAATGTGGGGCTGGTGCCCAAAGTGGCTTGCCAGGGTAACCCATTAGAAGTTGTTAATCTACTGATAACTTTATAATAAATTTAGAGGGTTAGGTAGTTTCCACACTAAATAAGATAATTGGATGCCTCACCCATGCTTGTAGTGCTCGTTCAGGCTAAGGATGGGATGAGAAGGCCTGGTTGGCAAGATCAACTTCCTTGTCCTCACAAAAGGAATGTTGGTTTCGCATGTGTCACCCTATGGGGCCGGCGTCTAGTGAGGGACTGTCAGAGTAACCATATATGGGGGCTGATATCTAGTGAGAGACTACCAGGGTAACCAATTTTAGGGCCACGCGATGACACTCATCCCTACTATAGCCTAGAATTCCCTAATTGTGTTTTTCCTCTTTTGTTGTGTGATTGCCTTTAGAAGTGATGTTTGAGTTACCTGTGATGTTCATATTAACCCATGTCGTATTGGAGTCTTGTGTAGTCCTTGCACCTATTAGTCTTTTGTCTTATTGATTGTTTTCTATAGTGGGACCTTATTGTTATCTCCTAGCATGAGGGGTGGACCTTAGGGTTCCACATGGTCAGGTCGTTGTGTTTTTATCTCCATTGGTTTTCCCTTGATGTTGTTTGTGTGCGAGAAGGATGTATCCCATGTAGTAGATTTCAGATCTTGGTCTAGCTGAGGAGACAGATTCTTATATTCATAATCTAGTTTTGTATATCAGTTGAATCATGTATTGTTATCTTGATGTATGTACTCCAATCTAATCAAGAAAGTGATATTGTAAGCAATGTAATGGTGTACCCTCATGTAAAGGACATTGTATATGTACTTGTAATCCTTTATACAAGACCTTGATGATTACTTATTTGATGATATAATATGAAATGTATGTGTTTATTCATTTGATGCAATTCGATTTAGAATGAACTATGGTTGTTAGTTAATTCATAATGTTAGTTAGATCTTGTTATTAGTTCATTACTAATGTAGTCGTGGAACCCTAGAGGATAAAGCTTAACCTAAATGATATGTGTAGCTATGATTTATGTTATTTGTCATCTCTTTCTTATATATATATACATATATATATGTATATATATATATATATGTATATATATGTATATATATATATATATGTATATGTATATATACATATATATATGTATATATACATATATATATATATATATTCATTCCTTTTTGTATAGTATAGTTAACTTGTTCTCTAGGGTTTCTTGGTGGGGCATTACATGTTCTTATCATATGAAATCTATGAAAATGTGTTCATCAACTTACACCAGAAGCATAATAGCATAGTGGTATTGGGAGATAATTTGTTTCATGGAACCAAAGGTAAGCATACTATTGTAGTTACAACTAAAAATAGATGGGTAAGAATATCAATGAAATGCTTGGTGGTAACTCTTACAAGAGATTTGTTATTTGTTGAGAAAATTCTAGAACAAAATTTTCAAGTTCCATTCGATGGAGATGAGTGCATGATAAAAGATAAATTAAAAATGAATGTAGTTGTTCCTAGAGCTAATATTATATATGATAGGATGTTTCCTCTTTATTCCACTCAAGGAAACCAAACATTAAGGACTAGTGAGATTAGTTAAAGTAGAATATGGCACCACATATATGGGCATATTAGTTTTAACAGTTTAGTTTCACTCAACAAAAAGAGAATGGTTGAAGGATTTCTATTTATTAAAAATACAAAAATAAGTGTGTGGAGAGTGTATCGTTCGAAAACAACATAGATATACCTTTTCAATTAGTAAATCTAGAAGAGCTAGACAATCTCTTGAGATAATTTATATGGATTTGTGTTTTTACATGGAAACACCTTCTTTGAATAAATCAAAGTATTTTATATCCTTCATTGATGATTACTCAATAACAATAGCTATACTGTTTCGCTACAAAATTGGAAGTATTTGAAAAGATTGTAGAATTTAATAGGTTGATTGAAAAATAGAGGGGTAACTACATCAAACTAATCATGTTACATAATTGATGTGAATACAAATCAAATTAGTTTCTAGATTTTTCAAAAAGACATGGAATTTAGAGTTCACTACTTCCTATACTCCATAATAAAATGGAATTGTTGAAGAAAAGAATAGGACCATGATTAAGATTGAAATGAGTACTATTGTCAATCATGTATGCACCCTTGGTAAGTTCACAGAAACTTAGCTACCTATTGAAACATTGAATCATTCTCAAATGTGGGTCTCCTTTTATGAGAATGAATCTCCAAAGTGAGTTGGTTCTCTTATGATTCCTAAACTAATGACTTGCAGGGGAAAAGGGATAGAAGGATATGATTGAAATGTGAAATAACTTTTGAATCTAAACTAGATGAATCTCTATCACTCAAAAAATAGATCCTCAAACTTGAATCTTCACAATTCCACTGATAGTTATCCCTTAAGTGATTTGTAACAAGGTTTGGATCAAACACAAACTACAAAAAAAAAAAAAACTAAGTTTTCACAGCATTGAGACATAATAAAGGATAGAAACGTCACAATACAACATTAGATCAAGACTACAAAATATGTGAAAAAGGATGATTGGCTATTAGAACTAGAAGGAGTACAATCCATAAAAATGAAGTATGAGCCAACTGCCCATATACAACTCTGCGTGTGGACAAGAGAGAAGAAACTGATGCTAATTAACTGAGAAAAATGAAGACTTTTCTCCTATAAATGCCTCCAGAAGATCCCCTCAGAAGAAAGCTGAAAAGCTCCTAAAAATAGACCCTAAGTCCATTTTTTGAGCTACTCATGAAAACCAAAAATAAAGCTCTGGATCTAGCACCAATTTGGAAAATAAAGCTGTAAAACTGCCCTCTCATATGGTCCCACCCTAAAACTATATTTCTCTGCTCATGAAAGCTCCAAAATTTGTCTCATATGACTCTAAATAAAACAAATCAATATGAGATATTTGATTTGTTTTATTAGTCTATAAATTCCCTAAAAATAGTTAAGTTTTAAAAGTAATTTGTCAATGATTGCTTTAAAACTAACTTTACAATACTATGACAATTTTATTCTAATCTCCATTTGATGTGATTTTTGCCAAAAAAAAAATATCTAGCTCATAATTTCACCAAGATATTTTACAAGATATTACAAATGATTTTCTATGAAAATCATAAAAATGGTGAACATTACTATGTATTTTTTGCAAAAATATAAAAACCTCCAAGGCCACAAATGCATGTCCATGTGTCAATTCTTCCACCTCACTACCCATACAGTGCCACCATGTCAAATTTGACCTTGTCCACAATGTCATCAACTTGCATGCTTTTCACATCTTCATTTGTTCTCTGCTTTGACCTTATGCATTTCAAATATATGAAAGGAATAAAATAATGGTTAAATGCATCAAGTGGGAGGTCAAGGACTCTCGACCACATGCATAATCATAAGGCATCTCTTCCATGCCATGGGCAACCACTTAGGAGGTAAAGGTATTTGGAAAGATTCTAAGACATAAGCATTATTTGCATATTATACTACCCCATCTTTGACTTATAAACAAACAACATATATCATGTTGTTGGCCACTCCACACCATGATTGCTAAGCATTATCAAATGCAAGGTTTTGACCATGATCCCTATTTGGATAAAGTAATTATGTTTATTTGCAAAGTCAAAAACATGAGAATTAGGAACACCGTTGATCAAAAAGAAGACTCAAACCCTAAAAATTTGCTCATTTCATTTTGCACTCCTTCTATCATCACTATGCAACTTTGTGGCTGCTGACTTGGGGTTTGAAGACACTCTAGTTACGCTTGGATTCAATGGCTCTGTTCTAAAAAAAATTCCCCATTCTTGAGTAAAATGACAGGAAAAAATGCTTCAGGTAACATATATTCACCTTTTGACTGTCAGTTTTGTTAAAACTTGAAACTTTTAGTAGCTAGCTACTGCAAAAGTTGTGGTTCTTTCCATACACTGCAATCTTTGACATTATGACTTCTTTCTTTGTGTTTGAACTCTGTGACTGTGGCAACAATGAGAAAACCTTCAACTTGGGCTGCAGCCATACTAGCTCTTTACTCCTCAATGGTAACTAAAAGGTGAGTTCTTCATTTCATTACTCTCATTGTATATTCTTTTGCTCCATTGTATGTGTAAACAATAATGAGGGTTTCATTATTCATCAGCTGGGTATCTCAAAATACCTTTATATATAGCATGGTTGTGGCATAGAATGCATTATATGCCTTGTTCTTTGTCATTTGATATGAAAATTTGAAGTTTTCTTGCCTACAAAATGAGGGTTTCATTTGCTTTGCATATAAATGATTTATTTGGCATGGCCACTCTATAGACACTCCATACTATTTTGTTTGATTGTATCTGCAAAAGAAAAAAGGGGTCGAAAGTTTTGACAAGGGTTTCTTTTTTTTGTATGCAAATATTATCTTTCTATGGCATGGCCTTGGCATACACACCTTAGTTTATCATTCTTCTTTCTTTCTTCTGTAAACCATGTTAGGGTTTCGAAAACATGACATGGGTATCATGACAAATGAACATGAATGGCATTTTCATTACGACCTTAGCTCAGATATATCTCTGCACTTTCTCTTTTCACTGTATGAACCAAGATTTGGGAACTAAAACAAAGGTTTATCTTTTCAGCACAAAATACTCCTATAGCATACACTATACATGATATTCTTCTCTCCTTCCTTATGCTGTCACAAACTGGTTGCATTCATTATCATTGCTTAAAAAAGGTAAGGATTTCATATGCTATTCTTTTCTATATCTTCTTTTGCCCTTTCATGGTCTTTGCATATAAAGTATACTGTCGGTTTTGATTTCAAAACCCCTCTCTTCTCTATAGCAACATATTGTCTTTTCTTTATAGCTCCACTTCCCAATCTAGTGGACTGTAGAAAATACATAACAAAAACATGACTGATGACTTCACTATGTCATGACATTTTGGCACTGTATTTGATGAAGAATCTACTTTATTCACCTGTTCTGTATATACTATGGCAACATGATGACTTTCTGTTGTTCTTCCTTGTACTTTATTATATTAAATGCATTATATATGATCTTCTGTAGGACATTAATCAGTTCCACTGTATCCTATGTCACCAGTTTGACAGATCATTTCTTATGACATGAAGATGTTGTTTGAACTCATTCATGTACTAGATATAGCTATGCACTTATACACTTCACTTGAGATATAATGATATTCTGTAGCATGAAAGATGATGACCACACCAGTTTAACTATTCTTCTGCCACATGACAATGATTTTCTTTTGCAACACATGTGATGAAGTGTCCTTTTAATCCTTTTGAAATTTGTCAAAGACAAAATGGGGCATCTGACCTGGCTGTCTTGTACTCTTTTACTACAGATCTGCAATACTAGCATGTTTCTTTCATAGATATACATTGAATGTAGCATGTGATACACATTGTTCTGATGCTCAACTTGTTAGTAGAAAAATGTGAAGCATAATTAGATATATTTCATCATCTGAAAGGTAGCTTATGTAACTCAATTTTGAATTTGCTTTTGCCTCTCCATAAAAATGAGAAAGTATAATGCTTTGGTACTCACCTATTCTTACAAACTTGCTTACTGGTTTATAATGGATACTCCTATTAGATTATTGATCATGAATGAGTAAGCAATCCTCAAATAGGCATGCCTTATGAACACTTACTTTTTTATCATTCTGATGATCATACATGCATCATGTACTCTTGATCGTTATCATGCCTGAGAATGTCATTTCCATGACAGTTGGAGCAATGACATCAGCTCTTATATGCATTAAGTGTTGTCCTTCATTAGTTCAACTCATGTTCTTGGTTGCATTTCATCCCTTATAGTGAAATCATGGTTATGTCTTGAAATGGGACTTATCCATATGATTGTCTTTGCTATTCCTTCAGTTTGTCATGTGAGTGAGATCAATGATTTTCTTTTTCCAATTCATCCCTTCTGAGATCAAGGGGAAGCAACATGTTGGGCTCAACCCTTGTGGGAGCCCATTCGACACCACATGTTGAAAGTCTTCAATCAGCTTCATGACTTGTCCTATACTTGCACATGAAACAAATAGATTAGAATAAAACAATGATGCTCTATGTTTGCTTCTCTTCAGTTCCTTCTGCATATGGATTTTGCTCATTTGATCAATGCACTATAACTAAAGTATTATGCCTCTTCTGATAGATGAAGGATTTTCATTACCAGAGCTTCTAATGGGACCCTTCCCACACTTTTTTCACGTACATGCCGAGGTCGGGAGTAGGACTGGAGGCTACCATGAAGATTAACAAAGCAAGGAAATGATGGCTATGTCTTTTCCTCCTCCTTCATTAGATGCATAGTATTTTGTTTATATTTGTATGAGTTTAGCTATAACCCACGGCTTGTGTGGGACATCTGATATGTCATGGTTTCCTTCAATGCAATGTTTATTCTTTTATGTATTCAAACTTGTAAATGAATAACCATTGTGATGAATGAATACTTATCTCATTTAACTGCTCTACAATGCAATGAATGATTTGAAACTTCTCTTTCTTTCCTGAACAACTAAACTACATTTGTCATAATAATTATGTAACTATCTCATAGAAGTAAATCAAACCTCATTCAAAAATATATAAATGTTATATCTACTCAGCCAATTTTTGAGCTATGGTCAAAAAATGGTAACATTTGTGGTGACTTCTACTATATGCTTGACTGCTAAGCATCTGACTAGTTGCCTTGACATCTATTGGGCATTGAGTCATACTATGTCCTTCTCCAACTTAGAAAACACTACAATTTAGCTCTCCAACAGTCAAAATAGCAACAAAAACTGAAAACAAACTCTACTAAAAGCAAACTAACGGCCGTGATGGCCAAAACAAAATGCTGAAAACAATTATGCATGAGCACTTATTCACTGTAAAACTACTCTACTATGTACAAAAGAAGTCTTTTATACTCAGAGGGAATGCTTGAGGTGGATCCCATTAACTAGGATAGATAGTACCTCACCACTCAACTTGGACAGCTAAAATGCATTGCTTTCTTTACACTCTGTGATAACATAAGGCCCATCCCAAATGGCATCAAATTTAAAATTCTTTCCAGGCCTGCTCTTCAGTTCATTCTACTTGAACACCAAATCTCTGGCAATAAAGTTCCTTGGTCTTTCTCTCTTATTAAATGCATTCTTCTTTTGGGTTTGATGCATATCAAGCTTTCTTAAGGCCTCTTTCCTTGTCTCTTCCAACTCCATGAGCTGAGCTAGCCTGATTACTAGAGGTTGTTCCTCTAGCAACTCAAGTTCTTTGATAAAGGCCAATGTAGGCAATTCTACTAAAACAAGTAACCGAGTCTCTTTTCCATATATAAACACATATAGGGAACAACCAGTAGCCCTCTTAGGTGTAATTTTGTCAGCCCAAAGAGCTAACTTTAACTTTTTGTGCCAATTTTTTTGATTGTTCTCAATAGTCTTCTTGATGATCCTTATGATATTTTTGTTGTTAGATTCAGCTTTCCCATTACCCTGTGGGTAATAGTTAGGTGAAGTATTCAAATAGATATTATTTTTGACAGACCAATGTAAAATTCTCAATCCTAAAAAGGTTAGACCATTATCAGAGATGATTGAATCTGGTATACCGAATCTTAACACTAGATCTTGATAAAAACTTAGGACATTAGATTCATTTGCCTCTTTTAAGGCAACATCCTTAGTCCACTTGGTAAAATAATCTATGGCAGTTAAAATTCATTTGTGTCCTGCACTTGAAGGCGGGTTGATCGGTCCTATGAAATCCAGGCCCCATTTTACAAATGGCTATTAAACTTTAATAGGATGTAGGGGTAAGGCAACAAGTCTTTGCTTACCTGCAAATAAGGAACTCTTCTTACATCTTCTCACCTAAGAAAAATAATCTTTAAACAAGTCAGGCTAGTAATAACCAGCCTGTATAATCTTTAAGGTAGTTGTCCTAGCTATGAAGTGACCCCCTGAAGGTCCATTATGAAACTCTTTTAATAGTCTATCAACTTGATCAGGTCCAACACACCTTAGAAATACACCATTAAAGTCTCTCCTATATAAAATACCATCAATAATAGCATAAGGAGTAGCTTGCAATCAAAAATACCTTCTAACTACCCTGTCTAAACCAATTGGGCACTCATTGGTCTACAAATAATACATCATATGATGCACCCAGCTATCTGTTTGAGCTGGTGTATTGGCTAGTTCATTATTGTTCAGCACTATTTTAGTGTCCTCTTGATGTTCTTGCTCAAACTCTTCATTTTTAGCAAGCTACTCATACAAGCCTTTACCTCTAATCAGCTTGGTTACTTTGATGTCAACATCAAATTCCATAACCTTGGTTATCCAACTAGCTCTCTTCTCATTTATATCTCTGTTTAATAAGAAACTCTTGACAGTGGGATAGGCAACCATTAAGTGAATTTTGTTATTAGACAACATGCATCTAAATTTCTTGAGGCTCCATACAATAGTAAAAATATGTTTTTCCACAAAAGAGTACTTTACCTCATAGTCGTGTAGCACCTGGCTGAAAAATGCAATTGGCTACTCTAAACCTTCATTGTTTTGCTGACATAACATTGCAGAAATGGTGTTAGCTCCTTCAAAAGTGTATAAAATGAAATCCCTCTCATAATTAGGATTGATGAGGGTAGGGGCAGCAGTGAGGTCTTCCTTTATCTACTCAAAGCTTTATTTTCCCTCCTTAGTCCAGTTGAATGACACATTCTTCCTCAACATGGCAGTGAGAGGTTGTAACAAAGATGCAATATTTGAAATAAACCTCCTAACAAAGTTAATTCTGCCAAGAAAGCTCTGCAAGCCTTTCTTATGTGTAGGCATTGGTAAATCTAGAATAGCAGAAACCCTCTCAGGTTCAATAGTAATACCTTCTTTTGAAACAATATGGCCGAGGAGTTTACCTTCATGAACTAAGAATATACACTTTTTGGGGTTCAATGAAACTCCAAACTCCCTGCACCTCTAAAAAATCTACTTCATGCAGTCAAAATGATCATTAGAATCTTTGGAAAAAATAGTTATATCATCTAGATAAACCAGCACTATTTTGTTCATAAGACCATGGAAAGCCATATATATTGTCCTCTGAAAGGTTGCGCCTACACTAGACAACCCAAATGGTATTTTCCAATAGGCCATGGTACCCCACTTAGTTGTGAATGTAGTTTTGTATTGGTCCTCTTCTTTGACTAGAATTTGATTATATCCAAAGTACCCATCTAACAAAGAATACCTATCAGAACCCAAAATAGCCTGCAGTATTTGTTCCATGCAAGGAAGATGGTAGTGGTGTTTCAATGAGGCCTGATTTAGATCATGTAAATTGACACAAAGTTAGATTTCACCATTCTTCTTCCTAACTGGGATCAAATTAGAAACCCAAGAGGTATGTTTTATTGGGAAAATGATACTGCTTTCAATTAGATTATTCAACTCAGCCTTCATTAAGTGCTCAAGTTTGGGATTGAGGGGTCTCTGCTTTTGCCTAGCAGGCTTGGCATTAGGCTTTAACTCTATGGTGTGTTGGGCCAAATTGGGTTCAAAACCTCTCAAGTCTTTATACTCCCATGCAAAAACATCAAAAAAATCTTGACATAATTGAACAAAAGACTATTGTTCTTTTCTAGTACATACCTTTCCAAGTTTCAACAGTTTGTCTTTAAAAATATCTATGGTTTGATAGTGTTCTTGCTTCACTATCATGTTGCACTTATCTTTTCTGAACTAATCATCAGTCTTAAACACTAATTCTAATGTGACTAATCCCTTGGGCAACTTATTGGTCTTCAACTAAACAATATGATCTTCAAATTGCTTTTGATATTTATGTTGATTATCAGCTGCACATTTAGCCTCTACACTTAAAAAAACTCAATATTTATTCGTCATTGTTAAACACTTGGCATGAAACACTATTGTCAGGTACAGCGGGTCTGACAACTATCTTAACATATGACTGTACCTCAACTTTCTAAATCTGATCAAGAATCTCAAATTGAGATCCCAAGGTTGCAAGCCTATCTGCATACTTATTTTGATCCCTCAGAACTGAAATTAGATTAAAAGCATCAAAAAATTCAATCGAATCTCACACTCTATACTTGTATTTTTAAGTAGATCATTTTTAGCAACATTCATATTCCTAACCTAGTTAACAATCAACTTAGAATCCCCATAAACTTGAACAGATTTGATACCTTTTTTCTGAGCCATCTCTAAATCATGGATTAGGGCCTCATACTTAGCCACATTATTTGTGGAGCTGAAGGTAAACCTTAAGTTAGCATAATACTTGTCTCCTTGAGGTGAAATTAACATTTTACCTCCACCAGCACCTGTCTTGGTCCTTGATCCATCAAAGTACAGCTTCCAAAGCTGATCTTCTTGCTATTCTAACTGATTTTGATCCTTAATCAGATTAGGAATCACTACATCAAGTTCGTATCATATAGATGCCTAATCCTACTTCATTCATGTGATGAAAAGGGTCAGTTTCATGATCTTCAGTTGCCCAATCATCTAAATTTATGTCTTCTATAGGTGCATTGAGATCTAGGCTCATGGGTTCATCCTACTTCTCATGGGTGATGTATAGATTAGCATTTATTAGGCTAGTAACATAGGGCTCGATATGGTCTTTTGCAAGTGGTTCGGACTATATTGTTACCTCCATACCATACCTTGTTCTAGAGAATAAGTGAGTCTAGTCAGATGAGAGAAACCCACCCAATTTGGTTGTGAACTCTCTAGAAAAGTAGATTGCAAAACTAGGTTGAAGATCAATGATGTAAATGTCTTGATGAATGGCAAAATTAGGGCAAGCATGCAATGTGAGTGGCAGATTTTATATTATCCCTGTAGTACTAAGTGTAGACCTGTCTAACTCAACTACTCCTTTTGCAAGGGGCTTATAAACCAATCCTAATGAGCCAGCTACACTTTTGGGCATAACTGAATTACTTGCCCTGAGTCTACCATATAGTTATGAACAAGTTTATCATCAATAATGAGACTTAGATAGAAAGGGCCCGTGGTTTTACCTCATCTTCTGGCTGCCCACTCTTAACTTTTGAACTGTTGGCAAGTACAACCTTGGCATTCTCTTGATTCGAATGCTCAGAAAGTGATAGTTCAGCTAATGCCTCTTGCAGCAAATTCTTTTGGCCAGGGATGCGTAAAGCGTTCATAACTGACATGCTCACTGTAGCTTTCTTAAGATGATCAACTATATTAAAAGAAATAGGGGTTACTTTATGCTTTTCTATTGCTGTAACTACATCAATCTATCTTTGTGAAGACTAACATTACATTTTAGACTATTCTTTCACTAGTATTGTTTGGTCCCTTTGTAGAATTTGTACTTTTTGCTGTGGTACAGGGGCAATTTGTGATGGATAAACTTGATTTTTGTCCCTTATAGCCTATTGTTGTACTACAGCAGCTTGCTGGTTAGCATCTGCAACTCTTATTTTTGACCTTGTGTTGGCCGAAATAGGTGTACTTTGTTGATTCTGACCTTGTAAATAATTTATACCACAAAAATTAGATTCTTCCCAATTCATTAAGACTACATTAGCCTTATTCTGCTGAGTTGAAACTTCACCATGATCCCCTTCCGAACTTGCATAGCTATTTTGAACCATGAGTGCCTAGTTTCTTACTCCATTCCTGCAAGCAGCTTGATTATGTGATTGGTGACATGGGTAACACCAGTCATTGTCTTGAACCAATTTATTTTGTGTGGGCACAAGCTCTTTTGAGGTACTACCTGTATTTGGATTATAAGCCTGAAAAGGTTGAGGGTTGTAGTTCCTTCTTTGCCCCTAAGGATCAACCTGAAAGGGTCACCTATATTGCTGATTGCGCTAAAATTGGGAATTTTTCTGATTAGGTTGATACTAATTTTGTTAAGGCAAGCATTTTTTCCATATTTACTAGCTTATTTGCAATTGTCCTCAATGTATTTTCCAGCTCTGGGGTATTTTAGTTTTGGACTGGATAGCAATTCCCTGGGCTATCTGATATCCTATTGTTGGAATAGGTGGGACAACAGCTAGAGGAGGTACTTCCATAGGCACATATGGCTGGATTTCAGGGAAAATGGGTAAAGGAGGCCTAGGGGCTATCTTTCCCACCTGAAGAAGGTAATTTTTTGCTCTAATAGTAATCTCAAAGGAATCTAGAAGGGTGGTTCCTCCCATAGACTGAATCATTATAGAAATTTTACTATTTAAAACTTTAAGATAAAATAGAAAAGCATGTGTTGGCAAGGGTTTTACCATTATGGGAATCCTATCCTAGGTTCTCTGAAATTGGTAGTTGAAATTAGCCATGTGTTCGTGGGGTACCCTTTTGATGGTGCTCAGTTGCTCTAGGAATGAGAGATGATCAGACTTGTCTTCAAAGTGTTTGTGTAATCCATCTCCCAGTAAGTCCCAGGATGTTATTGAATTTTTAGCAAGTCCCCTGAACCACTATAGGGCTTTTCCTTTTAATGATGCAACCAAAAGTCTGACTGCTACATTTTCTTTAGTGACATTGTGCACATAACAAATGGTTGCTACATCTTGAATTTATTCAGCAGTAGTAGTATGATCTTCTCCAGTGAAATAAGGCAATCCTTTCAGGGCTACCATTGGAATATCATCTCTTTAGGTAAGTTGTAATGGGCTGCCTATATTGAAAGTAACAAATGCATACTGCCTAACCATTATATGTATCTGGACTATCAGCACTGGACTTCTACTTCTTTCAACTAGACTTGTAGATCTGAATTATGAAAGTGTAGACTTTAATCTTCTTGATGACTCAGTTGTTCTTCTTTCTAATCTGCCTCTCCTTTTAGGTGTAGACAGCTATAAATAATCAAATGGGTCTAGGTTAGACCTGGTTTTCATAAGCTAAAAGCATTAATCTACATACCAAACCAGAGAGAATGAGTCACCTGGTATATTGAAAGCCTCCAAAGGCTAGTAAAACTGCTACATATACTAGAACAATAGCTATGAGGGTACAAATCTCTATGAAATTGCTTCCAAAGTCCCACCAGGCATGCCAAAACTATTGTCAATCAAGTATGCACCCTTGCTAAGTTCGCAGAAACTTAGGTACCTGTTGAAACATGGAATCATTCTCAGATGTGGGTCTCCTTTTATGAGAATGAATCTCCAGAGTGAGCTAGTTCTCTTATGATTCCTAAACTAAAGACTTGCAGGGGAAAAGGGCTAGAAGGATATAATTAAAATGTAAACTAACTTTTGAATCTAAACTAGATGAATCTCTATCACTCACAAAATAGATCCTCAAACTTGAATCTTCACAATTCCACTGATAGTTTATCCCTTAAGTGATTTGCAACAAGGTTTGGATCAAACAAAAACTGCAACCAGAAAAAAAAACTAAGTTTTAACAACATTGAGACATAATAAAGGACAGAAAAGTCACAATACAACATCAAATCAAGACTACAAAATATGTGAAAAAGGATGATTTGCTATTAGAACTGGAAGGAGTACAATGCATAAAAATGAAGTATGAGCCAACTACCTGTATACAACTCTGTCTGTGGACAAGAGAGAAGAAACTAATGCTAACTAACTAAGAAAAACTAAGACTTTTCTCCTATAAATGCCTCCAAAAGATCCCCTCAGAAGAAAGATAAAAAATCTCCTAAAAATAGATCTTAAGTCCATTTTCGAGCTACTCATAAAAGCGAAAAATAAAGCTCTAGATCTGTCACCAATCTGAAAAGTAAAGCTGTAAAACTACCCTCTCATATGGTCCCACCATAAAACTACTTTTCTCTACTCATGAAAGCTCCAAAATTTATCCTATATGACTCTAAATAAAACAAATCGAAATGGGATATTTTATTTGTTTTATTAGTCTATAAATTACCTAAAACTAGTTAAGTTTTAAAAGCAATTTGTCAATGATTGCTTTAAAACTAACTTTACAATGCTATGGCAATTTTATTCTAATCTCCATTTGATATAATTTTTACAAAAAAAAAAAAACAATATCTGGCTCATAATTTCGCCAAGATATTTTACAAGATATTACAAATGATTTTCTATAAAAATCATAAAAATGGTGAACATTACTATGTATTTTTTACAAAAATATAAAAACCTCAAAGGCCACAAATGCATGTCCATGTGTCAATTCTACCACCTCACTACCCATACAGTGCCACCATGTCAAATTTGACCCTGTCCATAATGTCATCACCTTGCATGCTTTTCACATCTCCATTTGTTCTTTGCTTTGACCTTGTGCATTTGAAATATATGAAAGGAATAAAATAATGATTAAATGCATCAAGTGGGAGGTCAAAGACTCTTGATCACATGCATAATCACAATGCATCTTGACCATGCCATGGTCGACCACTTAGGAGGTAAAGGTGTTTGAAAAGATTCTAAGGCATAAGCCTAATCTACATATTATACTACCCATCTTTGACTTATAAACAAACAACATATATCATGTTGTCGGCCACTCCACACCGTGATTGCTAGGCATTATCAAATGCAAGGTTTTGACCACGATCCTTATTTGGATAAAGTAATTATGCTTATTTGCAAAGTAAAAAACATGAGAAATAGGAACACCGTCGATCAAAAAGAAGACTCAAACCCTAGAAGTTCAGTCATTTCATTTTGTACTCCTATCATCACTCTACAACTTTGTGGCTGCCAACATGGGGTTTGAAGACACTTTGGTTTCCCTTACATTCAATCACTCTGTTGGTCAAACATTTCCCCATTCTTGAGTAAAATGATAGGAAAAAATTCTTCAGGTAACATATATGCAACTTTTGACTGTCAGTTTTGTTAAAACTTGAAACTTTCAGTAGTTGGCTGCTGCAAAAGTTGTGGCTCTTTCAATACACTGCAATCTTTGACATTTTCACTTCTTTCTTTGTGTTTGAACTCTGTGACTGTGGAAAAAATGAGAAAACCTTCAACTTGGGCTGTGGCCATACTAGCTCTTTACTCCTCTATGGCAACTGAAAGGTGAGTTCTTCATTTCATTACTCTCATTGTATGTTCTTTTGCTTCACTGTATGTGTAAACAATAATGAGGGTCTCATTATTCATCAGCTGGGTGTCTCAAAATACCTTCATATATAGCACAACAATGGCATAGAATGCATTTTGTGGCTTGTTCTTTGTCATTTAATATGAAAAATTGAAGTTTCCTTGCCTGCGAAATGAGGGTTTCATTTGTTTTGCATATAAATGATTTATCTGGCATAGCCACTCTGTAGACACTCCATACTATTTTGTTTGATTGTATTTGCAAAAGAAAAAAGGGGTCGAAAGTTTTGACAAGGGTTTCTTTTTTCTGTATGAAAATATTATCTTTTTGTGGCACGGCCTTGGCATACACACCTTAGTTTATCATTCTTCTTTCTTTCTTCTGTAAAACATGTTAGGGTTTCGAAAACTTGACATGGGTATCTTGAAAAATAAACATGAATGGCATTTCCTTTACGGCCTTAGCTCCGATATATCTCTGCACTTTTTCTTTTCATTGTATGAACCAAGATTTGGGAACTAAACCAAAGGTTTATCTTTTGAGCACAAAATACTCCTGTAGCATACACTATACATGGTATTCTTCTCTCCTTCCTTATGCCATCACAACTTGGTTGCATTCATTATCATTGCTTAAAAAAAGGTAAGGATTTCATATGTTGTTCTTTTCTGTATCTCTTTTTGCCCTTTCATGGTCTTTGCATATTTAAAGTATACTATCGGTTTTGAATTCAAAACCCCTCTCTTCTCTATAGCAGCATATGTGTCTTTTATTTCTATAGCTCCACTTGCCAATCTAGTGGACTTTAGCAAATACATACCTCAAACATGACTGATGACTTAACTCGATCGTGACATTCTGGCATTATATTTCATGAAGAAGCCACTTTATTCCCCTGTTCTGTATATACTATGGCAACATGATGACTTTCTATTGTTCTTCCTTGTACTTTATTAAATCAAATGCATTATACATTATCTTTTGTAGGACATTAATTAGGTCCACTGTATCCTATGTCACCGGTTTGACAGCTCATTTCTTATGATGAAGATGCTATTTGAACTCATTCATGTACTAGATACAACTATGCACTTATACACTTCACTTGAGATATAATGACATTCTATAGCATGAAAGATGATGACCACACCAGTTTAACTATTCCTCTGCCACATGACAATGATGTTCTTTTGCAACACATGTGATGAAGTGTCCTTTCAATCCTTTTGAAATTTGTCAAAGACAAAATGGGGCATCTGATTTGGCTGTCTTGTACTCTTTTACTACAAATTTGGAATACTAGCATGTTTCATTCATAGATATACATTGAATGTAGCATGTGATACACATTGTTCTAATGCTTAACTTGTCAGTACAAAAATGTGAGGCATAATTGGATATATTTCATCATCTAAAAGGCAGCTTATGTAACTCAATTCTAAATTTGATTTTGCCACTCCATAAAAATTAGAAAGTATAATGCTTTGGTACTCACTTGTTCTTGTAAAATTGCTTACTAGTTTATAATGGATACTTCTATTGGATTATTGATCATGTATGAGTAAGCAATCCTCATATAGGCATGCCTTATGAACAATTATTTTTTTATCAGTCTGATGATCATACATGCATCATGTACTCCTAATCATTATCATGCCTAAGAATGTCATTTTCATGACAGTTGGAGCAATGACATCAGCTGTTATATGCATTAAGTGTTGTCCTTCATCAGTTTAGCTCATGTTCTTGGTTGCATTTCATCCCTTGAAGTGAAATCATGGTCATGTCTTGAAATGGGACTGATGCATATGATTGTCTTTGATACTCCTTCAGCTTGTCATGTGAATGTGATCAATGATTTTATTTTTCCAATTCGTCCCTTCTGAGATCAAGGGGAAGCAGCATGTTGGGGTCGACCCTTGCGGGAGCCCATTTGACACTGCATGTTGAATGTCTTCAATTAGCTTCATGACTTGTCCTATGTACCTGCACATGAAACAAATAGATTAGAATAAAACAATGATGCTCTATGTTTGCTTCTCTTCAGTTCCTTCTGCATATGGATGTTTCTCATTTGATCAATGCACTATAACTAAAGTATTATGCCTCTTCTGATAGATGAAGGATTTTCATAACCAAAGCTTCTAACGGGACCGTTCCCACACTTATTTTAGGTACATGCTGAGGTCGGGAGCAGGACTGGAGGATACTATGAAGATCAACAAAGCAAGGCAATGATGGCTATGTCTTTCCCTCCTCCTTCATAAGATGCATAGTATTTTGTTTATATTTGCATGAGTTCAGCTATAACCCACAGCTTGTGTGGGACATCTGATATGTCATGGTTTCCTTCAATGCAATGTTTATTCCTTTATGTATTCAAACTTGTAAATGAATAACCATTGTGATGAATGAATACTTATCTCATTTAACTACTCTACAATGCAATGAATGATTTGAAACTTCTCTTTCTTTCTTGAACAACTAAACTGTATTTGTCATAATAATTATGCAACTATCTCATAACAGAAGTAAATCAAACCTCATTCAAAAATATATAAATATTATATCTACTTAGCCAATTTTTGAGCTATGGTCAAAAAATGGTAACAAGTACAATGAAATAAAATAATTTAGATAATAGTTTTTGGATAGAAGTAGAACATACAATAGTATATCTTCTAAGTATGAGCCCTACAAAATGAGTTAAAGGGATGACTATTAAATAGGCATGGTCTAGAATTAAGAAAAAAGTTAATCATTTGAGGCATGTGGATGTATTTCTTATGTACACATGCTAAAAAAAGTTTGAAGTTGGATGATAAAGGCCTAAAATACATTTTGATATGGTATGGATTAGAAAATAAAGCATATATGTTGTATGATCTATTAAGCAAGAGATTGGTGATAAGAAAAGATGTGATATTTAAAAATGAAGTAGAATACAATAAATGAAAGGAAAAAAGAAAAATCAAACTTTTATTGATGTATTTGAAGAAGAAGAACCTAAATCCTCAAGTGAAGGAAAATTAAAATAATAAAAATATCTTGAAGGAGTTGTTGGCTCCCATAGTTGCAAGCTCCACACTCCTAGAGACATGAGCAATCCTCAAGGCTGGGAAATTGTCATCAAGAAGATAGGAAAGAAATCATTGACAGAGTGTAGGTAACTAAGTGTCATTTCATGAGAGGGTATATTATTTTTTGAAAGATGAAAACCATTCCCATAGAAACTTGGGAAAGTATCGTGATGAAAACTCATTTATGGGCATCATGTGTAAATTAGTTTTCTATGTGAACCTTGCACTTAAGGGTAGCCTTCTACCATCAAATCATTCCCATCTCTTCCATCCACATTGTGCTATCCCACCCATCCATCATTTTTGCATATTCATTCAATTGTACACATCCAGTCTCCCTTCCTACATTTGATCTTGATGAGGAAATGGGCATGACTTTGAAACATGCTTTGGACATTTCTTGGCATCTTCCATCTTCTATATAAAATCCTACATTCTATTCACATTATAGTGCAGTGTCATGAGTAGCATATATAGTGGGGGCATGTTATATGACGTAATCCTTGGGGATCATATCCTAAATCACCCATCAAGCCATCCCTCATCCCTCCCATCCAAAATCCATTTTACATCCATATTGAAACTCCTTGACCATCCCATCCTCTCTTAGAATGTGTATTTCATTACATTCCATCCATGCACTTTTACCTTCATTCTTGTCCCTTTACTTGGTTTTACCTTTTCATGCTTACATCATTAAGATAGCCTCAAAATTCCACCAAATCTAGCCATGCAATTTGGAACCCATTTAAAAGCATCCATAAGTTTCATCATTAGTCCTACTAAAATCCAAATCCTATTCAATTTCATATAAAATAGTCATCCTTGGGGTATATCATTCCCAATTCTCACATTATTCTAAACATATAGTGTTCCCACATCAACAATGCTATCATCATCATCAAATCAATCAATCTTTCATTTTTATCTTGATTGGGAGCATGATCCTAACTCACTCATTATTTGGATGGATCTCTCAACGCCTTCACATTTCCTTACCTACCACTCTCTTGAACCTTGCATCAATCCCACTCCTTATCTAATCAATGCCTCAATCATTACATCCAATCCTCCCTTCATCCTTCACTCTAGACTTAGTTTTCCTTTATCCCTAGTTCTAAACAAAAGACCACCCAAAAGAAATTCACATATATTGAATAGCATACTAATCCCAACATCCAAGCAAAGTAGAAAAATCTAACCACATCTAGCCTAAAAATCTTCTAAATCATCCCATTGTTAGTGTAGGTTTTTATTTCCTAGTGGGTTATTTATTTTTCCCTATATTCCTAGGTTTTTCCTATATTTTTATTAATCTCGCTTAGGTTAATAAAGAATGTCTTATTAGGTGAGTGGTTGTGAAGTATCACCTTCCTACATGTGAGCATCCATTAGCTATCTTGGAAAGATACTTTGCTATCTTTAGTTTGATAGATGTTGCTCTTGATTGGTCAGTGTTGCCACCTCCTCCCTCTTCCTAGTCTATATAAGCATGCTACCTGGCTTGTATTTTGCATCTTTTATTTTTACATCCTCTTAATTTTATTTTGCTTCTAGCATTTTCATTATTCTCTTAGAGACTAACTCTATGTTGCTATTTTGATTTCGTAACATTTGTATTCATAGTTTAGATATCTATTCTTTGCACTAGTTTTCTGGGTTAATAATCTTTTCAGATTCTAACATAGTATCAGCGCTGTTCTATGTGCAAGAGTAGATTTTAGTTTCCTTATTTGAGAGATTTGGGGGAGATAATAAAGATTATTGCAGTTTTTCAAAAAAACCTAGTATGCTCTTCTCTTGCATCTTCGGATGATCTTGAGAATTAGAAAAGTTTGACGGAAACTTTTTTAATCTCTGGGGTTTGCACGTGTTTTATGAAATTTGGGTGATTGCAGCATTTCTGGTTATACTGGTAGCATTTCTGGTTGTTCTAACATGTCCATGAGGCTTGAGAAAGTCATATTTGGCTTTCGTTTCACCGAAATTGGATATCGTCATACACAGTTGTGGAACAGGGTTTCAAGCTCAAATCTAACAACCATCTTGCATATTTGGTGTTTACAATCAATATTGTAAGATCCAACATGCCATTGCTTGTCTTAGGTAGCTGATTCATCCTTTGCATGTCATTTTTTGGTTGCTGGGGTCATTTTTTATAGCTAAAGGCATCTTGTTTACAGTAGATCAACATCTTTTGTACATTAGAAAGAAAAACGCGTTCTGGGTTTTGTTCGTAGCATAGAAAAACCATCTGGGTATGTTTTATTTTTTGTATGCAGTCTATATATTTTACAAAAATGTGTTTAGAAAGCTATAGAAGGACCCCTCTCTGTTGGCAGTTGCAGTTTTGAAGGTAATTTTTAAATGCTCCATTCTTGCTCATACGGACTCCTTTTCCAACAAATGTTTTTTTGATTTTGGCTATTTTTTCATGCTCTATGCACTAGTGCAGACGTTTTTTATTTTGATGCCAAGATTTTTTAGAAATTGTAGATTCTTAGTCGTGACATTGCACAGTTCTCATTTTGGGAACTTCGAAAGATCATAACTTTGACATACGACCTCATATTGAGGCGATTCTTTTTTTAAATTGCATGATTTTTTGAGTAGATCGTAATGGTGTTGTTTATTTCTCTGGATATTATGCCAAAGTTGTATTTTTAGCATATGCTCTTCATGAGGGTTTTGTAATGCATGGAAATCAAGACCACTTAGTATTTCTTGCTAGTGGTAGTTATAAACACACTAATATAAAGTGCCAAATCATATTTTCTTGGGGGGGTTCTTTGATTGAGTGAAAAGGGGGGGTGTCTTTGTTGGGTTCTCTTATTTTCAGCATTTCTTCTCTGCATTTCTTCATCATGGATCAAACAAATATGCCCATCCTAACTCTATACAATTACTTTGAGTGGAAATCACACATGACAATTCACTTAAGGAAAGCTGGACTAAATAGGATAACTATGGGACTTGAAACTGAACCTGCTAAAGATGAAGATAAGCCTAAGTGGTTTAACAAATGTGATGAAGCATATGGAACATTGTGTTTGTCTGTTTCTCCTAATTTTCTCTTTCACATTGAGTCTTTGAATACACCAAATGAAATCTGTACAAAGCTAGAAAAACTATTTGGCACACAAGATTCAATGAGAGGCCATATGTTAGAAAATGAACTAATTAGTTTAAGTCCAGGCAATTTCAACACAATCCAGGATTTCTTCACTAAGATGAACAATGTGGAATTGAAAAGAAAGATGAACAACTGATTCTTAGTATTCTCTCTAAGCTAAGTTCAAAATATTATGTGTTTGAATCTACCTTCTACACTACTAAGGGTGCACTTGGTACTCAATTCACCATGCCATCTTTAGATGATTTTGCTGTCAGTCTCACTCGGGAACAGGACAAGCTAATCCAGATGGGCACTCTTAAGTCCTCTAAGTCACATGCCTTGGCTGCCAACCAAGGCACAAAAGAATAGAAAGGACAGAGTAGTAACAACAATAGTAAGGGTAAGAAATAGAAGAATAGCAAGGAGAAGAAGGATCAGATACCGGTTGCTTCAAAAGCAACTAGTGAGACTCAATCTTCCAAGGGTGACAAGCCTAAAAAAGAGAGGGTCCAATGTGCTTATAGTAAAAGACCCGGTCATGATTAACATAAATGTCTGAAGAAACAAATTGATCACTTGACACACATTCTTGAGAAGAATAATATCAGTGTTCCTGAGTCTATCAAATAGAGTTCTAATGAGGGGTCTAACAAGGCAAAAGAAAATAGCAAGGGGAAAGGAAAGGGCAAGGCCCTTGTTGCAGTTGCTTCTTCACCATCCACTTGGGTTCTTGATTCGAGTGCTTCGCACCACATGGCTTCATCTAAGGAAGAACTTGCACCTTTGGAGCCGTGTACTATGCCTTCTATTTTGAAGGGTGATGACACTCATGTTGAGGTGTGTGGGAGAGGGTCTATTGATGTGGGCAATGGCACATTCCATGATGTTCTTTGTGTGCCCTAATTATCAACTAATCTTCTATCATTATATCAGGTCACTCACATAGGTTCAAGCAAGCGGGTTGAGTTTACTCCTGATTCAGTGGAGATTCATGAGTTGTACAGTGGTTCTACAGTTGCAGTTGGGAGAGCAGATCATCAGTCACGGCTCTATCTATTTTCTCACTTTGTTCCTGATCCTCCTTCGACTATTTTTCTCGCTCATTCTAATGATGTGAGTAGATTATGGCATGAGCGGTTTGGCCATCTTGACTTCCACTACTTGCAGTAGCTCAACTAGTAGAGCATGGTCATAGGGTTGCCTTCAGTTCAGTTTTTAGGTGGTGTTTGCCAATGTTGCATTCTTGGTAAGCATCTTAAGGAAAAGTTTGACAAAGGTAAGGCATGGAGAGCTTCACAGATACTGGAGTTAGTTCACAGTGATTTGGCTGGTCCATTTCTGCATCCTTCTTTTAGCAAGGCTAGATATGTCCTCACATTCATTGATAACTTTTCTCGATATACTTGGGTGTACTTTCTCAAACAAAAGTTAGAGGTATTTGATCATTTTCAGGACATCAAAACTTTTGTAGAGAAGCAATCCGAGAAAGCCATGAAAGTTTTGCGCATTGACAATGGTGGTGAGTATGTCAACCATTAGTTTGAGAGGTTTTGCACTTCAGAGGGGATTGATTTGCAGCATTTAGTTCCATACAATCCTCAGCAGAACGGTGTTGCAGAACAAAATAATAGGTCCTTGAAGGAAATGGCGAACTGCATGATTCACTCTAGATCTCTTGCACCACAGTATTGGGCAGAGGCCATTAACTGTGCTTGTTATATCCAGAACCATGTTCTTCATCGAGCATTGAAGGGAGTCACTCCTTTTGAAGCTTGGAGTGGTCGGAAACCATCAGTTAAGCACTTTCAAGTTTTTGGTTCTCCTACATGGGCCCACATTCCTGTAGAGAAATGTAAGGCCTTGGATCCGCAAAGTAGACCTTGCATATTTGTAGGTTATCCTGATGGTGTGAAGGGTTATTGGTTGCTCCACCCTACTACACATGAGTTGTTCATTGAGAGAAGTGTTTAGTTTAAGGAGGGCTCTTCGAGCTCACTTTCTATCACTTCTCCAACTCCTTCTACTTTGACATTGGATTCACTTGGGTTACATGACAGATCTTCTAATGAGTCAGATTCACCTGAGTAGTCTTCTACCTCCACTTCTGATGGAGAGAGCAATTCAGAGGACTCACCTCCGTCCTCTCTTGGTCATCATTCAGAGGTTGATGATTCTCCTCTAGATTCTCCATCTTCCAATCCACTTTGTGCTAGAAAAACCTTGCATTCTGTAGGTGATTGGGTTGGGGATCCATCAGACACTAGGCGGACTCGTTCACAGTTCCAGGAGGCTCCACATGTCTTCATTGCTACTGCCTCAGATCCACAGTCTTTTCATGAGGCTTCTGGTATTCCTGAGTGGGATACAACTATGCAGGAGGAGTATAGTTCCTTGATGAGGAATCACACTTGGGATCTTGTCCCTCTTCCTCAGGAAAGAAAACTTGTTTGATGTAAGTGGATCTATTAGACAAAATTTGTAGCAGATGGGTCGACTAACAAGCATAAGGCTCGCTTGGTCGCCAAAGGATTCTCCCAGGTTCCTGAGATTGACTACTCTGAGACTTTTTTGCCAGTTGCCCAAATGAATTCCATCCGACTTGTTCTTTCCATTGTTGCAGCTAATCATTGGGAAGTACACCAGATGGATGTGAAGAGTGTGTTTCTTCATGGTGACCTTCAGGAGGAGATCCACATGGAGCAGCCATAGGGGTTCCTTTAGGATTCTTCACTTGTGTGCCATCTTCAGAAAACTCTCTATGGCCTCAAACAGGCTCCTCAGGCCTGGTATACCAAGATGGACTCCTTCCTTCTATCAGTTTGCTTTACTTGGTCCCATTCTGATCCCAATGTCTACATTCTGTAGCAGGATGATTCACTCCTATTTCTAGTTCTATATGTTGATGACTTGCTGATCACAGGGAGTTCTTCATCCACCATTGGGGCTGTCAAAATTGTCCTCCATGACAGGTTTTTAATGACTGACTTGGGCTTGTTGCATTACTTTATCGGGATTGAGATCTTTCAGTCTTCTTCCGGGATCACCATCACACAGTCCAAGTATACTCTAGATTTTTTCTCGAGGTTTCATATGGCTAACTGTAAGCCTGCTCCAACTCCCTTTCTTTCTGGAGTCAAACTTAAGGCTCAGTGTTCTTCTCCACTTGTTGATGGCACTTTGTACCAACAGCTTGTTGGGAGTCTCATTTATCTGACTCATACGAGACCTGACATTTCATATGATGTAGGCATGGTCTCTCGATTCATGCAAGAGTCTCATGAGCTGCACTGGAAAGCAGCCAAGTGGATCCTTCACTACATTTAGGGTACTCATAGTTTTGGGATTCACTATGCAGCAAGCATTGAGATTGACTTGGTGGGCTACACAGATTTAGATTGGGAAGGCGATTCTTAAGATCGCAAGTCTACTTCAGGTTACAGCTTCTCACTTGGTTCAGGTCCTGTTTGTTGGTCGAGTAAGAAGCAGTCTACTATTGCTCTATCTTCTACTGAGGCCGAGTATCAGGGGGTTGTGAATGCTGCCACTGAGGCCATTTGGCTTCAGAATCTTCTCACTAAGTTTGGTATCCAGATCAGATGGCCATCAGTCATATTTTGTGACAACCAGAGTGCCATTCAGATCTCACAGAATCTAGTCCATCATTAGCGGACCAAACACATCAAGGTCCACATGCACTACATCCGGGAGCTCATCCATGGCCACGTCATCAACCTTCACTACTGTCTAACTTCCGAGCAGGTTGCTAATATCTTCACCAAACCCATCACTAAGAGCAAGTTCCTTCATTTGTGAGCTTTGCTAGGGGTGTGGGATGCTTCATCTTTTGGGGGGCTTCTTCCTCTCACTCGGAGTCCTGACTCTCTTTACTTTGGGAGGGGTCTCTTCTCTCTCTATTTTGGGGGGGGCTTTTCTCTCTTTGGGGGGAATTTTATGTACATGGGTACCTCATCAGGCTTGATTTACCGAGACCCATTTTTACATCCACCTAAGCTTCGCTTATGGGGAGGTGTTAGTGTAGGTTTTTATTTTCTAGTGGGTTATTTATTTTTCCTTATATTCCTAGGTTTTTCTTACACTTTGATCAATCTCTCTTAGGTTAATAAAGCATGTCTTATTAGGTGAGTGGTTGTGAGGTGTCACCTTCCTACACGTGAGCATCCATTAGCTATCTTGGGAAGATACTTTGCTATCTTTAGTCTAATAAATGGTTGCTCTTGATTGGTCGGTGTTGCCACCTCCTCCCTCTTCCTAGTCTATATAAGTATGCTACCTAGCTTGTATTTTTCAGCTTTTGTTTTTGCATCCTCTTAATGCTATTTTGCTTCTAACATTTACATTACTCTCTTGGAGACTAACTCTATGTTGCTATTTTGATTTCGTATCATTTGCATTCTTAGTTTAGATATCTATTCTTTGCACTAGTTTTCTAGGTTAATAATCTTTTCAGATTCTAACACCCATAACATTTATAGGTTTTGTTTCTTGCCTTGTTACAATCCTTAATCAGCTCTAATGCAAGCAACCATCCTTGGGATATATTGTGCCCAATCCTCACGTTGTTCTAGGCATATGTTGTTCCAACATAAACTTGATGCTATCCTCATCGTCATCATCACATCAATCAATCCTTGGCTTTCAACTTGAATAGGGGAAAATCTTGGTTACCTTTGTATTTTTTGTAAATAATTTATTTCTTACTTGCTTGTTTTATCTATTGATCTTGCATTTATAATGATCCTTTTAACATATCACCACAATGACATCATGGTCTTCCATATCATGGTTCTATACAACATATGCTTTCTTGTGAAGTTTTCTTTTGGGTTAGTCTCTCATGCACTTGGCACATCATCATCATGAGCCCTTAAATTATGGTGCATAATGCTCAATGCTATAGAAAAATTTAGTTGCTCTATGTGTGCAAATTACCTTTGTAGCATGTACCTACCCTTACCCATACCTAATCATCATGAATCATTATCATTATCCATATCCTCATCAATCTTCCTCTTCACACATTTCATAATTTAATTAATCTCCATGCACTCTAACTTTCATACATCTAACCATCCCCCTCCCATCCATATTTCTTCCCTTTATACCTAGTTCTCCTTTCTTCCTAACCCCCATTCTTCTTAATTAATGGGGCCTTATATCAGTATTGGTATCTCATTGATTGTCTATACTTATCTTCTTTGAAATGATAAGCACTTCTTCTAGTCACATTATATTAAAGAGGGGAAAATGTAGAGACATCAAATTCACTTCATTTCCTCTCCAT
Source organism: Cunninghamia lanceolata (assembly GCA_027924645.1). NCBI lineage: Eukaryota > Viridiplantae > Streptophyta > Pinopsida > Cupressales > Cupressaceae > Cunninghamia > Cunninghamia lanceolata. The sequence continues at coordinate 3,950,437 of BSBN01000530.1, forward strand.
GATGATTTCTCACAATTATTCCCCAACTAACCATTTTCCACCATTCAATTAATCACATTCCACAATTAATTAATGTGACTAACTTAATTGACTATTCACCATATCACAATTAATTAATGTGAATAACTTAACCATTTCCCCCATGTCGCAATTAACTAATTCAACCAATATAAACAATTTTAATCTAATGTGACTAACATAATTTGACTAAATTCCATTAATGTGACTAATTTAATCAACCAATCCCATTCCCTAATTAGTTAACTCAACTAATTTATTCATCCAACTTTATGTCAGTTAATTAATTGGATTAGCATAATTCAACTAATTCTACCCCCATCACAATTAAACCCCTTTCTCATCCCTAAAGTTAATTAAGTAAATACAACTAATTAATTAAGCTTATCCTTAATATACCTCCAAATAGTTAATTATATAATACATGATTATGTAATTAATTAGGATAATCACACTTCCCCATTTCTTTCCATTAAAAATTCAATCACATGCCACTAAAAGCCAAAAGACCCTATCCTTCAATTTTCACATCTCTTTAGGTGAGTTATAGCCACTCCTTACTAACACATGTTTGAGCATGCTACATGGGTCAATCTTGATGCTTGATACCATCTTTCAATCTTCATCATACATTTGCATCACCCTCCTCTTCCCACTTTCTTGCATTTCCTTTCATCCTAAAATTTGAGATCTTGAACCTCCATCTTGCATGCTATCTCTCATCATCTCACTTATCAAGAGGCTAAGGTGCATCCTCATGCAAATCTCATCCATCCATATTCAAATGGGAAATTCTATTCAAGGAGGCTTACCAAATAGACATATCAGCAATCCATCAATTCAACATGCATTCTATCAAATTAAGTAATATCTTAGCACTTGAGAAACCATCTCTCATCTAGCACAACCATTAAAATTTGGAGCAAAATCACTACGTCAAATGGAGGTATAAAGTGTCTTGTTTTGTGTTTTTCACTATGGTTTGTATTCCATTTTAGCTCAAATGAAAATTAAAAGTTGACATTGGATTGTGAGTTTTATTTCCATTATTTTGCTTCTTTCTCCATTGTTTTAAACTAATTTTGACATCCACATATATAAATATTGAAATTAAAATTTAATTGAACAGATATATGGAAATGACATTAATGGATATCAAATTTGATATCCATATTGATAAATCTAAATATTTATTTTAAATTTATGTACAATTGTTCATGGATACCAAAATTAAAATTCATATGAAAAGGTTTGATAATCTTGGTCACATTCATATGAAAATTGATAATTGAATAATTGATAATCTTGTTCATGGAATGAGTTGTAATCCTCATTCATGAGGAGCATTTTTTTCCTTCTATTTATGGCTTATAGAGACTAGTATTCTAGGTTTAGGGTTTAGTTTGGCCTAGGGTACAATATTTTTCATTAAACATTTAAATAATTTAGAACTCAAAATTTATTGTCTAGTGTTCAATATTCATGGTTAAATGGTCGATCGAGGCCCTAGTTCACCAACAAGGGTTTAGGGTTCACATTCAGGGTTTAATTTTGAACTTTAACTACATAATATTTAACATTAAGACTTAATGGTTTATTTTTAATTTTCTCATCATTTTGTCTTTTACCTTAAGTTACTAGGTAAATATATTTTTCTTTAAGAAATAATAAATACATATAAATATTACCATTATTTAAATTTATTTTTATAAGGCACAAGTGGACATTTATATAGTTTAGGGTCTCTAGGGTTAAAAATAGGGTTTATAGTTTATTATTTTAATGTTTAAGGAAAACGTGCACCTGAAACATATAGTTTTAGGGTTACAATTCAAACATACTTGATTTTAGCATTATCTCAAACCTAACTTTGAACTATTTTTTTCCTTATCTCTAAACCCTAATAGAGTAAACCCTAAACCTTAATTTTAAACCCTAAAATATTAAACCCTAATTATTCACCCTAGAATCGCTAATTCCCAAAATCTAAATTTTGAACTTAAGAATACATGCAATGGCATGAATGAAAGAATAATGTCCATTGTATAGTTTACATGTATTTGTATATTTAGATTACATATATTTAAAATCATAGTTAGTGGATAGTTTGCATGTAAATGACGTGTAATTTTAATTCATTTTCTAAATAATAGATGGTTTCACCTTGGATGTTAAGCTTTCCATATTTGTGTCGTGTATGATCCTTAAATAATTATTCTTTATTATTTGTATTATTATTATATTTCTTTTAATTATTAAAATAAAATAATTTAAAATTAAAGTAAAAATATATTTTTGGATATTATTATTTCAAGTTTAAAAGACTTTGTTTAATGACCTTTAAAAAGTTAATTAGTTTAGTTACCTAAACAAATCTTTTAGAAGTGTGAAAATTTTAATATTAATGATTTCTTTTATATATATATATATGGACTGTTCACTTTTTATTTTAGTATTATTTTAAAGAAAAATATAAATTGTTATTAATTGAATATAAAAAAAATGAGTTGTTCAACTAGGCTTTAGAATATGTTATTCTTAAGAGAAAAACACTATAATCTATTTATTACTTCAAACAAAAATAAAAAGTAACTAATAATTACGTTATATAAGAAAGTATAGATATTATTAAATAGCAACTATATTATAAAATGAAATTATTATAAATTATTGTAGATTCTAGGTTGTGTAAGCCTTTTGCATCAATATTTCATATCAATATCTCTTCATCATGCTTATATATCATGGAGTGTGATTCCAAATGTTTCTTTAAAAAACTTACGTAATTGAAGCCAAGAAGCACTCTAAACACATTACTATTCTTTTCAATTCAATTTACAATATAAGATAAAGTTTTCAAGTATTGTGGTCATGTTTAAAGTTTAACAATAGATGTTTTTGTGTAGCTCCATAAAGAGAAAAGTATCTCTATTCACTATCAAGACTTTGGTTTATATACGAGGCTTAATATGCAAGATCTACAACTATTATTATACACTAAAAAGAGTAAGTGGGATTATCTAGGACTTGAATTTGTTATTGTTGCATCATTAATAGATGGGTAGACGAAATGAGTGGTAGATGAAGTAGGGGAAGTTGTTCTTGCAATTATAGAATTTGAGGTGGATGTATGTGATGGAATGTGTTTACTTCTAACACTAAAATATGTTTGATTTGTGGGATCTGGTAAGTTAGTCATAGAAGGATTTGAAAGCATTGTATTTATATTAGGCATAGATGGGCCAAGTGATGCATCTCTGTTTGTAAACAAAATACCCACATGAATGCATCTTGAAACTTGCTCATTCGAGAAACTTTCTATTATTGCATTATCAATCACATCCATAATACTTCCTCCCTTGTAAGATCCCCATACCTGCATAAGATAATATGCACTCATCTTCAAAAGATATCTAACTTTGGAAAACAAACTATATTAAAATGTCTTATTTTATCTTACCTGTTATAAGACGATTTGAAATTTTGGGGATGATCTATTATCATAATTGACCTAACATAGCATATTCGGGTGCCATATAACTACTACATAATCATTAAAAAAATTTATTACACGGAAGACAAAAAAAAATACTAAGGGTGAAAAGATCAAAGCCTTAAATTACATTTATTTCTTTTTCTTCCAATAAATGTTTAAATTTTTGTGTGTTTATTATTATAAAAAAACAGTAAAAACTTATTATAGTTTTTACTTCTAATCAACGTTTAAACTTTTGTGTTTATTATTATAAAAAAGCAGTGAAAACTCATCTTGAGATAGACTTAAAAATTTAATGCAAATAAAATATTGAAAATAAAAAAAAATCTAAAACTAGTGGTGGCTGTTCACCCAACAAGCTAGTAGCTCTTTTTAATTTTCAAAATATTATGAACTTATGTGATTTGTATGTAAAGCGGTGTGATGCAATGCTTAGATTTTTACTATGTTCCTGCAACCTTTTTCTAAACATGACTCTCATCTTGACCAATCAATCTTGCTAAGCCATAATTTGATATTTTTGGCTCCATTTTCTCATCAAGAAAAATATTCCTTGCTTTGATGTCCATATGAATGATCCGCGGCTGAGTATCTTCATGCAGATATAGAAGCCCACAAGCTACTCACATATTAATTGAGTTGTTATCGATATGAAAATGTTTAAATGAATTTATATATCAATTCAATTGAACTGATATGTGAAAACTGACATTAATGAATATAAAATTTGATATTGATATTGATAAATCAAAATGTTCATTTTAAATTTATGTAAGTTTAATTGTTCATCAGTACCAAAATTAAAACTTATATGAAAATTGATAATGGAGAAGGCTTGGTAATCTTTGTCATATTATTTTTAATGGTGAAATAGCCTTTTTCTTCTTTGAGATCATCTTGGTCCCTTTTATGTTTGGAAAAAATGATATTTGGTAGATTTAGGAGGTGGATAAGGATTGGAAGATGGTTGTGATATTCACTCTTTAAAGTAATGAGTTGTAATCCTCATTAATGAGGCAAACTTTTTTCCTTAGATTTAAGGCTAATAGAGCTTGGTATTCTAGGTTTAAGGTTTAGTTTGGCTTAGGGTACAATATTTATAATTGAACATTTAAATAATTTAGAACTTAAAATTTATTGTCTAGTGTTTAATATTCATGGTTTAAGGATCAAGGCTTAGGGTTTACCAACAAGGGTTTAGAGTTCACATTCAAGGTTTAGTTTTCAATTTTAAGGGTTCAACATACATACTATTTAACATTAAGAGTTAATGGTTTGTCTTTAATTTTCTCATCATTTAATCTTTTTCTTTAGGAAATAATAAATACATATAAATTTTATCATTATTTAAATTTATTTATATAAGGTACAAGTGAACATTTATATAATTTAGGGTTTCTAGGGTTATAAATAGGGTTTATAGTTTAGAGTTTTAGGGTTTAAGGAAAACACAATTCAAACATAGGGTTATAATTCAAACTTACCTAATTTTAGTTATCTAGAATCCTATGTTTGAACCATATTTTCCCTTATCCATAAACCTTAAAAGAGTAAACCCTAAACCCTAATTTTAATCCCTAAAATAATAAACCCTAATTCTTCACCTTACAATCCATTATCCCCAAAACCCAAAATTTGACCTTACAAATACATGCAATCAATGACATTTGGGAATGAAAGAATAATGTCCATTGTATAGTTTGCACGTATTTGTATGTTTAGATTGCATATATTGTAAATCATAGTTAGTGGATAGTTTGCATGTAGATGACATGTTATTTTAATTCATTTTCTATAGAATAGATAGTTTCACCTCTCATAATACACATAGATGTTGAGCTTTCCATATTTGTGTTGTGTATGATCTTTAAAAACTTATTCTTTATTATTTGTATTATTACTCTATTACTTTTAATTATTAAAATAAAATCATATAAAACTAAAGTCCAAAAATATTTTTAGATATTATTATTTCAATTTTAAAAGACATTTTTAATGGCCTTTAAATTTTAATTAGTTTAGTTACCTAAACAAATCTTTTAGGAAAGTGTGAAAATTTTAATATTAATAATTTAAGACAATATTTAATTTTTTTTATAGATGGTATATAAGTATAGACTGTTCACTTTTTATTTTAATGAAATTTAAATTGTTAGTAATTGAATATAAAAAAATTGAGGTGCTCAACTAGGCTTTAGAATATGTTATTTTTAAGAGAATGACACTATAATCCTTTTATTACTTCATACAAGAATAAAAGGTAACAAATAATTACGTTAGTTAAGAAAGTATCTATATTATTAAACAACAACTATATTATAAAATTGAAGTATTATAAATTATTGTAGATTGTAGGTTGCGTAGGCTTTTCCATCAATATTTCATATCAACATTTCTTCATCATGCTTATAGATCATGGAATGTGATAACAAATGTTTCTTAAAAGAACTTACATAATTGAAGCCAATAAGCACTCTAAACATATTACTATTCTTTTCAATTCCATTTACAATATAATATAAAATTTCCAAGCATTGTGGTCATGCTTAAAGTTTAAGCATAGATATTTTTGTGTAGCTCCATAGAGAGAAAAGTATCTCCATTCACTATGGAGACTTTGGTTTATATATGAGGCTTAAGATGCAAGCTCTACAACTATTATTATACACTAAAAAGAGTAAGTGGGATTATTTAGGACTTAAATCTGTTATTGTTGCATCATTAATAGATGGATAGACCAAATAAGTGGTAGATGAAGTAGGGGAAGTTGTTCTTGTAGTTCTAGATGTTGAGGTAGATGTATGTGATGGAACATGTTTATGTCTAACACTAAAATAAGTTTGATATGTGGGATCTGGTAAGTTGGTCGTAGAAGGGTTTGAAAGCATTATATATACATCAGGCATAGATGGGCGAAGTGATGCATCTGCCTCTGTACACAAAATACCCAGATGAATGCATCTTGACACTTGCTCATTAGAGAAACTCTCTATTATTGCATTATCAATCACATCCTCAATATTTCCTCTCTTGTAACATCCCCATACCTGCATAAAATGATATGCACTCATCTTCATAAGATATATAACTTTGGAAAAAAAAACTATATTAAAATGTCTTATTTTTATCTTACCTGTTCTAAGAGGCTTTGACATTTTGGTGACAATCTATTATCAGTGTTCTTTCTTCCACATATAATTTCTAAAATGACAACACCAAAGCTATACACATCAGCTTTTGCAGGTAGTTGACCTAACATAGCATATTCTGGTGCCATATAACCGCTGCATGATCATTAAAAGAAATTATTAGACCGAAGACAAAAAAAATATTAAGGGTGAAAAGATCGAAGCCTTAAATTACATTTATTTCTTCTAATAAACGTTTAAATTTTTGTGTTTTTATTATTATTAAAAGCAATAAAAACTAATCTTGAAATAGACATAAAAATTTAATGCAAATAAAATATTAAAAATAAAAAAAAAATCTAAAACTAGTGGTGGCCGTTCGCCCAACAAGCTAGTAGCTCTTTTTTATTTTCAAAATATTATGAAATTATGTGATTTATAGGTAAAGCTGTGTGATGCAATGCTTAGATTCTTACTATGTTCCTGCAACTTTTGTCTGAACATGACTCTCATCTTGATCAATCAATCTTGCTAAGCCAAAATCTGATATCTTTGGCTCCATTTTCTCATCAAGTAAAATATTGCTTGCTTTGATATCCCGATGAATGATCCGCGGCTGAGAATCTTCATGCAGGTATAGAAGCCCACGAGCTACTCCACATATGATGTTAAAACGTTTCGGCCAGTCAAGCTCTTTGCTCCGCTCTGGATCTAAAGCCATGCATCCAAATAGATTATCCTCAAGAACAACAAATGCTTTATGACTTTCACTTACTTACCCTAAGAAGAGCAAACATTGTACCGCCTTCACTTTTATGTTAGATAGAATATACTCACGAAATAGTATCTTGTCAAGGCTCTTGTTAGCCAAGTACTCATAAACAAGCAACTGTTCTGATTGCTCTGTGCAACACCCAAGTAGCTTCACAAGATTCCGATGCTGAATTTTGGCCACCAGTTCAACCTCGTTCAGAAACTCTTTTTTCCTTGCAAAGATCGTATAGAAAGCTTCTTTACTGCTATTTGTTTTCCATCTAACATTGTGCCCTGACATAAAATCAAACACATAAACCTTACTTTTATAAGGCACTATAAATATACATATTAAGTCCACAGCCAAATCCCCCTTAGGGTTATGCTGTCCAAAAGAAGAAAACGTGGTCGCTTAGGGTTAAGTTACCTTGTATACAGAGCCAAATCCCCCTTCTCCAAGCTTGTTGTCAACATGGAAATTTCTAGTTGCAGACTTTATAATTTCCAAGTTAAAGATTATTTTATGTTCCTGGCCGATCGTTGAGACTACCTCCGTATTTAGATTCTCTGGAAAAGTAATTCACGGGGAAAAAAAATACAATTTTATATCTAATTTTAACTAGAAAGATGTTTTTTTCTGACAAAAAGTTGACAAGAGAAATTTCTCGGTTCTGTTCTAATAGTCTTACTAGGGAGGAATTTTGTCGATAAAAAATATGCGACGACAAAATCATTAAAATTTCACTTTAGGAATACCTTTCCTTAGGAAGGTTGGCTTCCCTAATACTGCAGACTTGAATTTTCTTCGGATTGCAAACAGGCATAACACTAACATCACCAACAAGCCGCCGACAATACCCAAAACTATATCTATTTTGGTTGATGACTTTTCTGCACAGGAGATTAATTTGAGTGCGCTTAGTTAAAATGCTCGGTATGTCAAATTCACAAAACAAAATAAACCCTATTCTATGAAAGATTAAAATTAAAAAAACTCTTACGTTAATTGGGAAATCAAAGATATTTAACAGCAGAGTTGAGAGATTTAAAAATAAATAAAATTAACAGTAGTATTCGCCTCTATTTATTCATTGATTTATGACTGTGTTCACAAAATTATATAATACTTTTATAGCACAAAAAGCAACAGTATTAGAACTTTTTACCTTTAAAAGAGCTTTACATAAAAACATAAAGAACAACAAACTTACTAAATAAATAATTACAAATTTAAAAAACGATAAGCATATTACTCGGTTGCTGAATCCGTGCTGAAGAAGGCAGTTGTGGAGGGGCAGGATTAAAGAATGAGTATGTTTCGTAACGAGCAAGGCAACTTCCGGAGCCGGCGACACCTCCAAGAGAAGTTCCATTGGTCGTCGCATCTAACAACTCACGAATTGCATTTGTTAAGCATGTTTTGCAGTCCTCGACAGAAGTCAAATCGTTCCAACATTGAACCAGACTGTATATCGGATCAAACGTTGAGGCGGTTGTTGATCCAGAAGAATAATGAAGAGGGGATCGAAGGGCTTCATTTGACATATTTGTGAAAAGTGCCCTAACTGCCGTACTAAACCCATCACTTGTGACGTTATCTGGAGTGTGAACAGTTTTTGTCTTGGTATCTAGTATTCCGATGAAGAAATAATCCTCGTAGCGTATGAAGCACTTGGGCAGCCAAACTCTACCGCCTCTGGCATTTCCACAGTTCTGGCGAACGCTGGCATTTGCTTCTTGTGAACAGCTGAAGCATTCCTCTGCGGTTGCGTCTCCCCATCATTGGAGGAGACCATAAGCTCTCTCTGGAGTTTGGCCGGAGACAGAAGTATTGAAACCATTTGATGATGATGTATTGTTTACAAGATTATTAAGAACTATGTTTAAATTACTCTCGAATTTAGCGCTTATAGAGTTAGTGCTGTTGCATATATGCATGTGTATCGCTGCATTGGGAACAATGCATAATAAGAGCACAACACAGAACAACTGTCGATATTTTGCATTGTAGGCCATCTGCATTTTGTCTTCCCCCTTAGAATTCCTTCAGCAACCAGGGTTTCTAAAGTAATGTCAATGTGATATTTCATTGTTTTCTTCTGTCCACACTTCTAATGCCATTTTATACTTCCCAAATTTAGTCCGTCCACACTTCTAATGCCATTTTAGACTTTCCCAAATTTTTGGAAAAAATATATTGGAATTATGGCCTTAAACAATATTTTACTTTAGTGTAAAAAAATCTCTTGGAAAAAGCTTGAAATTTTTTCACACACTTGACGCATTGAATAGTTCTCGAGGTTAAAAGAAGCGTGTGATCAGAGCTAATGCAGTTTTTTAATGCATGTTTTATGGGCGAAAAGATGTCGTTAAGATGTTAATAAGTCTTCACTTAGTGTTAGTCAAGGCTGTAGTTGTTTGAATGCACGTCTCTGACAGTACTCCTGTAATCTGTTACATGTAATTTTCTATTAACTCTAATTCAATAAAAAATCTTTCTACTAAAGACCATCTATAGTTACCAGAGTTGCCTTTTGGTTTCTTATTTTGAATGGAAGTCTCGTTTGCTTTATACGTCAAAAACGTTTGGACCAAGCCTGGAAACTGAGGAATAAAGTAGATCATAAAAGTTGAAAACTAAGGTGCGGTGACAGCTGGATAGCACTCACAACTTTGTAGTTTAGTTTATGCCATTTGATTATAATTAAACAGTAAATAATATATAATATTATTCAATACGAGCGAACCATAAGGTATATATTAAAGGCTTCCCATCACATTTATACTAAACATTATTTACTTATCTGTGGTATGTCGTTGTAAACACGTCTACACATCACATGATTTTTTCCTTGTCGTTTCTTTGCTTTCGAATGCCACTTTCCCTTGTCTTAGTGTTTACATCATCAAAGCAATTAATGGTATTTTTATTATTTTATTGAACTTTTTGACTTGTGGTCTTCCTCACCTAAAAAAAGGGTCCCCCAAATAAAAGGTCACAAAAGAACACTTGCATCTACTCATGAGTTTCTTATAATGGAAGTTGTAGTTGAATAACCTTATTTATAAAGGAAGTGTTCCATAGTTAGCTAGTCAAAGTCCTTGTTCTCATTTATATTTTTTTCCTAAAGTCCTTGTTCTCATTTATATTTTTCTCCTCAAACTTAGGCTCACTTAGATTTTATATTTTTCTCCTCAAACTTAGGCTCACTTAGATGGTACTTAGATGGTTTTTATTATTGTTAGTTGAATAAGTTTAATACATAAATTAATAATAGTACTTTAAAATGTTATTGAGCGGTTGATAGGTTATATAAATAGTTTTGTTGGAGAAGTATTGTACATTTATGTTTTTTTGGTAAAAGTCATTTCCTGGAGTGATTAGTGTATAGACTTATTTATATATGTGTTTATGGACCATCCAATAACGCCTTTACATGCTATTAGTAGTTTATAAGTCATTTATCATAATATTTTATTTAAATTATGTACCAATTTAAATTTACAATGTGGATTATTTATGTAATAGTGATAGTAGCTATATGAGTGTTGTTTTCCTTCCTTCCTTTTTCCTTGTTCTTTTTGTGATAATGCTTAATGATAGCATGTCTATAATTTCGCTACGTTTTGTAAACATTTAAATTGTAGAATAAAATAATTAGCTCTTTAATATTGTAATGATGAAATTTGTATATTTGTGTCATTTTTTATTTAGTTTTGTGTTTATTTTAAGGTAATGTTTTCATACATGTTTAAAATAATAAATGATATGATATTGTGTAAAGTTAGGTTTATTTCCCTCACTTTTTTTTTAATCTATTTACACTTACACATATTTCTATACATTTAGTCCTATAATATCGTACTGGTAAGTCAAAAATCTTGCTAACATAGATGAGTATAAAACTCACTTGAAAATGATAAAAATTCTCCAAGATTTGTGATGCCAAATAGATTCATTTCATGGCTCAATTTTACTAATCACCATGCAATGTTTCTCTTGAAACTTGAGTTTGAATGATTAATTGAGTTAAAATATAAATTGAGTCCTAAGGGAAGATATTCAATGAGCTCACAAAGTAAGCATGATCTATAAGAGCACCAATAGAAATGGAAGAAAAGATAAAAGGAAGGGAGAGAAGAAATAGTTACAAAATTAGATAGCATGGATAGTGCACTCAACTCTAGAAATAATAATGAACAATGAATCTAATATCCCACTAAAATCTTCTTGTATCATAACTAGTATATTTATATTTTTTTAAAAAAATATTAAAGTACGTTGAGGGATATCTCTTTTCCATAGTTTATTTGAAAAAGAAATTTGAAAAAATAAAAACTAAAAAGAAATTGGAAAAAATAAAAAATAAAAACCAAAAAAAATTGAAAATAAGAAAATGACAAAGACTATGGAACCAAAAAAAAAGGAAAAAATAAAAAATAAAAACCCAAAAAGAAATTGAAAAAAATAAAAAACTAAAAATCAAAAAAGAAATTGAAAATAAGAAAACCACAAAAACTATGGAACAAAAAAAAATTGGACAAGAATTTTTTTTTCCATGAATCTTATTTACATGAATTTATTTATTTAAATATTTTATGATATTTTTGTTTACAGAATCTAAATGTTTATGGGAATATGAATCTTTCAGCCCTTGCTGTGAGTGTAGAATGCCTCTCGTGTAACTAGAAAATATATTCTCTATCTATAATCAATCACATATATCTAGGTCATGTCCACACAATGCAAATCTATCCTATAACCTGTAGGTCTGATCTAGGCAATTGCACACTTATACTTTCTAATTTTCTAAATTATCTACTACGCGTTAACTTTTAAGGACTAGTAGTATTTAGAAGTACCTTGGGGGATCCCAAGACTACAAGGGTTTTGTTCTCCTAGGTCAACCCCCTTGGTTAGATAAACTTTATGGTCTAGAAAATTTAATTGAAGATGATATTCATTAGTCATGCAAATTTTCTAGAATGATAACATAAGTTTAGACTTATTTTTACTTCTCTAAATTGAAATATTATTATAGTGATGTTCCTTGAAAGAAAATAACTTTTTAAAGAATAATCAATGATAATGGATGCACATTGAGTGTATCTAAATACAACTACATAAAGATAATTCATACAGAACATGTACCAAGTTAGCATAATGTGATAATGAAATGGACAAGAGTAAACAAAATTTTAATTTATTTTTTTGAATTTTTAAGAGGGTTAATTTTGTGTGGTGTGGGATTAACCCAAAGGTTGCTGGATTGACCTTGGACAAAGAGGTGTAAATCGTGAGGTTGGTTATGGATGGATTTGTGTATGTGCATGCATATATGTGAAAAATGGATAAGATAAGGGAATGTGTATAGATAAAGATACAATTGAATAGATGTATAGAAATGAGATTAAATTGAAACAAAGTGATAAATCAAGGAATGAGCTCAACTTCACAAAAGTGAGTCAGTTGTTAATATGTAATTGTATTAAACCATTCCATCAAAGTGAACCTAAAATTAAATGAGAATTAGCATATATAAATTTTAACATTACATAAATAAACATTAATAAAGTGTGAAAATTTTATACATGAATAGTTACAAGAATTCACATCACCAATATATTAATAATTTAGACAACATTTAAATTTTGCATAAAGTATAAATTTTTTGTACATATATAATAGAGAAAACTTACATCCTAATTATATTAATAATTTAAACAACATTTATTTTTAAATACTATATATGTAGCACTCACTTTCTCAAATAAAAAATATACATTGTTATCTATTCATAGCCCACATTTCGGTGAATAAAAAAAATTATCGACGTACCTTGTTCTTATTCCGCTAAGAGGACAACACTATCTATTCTTCTATTAAGTCGAAGAGAGATAGAAGTAGTAATTATCTTTTTCATTCTTAAAAATTACATTTAATTATTAAACCACAACTATATCATAAATTGTACGTATTATAGGTTATGTACTATTATTTTCAAAATAATTAACAAAATAGGATAGCTATTCATTGTAAATGCATTCTTTTTAACTGTAATGAAATAGAAAATAAAAATAGTCATAGAAAAGTATCATAGTTAACCTTAAAATTTAATAGATAATATTTTGTTTAGCACCAATATCAGTATCTTAATTTACTATTAAGAATTTGATTTTTATGTGAGGCTCAATATGCAAGCTCCATTATTATTATCACAAGTGTTATGTAGTGGATAGTACTTGTCTTATATTTTAGTTTGTATTTATATTGTAGTGAGAGTGGCATACAAGAATGCATTGAATGCATTGGGATGAACAATTAGAATACATAATTGTAGAAGAATGATTATCAATAAAGAAACTATGAGATTTTTACGGAAGAATGAACACATTTAGAAACATTGAACAAGTTCTTTTGAAATTATAGCCTAAGTATATGTAACCCTTTTGGTTTGAGAGAACAAAAGTATCAAATAGATAATAGGAACCTCAATATAAATGTTAACTTTGATTCTATGTTATAGCTTGCAAATATGAAATATTGGCCTAAATTAAATCATAGTCATAGAAAATGTCTTTTATCTATGTATCCAAGATATAAGTGTTGAGAGACAAAATTGAAATAGATGAAAAGGCAAATACTATTTAGTGTAACTAAGGTTTTTCAAGTGGCCTTATCAAAAATCTTTGAAATGGTTTCTTGCAAAAAATCATCAAGAAGAATTCCTAGGTTGTTGATAGAAGAACTGAAGCATAGTTAGCTAGAAATTCATTGGTGATGAGCTTATTGTTCATACCATATTTCTCCCATTGGAAAGTTTAGTGCTACTAATTCATGTACATTCACTAATAATTTGAGTCTATCAAATTTTGTATGTCAATAGTACCAACCTTGATGTAACAATGTTAGTACTATATGTGTGAATAGTACTAGCCATATATGGAAGGCTAATATCATAATTGTTGTAGTTTCCACTACATTTGTTTTTGGTATTGTTGGGGTTGGATGGAGGAAGAGACTTCTTTATTATTTGATCCAACAAACATAAATTTGTCACTTGTTAATGTTGAAGCTCAATGGTTTTGGTGATAATGGGCTACAAATTTGTTTAATATTCCACTCTTCCAAGAAATAAACAAGACAATGGTTTCTAACTTTGTTTGACAAAGTTTGTGTAGCATGATTGGTGATATGGATTGTATGTTGGAGGTGGTGAAATAAGACTAAAAAATAGAGTTGAAGGAGGACTAGCAACATGGAAATGAGCATGGAATGATCATGTCATTAGTAGTTGCACTTTCATAATAGATTTAAGATTATACAATTTAGGTGTAGATGAAGGAGAGATTTTAGTATTATGACTATGATTAGCCAAGCCATAGTCTTGTGAAGGTCTTGCAATGGTAATGTTTGTGTTGTTGGTGATAAAATCTCTAGGAAGAGAGACATGTACCTATAAATTGTTGGAACCACCTCCAAGAAAGTGATGATTCTTTTATATTCTATTCATTGAAGACTAAATGGAATTAGTCATGAAAATGTTACCATAGTTAATGTAGGTTTCAACTTCTAATACAAAATTTTTCATGCTTGACTTCCTACATGTATAATTAGAGAAAGAATCTTGGTAGGCTAAGGATAATTTGCATGGAATTGGGAGAAAAACCACAAAGTGGGGAAAGTGTTACATCCCCAACTTTTGATTTGGCCTAATCTTACTTTATGTGGTAAATAGGATAATTAATCTTAGATTAATGATTTGATGTTTGTGGAAAATATCATGTAGAATCATTGATTAGATAAAAAGTTGATTTATGTTTATATTAAGAATGAGGTTATTTAATGTTAAGATTATTTTATCATGATAATTTATGAATTAATGATGATACACTAATCATGGTTATATGATTGCGAGTGTAACTAGGAAAAGAATCTTTCCTCAAAGATGGAAGGAGAGTATCACCAGGGGAGAAGGAAGTAGATGTTGGGAAAAGATCAAAATGCCATCTAAGTATCGAGGTTAAAATTTCATGAACCCATGCAAGATAGGATGAGTATAAGTCATTTCCTTGTTTAGTCAATTTTGAATTCTAGCAACGTCGACAAGATGAGTTATGATCTCTCGATGTCGTCAACGTTGGTTTGACTAGTTAATGTTCGTGGAACATTTAAACAGTTGATAGTAAACCTAGTTGGACATTGAAGTTTTCCTTTATTCATGTATCTATTTCTTTATTTAATTCTGTGATCTTATAGTATAATTATTTTTTATTATAGTTAGTATAGTGAAGAAGGGGAGAGGACTCGACCCCATATTCGCACATTGGTGATACCACCTTAATGATGATAATATAATTTAAGTGATAGATTAAGTTATTATGATAATTCCTATACATCATTTAGATGTAATTGATTTTGTGTTAAGTATAATTATATATCGACCTACTTATAGTGGTCAAGCATTTTATATAACAAGCTTGAGTGCTCTTCTAGTCCACCACCTCACAACCCATCAAATGTGGAGTGAGTGGGGTTGCTGTGAAGCTTAGCCAAAGTTAATCTATTTGAAAATACTCCTAAATTTGAGGTAAAGCTCTTGAGGAGATGGGAAACCTATGAGTTGGCACGACCTATGCCAACTAATTCACCACCTTCAGTGTGAGGGTGGCAGTTATGGACGAAGTGGGCAAATGCATGTGGGGAGAGTCTTTTGTGTGGATGTTTTTTTGGGGAAAAGGATTATTATTGTGGTGATCATTTATATCTCTATTCAATAAGAAACTCTTGACAGTGGGATGAGCAACCATTAAGTGAATTTTATTATTAGACAGCATGTGTCTAAATTTCTTGAGGCTCCTAACAATAGCAAAAACATGTTTTCCCACAAAAGAGTACTTTACCTTGTAGTCGTGTAGTACTTGGCTAAAAAATGCTATTGGCTGCTCTAAACCTTCATCATTTTGCTGACATAACATTACAGAGATGGTGTCAGCTCCTCCAAAAGAATACAAAATGAAATCCCTCTCATAATTTGGATTGATGAGGGTAGGGGCAGCAGCGAGGGCTTCCTTAATCTGCTCAAAGCTTCCTTTTCCTTCCTTAGTCCAGCTAAATGGCACATTCTTCTTCAACATGGCAGTGAGAGGTTGTAACAAAGCTACGATGTTTGGAATAAACCTCCTAAAATGGTTAATTCTCCCAAGAAAGCTTTGCAAGCCTTTCTTATGTGCAGGCGGCAGTAAATCTAAAATTGCAGACACTCTCTCAGGGTCAATAGAAATACCTTTCTTTGAAATAATATGGCTGAGGAGTTTACCTTAATGAACTGAAAATATGCACTTTTGGGGATTCAATGAGACTCCAAACTCCTTGCACCTCTGAAAAATCTGCTTCAAGTGGTCAAAGTGATCATTAGCATCTTTGGAAAAAATAGTTATGTCATCTAGATACACCAGTACTATTCTATTTATAAGGCCATGGAAGGCCATATCCATTGCCCTCTGAAAGGTTGCCCCTGCATTGGACAAACCAAATGGCATTTTCTGATAGGCTATAGTAGCCCACTTAGTTGGGAATGTAGTTTTATATTGGTCCTCTTCTTTGACCAGAATTTGGTTGTAACCAGAGTAACCATCTAACAAGGAATACCTATCAGAACTTGAAACAATTTGTTGTATATGTTCCATGGATGGAAGAGGGTAGTGGTCTTTCAGTGAGGCCTGATTTAGATCACAGAAATCGACACAAAGTTAGAGTGCACCATTCTTTTTTCTGACTGGGACCAAATTGGAAACCCATGAAATATGTTTTATTGGGAAAATGATACTGCTCTCAATCAGTTTATTCAATTCAGCCTTCATTAAATGCTCAGGTTTGGGATTGAGGGGTCTCTGTTTCTGCCTAACAGGCTTTGCATTAGGCTCTAATTCTATGGTATGCTGAGCCAAACCAGGATCAAACCCCCTTAAGTCCTTATACTCCCATGCAAAAACATAAAAAAATTCTTGACATAATTAAATAAATGACTATTGTTCTTCTATAGTACATGCCTTTCTAAGTTTCAGCAGTTTGTCTTTGAAAATTTCTATGGTCTGATAGTGTTCTTGCTTCACTATCATGCTGAATTTATCCTTTATGAACTGATCATCAGTGTTGAACATTGATTCTAATGTGAATAGTCCTTTGGGCAACTTATTGGACTTCAGTTATACAATTTGATCTTTAAATTGTTGCTGATATTTATGCTGATTATCAACGGCAAATTTAGCTTCTGCACTTAAAAAACTTAAGATCTGCTCGTCACTATCAAATACTTGCCAAGAAACACTGTTGTCAGGTACTAAAGGCCTGACAACCACTTTGACATATGGCTATACTTCAATTTTTTGAATCTAATTAGGAATCTCAAATTGAGAGCCTAAGGCTGCAAGCTTATCTGCATACTTATTTTGGTTCTTGGGAATCGAAATCAGATTAAAAGCATCAAAAAATTCTATTGAATCCCACACTCTATGCTTGTACTTTTTGAGAAAATCATTTTTAGCAACATTCAGATTCCTAACCTGATTAATGATCAATTCAGAATCTCCATAAACCTGAATAGATTTGATACCTTTTTTCTGAGCCCACTCTAAACCATGGATCTGGGCCTCATATTCAACTACATTATTTGTGCAGCTGAAAGTGAACCTTAAGGCTACATAATATTTGTTCCCTTTAGGTGAGATCAACACATTACCTACACCAATACTTGTCTTGGTCCTTGATCCGTCAAAGTACAACTTCCAAAGCAAATCTTCTTATTGTTTTGACTGAATTTGGTCCGTAATTAGATTAGGAATCACTGCATGAGGTTCCTGTATCATATAGATGCATAATCCTACCTCATCCATATGTTGGAAAGGGTCACTTTCATAATCTTCAGCTGCCCAATCATCTAAGTTTATGTCTTCTATAGGCGTACTGGGATCTAGGTTCATGGGTTCATCTTGCTGCCTGTGGGTGATGCATAGATTAGCATTTATCAGGCTGAGAACATAGGGCTCAATATGGTCTTTTGCAAGTGGTTCAGAATGTATGGTTACTTTTATACCACACCTTGTTCTAAAGAATAAGTGAGTCTAATCAGAGGATAGAAACCCACCCAATTTGGCAGTGAACTCCCTAGAAAGACAAATTGCAAATGTAGGTGGTAGATCAATGATATAAATGTCCTGATGGATGGCAAAATTAGGACAAGCATGCAATGTAAGTGGCAGATTTTTTATTATTCTAGTGGTATTAAATGCAGACCCATCTAATTGAACTACTCTTTTTGCAAGGGGCTCATAAACCAATCCTAATAAATCAGCTACACTTTTGGGCATGACTGAACCGCTTGCTCCTGAGTCTACCATGCAGTTATGAACAAGTTTATTGCCAATAATGAGACTTAGATAGAAAGGAGGAGGTTTTACCTCATTTGCTGGTTGCCCAGTCTTGATCTCTGGGTTGTTGGCAAGTACAACCTTGGCCTTCTCTTGACTAGAATGCTCAGAGAGTGGGAGTTTAGCCAATGCTTCTTGTAGAAAATTCTTTTGGCCAAGAATGTGTAAGGCATCCATAACTAATATACTCACTGTAGCTTTCTTAAGATGGTCAACTATGTTGAAAGAAATAGGGTTTACCTTCTGCTATCCTTTTACTATAGCTGCATCAGTCTACCTTTGTGAAGATTGTTGTTGCATTTTGGGCTGATCCCTTACTGGTACAGTTTGATCCCTCTGTAGAATTTATACTTTCTGCTGTGGTACAGGGATAATTTGTAACAGATATACTTGATTTTTATCCCTAATAGGCTGGTGTTGTACCACAGTAGCTTGCTGGTTAATATCTGCAGCTCTTTGTTTTAATCTCATGTTGGTTGAAACATGCATACTTTGTTGATTTTGACCTTGAAGGTAGTTTATACCACAGAAATTAGACTCCTCCCAATTCATTAATGCCACATCAGCATTATTTTGCTGAGCTAAAACTTCACCAGAGACACCTTCTAAACTTGCATAGTTGTTTTGAACCATGAGTGCCTGATTTCTTACTCCATTTGTGCATGCAGCTTGATTATGCGGTTGGTGACATGGATAACACCAATCACTATCTTGGGCTAAATTATTCTGTGTGGGTACAAGCTCTCTCAAGGTGCTAGTAGTATTTGGGTTGTAAGCTTGGAAGGGTCGAGGGTTGTAGTTTCTTCTTTGACACTGAGGATCAGCCTGGTAGGGTTGCCTATATTGCTAATTGGGCTGAAATTAGGCATTCTTCTAATTGGGCTGATACCAATTTTGGTAAGGCAAGCATTTCTCCATATTTACTAGCTTATTTGCAATTGTCCTCAGTGTATTTTCAAGCTCCAGGGAATTTTGGGTTTGAGCTAGAACAACAGTTCCTTGGGTTGCTTGGTATCCTATTGCTGGAACAGGCGGGACAACAGCTAGATAAGGTACTGCCATTGGCATACATGGCTGGATTTCAAGGAAAATAGGTAAGGGGGCCCTAGGGGCTATCTTCCCTGCCCGAATAAGGTAGTTTTCTGCCCTAACAACAATCTCAAAAGAATCTAGAAGGGTAGTTCCTCCCATAGATTGAATCATTACAAAAATTTCACTATTTAAAGCTTTAAGATAAAACAAAAATGCATGCCTTGGTAGGGGTTTTACCATTACGGGAATCATATCCCAAGTTGTCTGAAATCGGTAGTTGAAATCAGTCATGTGTTCATGGCGTGCCCTTTTGATGGTGCTCAATTGTTCGAGCAATGAGAGATGATCAGATTTGTCTTCGAAGTGCTTGTGCAATCTGTCTCCTAGTAGATCCCATGATATTATTGA
Organism: Cunninghamia lanceolata; assembly: GCA_027924645.1. NCBI lineage: Eukaryota > Viridiplantae > Streptophyta > Pinopsida > Cupressales > Cupressaceae > Cunninghamia > Cunninghamia lanceolata. The sequence goes on from BSBN01000530.1 coordinate 3,970,702, forward strand.
ATTTTCAACAAGTCCTCTGAACCACTGTAAGACTTTTCCTTTTAATGATGCAGCCAAAAGTCTGATTGCCACATTTTCTTAGGTGACATTGTGTACGGAACAAGGGGTTGCCACATCATGAATGTGCTCAACAGTTGTAGTATGATCTTCTCTGGTGAAATAAGGTAGTACTTTAAGGGCTACAACTGGAATATCATCTCTTTAGGCAAGATGTAGTGGGCTGCCTTCATTGAAAGCGGCAAATGCATACTGCCTAGCCATTATGGGTATTTGAACTATCAGCACCAGACTTCTGCTTCTTTTCACCGGACTCAGAGAACTGAATCTTGATGGTGTAGACTTTGATCTTCTTGATGATTCAACTCATCTGCTTACTGATCTGCCTCTCCTTTTTTGTGTAGATAGCTGTAGATAATCGAAAGGGTCTGGAATAGATCTGGTTTTCATAGGCTAAAAGCACTAATCTGCATGTCAGACCAGAGGAAATGAGTCGCTAGGTATATTGTGAAAGCCCCCAAAGGCACGAAAACTACTGCATATACCAAAACATCAGCTATGAGGGTACAAACTTCTCTGAAATCACTTTCAGAGTCCCACCTAGCATCCCAAAAACTATTGTCAGGATGTGGGTTTCCTATAATGAGAGTGAATCTCCAGAGTGAGCTAGTTCTCCTTATAATTTTCCTAATCTAATGAATTGCATGGAAAAGAGATAGAAAGATATGCTAAAATAAATGAATTCTAATTTAATCTTTAAGATTGTATCACCTAACAGATCATACTCACAAACAGATTATTGGATTTTGGCCTTCTCAACACTATGATCATTTAACTCATAAATATTTCACATGAAGGTCTGGTAGACACAACAAGCAACCTGAATTACAAAGATTTTGAAAAAATACAATAAGCTAAGACAAGGCAAAGGACAAACATTCATCACAATGCAACATTAGATTAATGTGCAAGTAGTTAGACAAAATGTGAAGTAAAGTTGTTGCTCAATAACTGAAAGAATAATGAGTACAATGAAAATGAGTACAACACTCTCTATGTGAGAGGAAGACTTTGGTGTCTCTGCACTCTGATCTCTAAAACTCCAACTAAAAAAAATGGAACTGGAACTGCTCAAAAGAAAAGGATCTCTAAGATATATGCTGTGAAATCTATCTCCTCCTGAAAGCTGGAAAAAAGCTCCTAAAAATAGACTCCAAGTCCATTTTTGAGCTACTCAGAAAAGCACAGAAAAAGCCCTCAAAAGATTCCAAACTGCTAAATCATGATGCCAAAGTATCTCCTGATGTGTACCCACCACAAATCTGTTTTCTTCTTGTCATGAGATTTTAATTTTTGTCCTATATTCCTCTAAATAAAACAAATCAAAAAGAATATCTAATTTGTTTTATTAGCCTATTCACTGCCTAAAAATAGTTCAGTTTTAAAAGTAATTTATATTTGATTGCTTTAAAACTAACTTTACAATGCATTGGCAATTTAAATCTAAACCCCTATTTGATTTGATTTTTGCAAAAATAAATAATCCCTGGCTCATAATTTCACCAAATATTTTACAAGGCATTACAATTGATTTTTCTATAAAAAATCATAAAAATGATGAACATATCACTATATATTTTGCAAAATAAATAAAAGCCTTGAAGGCTTAATCACTATGGTCCTGCAAAATAACTCCTAAGGCAATGAGTTCATCCCTCTTTCCAAGGGGTATCTCATATGGCATACATCATGATGGTGGCTTATATCCTATGGCATGAACTCCATCTTACTTCCAGATGGCATATTGCAAGGTGACTTAGCATGTTTTGAACCATTAAAATCAAGAGGGAGCCATGCTTGACCTCACTAAGTCATGTGACCTAGGCACCATGGTGAAAACAATATGACCCCCACAGGTATTAGCTTGGACAAACAAATGAGTTTGAAATATGATAAAAATCACTCATTTGGATTAGGGCAAAATGAAACCCTAGCAACAAAACAAATGAGCCCTATCTTTTCAGGCCATTTTTACTTTACAAGTTTTGTGAAACCCTCTGTTGTGGCTGCCATGAAGCCCTAGGGTTTGAAGCACATGACCCTGTATTTTTGCCAGCAAACCCACACCATTTTGAGATTTTCTTCATTAGAATCAAAGGTAAGCTTTACTAGATTTGAGTTCTGTGTTTCTTTTGCTCTATTCTATGGGCTTTGGACCTCCATAAGCCATGGCTATGATGCTGGTTCTGATGTAGTTTTGTGTCTATTTCTTGCTTTTATCTACCTCACACTAGAGGCCACCATTGCGAAGGGTATTCTGGGAATTTAATGGCTTCAAAAGAACTAGAAATTTTTCGGCCATACTCTACTATTTTAGTTAATGTCAGGTAAGAAAATGAATCTCAGAACTTTGTAGCAGTAGATATAGTTGTTCTAAACCTCTAATATGCAAATAAAGTAACCAAAATGTAGCCACTATTATGTTGTCTTTCCTTGAGATACATTTGACTTTGTTTGCTTAGCTGGGTCTGGTTGGGCCGTGGCCTCTCAATGGCATTTTTTCATTTTGATAAACACAAAACACATACACTTATTGCGTTTGATATCTCCTCTGGTTGTATGGAAAGAAAAATCTTGAAATGGCATATGGATTTAGCTTTTGTTGTTATTTACTGTAGCTTCTCCTATCATGATACTCCATTCAGTGTATTCTTCTCAAGGGTTTTTGCTGTCATATTCTTCTATGGGGTTTCTTTGAAGAGTCTTGAACTTGCCCACTATCCAAGGCATAACCCTGTAGGGCCTGATGGTTTCCCATCCATGACTGTTTTTATTTGTATTAGCATACTGGTATGAGGAAAACAAAACATCATTATTGAAAACAAAATTACAAGGGTCGCAGCCTCTTAGAGCTGTATATATTTCATTTTGATGAACAACCCTATTACAGGCATCCCTGTTTCATTTGATATCTTCATTGTTGCATAAAAGAGAAGTTAGAAATGATATGCAAATGTGCCATTCGTCATCATTTGTTGTAGCTCCATTTTGTGTCATACTATTGTTATAATGATTTCATTGCTTAAATACTGCATACCATTATGTAGCTATAACAGCTTTGTTCTCTCTCAGATGTGTTCTCTGTTATATGTGTTGTCTATTCAATGCATTTGGAATCTATCATTTTAATGGCAGTTACTCTCTTCTTGTGCACAAGATGTTATTTCTCAAACATATATATCTCATTCCTATAGCATACCTTGACTGCTCTTGAGGTAAAACTCATTCACTTCGGCAGATGTCTCATATGATATAATGAAGATGCATTTCTGTTCCACCATTTCAATTCTATTTTCTCTCTGTTTGGCTAAGAAGGTTTGATAACCTGTAGCATCCTCTTATCTTGCTTTCTATAATTCACTTGTATCTTAATCCCATATGGTAAGTACTTGATGAGCTACCTCCATGTAGCTGTAGCATGGCATTTATATGACTATCCCATGAATGACAATGCTTCTTCTTTCTTGAGACACAAGTATACCACATGATATATACATGTTCTCTTTCTCCTGTAGCACCTATATGGTACAAAGATACACCCAAGTTGAAATGTATAACGCTCTGATAGATAATTTGCAAGTTTTCATTTCATTCCACACCCCTGTATACTCATGAACTATTGATGGCATATAATGATTCTTTTCTCTGCTCACAACTATGGATAAATCTTTCCTGACATCTTTGTCTACTCAGTTTAGACTGTAACACTTGGCATACATGTTGCAAACATTTTATTTTTATAACACCATATCATCAATGATTATTGAAGGGCTTTGCCAATGACAACTTATGTATAGTTATACCTTACTTCAATATGAAAGGGAAATGACAACATATGATGTTCCGTGTTTTTTTGTCCACTTACACTTTTCAATTCATTCAAGTGATGTATAAAAATGATACATGTTTCTGATATTTCTTTGTGAGCAAACAATTAAGCATTGTTACATGATATGTCCATTGGCAACCTCTGACATTCAAATGATGAAATGTACTTGGTGTTCCATACTTCTCTGATGCACACAATGAAAGATATAAAATGAAATACCTATGAATGTTATTTTTCCAATGTCAACTGAAGTAATGATGACATCTCCCATGTGCATTAAATGTAGTCCCCTTTACAGTTCAATTCATTTCCATGGTTGCATTTCATTACTTGAATTGTAACCATACCTATGTCTTGGAACAGAAACTGATGCATATGATTTCTTTTATTATTCCTTCAGTTTGTCATGTAAATGTGAATAATGATTATTTCTTTTTCCATTCATCCCTTCTGAGATTAAGGGGAAGCAACATGCTTGGCTCAACCCTTGTGGGAGCCCACTTGACACCACATGCTGAATGTCTTCAATCAGGTACATGACTTGTCCTATACCTGCACATGAAACAAACAGATTAGAATAAAACAATGATGCTCCATGATTGTTTCTTTTTTAGTTCCTTTTGCATATGGATGATGTTCATTTGATCAATGCACTATAATCAAGTATTATGCCTCTTCTGATAGATATAGGATTTTCATAACCAGAGCTTCTAACGGGACCCTTCCCACATTTTTGCAGGTACATGTCAAGATCAAGAGTAGGACAGGTGGCAACTTCGAAGATCGACAACCCCAAGGCAATGATGGCTATGTCTTTCCTTTTTCATTCATTAGATGCATAGTGTTTTCCTTATATCTGCATATGTTCAACTATAATGCACGGCTTGTGTGGGACATCTGATATGTCATCATTTCTTTCAATGCAATGCTTATTCTTTTATGTATTTCAACTTGTAAATGGATAATCATTGTGGTGAATGAAATACTTATTTCTCTTGACTGTTCTACAATGCAATGAATGATCTGAAATATTTCCTCCTTTCTTGAACAACTAAACTGCATTTAACACTGAAACATAATAACTATGCAACTAACTCATAATAGAAGAATATCAAACCTCACTAAAAAAAAAATAATGTCACATCTGCTTAGCCAATTTTGAGCTATGGTAAAAAATGGTAACAACTATCTTGTTATGTTATATCTTTGTGGGTAGGTTTTGGTTGCAAGGTTTCGAGGCCCCTTCAAAACCCATTTTACACCTTTTATCAAAAACGTTCTCTTCAAATATCACTAGTTGTTGGGTTTTCAATTGCAACTTCCACCTAGTACTTTATTCCCCATACTCAAATTTTCCTTGCTCTCTCTGCATAACCATGAAGAATGTTATAAATAATTGTCATATTTATATCCAACCCTAGAAATGGGAACCCGTTGAATTGGGGGCCTATGACTCCACCAAATTGCAGAAGGTTTTTGACTTTGATTGTGTTTTGGTTGAATTTGTAATACATTGTGTGCTTGGGGAAGGTTTATTGCAGGAATTATCGTGGGTGCTTCTCTTACATTCATCAATATCTTGTCACTGCAGAAAAACTCTAGCCGGCAATGGAAAACTATGACATGTATGAAGTTGAGGGACCTTTGGGTGGTTTCTTTTCCATCCAACTCCTTCAAAGTTCTCCTGCTCTAGCATGCATCCATAACACTCTCCAAAAGGGGATTCATTTTGGTTGCAGGAATTCTATAAATTCGGTGCTAGAAATGCACAAATTCCAGTTACCACTGGGAATTGATGTTTGCATAAAAGAGACATTTAATGTCATTCGCTTCCTACAAATGCATGTACCAAATGCTGCTCCATGATATTTAAAATTGTTCATGATTTGGAGTGTTGCAATAATTTTATAGGTTCTGAGACTCATCCAATTCCTGTAGGTGAGACTTCCTTTGGTAAACTCCAAGTAATGTTAATTTGTCATATTGGATTTCATTTACATAAGGTTATTTTTATCACTACTCAAGTAATTAGGATATTTCATTGCATTCTATCCTAGATTTACAACAATTGCTCTCTTTTGTCTCAAAAATATTTTCTATTATGTTGCTCTGCATCTCTCTATTGTAACAAATAGATTTTTTAGTTGGAGTGCAATAAATTGCATACATGAATGATAAATTGAAATCTTATTTTCAAAACTTAAATGCAAGAGATAGGTATACTAAAATTTTCTTTGGATCATCTCATGTGGCTTAGGGTCCATCTTGAGTAGAATATAACTAATCCATGAGACACAAATCTGACTTGGAAATCTATGGACTTTTGCAACCTTTCTCACCTTGATTTTATATATTTAAGTTTACAGAAGTACAAAGGACATTTAGAAATACTTTATGGGAAGTTGCCAAAATTTGAAGGCTAAGTTTACCTTGGTCAACCCCTTTTTAGACTAAGTTTATGATCTTTGGAAAATAACAGAAGACAATAAGCGTGTAGATGCATTCTTTTTAGTGCTCCAAACCAACAAACAAGTGGTTTGTTTTTGTACATGATATTTTGGCACCCACATTAATTTAGAGATATATTATTGTTTTTCTAGGGGGACCAATTAACTAATGAGGTGTATGCCCAAATATCCCTGGTTCTTGAATGAGAAGAATGCATTTTTACCCTAAATTTTTTTTTGAAGACTATTCTTAATACTTAGGTCCACTTCTTATGACTTTGTTATAATGTTAATTTGGTAGAATATGTTAAACTAGCCAAATTTAATTTATACTTTTGGCTGCATAGAAATAAGCTTTATCAATGGGCAAATGGTTGTTAAATACCATCTATTTAACTTTTCAAACATGGAGAATTTCACTTTTTAAGCATTGTAATAAAAGCTACTTTAAGGATTCAAAACCCTTTATTGATTTCTAGAGTGGTCTTCTTTATTTTCCTAGATTGTTTCTAGAAAAAATACCTTCTAGACACTGGAGAGCTTACTCCTCTCCATACACACTAATTTTTTTTTAAAAAGGTGATAGATTCACCCATACCATTGATTTAGAAAAGTTTACATTTATCTGTCTGTCAGCCAGTAGTAGTACTTGTCTAGACTAATTAACAAAATTACATAAAGCAATATGAAGCCACCTTTGGCTCTTATAACATATGTAAAAAAACTTATCCCAAAAACCTAAATATTTTCAAAAGAAAATAAGCATCCCCTTAGCAAATTAACACGAAGTACCATCTAACAATCCTCATCTATCGAAGGGAGATCCAGTGGTGGGAATAGCATAGGCAATGCCATTGAAGTAGATTTCGGGGCTCTATTCGGGCAATGGCCTCTGATGAAATTTATGGCATTGAAAATCTCTTGCACCTTCTCTACCAACCCCACCGCTAGGTGAAAATGATACTTCTCAAGTTTAGCCTTCAAGGATCCAACATTGCCATTGCGGAGACCCTCCTTCATCCCAAGGTACACTTGAGAAATCTCTCGTGAATGCCTTAGCTACTCCATAGTACACAAGCATGCCACCGACGCTGCACCCTCTGTGATCTTGTATCCATCTAGACCTGCTTGCCACCTTGTTGTGTTGAAGATATGCCTTCTCATAAAGGCAAAAGAAATTGATACTACATAGTCTAGGTCCTATATGGGATCATAAACATTTGATAGAAAAATAGATGCCACATGGAATACTTCAAAACATTTGGGGATGATTGCAGTAACAGGTACCTTATGATGGTCCTTATTGCAAACTCTAAGTTTGAACATTCTGTGTCAAACACCATATGACACTTTATAATTGAATAATGCCCCTCCATTGCTGGCTCCCACTCCAATGGTGGTAGGTTGAAATGGAAGTTGTAGGGGTATCCTGCCATTGTATTGGTCATGCAATCCTGCAAAACTCAAACAACCAATAGTATAGAGATGAAAATGAAAATCCAAGCATTAAGTATTAATCGTCCCATCTTTTCTATGTGTATAATATAGGTATTATATTTAGTGTCCCTCTAGCTTGGCCCTGGCAAGTGAAGATTAATTACATTCTACGACCGCCCCTTAATGGATGTGTGATGAAATTCATTTAATTAGACTACTTTCATCAATGCCTAGAGAAAGGATTTAGCCTATCATATCCTAAAATGTATCTTACCTCCCCATCAAGGACCATTACATCAATTCTGACGACACTTAATTCAAAATATGTAGCTTACCTGGATTCCCCGTACCCCTTTGTGTATCTTGGAAGGCAATATTGAAATAAGTGACAAAGCCGAGGGCCCTTAGAGGATCTACCTTGCTTACAATGAAGACCACCATTAATAAATTTTATAGCTATGGTAAGAATGAAGTGACTTGATTTGAATTTATCAATTGAAAGAATGATCATTTGTAAATGTGTCCATTGATGAACTTGTAAGAAAATATTTATGGAGGTCCTTCTCATAGGCACTCTTCGTACCTTTCCATACAGATTTGATAAACCTATTAAAAATTGATTGGTCCTCTTGGACTCCATTAATTTAATTATTTTCTAGCCTCTTGGATCCACATGATCAGCTGATGTGGCATATTATCCTCACGTGGATTGAAGAATTCTTCTTAGACAAGCTAGTCTATTGCCTTGTTGGATGATGCATCTACCACCATATTCCCTTCTCTGTAATAGTGTGTGATCTGAAATGATTGTAGCTTATCTAATAGGTCCAGAGTTTGTTGTATAATGTAATTGATTTTCCAATTCTCTGTGTGCCTGGCCTTGACCGCATTAATAATGTTGAGGGAGTCTCCTTCAATCCATAATGGTCCAATGGTTCCCAGTTGCTAATGGTAGTCCATGAAATATTGCCCAAGCTTCTGCTTCATTATTCGATCCTTCCAAAATTTTGAAGGTTTTTTCTAAGATCAACATTCCTTGATGATCACGAAGAACACATCCTATGCCTAAATATCCTGGATTGCCCTTGAATGTTCCATCGAAGTTTAATTTGACACCCATCTCACTTTACTTGTGTCAACCTTTAAGGAATTACCTAGATTTGACTCACTGCTAGCTGTGAAGTTCAGGAATTTCCAATTTCATAAAATTGTAGAGTCCTAGTTTGTGAATTTCATCTCTTTGCTTGAATATTTCCTCACCTTTGACATTGTTACTTCGGAAATTTATTTCTCTAACACACACTACTTGAAATTATCATGTTAGAAAATTCTCCTATTCATATATGCCAATATATTTGATTGATCTTTTAGCTTGTTATTCTTTAAAGTTTCCTTCTCTTTACCTTGGAGAACAATGTTTGGAACATCTATTGACAAATTATTATTCTAATATTTTAATATTAACTATATAATACAATAAAATTAAAATTTTCATTATATTTTAATTTACTATAATAAATATAAAATTATAATAAAACTTGACAAATAAGTCATTATTGTTGACTTATTTAAATAATAATGCCTATTGTATAGTTTGCATGTATTTTTATTCTTAAATTTTATGTATTGTAAAGCATAGTTAGTTATTAGTTTGCAATGTTATTTTAATTCCATTTGCTCTTGAGTAGTTTTCTATATAAAAGACAATTTTGCTCTCATAATACATACAAAAGTTAAGGCTTTGCATAAATGTGTCATGTATGATCCTTATATCATTATTCTTTATATTTATATTATCGCTCTATTTCCTTTGTTTGGAATCAGAGCCAACACTCTTAAATCCTAATCAAGTGCTATGGTGAAGTGTGAGTATTGAAAATGATAAATAAGTGATTGATGTGGATGGAAGAAAAGTGATTAAAGGAATTGTTTGAAACTTGTGTAGTGTTGCCAAAGAAGACAAGGCAACCTCCATTATTAGAGTGAAAAATCTTTAAAAATAAGATTGTTGTAGTTGGTGGATTTGTTACAAAGCATTTCAATTTAATATTTCCCTTTCATAAAGTGGTTGTAAAATTTCCCTTCTAATATGAATAATATATTTTTCTCATTCTTTTAAATTAGGAGGAATCTTTAAAATAAAATAAAATAAAATATCATGTTTAAATTAGGTTGTCTTTTTCTAAAATAAAAATATTTTTAAAAAAATCACGCTCCTTGGTTTTTTTGGTATTTGGATAATTTTTTTTTTACAAAAGTTAGATATATTTGGCAAGAATTGTGAAATATTTTTTTGTGGTATTTTTGTTTGGAACTTAAACTTTTAGAGATAACTGTAAAACTTTTGATCTTAATTTCTATGAGAGCCCACCATGATTATGACAAAATAATAAAAACAAAATTTTGTGTGCAAGTCCCATTTAAGGGACATGGGAATATTCATTTGTAGGGATCTCTCCAAGAACTAGTGTTCTATTTTTGGCTTATTGTGCCATTTTTTCTTAAGAAAAATATGACAAGGAATGTAACTTCTTGCATGCTAATTCTTGTTTGTAAAGGGGGCAAATTTACATATTGATGCAATAGGATGCAAACTTTAGTGAAATAAAAGAATTGTGGGAAACTATACAACTAAGATATGCGCAACCAATGGATGTGGTGACATTAAATTCATTAATTGATCAAGAAAAAGAGAATATAAAACTAATGTGCAAAAAGATAATGAAGCTTTACTTTTTATTCAAGGCGCAATTAATGAAGCAATATTTCCTCATATTAGTGTTTTTATTCAAGGTGTAATTAATCAAGCAATATTTCCTCTAGTGTTCATTCTAAGAAAGCATAAGAAATACTCATTAATGCATATCAAGGTGTACAAACTCTAAGTGAGCATTTTTTTCAAAATGTAAAGATGAGTAATATTGAATTTGTGATTTTTTGACAAATGTGGAAGATTTTGCAATCAAATCTTTTAAATATATATCAATTATGAAATGAGATGAATTGAGTAGAATTTTTTTTACTACTAAAGAAAGGATGAAGAGAAATGAAGAAAAACATAACATATATTTTTCTTAAAGAAAGCCTAAGAGGTAAAGGAAATATGTTTTCTTATGAATCGAAAAAAGAATGAATTTAGAGATGACTCTAGAAATAAAAATGGATCTAGATGTGAATCTAGCAACCACAAAGAAAGACATAATAAATTCAAAGGAAGAAATTGAAACTTCAGAGAAAAGGAAAAGGAAAAAGAAAAGGAAGAGGTAGGAATAATTGGGGAGATAATAATTATAATAGAAATGTTAAATTATTTCATTGCAATAAGTTTGGACACTATAAACCAAAATGTTTGAGTAAACAAGTTAAAATTTAAAAAAAAAAATTGATAAAAAATATTTATCTATTTTTCACTTCAATAAAAATGCAAGTTAAAATAGTGCCACATTGATTCTAGATGTTCTATAGTGCCCCTCCATTCTCACCTTGGATGTGTAGGTAGTTGGGCTAAGGACCATGAAGATGAAAGAAAAATAATAGGAATACTTAGGGAATGTTAGACAATTGATGTTGTACATTATATGATGTTGGTAGATGCTACATTCTTGTTGATGACATTCTTGATTATGCTCATGTGTGGTTCATATGATAGTTAGTATGTTTTATTGATAATCTTTGTTGTGACACTGATAATTCATATGCTCTGACATTGTTTTACATTCAGGTGATTATGATGTTGATCTTACTATGATTGTCATATGTTAGAATTTATCTTTATGTGATTGATTCTATATTATAGGATGATCTGATTATTGTGTGGTGTGAAAAGAGACAATGTCGTACCACTCATTCATGAGTGTCTGGCGACATCGTGATTATCTTTCACTCTGTGACCATTTTATATTCATTATACTTGTGCATAGACTATGTTGTGTGTTGCAGGTTGCAAGTAACATGCATCGACTGTACCTGAATTGACAGGTTTGAGCGTGCCTTAAAAACCAATTGAAACTATTGAATGGAGATAACATATGGTCCCCTAGTTAGCCATCATCCTTGAAAAGGATGAGTATCCAATTTTGCACCCAGTCAGTGTTGTCTGTATGGGCGTGATAGTCAGTCACTATCATTGTGGTCATGCTTTTCGATCATGCATAGTGTCAAGCATTGTTTGGCTTTTTGGTTAGTTAGTTTAGAATTGTTTGATTAATGCTTTGGTTAATTGTTGCAATAGGATAAAATTAGTACGTTAAGAAGGCACTTTTGATAAATAAATAAATATAAATACCTTTATGTAAATTATAGTTATGGAGAAATATGTATTACTATGCCTAAAAAAGATTCTCTTGCTTCATTATTATTGTCTTGAGTAATTATTTTCCATTTAGGCCACTTGGAAAAAATGGCAGTTATGCACTTCAAGAGGGAATCTTAGAAATAATTGTTTCTTTTGAGTAAGAGACTAATTTAAGAAAAAATAGAAAGAAATCTTTTTGTCTGGTTGTAAATTAAATAAGTTGTTTTTTGAGAGAAAGTAATAAAGGCAGAAATTATGGCCATTATGGGAGGAATCTTTTGGAAGAAATTGAGGGAGTAAAAAGAGGGAGATTAGTTGTCATTAAGGGGATTTTTTTTTGGGGGGGGCATGAGAATTGGTGGCATGATTTCTGTAAAATGGGTGGGGGATGTGAGATTTGGGGATCGACTTTTGGAAGGGATCATTTGGAAAAAATTTGGGGAATCCCTCTCTATAAAAATCATTTGGCACAGCGCTGCGGCACCATATTTTTGGGATTATCTTGTTTGATCAGCCCTTGCGACTAAAAATTGGGTAACTCTACTGGTTCTTTTGAAATCAATGCTTAATTAGGCCTATTTTATTGGTCTTTATTTTATATTTGGATGCGTTTGCCTAATTATATCTATGAATAGATTTAGGGATTGTTTGTTAAAAAATGTCACTTTATTATTGTTTTGTTTTGGATGTCTGTATGATGTCCATGTTTTTGCCATGTTATGGATTCCTTTTAGTTGGTAATCTTGCCCTTAGCTAGACCACAATCGACTAGCATCTATTCTCACAAGCCGCTGGGCAGCACAAACATTAGACTATCGATGCTCTGTATCCTATCCATTGCATTATCTTAAAAGTTTCTATAGCCTTTTTAATAAATCCGTTGTGCATATCCTACAATCATTGCATTCCAAGAGATCTCTTCTCTGAGGCGTTAATCAAATAGTTCACCAACCTTGTCCATGCATCTAGATTTTAGCACTTGTTGTATGCTAGCAAAGACCATAGGATTCAATTGTAAACCTACCATTTTCTTTTGCGTGAATGTTTAATAAACCTTTTTAACAAATCCATTTTGTGTAAACCTGTGATTATTGCATTCCGTGAGGCAACATTTCTTTGTGGGATTTTGTCAAACAGTTAATGTGCATTGTCTATTCTTTCCCATTTCTCACGCATGTCTGCCAGATCACTTGCAATTACAATATTTGATAAAAATTCCCCTTCTATTATGCTTTTATAGATATTCATACCCTGTTCCAAAATTTGCGCGTGTGCAGGCAAGGAGGACGCCTTCAAAGCTTGTGGAATTTGACTTTACGATTGCCAATTGCATGTGCATTAAAAGTTTCAAAAGCCTTATCTATAAATCCATTTTGTGAGTTCCTGCAATCATCGCATTCCACTAGATGACATCTCTTTGAGGCATTCTGTCAAACAGTTGACATGCCTTGTCTGTGTTTCCTCATTTTGCATAAATATCTACTACAGCCATTATAGTCAAAAGTTGGCATTTGCAAATAGTATGTTGTATTAGATGAAGAAAATTAGTTATGAAACCTATGAGATATTTATGTATTTCTTGCTACTTGTATTTATATGAAAGATTCTTACTTTCCTTAGGGCATAACTAGCTGTCATTGAAATCTAACACCTTTCTCTAAAGCCTTAGGACCATTGTATTTATCTTGTAATAATCCTAATACATTTTATTTTGGTAGTCCCTCTAGAACAAAGCTGTGATTATTGCAATCTATAATCCTCATAAAAGATTATACTTTTTACCTAAGTTGTCTTGTAATACAATAAGGGTTACAAATGTGATTGAAGTATGTACATCTCTCATCCACTAAACCTGCATGATTGCATGCACCTAGAACACCAACAAGGCTTACAACATTAGGATGTGTGCTAGAGTGCTTCATTAATTCAAAGATTTTTAGAGCATATTTGCAAATCCATTTTGTACATATCTTATAGTCATTGTATTCCATGAGTTTTCATCTTTTTAAGGCAATCTGTCAAATAGTTTATGCACGTTGTCTAAGATTCCTCACTTTGCATACATGTCTGCCAGATCATCTCCCACTGTAATGTCTAACAAATTTTCCCTTTTGTTTCATTTCGTTAGATATGGTTTTCATCTAAGAGGATTTAGAATTTCCTAATTCCTAGAATAGAATAGCCTTGAAATCTGCATTCAAACAGTATATCTAATTTATGCAATCTGTATTTAATTAGTAATTATTTAGTGATGATCTACTTATTCATTAAATCGTTGCATAGCTTTTTGATATTCCAATAAGGTATTCAAGTAAGGAACTCTCTTTCTTATAATAGTTGAATATGCTTCTCAAATGAATAACGTGCTCCTTAATCTGCATGGTCTAGCAGAGCATTGGCAATTGCATCATCTGACAAATCTTCCCTTTTTGTGTGTTTAATAACCCTTATGCTTTTGTTAACCTATCGCTATAGTGGCAGAGAGAGATAATAATTAGTTTTCTATCCACATCATCAAGTAATGACTTAAATCTACCCCCTCTTCTGTATTAGATGTATCTCATTGGGCTAATCGTAGGACATTGTATCTTAAAATATTTGATTTATGTCACTCCTTTTGTGCCCATCCTTGATCAGAGGTTGATCACATCAGTGAGATCAAATTGCTTCCTGGTAAATTTAAGTATAAGTCCTCTCTTTTAGGCTGATATGCATCATATGTTCTATCGATACACTCCTAGGTTTAAAGAGAGTTAAAAATATTGATTGATACTTCTAAGGTGATAAGAAGTTGAATTTAAGTGTATTAGAAGATAAAAGAACTCTTAATCTAGTAATATCTAGTAAATTTATAAATTACTACACATTATTCTTTTGTACTCCTTACTTATGTTAGTACTAAAAAAGTAGACATTAAGATAAAGAAAATTAGTGATTTAGATTGTATTGTTTATGATGTATTCATTTTAATTCAATTAAATGAAAATTGATATGTTTATAGATTTAAATATTGATAAATTTAATTTAAATTAGTATTGATTTAGTTATAGATTCTTTTCAATGGTTGTTAAGTTGAAATTTGATTAATAGGTTTGGAGTTAGGTATACAAATATTGTATTTGAAATTTGATTATAAGTATTGCATTTATATAATAGGTTTATTGCGAGTTGAATTGCATTATGTAAGTGAAATTTTATGAGAGATAGAACATTGGGGGTCTATGTGCAAGTTGTTAGGGTTTGATTCCAGAGGCCTAGGATGTTATGTTTTGATTTCATGTAACTATGTTGTTAGGTGACCTGAGATAATGATGTTATAAGAGCATGATGTCTTTTGTTTATGTATGTGGGTTTTGGTAAACGATAATGTGAAATAATGTACATTCTATGTTGTAAATGTATCATGATGGGGTAATAATCTCCTTCAAGGATGTATTGTTATTGAATTTGTGTTAAGTATTGTGTTTGATAATGGGAAGATCTCGGTAATCGTAAAGAGGAAGTATTTTGTCTATGGTTGAGATTTGGGAGCAAGATGGTCCATGCCTTGCTCCGGATATGTTTTGATGTTATTTCTTCAACTAGAAGTTTTGGGACAATGATTTAAGAGTTTGTCCTTGTGATTATGTTTTGTATACAAGAAGGTAAATGCCTTGCATTGTATATGTATACTTGTCGTTATGATGCTAATTGTCTTGCTTGATGGATAGGGTTTTCTAGATGTAGGTAGGGGAGTGGCTTTTAATGTGGGGCCAGTGCCCAAAGTGGCTTACTAGGGTAACCCATTAGAAATTTTTAATCTAGTTATAACTTAATAATAAATTTATCGGGTTAGGTAGTTTCCACACTAAATAAGATAATTAGATGTCTCACCTATGCCTGTAGTGCTCGTTCAGGCTAAGGATGGGATGAGAAGGCCTGGTTTGCAAGATCAACTTCCTTTTCCTCACAAAAGGAATGTTGGTTTCACATGTGTCACCCTATGGGGCTGGCGTCTAGTGAGAGACTCCCAGAGTAACCATAGATGGGGGCTGGTATCTAGTGAGAGACCGTCAGGGTAACCCATGTTAGGGCCATGTGATGACACTCATCCCTAATGTAGCTTAGCATTCCTTAATTGTGTTTTTCCTCTTTTGTTGTGTGATTGCCTCTAGAAGTGATGTTTGAGTTACCTGTGATGTTCATATTGACCCATGTCATATTGGAGTCTTGTGTAGTCCTTGCACCTATTAGTCTTTTGTCTTATTGATTGTTTGCCATAGTGGGACCTTATTGTTATCTCCTAGCACAGGGGGTGGAGCTTAGGGTTCCACATGGTTGAGTGGTTATGCTTTTATCTCCATTGGTTTTCCCTTGCTATTGTTCATGTGTGAGAAGGATGTATCGCATGTAGCAGATTTTAGATCTTGGTCTAGCTAAGGAGACAGATTCATAATCTAGTTTTGTATATCAGTTGAATCATGTACTATTATCTTGATGTATGTACTCCAATGTAATCAGGAAAGTGATATTGTAAGCAATGTAATGGTGTACCCTCATGTAATGGAAATTGTATATGTACTTGTAATCCTTTATTCAGGACCTTGATGATTACTTATTTGATGATATAATATGAAATGTATGGGTTTATTAATTTGATGTAATTAGATTTAGAATGAACTATGGTTGTTAGTTAGTTCATAATGTTGGTTAGATCTTGTTATTAGTTCATTACTAATGCAGCCGTGGAACCCTAGAGGATAAAGCTTAACCTAAATGTATGTGTAGCTATGATTTACGTTATTTGTCATCTGTTTCATATATATATATATATATATATATATATATATATATATATATATATATATATATATATATTTGTTATTTTGGTGTAGCATAGTTGAGTTGTTCTCTTGGGTTTCTTGGCGGGGCATTACATGTTCTTATCATATGAAATCTATGAAAATGTGTTCATCAATTTACACCAAAAGCATAATAGAATAGTGGCATTGGGAGATAATTTGTCTCATGGAACCAAAGGTAAGCGTACTATTGTAATTACAACTAAAAATAGATGGGTAAGAATATTAATGAAATGCTTGGTGGTAACTCTTAAAAGAGATTTTTTATTTGTTGAGAAAATTCTAGAACAAAATTTTCAAGTGTCATTCGATGGAGATGAGTGCATGATAAAAGATAAATTAAAAATGAATGTAGTTGTTCCTAGAGCTAAGATTATGTATGATAGGATGTTTCCTCTTTATTCCACTCAAGGAAACCAAACATTAAGGACTAGTGAGATTAGTTAAACTAGAATATGGCACCACATATATGGGCATATTAGTTTTAACAGTTTAGTTTTACTTAACAAAAAGAGAATGGTTGAAGGATTTCTATTTATTAAAAATACAAAAATAACTGTGTCAAGAGTGTATCGTTCAAAAACAACACAGAGATAGCTTTTCAATTAGTAAATCTAGAAGAGCTAGACAATCTCTTGAGATAATTTATATGGATTTGTGTTTTTACATGGAAACACCTTCTTTGAATAAATCAAAGTATTTTATATCCTTCATTGATGATTACTCATTAACAATATCTATACTGTTTGGCTACAAAATTGGAAGTATTTGAAAAGATTGTAGAATTTAATAGGTTGATTGAAAAATAGAGGGGTAACTACATCAAACTAATCATGTTACATAATTGATGTGAATACAATCAAATTAGTTTCTAGATTTTTCAAAAAGACATGGAATTGAGAGATCACTACTTCCTATACTCCATAATAAAATGGAGTTGTTGAAGAAAATAATAGGACCATCATTAAGATTGAAATAAGTACTGTTGTCAATCAAGTATGCACCCTTGCTAAGTTCATAGAAACTTAGCTACCTGTTGAAACATTGAATCATTCTTGGATGTGGGTTTCCTTTTAAGAGAACGAATCTCCAAAGTGAGCTGGTTCTCTTATGATTCCTAAACTAATGACTTGCAGGGGAAAAGGGATAGAAGGATATGATTGAAATGTAAACTAACTTTTGAATCTAAACTAGATGAATCTCTATCACTCACAAAACAGATCCTCAAACTTGAATCTTCACAATTCCACTGATAGTTTATCCCTTAAGTGATTTACAACAAGGTTTGGATCAAACACAAATTGCAACTAGAAAAAAACTAAGTTTTAGCAGCATTGAGACATAATAAAGGACAAAAAAGTCACAATACAACATCAGATCAAGATTGCAAAATATGTGAAAAAGGATGATTTGCTATTAGAATTGGAAGGAGTACAATGCATAAAAAAGAAGTATGAGCCAACTGCCTATATACAACTCTGCCTATGGACAAGAGAGAAGAAACTAATGCTAACTGACTAAGAAAAACTAAGACTTTTCTCCTATAAATGCCTCCAAAAGATCCCCTCAGAAGAAAGCTGAAAAAGCTCCTAAAAATAGACCCTAAGTCCATTTTCCCAAAATAAAGCTCTAGATCTACAACCAATCTGGAAAATAAAGCTACAAAATTGCCCTCTCATATGGTCCCACTATAAAACTGCTTTTCTCTACTCATGAAAGCTCCAAAATTTGTCCTATATGACTAAATAAAACAAATCAAAATGGAACATTTGATTTGTTTTATTAGTCTATAAATTGCCTAAAAATAGTTAAGTTTTAAAAGCAATTTGTCAATGATTGCTTTAAAACTAACTTTACAATGCTATGACAATTTTATTCTAATCTCCATTTGATGTGATTTTTGTAAAAACAAACAATATCTAGCTCATAATTTTGCCAAGATATTTTACAAGATATTACAAATGATTTTCTATAAAAATCATAAAAATGGTGAACATTACTATGTATTTTTGGCAAAAATATAAAAACCTCAAAGGCCACAAATACATGTCCATGTGTCAATTCTTCCACCTCACTGGCCATTCAGTGCCACCATGTCAAATTTGACCTTCTCCACAATGTCATCACCTTGCATGCTTTTCACATCTCCATTTGTTCTCTGCTTTGACCTTGTGCATTTGAAATATATGAAAGGAATAAAATAATGACTAAATGCATCAAGTGGGAGGTCAAAGACTCTCGACCACATGCATAATCACAAGGCATCTCAACCATGCCATGGGCAACCAGTTAGGAGGTAAGGGTATTTGAAAAGATTCTAAGGCATAAGCCTTATCTACATATTATACTACCCATCTTTGACTTATAAACAAACAACATATATCATGTTGTCGGCCACTCCACACCATGATTTCTAGGCATTATCAAATGCAAGATTTTGACCACGATCCCTACTTGGATAAAGTAATTATGTTTATTTGCAAAGTCAAAAACATGAGAAATAGGAACATCGTCGAACAAAAAGAAGAGTCAAACCCTAAAAGTTTGGTCATTTCATTTTGCACTCCTTCTGTCATCGCTCAGCAACTTTGTGGCCGCCGACTTGGGGTTTGAAGACACTCTAGTTACCCTTGCATTCAATGGCTTTGTTCATCAAAAATTTCACCATTCTTGAGTAAAATGACAGGCCAAAATGTTTTAGGTAACATATATGCAACTTTTGACTGTCAGTTTTGTTAAAACTTGAAACTTTTAGTAGTTGGCTGCTACAAAAGTTGTGGCTCTTTCCATACACTGCAATCTTTGACATTTTCACTTCTTTCTTTGTGTTTGAACTCTATGACTATGGCAAAAATGAGAAAACCTTCAACTTCAGCCATGGCCATACTAGTTCTTTACTCCTCAATGGCAACTAAAAGGTGAATTCTTCATTTCATTACTCTCATTGTATGTTCTTTTGCTTCACTATATGTGTGAACAATAATGAGGGTTTCATTATTCATCAACTAGGTATCTCAAAATACCTTCATATATAGCACAGCTGTGGCATAGAATGAATTTTGTGGCTTGTTCTTTGTCATTTGATATAAAAATTTGAATTTTCCTTGCCTGCGAAATGAGGGTTTCATTTTCTTTGCATATAAATGATTTATCTGGCACGGCCACTCTGTAGACACTCCATACTATTTTGTTTGACTATATCTACAAAAGAAAAAAGGGGTTGAAAGTTTTGACAAGGGTTTCTTTTTTCTATATGCAAATATTATCTTTCTATGGCATGGTCTTGGCATACACACCTTAGTTTATCATTCTTCTTTCTTTCTTCTGCAAAACATGTTAGGGTTTTGAAAACTTGACATGGGTATGATGAAAAATGAACATGAATGGAATTTCCATTATGGCCTTAGCTCAGATATATCTCTGCCCTTTTTCTTTTCACTGTATGAACCAAGTTTTGGGAACTGAGGACAAAATACTCCTATAGCATACACTATACATGATATTCTTCTCTCCTTCCTTATGTTTTCACAACTTGGTTGCATTCATTATCATTTCTTAAAAAAAGGTAAGGATTTCATATGTTGTTCTTCTCTATATCTTCTTTTGCCCTTTCATGGTCTTTGCATATAAAGTATACTATCAGTTTTGAATTGAAAACCCCTCTCTTCTCTGTAGCAATATATGTGTCTTTTATTTCTGTAGCTCCACTTGCCAATCTAGTGGACTGTAGCAAATACATACCAAAAACATGACTGATGACTTCACTATGTCGTGACATTCTGGCACTGTATTTGATGAAGAAGCCACTTTATTCACTTATTCTATATATACTGTGGAAACATGATGACATTTTGCTATTCTTCCTTGTACTTTATTATATCAAATGCATTATATATGATCTTTTGTAGGACGTTATGTAGTGCCCCCTCGTTGTTTGGCTTGTGAAAGTGGTAGTTCTACGTTGCTCTCTGTCAGTCGGAGGCAGTTGTTAATCTTTCATTTCATTGATATAGTTCGGAGACATTTGATTAGTAGGTTATGATTTATGTTTATTTTGATCTTGATGAACGATGTTCGACTGACATAATTAGGCATGTGTTTTGAGTTATGATGGCATTACTACTATTCCAGTTATGATGCGAATTAATATTATCATGTGTCATTTGAATTGTGGTGGTTAAATTCAGATAAAATTTGTTATGATATTGTTTCAAGAGCAGAGACGGTGTAGTACTACTCGCTTCGAGTACCCTACTACATCGCAATTCTTTGACTCTCTGTGTGTGTTGACATATATGTGTTTGATTTTATACAACCAATTGCTCGGATGTAGGCTGTAGGTACCGAACCTCGACTCCACCTGATATACCAGGTTTGAGCGGGTTCTTACACCAATGGGTATCAGTGATGGGAGATAATGCAAGGTCTATTCTACTAGGTCAGTCCTTGTCTTCTGTGGTAGTCTCGAGTCAAGCTATGATGCTTGGTCCTTGCCTTTTATGTTTGGTTATCTTGTGTCTTGGAGTATCGTCGTGTCATGTTAATATTGCTCATGTGTGGTTGGATAATACTTTAATGAATTATTATTAACTAATACTGCTTCTATTATGTTTATTTGATAATATTTGTTTGGCTTAGAACTTGGATTGACACCTTGGTTAAATTTTATAATAATCTAGAATTAATTATCTCCTACCCAAGGATATTTATGTCATAAATTGGAGTTACCGATAATTATTAGTGTATATTTTGTATAGAATAATTTTGCTATGTGAAATAAATGCCTTGAGTTGTCAATTTGAAGTTGGGAGATTTGGAATCTCTATTATTAGTAAAATTTAAAATTTTCAGAGGAGTGGGTTGCTGGGTAACAGATGCATGTCTGCATTAATTTTATGAGTTGAACCATTTTTATATGGGGAAATTTTTTTTGGGAAGGGAGTTGGAAAGCTCATAGAGATATTGGGGAGAAGAATAGAGAATTTGGTTGTAGGAGTTGGAGAAAGTTTGAGGTGGGACTGAATTTTGGGTATGTGATTTGTCTCTCTCTGTGAATTTACAGTTGTAGTTGGTAAGTTATATTTTATTGCAGCATGTTCTGTGTGTGAAACTAGCATGTCCTGTGTGTGAAACTTGCATGTAACTTGGAATTAATTAGAATTTAAATTATCCTTGTGTGCCCTGTGAGGTCGAATGTTGCTCCAATCTATGTAGATTCCTCCAAGATGGATTCTTCTGGTTTAGCCTTTGTCTTAATCCTTTTGAAATCATTAGCTCAATCATCTGTAACCCTGCATTGGGATCTCAATCTTGTAAAATAGATGACTTAGTGCTAATTTTTTATCAAACTCTTGTCCCTGTCGTTTTTGCATTTTTATCTCACATTTCTATCTCTCTGATAGAAGTGAAATGCCTTGTAAGAAGTGGTTTGGTCTTCACATATATTTTCCTTGGCAACCTGTTAGTGCTTGCAACCATTGATTTGGTTCTCATATTATTCATGCTTCCTTTTTACCTTGAATGCCTTGCTTTTATCTATGTAACCCTGATGAAGATCTTGTGCCTCCAACACTACTTCCTCTAGAAAGTTACCCTGCAATCATGTCTAGGAATTTGACCAAATCTTGTTAAGTTTTCTTCACAATTTCCTTCAATCTGTTTTAAAAATTTCTTGTTGGCTGAAAGATACGTTTAATTCATCTTTTGAAATAGTTTTAAAACTCAATTTGAAGCTATGGTTTTATTCCTTAAAAATCAATTTAACTATATGGTAATTCACACAAATTGTATTACCTGAGCAATAGAAGTCTCTGATTGCATGAGTATATTGTTGTAGACTGAGAAAAATCTCAATTTTTGCCTTTGATCGTACGACATAGGAGATCCCATCCTTATTGTTTTTCTTGTGATTAAATTTCTACTCATTTTTTTTCCTCTATGACAAACCTAGACCGTACCGCTGTAGGAGAAATCTGATGAAAATTAGTTTTTTTTAGTTTTGCTGCCCTCTCTTGGGGACATTGTACAGCTGCCGTACAACCCTCTCCTTGCCTTCTTTTGGATGAAATTTACTATTCTTAATTCTCTTGTAAATCTGCAATTTATGTGAATCATTGGCCTCTTCCTTGGTTTCTCTGGATCCTATTTTGTGCCTGAAATTTCTGGTTCTTACCTTTCCTTTAAGCTTGCAACTTTTGTGAATTGTTTGAATTCCTCTTTGACTTCTCTGTATCTTGTTTGAGCCTAAAAATTATTTAAAAAAAAAATATGTGATTGCATCTTGCTTGAGCCTGAAATATATTGAATAAAAATAATGTGATTGCATCTTGTTTGAGCCTGAAATTTATTGAATAAAAATGATGTGATTATACCTTGTTTGAGCCTGAAATTTATTGAATAAAAATGATGTGATTATACCTTGTTTGAGCCTGAAATTTGTTGAATAAAAATGATGTGATTATACCTTGTTTGAGCCTGAAATTTATTGAATAAAAATGATGTGATTGTATCTTGCTCTGAATCTAAAATTTATTTAATGAATACCATAGGATAGAAATCTTGAAATTTATTTCAATTTGAGCTCATAGAAAAAAATAATAATTGTTGTGTTTATTTTTAAATAGAATGCTTGGAGGAGATCTTGTTTGTAGGGAAACTTCTAAATTGTGATTGTAGTTTGGATTTATTAAGTCAATATTAGGGAGAAGTTGATTTTAGAAGGTTCATTTGTTAGTAAGGTATCATTTTAGAATTTAATTTATTTAATTAATGTTGTCTCTTTTTTTTTTATATGCAAGAAGTTTAATAAATTAAGTTTTGCTCATTTTATTAAATATAATTTTGCTATTGTTATTCTCTAATTCGGTTATTTAGAAAATTGTAATTTTAGAATTTATTTAATGGAAAGAAGTCTTTTTTTTAGAAATAGATATCATGGTAGTTGCTTTTATTAGAAATCTTAAGTGGTAAAATAATAGATGGTAATCCATGATCATAGGAAAATACATAAGTTTGATTTGATATTATAAGTGGTTAATTGTTAGGAAATCTTATAGGTTATAGGAGTTGTTTGAAATTGTAGATGCTTATTAATAATTTATGCTTATAGTTATTATTTTAGAAATTGAAAACTATTGGAAAATTGGAATAGGAAAAATGTATTTATGCATAGTTAAAACAATATTTTAAAAAAAAATATTATTTCTTGTATTCAAGTGATTGTTAGGTTCTTGAAATATATTGTTCTTGGGTTATAACATAATGGTGTGTAATGTTAGATATTGTTTTAAATTAGTTATAAATTAAATTATTATTCTTTCTTCTAGTCTCTTTTAGGTATAAAGGACTAGACTTATACAAAATAAATGACGAATGGAAGTTTATTATTTTTGAAAGAATTTATATAGTTATAGTTGTTTCTTGTTACTAAATTTGGTGGTTTTAGAATATGGAATTAGGTGTTTTTATAGAATCTTTGTTAGTGAGTTCGGTGGTGCCTCATTTGAATATAAATAGATGTATACACTTTCCTTTTATATATGCTTATTGATAATTCTCTACGGTATCAAGTTAGTTAGAAATTCAATGTTTTGATTTGAATTAGAAAGTGGTTATATGTATGTAATTTTAGAAGATCTATTCATGAATGATGATGTAGCATGTCATTAGGAGATATTTATGCTTTTGGGAATGGGATGTTTAAGAAACAATGTAGAGCTGGTAGTTTAAGCTTGTAAGGGTATGTAAAGGTTTAGATTAGTAGTTGGGGGTAAATAGTCTATTTCGATAGTAACATTATGTAATTAAGGATATTTATCCTATTCTCATGGATGTGTTCACTAGAAATTGTAGATTGGAAGATTCTTGATGGAAAAGTTGCGATATTGGAAAAATATATATTACAGTTATTGATTATGATTGTAATTGGTTTAATGTTAAAGAAAGATTTTGCTTATTGTAAATAAGTACTTATAGATGTTTTAATTAAAAATGGTAAGTGGCAAATCCTGAATGGTAAGTTACACTATTTAGGTTTATAATGATTTGATTTATGGGATTATTATATGAGCTTGTCTTTGCTTTTGTTTATATAAGGATGTTTGGTTTCTGGTTCACCTTACTTGCCTTATTAATTCCTAGAATGGTGAAGTTTTTCTATTCGTGTTAACTTGATGTAAGTTGATTTCTTGATTGAATCTGGAGTCCTTTGAACCTCTTTGTTCAATCTCCTCCTTGGTCCTATCTTATGTTTGTATTGGAGTATTATGTTACCTTGGGGTGGAGTTTGATTTATGTTGGTTTGTTGTGAAGTAGGAATCTTGTGTGATGTCATGGCCACTTGTTGTCAATGTGGAAGTGTTGACCTTGTTTGATTATGGTTTCATTATCTTTGGTTGTACCTAACTCCAGAGGTGAGATGTCTTGATCTTTGGTCCAGATAGTGGCATGTCAATGTAGTGGGATATCTGGATTCTCGTATCTTGTAATGATTGGGAAATGGTCTCTTGGATTTAGCACTTGGTTTCTAGATTGTTTTGCTTCAAAATTTTGAAGGGAATCTAAGGACTTATTGTTGTGGCCTAGTGAATGGCGTAAGTTATGGCTCGGATCTGATTGGTGACTTTTACCTGCATGTTGTGGTATGTATGATTGATCAGAGAACGCTAAGGGAGTGGCTTTCATGGTGGGGCCAGTGCCTAGTGAGAGGTCGCCTAGGTAACCCCATGGAAGTTGTAAGCATGTGGAAATGTAATAACTTAATCAAGAGGGTTGGGTATTAAAACACTAACAAGATAAGTAAGAGACCTCACCCATGCCTTGAGTGCTCTTACAGGCCAAGGATGGGATGAGAAGGCCTAGTTGGCAAGGTCGACCTCCTTGTCTCCATGAGAGGACCTGTTGGCTCCGCATGTGTCACCCTATGGGGCTGGTGCCTAGAGAGAGGCTGCCAGGGTAACCATAGATGGGGGCCGGCTTCTAGTGATTGATAGCCTGGGTAACCCATGCTAGGACCATGCGATGACACTCTCCTTACGTAGTTCAATTGTTTCATTTTGGTTGTACCTCTGGAGTGATGTCTTGTCTTGTGTAGTTTTGTTGATATGGTCAGTTGTTTCAAGTCTGTTGCCGTTTGGTTATTTTAGATGTTGTTCTTTGGCTTGGTGGAATCCTCGTCGTTATCTCCTAGCTTGGAGGGGTGGACCTCAGGGTTCCACATGGTTGGGAGGTCCAGCTATCCATTGGCCTTTTTGGAGATTCGGTTCGAGTCCTGTGTAGAGGTGTTCCAGTTGCAGATTGCTTCCATCCTCAGAGATGTTGTCTACTTTCAGATATATTCTTTTGTAACTGACGCGATCGGTCTTGTATTCTTGCATTGTAACTTGTATATTAACTATCTTGCAAATGTGGAAGTTGACCTTATCTGTAGCAGTAGTATAACGTATATCACTTGTGTGGTTTTGACTTTATATTCACTGATGCAGTTATGTTTCCCTAGAGGAGTTGAATGTGCACTTTTCTTTATGTTGTGTATTATGATATCTTGGTTACTATGATTGCATTTACTTGTTTAAAAAAAAAATTATTTCTAGAATTTTGCTCTTGTTTGTCTAACTCTCTAGCGTTGCATGACGGGGCATTACACGTTAATCAGGTCCACTATATCCTATGTCACCAGTTTGACAAATCATTTCTTATGATGAAGATGTTGTTTGAACTCATTCATGTACCAGATACAGCTATGCACTTATACACTTCACTTGAGATAAAATGATATTCTGTAGCATGAAAGATAATGACCACACCAGTTTAACTATTCCTCTGCCACATGACAATGATGTTCTTTTGCAACACATGTGATGAAGTGTCCTTTTAATCCTTTTAAAATTTGTCAAAGACAAAATGGGGCATCTAACTTGGCTGTGTTGTACTCTTTTACTACAGATCTGCAATACTAGCATGTTTCTTTCATAGATATACATTGAATGTAACATGTGATACACATTGTTCTGATGCTCAACTTGTCAGTAGAAAAATGTGAAGAATAATTAGATATATTTCATCATCTGAAAGGCATCTTATGTAACTCAATTCTGAATTTGATTTTGCCACTCCATAAAAATGAGAAAGTATAATGCTTTGGTACTCATCTATTCTTACAGACTTGCTTACAAGTTTATAATGGACACTCCTATTGGATTATTGATCATGGATGAGCAAGCAATCCTCAAATAGGCATGCCTTATGAACACTTATTTTTTTATCATTCTGATGATCATACATGCATCATGTACTCTTGATCATTATCATGCCTGAGAATGTCATTTCCATGACAATTGGAGCAATGACATCAGCTGTTATATGCATTAAGTGTTGTCCTTCATTAGTTCAACTCATGTTCTTGGTTGCATTTCATCCCTTGAAGTGAAATCATGGTCATGTCTTGAAATAGGACTGATGCATATGATTGCCTTTGCTATTCCTTCAGCTTGTCATGTAAATGTGATCAATGATTTTCTTTTTCCAATTCATCCCTTTTGAAATCAAGGAGAAGTAGCATGTTGGGCTCAACCCTTGTAGGAGCCCATTCAACACCACATGTTGAATGTCTTCAATCAGCTTCATGACTTATCCTATACCTGCACATGAAACAAACATATTAGAATAAAACAATGATGCTCTATGTTTGCTTCTCTTTAGTTCCTTTTGCATATGGATGTTGCTCATTTGATCAATGCACTATAACTAAAGTATTATGCCTCTTCTGATAGATGAAGGATTTTCATAACCAGAGCTTCTAACTGGACCCTTCCCATACTTTTTTTAGGTACATGTCGAGGTTAGGAGCAGGACTGGAGGATACTATGAATATCAACAAAGCAAGGCAATGATGGCTATGTCTTTCCCTCCTCCATCATTAGATGCATAGTATTTTGTTTATATTTGCATGTGTTCAGCTATAACCCACGGCTTGTGTGGGACATCTGATATGTCATGGCTTCCTTCAATGCAATCTTTATTTCTTTATGTATTCAAACTTGTAAATGAATAACCATTGTGATGAATGAATACTTACCTCATTTAGCTGCTCTACAATGCAATGAATGATTTGAAACTTCTCTTTCTTTCCTGAACAACTGAAGTGCATTTGTCATAATAATTATGCAACTATCTCATAACAGAAGTAAATCAAACCTCATTCAAAAAAATATAAATATTATATCTACTCAGCCAATTTTTGAGCTGTGGTCAAAAAATGGTAAAATTTCTGGTGACTTCTGCTATATGTTTGCTTGCTAAGCATCTGACTAGTTGCCTTGACATCCATTGGGCATTGAGTCATACTCTATCCTTCTCTAACTCATAAAACATTGCAATTCATCTCTCCAATAGTCAAAATAGCAATAGAAACTAAAAACAAACTCTACTAAAAGTAAACTAACGGCCCTGATGGCCAAAACAAAATGCTGAAAACAATTGTGCATGAGCACTTATTCACTACAAAACTACTCTACTATGTACAAAAGAAGTCTTTTATCCTCAGAGGCAATGCTTGAGGTGAATCCCATTAACTGGCATAGATAGCACATCACCACTCAACTTGGACAGCTGAAATGCATTGCTTTCTTTACACTCTGTGATAACATAAGGCCCATCCCAAATGGCATCAAATTTAGAATGCTTTCCAGGCCTGCTCCTTGGTTCATTCTACTTGAACACCAAATCTCTGACAATAAAGTTCCTTGGTCTTGCTCTCTTATCAAATGCATTCTTCTTTTGGGTTTGATGCATAGCAAGCTTTCTTAAGACCTCTTTCCTTGCCTCTTCTAGCTCCATGAGCTAAGCTAGCCTGATTACTAGAGGTTGTTCCTCTAGCAACTCAAGTTCTTTGATAAAGACCAATGTAGGCAATTCTACTGAAAAAGCTAATCGAGTCTCTTTTCCATAAGTAAGAACATATAGGGAACAACCAATAGCCCTCTTAGGTGTAATTCTATCAGCCCAAAGAGTTAACTTTAACTTTTTGTGACAAGTTTTCTGATTGTTCTCAAGAGTCTTCTTGATGATCCTTATCATTTTTTTTTTGGTAGATTCGGCTTGCCCATTACCCTTTGAGTAATAGTTAGATGAAGTATTCAAATAGATATTATTTCTAATAGACCAATATGAAATTCTCAATCCTAAAAAGGCTAGACCATTATCAAAGATGATTGAATCTGGTGTACCGAATCTTAGCATTAGATCCTGATAAAAACATAGGACAGCAGATTCATTTTCCTCTTTTAAGGCAACAACCTCAGTCCACTTGGTAAAATAATCTGTGGCAGTCAGAATCCACTTGTGGCCTGGACTTGAAGGCAGGTTGATCGGTCCTATGAAATCCAGCCCCCATTTTCAAATGGTTGTTCAACTTTAATAGGATGTAGGGGTAAGGCAACAAGTCTTTGCTTACCTGCAAATAAGGAACACTTCTCACATCTTCTCACCCAAGCAAAAGAGTCTTTAAACAAGTCAGGCCAATAATAACTAGCCTACTTAATCTTCAAGGAAGTTGTCCTAGCTGTGAAGTGACCCCCTAAAGGTCCATTATGAAACTCTTCTAACAGTCTATCAACTTGATCAAGTCCAACATACCTTAGAAATACACCATTAAAGTCTATCCTATATAAAATACCATCAATAATAGCATAAGGAGTAGCTTTCAATCAAAAATACCTTCTACCTACCTTGTCTAAACCAATTGGGCACTCACTGGTCTGCAAATAATGCATCATCTAATGCACCCATCTATCCATTTGGGCTAGTGTATTAGCTAGTTCATTATTGTTCAGCACTATCTTAGTGTCCTCTTGATGTTCTTTCTCAAACTCTTCATTTTCAGCAAGTTGCTTGCATAAGCCCTTACCTCTAATCAGCTTGGTTACTTTGATGTCAACATCAAATTCCATAACCTTGGTTATCCAACCAGCTCTCTTGTCATTTATATCTCTATTTAATAAGAAACTCTTAACAATGGGATGAGCAACCATTAAGTGAATTTTGTTATTAGACAGCATGTGTCTAAATTTCTTGAGGCTCCTTACAATAGCAAAAACATATTTTTGCACAAAAGAGTACTTTACCTCATAGTCATGTAGCACCTGGCTGAAAAATGCAATTGGCTGCTCTAAACCTTCATCATTTTGCTAACATAACATTGCAAAAATGGTGTCAGCTCCTCTAAAAGCATATAAAATGAAATCCCTCCCA
The DNA here is from genome assembly GCA_027924645.1 of Cunninghamia lanceolata. NCBI lineage: Eukaryota > Viridiplantae > Streptophyta > Pinopsida > Cupressales > Cupressaceae > Cunninghamia > Cunninghamia lanceolata. Next base: position 4,000,855 of record BSBN01000530.1, read on the forward strand.
TAATTAGGATTGATGAGGGTAGGGGCAGCAATGAGGGCTTCCTTTATCTGGTCGAAGCCTCATTTTCCCTCCTTAGTCTAGCTGAATGACACATTCTTCCTCAACATGGCAGTGAGGTTGTAACAAAGCTACAATATTCAGAATAAACCTCCTAACAAAGTTAATTCTTCCAAGAAAGCTCTGCAAGCCTTTCTTATGTGTAGGCAGTGGTAAATCTAGAATAGCTAAAACCCTCTCAGGGGCAATAGTAATACCTTCTTTTGAAACAATATGACTGAGGAGTTTACCTTCATGAACTAAGAATATACACTTTTTGGGGTTCAATGAAAATCCAAACTCCCTACACCTCTAAAAAATCTGCTTCAAGTGGTCAAAATGATCATTAGAATCTTTGGAAAAAATAGTTATATCATCTAGATAAACCAACACTATTATGCTCATAAGACCATGGAAGGCCATATCTATTGCCCTCTGAAAGGTTGCCCCTGCATTCGACAAACCAAATGGCATTTTTTGATAGGCCATGGTACCCCATTTAGTTGTGAATGTAGTTTTGTATTGGTCCTCTTCTTTGACCAAAATTTGATTATATCGAGAGTACCCATCTAACAAAGAATACCTATCAGAACCCGAAACAACCTGAAGTATTTTTTCCATGGAAGGAAGAGGGTAGTGGTCTTTCAATGAGGCCTGATTTAGATTATGAAAATTGACACAAAGTTGGATTTCACCATTCTTCTTCCTAACTAGGACCAAATTGGAAACCCAAGAGGTATGTTTTATTGGGAAAATGATACTGCTTTCAATTAGCTTATTCAGCTTAGCCTTCTTTAAGTGCTCAAGTTTGGGATTGAGGGGTCTCTGCTCTTGCCTAATAGGCTTGGCATTAGGCTCTAACTCTATGGTGTATTGGGCCAAAGTAGGATCAAAACCTCTCAAGTCTTTATACTTGCATGCAAAAACATCAAAAAAATCTTGACATAATTGAACAAAAGACCATTGTTCTTTTCTAGTACATACCTTTCCAAGTTTCAGTAGTTTGTCTTTGAAAATTTCTATGGTTTGATAGTGTTCTTGCTTCACTGTCATGTTGCACTTATCTTTTCTGTATTGATCATCAGTGTTAAACACTGATTCTAATGTGACTAATCCCTTTTGCAACCTATTGGTCTTCGACTGAATAATCTGATCTTCAAATTGCTTCTGATATTTATGTTGATTATCAGCTACAAATTTAGCCTCTGCACTTAAAAAACTCAAGATTTGTTCATCAATGTTAAACACTTGCCATGAAACACTATTGTTAGGTATAGAGGGTCTAACAACTATCTTAACATATGACTATACCTCAACATTTTGAACCTGATCAGAAATCTCAAATTGAGATCCCAAGGTTGCAAGCCTATCTGCTTACTTATTTTGATCCCTTGGAACTGAAATCAGATTAAAAGCATCAAAAAATTCAATCGAATCCCACACTCTATGCTTGTATTTTTTGAGCAAATCATTTTTAGCAACATTCAGATTCCTATCCTAGTTAAAGATCAACTTAGAATCCCCATAAACTTGAACAGATTTTATACCTTTTTTCTAAACCCACTCTAAACCATGGATCAGGGCCTCATACTCAGCCACATTGTTTGTGCAGCTGAAGGTAAACCTTAAGGCAGCATAATACTTGTCTCCTTGAGGTGAAATTAACATATTACCTCCACTAGCACCCGTCTTGGTCCTTGATCTATCAAAGTACAGCTTCAAAAGCTCATCTTCTTACTGTTCTAACTGATTTTGATCCTTAATCAGATTAGGAATCACTGCATCAAGTTCCTGTATCATATAGATGCCTAATCCCACTTCATCCATGTGATGAAAAGGGTCACTTTTATGATTTTTAGCTGCCTAATCATTTAAATTTATGTCTTCTATAAATGCATTCGGATCTAGGCTGATGGGTTCATCCTGCTACCCACGAGTGATGTATAGATTAGTATTTATTGGGATGGGAACATAGGGATCGATATGGTCTTTTGTAAGTGGTTCGGACTGTATTGTTACCTTCATACCATACCTTGTTCTAAAGAACAAGTGAGTCCAGTTAGATGAGAGAAACCCACCCAATTTGGCTGTGAACTCCCTAGAAAGGCATATTGTAAAACTAAGTGGAAGATCACTGATGTAAATGTCTTGATGAATGGAAAAATTAGGACAAGCATGCAATGTGAGTGGCATATTTTTTATTATCCCTGCAGTACTAAGTGCAGACCCATCTAACTCAACTACTCCTTTTGCAAGGGGCTTATAAACTAATCCTAATGACTCAACTACACTTTTGTACATAACTGAACTACTTGCCCCTAAGTCTACCATACATTTATGAACAAGTTTATCCCCAATAATGAGACTTAGATAGAAAGGGGGTGGTTTTACCTCATCTTCTAGCTGCCCACTCTTAACTTCTAAACTGTTAGCAAGTACAACCTTGGCCTTCTCTTAATTCAAATGCTTGAAAAAAGATAGTTCAGCTAATGCCTCTTGCAGTAATATCTTTTGGCCAGGGATGCGTAAAGTGTCCATAACTAACATGCTCACTGTAGCTTTCTTAAGATGATGAACTATATTAAAAGAAACAAGGGTTACCTTATGCTATCCTCTTGCTACAATTGCATCAATCTATCTTTGTGAAGACTGATGTTACGTTTTGGGCTGTTCTTTCACTAGTACTATTTCGTCCCTTTGCAAAATTTGTACTTTTTGCTATGGTACAGGGGTAGTTTGTGATAGATAAACTTGATTTTTGTCCCTTATAGTTTGTTGTTATACTACAATAGCTTGCTGGTTAGCATCTGTAGCTCTCAATTTTGACCTTGTGTTGGCTAAAATAGGTGTACTTTGTTGATTCTGACCTTGTAAATAATTTATACCACAAAAATTAGATTCTTCCCAATTCATTAAGACTACATCAGCCTTATTCTACTAAGTTGAAACTTCACCATTAACCCCTTCTGAAATTGCATAGCTATTTTGAACCATGATTGCCTAGTTTCTCACTCCATTCATGCAGGCAACTTGATTATGTGGTTGGTGACATGGGTAACACTAGTCACTATCTTGAACCAAATTATTCTATGTGGGCACAAGTTCTTTTGAGGTACTAGTAGTATTTAGATTATAAGCCTTAAAAGGTTGAGGGTTTTAGTTCCTTCTTTGCCCCTGGGGATCAGCCCGAAAGGGTTGCCTATATTGCTGATTGGGCTGAAATTGGGCATTTTGATGATTAGGCTGATACTAATTTTGGTAAGGCAAGCATTTCTCCATATTTACTATCTTATTTGCAATTGTCCTCAATGTATTTTCTAGCTCTGGGGTATTTTAGTTTTGGAATAGGACAACAGTTCCCTGGGCTGTCTGATATCCTATTGCTAGAACAAGTGGGACAATAGCTAGAGGAGGTACTGGCATAGGCACAGATTGCTGGATTTTAGAGAAAATGGGTAAAGGAGGCCTAGGGGCTAACTTTCCTGCCTGAAGAAGGTAGTTTTCTTCTCTAACAATAGTCTCAAAAAGAATCTGGAAGGGTGGTTCCTCCCATAGACTGAATCATTACAAAAATTTTACTGTTTAAAGATTTAAGATAAAACAAAAAAGCATGCCTTGGTAAGGGTTTTACCATTGTGGGAATCCTATCCCAGGTTCTCTGAAATTGGTAGTTGAAATCAACCATGTGTTTGTGGGGTGCCCTTTTGATGGTGCTCAGTTGCTCCAGCAATGAGAGATGATCGAACTTGTCTTCAAAGTGTTTGTGTAATCCATCTCCTAGTAAGTCCCAGGAAATATGGGTCATATTAACATGAGAGATGGGTTCATGTGAACCACTACTCATGAAATATGGGTCATGTGTTTGACTCAAAAACTATGCAGTTAAAAACCTGAAATAAAATATCATAAGTCCCAGGATGTTATTGAATTTTCAGCAAGTCCCATGAACCACTATAAGGCTTTTCCTTTTAATGATGTAGCCAAAAGTCTGACTGCAACATTTTCTTGAGTAACATTGTGCATGGAACAAAGGGCTGCTACATCTTGAATGTGTTCAGCAGCAGTAGTATGATCTTCTCTAGTGAAATAAAGCAATCCTTTCAGGGATGCCATTGGAATATCAACTTTTTAGGCAAGTTGTAATGGGATGCCTGTATTGAAAGTAGTAAATGCATACTGCCTAACCATTATAGGTATCTAGACTATCAGCACTGGATTTCTACTTCTTTTAACCAGACTTGTAGATCTGAATCGTGAAGGTGTAGACTTTGATCTTCTTGATGACTCAGCTATTCTTCTTTCTAATCTGCCTCTCCTTTTAGATGTAGATAGCTATAAATAATCAAATGGTTCTAGATTAGACCTAGTTTTCATAAGTTGGAAGCACTAATCTGCATACTAAACTAGAGGGAATGAGTCGCCAAGTATATTGAAAGCCTCCAAAGGCTGTAAAACTGCTACATATACCAGAACAACAGTTATGAGGGTACAAATCTCTTTAAAATTACTTCTAGAGTCCCACCCGACGTGCCAAAAACTATTGTTAATCAAGTATGCACCTTTTCTAAGTTCACAGAAACTTACCTACCTCTTGAAACATGGAATCATTCTCAGATGTTGGTCTCCTTTTATGAGAATGAATCTCCAGAATGAGCTGGTTCTCTTATGATTCCTACACTAATTACTTGCAAAGGAAAAGGGATAGAAGGATATGATTGAAATTTGAACTAACTTTTGAATCTAAACTAGATGAATCTCTATCACTCATAAAATAGATCCTCAAACTTGAATCTTCACAATTGCACTGATAGTTTATCCTTTAAGTAATTTGTAACAAGGTTCAGATCAAACACAAACTACAACTAGAAAAAAATTAAGTTTTAATAACATTGAGACATAATAAAGGACTGAAAAATCACAATACAACATTAGATCAAGACTACAAAATATGTGAAAAAGGATGATTTGCTATTAGAACTTGAATGAGTACAATGCATAAAAATGAAGTATGAGCCAACTGCCTGTATATAACTCTACCTATGGACAAGAGAGAAGAAATTGATGCTAACTGACTGAGAAAAACTAAGACTTTTCTTCTATAAATGCCTCCAAAATATCCCCTCAGAAGAAAGCTGAAAAATCTCATAAAAATAGACCCTAAGTCCATTTTCGAGCTATTCATGAAAACCAAAAATAAAGCTCTAGATCTGCCACCAATCTGGAAAATAAAGCTACAAAACTACCCTCTCATATGGTCCCACCATAAAACTACTTTTTTCTACTCATGAAAGCTCCAAAATTTGTGCTATATGACTCTAAATAAAATAAATCGAAATGGGATATTTGATTTGTTTTATTAGTCTATAAATTACCTAAAAATAGTTAAGTTTTAAAAGCAATTTGTCAATGATTGCTTTAAAAATAACTTTACAATGCTATGGCAATTTTATTCTAATCTCAATTTGATATAATTTTTGCAAAAACAAACAATATCTGGCTCATAATTTTGCCAAGATATTTTACAAGATATTACAAATGATTTTCTATAAAAATCATTAAAATGGTGAACATTACTATGTATTTTTTGCAAAAATATAAAAACCTCAAAGGCCACAAATGCATGTCCATGTGTCAATTTTGCCACCTCACTGCCCATACAGTGCCACCATGTCAAATTTGACCCTCTCCATGATGTCATCACCTTGCATGCTTTTCACATCTCCATTTGTTCTTTGCTTTGACCTTGTGCATTTGAAATATATGAAAGGAATAAAATAATGATTAAATGCATCAAGTGGGAGGTCAAAGACTCTCAACCACATGCATAATCATAAGGCATCTTGACCATGCCATGGTCGACCACTTAGGAGGTAAAGGTATTTGAAAAGATTCTAAGGCATAAGCCTTATCTGCATATTATACTACCCATCTTTGACTTATAAAAAACCAACATATATCATGTTGTCAGCCACTCCACACCATGATTGCTAGGCATTATCAAATGCAAGGTTTCAACCACGATCCCTATTTGGATAAGTAATTATGTTTATTTGCAAAGTCAAAAACATGAGAAATAGGAACACTATCGAACAAAAAAAAAGACTCAAACCCTAAAAGTTTGGTCATTTCATTTTGCACTCCTTCTGTCATCGCTCAGCAACTTTGTGGCCGTCGACTTGGGGTTTGAAGACACTCTGGCTTCCCTTGCATTCAATGGCTCTATTGGTCACAAATTTCACCATTCTTGAGTAAAATGATAGGAAAAAATGCTTCAAGTAACATATATGCAACTTTTGACTGTCAATTTTGTTAAAACTTAAAACTTTTAGTAGTTAGCTGTTCCAAAAGTTGTGGCTCTTTCCATACACTACAATCTTTGACATTTTCACTTCTTTCTTTGTGTTTGAACTCTATGACTATGGCAAAAATGAGAAAACCTTCAACTTGGGCCACGGCCATACTAGCTTTTTACTCAATGACAACTAAAAGGTGAGTTCTTCATTTCATTACTCTCATTGTATGTTCTTTTGCTTCATTGTATGTGTAAACAATAATGAGGGTTTCATTATTCATCAGCTAGGTATCTCAAAATACCTTCATATATCGCACGGCAATGGCATATAATGCTTTCTGTGGCTTGTTCTTTGTAATTTAATATGAAAATTTGAAGTTTCCTTCCTTACAAAATGAGGGTTTCATTTGCTTTGCATATAAATGATTTATCTAGCACGACCACTCTATAGACACTCCATATTATTTTGTTTGACTATATTTGCGAAAGAAAAAAGGGGTCAAAAGTTTTGACAAGGGTTTCGTTTTTCTATATGCAAATATTATCTTTTTGTGGCATGGGCTTCGCATACACACCTTAGTTTATCACTCTTCTTTCTTTCTTCTACAAAACATGTTAGGGTTTCAAAAACTTGACATGGGTATCTTGAAAAATGAACATGAATGGCATTTCCATTATGGCCTTAGCTCAGATATATCTCTGCACTTTTTGTTTTCACTGTATGAACCAAAATTTGGGAACTGAAACAAAGGTTTATCTTTTGAGCACAAAATACTCCTATAGCATACACTATACATGATATTCTTCTCTCCTTCCTTATGCTATCACAACTTGGCTGCATTCATTATCATTTCTTAAAAAAGGTAAGGATTTCATATGTTGTTCTTTTCTGTATCTCTTTTTGCCCTTTCATGGTCTTTGCATATAAAGTATAATGTCAGTTTTGAATTCAAAACCCCTCTCTTCTCTGTAGCAGCATGTGTCTTTTATTTCGATAACTCCACTTGCCAATCTAGTGGACTATAGAAAATACATACCTCAAACATGACTGATGACTTCACTATGTCATGACATTCTGGCATTGTATTTGATGAAGAAGCCACTTTATTCACCTATTTTGTATATACTATGGCAACATGATGACTTTCTGTTGTTCTTCCTTGTACTTTATTATATCAAGATGATAAGATTTATGTCAAGTAACATCATTTCAAAGAAGCTAAGGTATGGATAGAGGAAAAGGATGATGATGATGTAGGATAGGATGAGGATGAAATGGGATGATGATGCCCCCTTGAGAGGATAGGCAAGTTGGACAAACACAGGTAGGCTCTCAAAAGAAAATGGATTGGCTGCAAAAGAAAGATAAGGGGATGGATAGAAGAAATGAATGATGTGTTATGCTACAATTAAAAGTGAGCAACCATGATGTTTGATAAAGCACTAGACGTTATGCACCAAGGTATAAGGACTAGCGTGATAATGTGTCTCGTGCCCCAGCATAATACAACCTTGTCAAGATACAAGATTTGAATATTAGCTGGATTGATACTAATATGATGCAAATGCAAGATAAAATGATAATGCACACAAGTAAGCAAGCAAGCATGCACAAATGATTAAAAAAAAAACAAGGTATTGCCCTTGTCAAGCTGTAAACCAATGATTAATTATTTGATGATGATAGTTGAGAGTGTTGTCATGGCGAGGAAAGTTATATCCCTAGATCAACACAAGGTTGTTTGCTGAGTTGGTGGCTGATTGGCTGATTTCTTTGGCTTACAACAAGGCTAGGATCAAGACCATGGATTGTGTTTGGATAACTTGGTTTGATTCATTAACTTGATTGGTATAGCTTTAAGGATTGACTTGCACTTGGATCATTGTTTGGAATTTGGATTGATTTCATGAATTGCAAGAAGTGATGATTGAAATGGATTGATGGAGTGGATTGTTTTGGATGATGATTTAATCAATCTTATTTCTTGGATTTTTTGGATTTTGTTGACATATTTTGATTTTTTTGTGTTTTTTTTGGGATATTTTGATTTTTTTTTGTGTTTTTGAAATGTTTTGAATGTCAATGGATTTACAATTTGGGTAGCCTTTGTGCTAGATACCAATGACAAGGGAGAAAACCAAGTCTAGGTGCAGAGTATGGATAAAGGGATGGGCTCATAGTAGATGGATGGGATCGAAGACTCATGATAGATGGATAGATACAAGGATAGGCTATGGTGGATGGATGTATGCCTCATGATAAATGAAAGGGTAGGCTATAGTGGAAAGCTCATGATAAACAGATGGGGATAAGCTATAAGATGGAAAGCTCTTGATAAGGATACACCATAGTGGATGGATCATAAAGGAGCTAGGATGTGATCTCCAAAGGCTATGTTGCATAGGAAGAACTTGCCCCATTCTAGGTGGTAATGCTTAGGATTTTTACATGACAAGGCTCATGACAATGGGTTGATAATATTGGATTTTAAATGACACTTATGATGATAGGAAGACATGATGGAATGGTTTGAATGGGATGGATAAATGGTCAATGGATAGGACTTGGTTTGGAAAGAAGGTATGTCAAGAAATATCCAAACATGTTTCAATATTTTACCCCTATGTCTTCATCAAAATCAAAAGGCAGAAGGATGGGTAAATGGGTTTAGTGGAATAGGCATGTTTATGTAATGGCTAAAGATGGTAGGATGGTATGGTAATGATAGGACATGATAGGATGGAAAATGATAAGTTGAAAATGATAAGATGGATGAGACCATGTGTCCCCATGTGTGAGTGACATAGAAGAACAACTTACACATGACCCCTGTTTGCTAGGTTTTCATCATGGTACTTATCCAAGGTGCCTGTTTACCAAGTTTTCACCTTTGGATGAAGGGATTTCTCTTTACTTTCTTTCCTTTTTTTTCTTTTTCTTTTTTATTTTTTTAGATGGGATGACAATTACACATGGCACCTGTTTGCCAGGTTTTCACCATGGTAATGGATAGGAGAGACTCAAGTGTCTAGTGCTATGAGAGGTAATAGTGTCCCATTAGAGATGGATGATGTTGCATAGACCATGTCATGTGTGCTCATAGATGTTGGTAAGGGACTGCATGAAAGGGAGATGGATTAGGTGGATAGTGGAAGATGAAAACTTTGTGTAAGGATGGATGAAAGGTAGGCTAATGGATTATGATGTGGAATTATGGTAGGGTAGGCTAGTGACTTATGGTGTGGATTTATGTAGGACTTATGTAAAAGCATGGACCATAGGAAGGTGATGGGGAAGATATGTAGGATAGTAGATGAAGGATGGGGAGATGGAGGTATGTGGGAATGTTGCAGAATGGAAGGGAATCATGACGAATGGTTGCACACATCATGATAAACAATGAAGCTTTTGATGGGAAGGTGGTGTAAAAAGAAATGGGGATGTTTTCTTAGTGTATGGATGATGTAAGCATTTGGGGACCCACATAGACTTAGGATTTTTATGATTTTTTCTTTTCTTGTGGGATTTAGAAAGTTGAAACTTTTGTATGGAATGGCATTTTTGGAAGGAAGGGGATTTTTGGATGGAATGGAATTGTTGGGATTTTTGAGATGTGGATGAGGATGCCTCATTTGACTTGCTTGATTTGTGCTTAGGGACCCAAACCATTTTAGTTTTGACCTTTTCTTGTGAAGATTTCAGCTTGGGTAGTGTTTTGGATTTCTTTTATTTGGTTCTTTGCATTGATTTTTCATGTTTGTGCCCTAAGGCATGAGGGTCCTTAGGATTTTTGGTAGGATTTTTGGATTTATAAGTAAAGGCAGCCAAATGTTTATTTTGGAATCCCATGGGATGGATGGAATGAGTGAAAGCTTCATGTTTAAACAATATGTGCGTTTCTTGGTCATGATTAGGATTGTAAGGGTGCTTATGAATAAATGGATAATTAGGCATTGGGAGTAATGAAGGTAAGGAAGATGGGGGGATAGTAGGAGTTGGAAGGAGTGGAGATAAAGTGGATGGTGGAAGGTGTATGGTCACATGCTTTTGCAATTTATAGGATAATGGAGGTGAAAAGGTGACATATGCTTTGGGTATGTGATGTGGTTTGTGATGGAAAGTGGTGGACTTAGGAGGTATGGAGGAAGTACCAACATCTTTAGAGTGTTTACCTTTGGGTGTATATCCAAGGCCATATGAGTGTGGAGGAATTTTGACATGGTTTGGCTCCAAAATACCTTGTTCATTAAAGCCTAGGCCTTTACCTTGGTAGTTCATGTTTTGGAGTATGCGATGGGCTATAGGATTTGGTGTGCTTTGATCATTAGACTTGAGTTCATTATTGGATGGAGAAGGTGAAGTGGATAAAGGTCGTTGTTGTCCTAAAGAAGAACACTCATGTATAAGGGTGGTAAGACCAAGTGGATCATTAGGATCTTGATTATCATTGTGTTCACTAAGATCCAAGCTATTCGTTTGATCTTTTATGCTTACTTGGGGGACAAGTGTCTCATCATGAGAAGTGGATGTTTGCTCATTATGAATAGGGGTAGATGGCAGATGACTGGGAGCAATTTGGATATCTTGATCATTGATAGATATAGGATTATGGATAGGATCAAGATGCTCATGGATAGCTTCTTCATAGATATCATCTTGATCATAAAGAAGGTAAATGTTATGGATAGGTTAAATTTGGATAGCTTGCTCATGAATAGTTGTTGGGAGATGGATAGGATCAAGTGGCTCATGTATAGATTCATTATTATGGCTATCATCTTGATCATGGAAAAGATATATGTTATGGATAGGTTGCATGAAAGTGATTTGATCTTGAGTTGGACTAGGGATTAATGTTTCCACATGCTTAGGATTAAACTCTTGACATACCACTTGGGTTGCTTGAATGGAAGGGAATAACTCTTGGATAGGCTTGATGACTTGTAGGTCACATGATGGGTTTGAAGGGCTAGTGATGTTAATAGAGGGCTCTTGAAGAGGCTCAAGGATATGTGGACTATGTGAAGGAGTTATAGGATTGGACATGACCTTTGGAAGTTCTTTGATATGCTCATGAATGGGTATTTGACATGGCAATGATTTATTCCTAGATAACAGCCAGTGGATCACATCCTTTGCAAGTGTATTGGTAAATAGACAATATAATGGATGGACAATAAGGGTAGATGAAGTTGTAGGATTATGATTAGGACTTTGATTGGATGGAAGTATAATGGAGTTTGATGGGCAAAGATTTGGATTGGACGAGGGTGACACATGGGATTTGGAGGATGTGACATAATTTCTTATTGTATGTCGATATACCTTGTAAACCATTGGAAAAATTATTGGGCATTTATTTGTATTATGGCCGTTGGTCCTATGGTATGCACTATAATCATGTTCATCATATGGACTTTCTTCACATGGGTTCACTTCGGGAAGTTCAATGAGTTTTGCTTCAAGCATCCTTTGTAAAACTATCTCAACCACATCCTTTGGTGAAGGATTAGAATGACATGGTGATGAAGGTAATGGAGGGCTTGGTGGTTTGGAAGATGGAGGAATCAATGGACTAGGATTGGGATCACATGGTGGTGTTGAGATAGGCTCATGGATTGGCATGTGATTGGATGGTGGAGGCCATTCTAGGTTGGTATCTCCCTTGTCAAAGGTAATTAAGTCTTGCATAGGATAACTTGGGCTTATTTGGTTTATGTACAAGGGGCCACTTGGACTTGCATGTGCTTCTTGTTGCAATGGTGGACTTAGGCACACTTGTGCTTGTTGTGGAGGCCATTAATAGTCTTGATAGCTAGGTGTAATGGTAGGATATGTAGACAAAAGATCTTGGGGTGGACTCAAAGTTGAGCATTTGATCTTGTTGGCGAGGTTGACTTGTGGTCACTTGATTTATGTACAAAGGGCCATTAGGACTTGGATGTTGTTCTTGTAAAATCACTTGATTGCCTTGTGGATAGGCTTGGTAATGCATTGGAATGGTGCAATGAGGGATTGGATATGCTTAAGGTGGATGTTCATAGGTTGATGTGGCATTGACTTGGTGGATAGGTGGATTAAGTTGATAGGAAGTGGATGGATATGACATGTGGCTATGAGGTGGATTAGGTCGGTATGGAGTGGCTAAGGATTGATGTACTTGTCAAGCTTGACTAGTGGCTAAAAGGTGTTGGACTTGGGTTATAAAGTATTGCAGTTGAGGTGATTGGCTTGCGTGGGGTTGAACTCTTTGGATGAAGAATTGTAATGTTTCAATGGCATCTTGGTTTAGGGGTTGTGATCCTTGATAAAATTTTTGGAGGAATCTTTGGAATTTGATTTCTGGGTCCTCTGGTGTAAACATGTTGTCACCCAAGTGCTTGTCTTAAGTCCTTTTAGCAAGTACTCATTTAGGGATTTTGATGATGTGGCGGAAGTGATTTGGCTAGGATAAGGATGTGACTAGGATAAGTTTTAGGATGGTTTGAATCACTTGGCTATGAAGGGTTGGATGATGACTAGGCTATGTTTGGGATGAAAGTGATTGGGTTTGAATGTTATTGGAAGAATGTGTAGGATGACTTGTCTTTATGTGTTTGGGTGTTTAGAGCTTGATGTGGCAATATTTAAACAAATGATTATGCATATACACACATGAATCACTCACACAAGACATATAAGCAATTTGTTAGTTTGGAAGAATGTGATGATGGTTAAGAAGTACGCGAAGAAACTTCAACAAGTCCTAGTCAAGGCAAGGCCACTATCACAAGGAGGTTCTAGTGAAAATATGAGGGACTAGTACCCCGCGAGCATCCAACAAGCCACTTAAGACTTTAACTAACCCTACTAGGAGTTTTAATATACACAAAGGTACACCTCCTTTCGATTTAGTACTATATGGTGAGTGCTAATACTAGTTAGACTTGGCTTTTGCCTTATCCTCTGATTTTTATAGCAGACCAGATGAAAGTACCGCTTGAGGTTGTTCCCTTGGGGTGAGTACCTCTTTTCCCACCAAGGCAGGCCTCTCTAAGGCTTAACAAAAGCAACACAAGTAAATGTTTTTGATCTCCAAGTTCATTTTAGGATGCGAGGAGAGAGCATACACATTTATTTGGTCACACTCGCATGGGGTTCATTAACCTTAGAAATTCAATGTGTGGAAGACAATGCAAGCACTTGTCTAATTTAAACCTAAATCCAAATGTGATGAAAGACAATAGTTCATTTTACCCCAATTTTTGATGTGATAGAAAACAAATTGTTCATTTTATGCCCAAATTGAAATGTGTTTGCAAAAAAGACTGATTGAAATGAAAAGATGAAAAATAGAAATGAATGCACCCAGATTATTTTTAATTTCCAAGGTATTGTATATGATTGATATTGCTGCTACTAAAGCTCCTTATGATCACCTACAATATCAAAAAATGATATTATAATGTAGGCATAAAAAATAAGCTTATCAGGCAAGGAAAATTGTAATTTTAGATACATAGCTGAATTAGATTTGATTATTTTGAGACATTTTTAGTTTAAAAATTAACAAATCAAAGAAGAGACCCCTATTAATTTTCTAAAATCTTTCAAAAAATGTAAAGAAATCAGAAAAAATCCCTGTTTTGCACCCTGAAATGTGGATTTATGGAAAAGCTATTATCGGCAAAGATCTGATTTTTTTGCATTGTAAATGACCTCCAAATTAAATTTGTAAAACATAGACCCCCATTATAATTTCAAGAGATTTCTAAAAATGTAAAAATATTTGAAAAAATTGCCAATTTACACCTAGAATTATGATTTTAAGAAAAAAA